>CM042817.1:5497634-6747634 GCA_009982885.2 Hyles vespertilio | reverse complement strand
ACTTTCTTAATTTTGTCACTCACTGACTGACTGACCAATCATCAAAAGTCTAAGGCACTTCTAGCAGACATAGAACCTTCAAATTTAGAAAATAATTAGTGTTTAGTGTCTAAAGTAAGGAAAAATTCAAACATTTCATAATTTGTGTCTAGTTTTCTAGATAGACCAACTGTATAGGATTACAAAGTTACATTTGCAGTTAATGAATCATTGTACCCATATATAATGGAATAATAGTTGTAGATAGATATCTATATACATGAGGCATAACAGGAGGGGATATAGAGAGGGAAATGGTGTATTCAGCCCATGAAACTGTACAACATTCCTCTAGAAAAACATGACGAAGAAAAACTTTTTTTTTTTTTTATTGCAATGAATGACGAGACGAGCAAGCCGTTCGCCTGATGGTAAGCGAGACGACCGCTCATAAACAGTAGCAACATTCCACTGCGCTCGCCATCCTGAGACATAAGATGTTAAGTCTCAATATGTCCAGTAGTTACTCTGGCTACAATGTCCTTCAATCCGAAACACAACAGTGCATTTACGCAGTGTTGTTTCTTGAAAACTTGCAAATAAATAGATTAAATTACTCGAAATTAATCAATTACAATGAAAGAAAGAACATTAATAATCAAATCCGCTATATTTGTGATAAATTGATACCTACAAAAATAAGAAAAATCCATAAGACAGAGGCTTTAAGAAAAATCGTTAGTGATATTCTAGAAGTAAGAAGTACCGAAAAGGAAAAAAGTAGGACTCTACAAAAAGACGTGAGATCCCATCAAAAACATCCTGTAAAAAAATTCCAAGTCTCGCAGCTCAGGTTTTCTACCGCAAAAAGTTGTGAGATGCATGTAATACCAAGTCGATTAATTTATTTAATCCTTAAGGGACCTTCTATACCGGGTATATCAAGACTGCTACCGAAAACGAAGCCGGGTGGTAGTTTTAGTGGCTACAAACACAATGCAATTAAAAATTTCGCATAGAAACGCGACAATTATTTTTTATGATTTTTAAATATCGTCGTTTTTGGGTGGTAAATCCATAGTTTTTGCTAAAATAATAATTTATACTCTTTTATATCTTAGAGTATTTATAAATAAAAGGGCATACACTATTATTTTAGGAAAAATGTATTTACCACCCAAATATGGCCATAGGAAAAAAAAATAAGGAAAAAATATAAGTCCCTTTTTTTTGCAACTTTTTCTGTTGCATTGTGTCTGAAGTCGCTTACACTACCACCCGGCTTCGTTTTCGGTAGCAGTCTTGATATACCCTGTATAAAGTTATTACGTTAGTTATTACCATATCAATATTAAAAATTCTTTACGTTTTAAATAAATAGATCGACTTGGCCAGCAGCATTATGTATAAATTGTACGATACATTATGTTTTCATGCGATGGCCAAGTCGATCCATTTATTTAAAACGTAAAGAATTTTTAATATTGATATGGTAATAACTAACGTAATAACTTTATATAGAAGGTCCCTTAAGGATTAAATAAATTAATCGACTTGGTATTACATGCATCTCACAACTTTTTGCGGTAGAAAACCTGAGCTGCGAGACTTGGAATTTTTTTACAGGATGTTTTTGATGGGATATATCTTACTACAGAACACAAACATTTTTCCCAATACAAATTCAGTCTTTTTTTAAGACGTTAACTCTACCTCTGTTGAAACGGTATAATATGTTATTCTATTTGTAGCTATAATTACTCTACTAAGTTATAAAAGACGGTAAAGCGGTGTAAGGGCTTCCGAGATTTGAAGCAGGAAAAAAGTAATATCTAGGGTTGAGGGTAAATCGCACTTTACTTATACGCTTCGCAAATAACACCTGATAATCTTTTTAGGGTTGCCACGTATTTAAAAGATTCGGCGCCCGATGTAACATTTAAGTTAGATATGAAACACGTATGAGAGTAGAGATTGGCCTTAATTATACACATATCGATAAGAACAAACGTAGTTTTGTTCTACTTATTACCTTGTGTGGACGCCTGGATAACCATGTTATTATAAGCACCCACGAGAGATTAGAGCTCACATCGTCCATCGCTTATCGCACAATCGATGTCAGTACCTCCTATGAAGCTTCCTATACACAGAAGATATTGTGACAGATGTCTACCTTCTTGTGATATACTCATAAAATGTTTTCAATCAGGAACGCAACATAACGGCGTGAATCTACTACGAGTTTGCCTCTTCACTGTATACTATTCAAGTGGATAAACATACCACCACCACAAAAACATACGTTGCCTACAAACCTAATATTTCAAGCGTCACCAAACAAACGAGTGTGTTCACGCGTCGGCTCTCAATAAAACTACACCAGAGCAAACAGATGTTTCGTCAGATAAGATAACAGACCACGCCTTTTGGCAGTGACATTATTTACGTCATAAAAATCGAATCGTATTTGAGTTGGTGCGTAAGAATATCAACGTCATGCCGACGACTTGTAATTGTTTAAATATAGCTTGAGACTAGCTTTAATATTGTTCATCCTCATAATGTAAATATATTTAAGGTACATTTTTTGTACAGAAAACTATCATTCTAGGTCATTACAAAGTCTGTAGTGTATACTATTTTTATGGTTAATTTATTTAAAACCACAATCAATTTAAAAGTGTCAACCCTACAATGTTCCCACAATATTCCCCAATCGATAAACACTCGGCACGCAAGTCACACACACATAATCGCTTCCTGCCATCCCTACCCACCGCGTGGGGTGGTTTTTGCCAGGGTGTCCTGTCTGTGCTGTGTCCTGTGCATTAGGGGAGGGGTAGGCAGGGGCGGGGGAGGGGCAGGGGTGGCGAGAACAATGGCGTCGCATCGGGCGGCCAATGACGCTTGCACCTGCGGGCGTTGACATGCGCACGCGCATCGCTCGCGCCGCGTTGCGTTTCATAGCTAATTACCGCTTGTTTGCTGCCATTGAGTTGTGAGCAGTCGTGATGCAGAAAATAACGTTTTATCGGACAATGTGGGTGTTGAACCGCAATTTGTTTGGTCGACCCAACAGTTGAGTTTTAAGACATCAATCATCGCTGCTAAATTAGGACTCTTTTCCGAGAGCCGACACAAATCATTCTATTATGATCGAAACTCAAAGGGCTCTCGGTGTTAAACCTTCGATGATAAATTGAGCATAATATGTGTCGTACATTTTTAAAAAGTAAAAATTTGCAGTATATCGCTATGGACGCCTAACTATTTCCAACATAATATCTTCATACCTATGCACTTCCAGTGACTAAATATTATGACGAATATCTTTCTCATAAAAAATATTTTGCAATAATCGCTTATGTATGCGCGTGTGTTTCATTGCGGTATCCAGTTTTTTAGTTTTGAATTTTAACAATAATTCAATGCTATTGGCGATTTAATTTGGGTCGATTACATTCAGTTTTTTATTGTCTATTCATACGCGTATATACATTACTAATTAATGTGTATTGCTAATAGATATGTTGATGTAATTATTCCGCTACCGTTACAGGATATACAAGTTTTGTTTTTGCCCAATTACAATTTGATATTTATCGCTGTATTTTAACAGTAATAATGATTTAGTTCGATTTAATAATCACAGAGTTTATTCTTTATTAGGCAAAAGTAAATACTATACATAAATATCTTTCTAACGAGCGCTATCACAGCCTGAATGAATGTCTGTTTTCCTGCTTAAACGCCCTCATTTTCCAAAAAGCTTCTACTTTTAAATAAAAAAATACAGTATCAAATTAAAAGCTCACTAACATGATCATATTTTCTAAGTCAGGATATTTCTGATGCACTAAAATGTCTCTAACTTCAGACTGTCAAATCTCGCTAATCAAGAAAATTATATCAGCTTGATATCCGGATATACTGGTGGTAGGTCTCTCATATGTGAGCGGCCATCTGTGTAGGTACCACCGCAATGTCTATTTCTCCCGTGAAACAACACTGCTTAATGCACTGTTGTGTTTCGGATTGAAGGACATTGTAGCCAGAGCAACTACTGGACATATTGAGACTTATGTCTCAGGATGGCGAGCGCAGTGGAATGTTGCTACTGTTTATGAGCAGTCGTATCGCTTACCATCAGGCGAACGGCTAGCTAGCCTCGCCATTCATTGCAATAAAAAATATATATATATATATACTTAGGACCCGAAATTTGACACTTACATGGACAGCTATGTCAGGTTTACAATCATTATAAGGTCGCTTTCCGAATAAAAAAAACCCTACGCCAACGCCTAGCATTAGATATGAATAACCTAAATCCTTCGTTCTACCAACGATATTATAAATCATACAAGAAATACTCTGATACACAAATTTTGTTAAAAAACAATGTCAAAGGTTTTATATACAATATAAATTATGCCAAGACATTCAGACCATTCTCAACCAGATCTACTAAATTCCATCATTAACCATAGCAGATTGCACCAAAAGGGACCAACAGGTAAGCGATAATTAATAGTTAACAATAACCCCGCGTTAACCAGCCAGTTAAACCTTCGCACTTCCGCGTGTGTGTAAGAAATTTCAATTGAAACCACTCGTGACCTTTGTGCGAGGAACTAGTTTTTGCTCGGAGCGCTTTCTAAACCCGACCAGTTCAGCAGATTGTGTCAGCGCTTCTTTCTGTGTGCGAAAGAATTCGATATATCGCACCTTTAGAATTAAAACGACCTAATCCAAAAAAAAATGATTTTGACTTTTAATCATATATTGGTTCAATGACCTATCGACCAGTTATTAAAAAAGGACCTATTGACGCATGAAAGGCACAAATATGTATACTTCGGTCATCTAGATGTATCTTTTATAAGTATAACATTTCTTATCTTGCACATCTTTAATGAACGTCAATGAACTCTAAAGGTGCGATATGCAAATTGGGGTGTTATTTTTTTTGGTAACTATACTCTTAGCATTTGATAAAATCGAAAACCTACTCAGTTTGTTGTATTGTTTGAGCGAGTCTTAGACAGGCGATTCCTTTATCAAATTATGATAACATTAAAAATATTTGTTTCACAATTGAATTGTTTAAAATGTCTCAAATTAGGAAGGAAGAAATTAAGAATAAAACATGAAAATCACTAGTGACTTGCATTACGTTAGTGTGATACGCTAACGCCTAGAAGATGTCAATAATAGAGACTTTACCGCCTTTACGTCCGCCACCAAAACCCCTACATACCAGAATCAGCAGCTGCAAACATTATAATCAAAACGAGCGTGGAAGTTCAGCGAATCCCCAATTATCTAATCTGTGTTTAACATGCAAATGAATAAAACACAAAATGAATAGGATACGACACAAATTCAAGTATAGAGTAATCCCTAAAAGAACAATATTTAATTGTGTAAAATAACTGATATCATCATTTAAGTAGAAAATATGTAACTAACCACAACCAAACAAACAAACCTATCCCAAGTCAAACATAATCAAAACAATATTGAAACCGTCACGAGACAACCCATCTTGTCCGTGCATTGTTTACCTCCAAACTCGTTTGAATATCTGGGGGGTAACTCTATAAAAACGATACGAACTTCGAATATTCTGACGCCGTACGTAAAACTTCATATGCCAGTAGATACTCCATAAAATGTTGGATTCCTGTATCGTACGTCGCAACCATAGACTAATTTTGAGAGATAATGATAAGTATAATAGAGAATAGTATTGATTTTTAGAAGTGGAAATCTTATATCATACTCCGGAGTCCAACATTCGAACATTCGAAGTTCGCATCGTTTTTAAAGAGTAACCCCCTTGGTGACACACATTGATGGCATGCGCCGAAGAGAACATTCCACGTGACTCAATGTTTATTGAGAAATTCACTGCCACAGTAAATGGTACGTCAAGTCGATTTTTACCGATCGCACGTGCCTTTCGCCTTTTTCGGATTCCGCAATAACCAATAATAAAGTTAAAAACGGAAAACTTGTAGAATTATTTCGTTATCGGTCTTTTGTTCCCACAAAACTTTATGAATAGAAATTCAATTGCGCACGCTACTCCGGAAATTAATTAAAAATAATCTTAATTGACCCAGGGCATTATGCTATTTCTTAAATTAGAATCATAATATATTAATTAAGCCAATGTCTACTTCATTTCTCTATAAACCCATATACGTCCCACTGCAAGGCGCGGTAGTGGTTAGACCGTATAATCCACCATGCTAGCCTAGTGCGAGTTGGCGGAGTGTACATACCATAGAAATTCATACATATCCCTATGGTATTCAGGATTCCTCACTATGTTTTCCTTCACCCTTATAGTGCGTGTTGATTGACTATCAAAACTCTACTTTTGTTATCTTTTAATATTCCAACCACCCAATATGAATTCGTGCATATGAGTGTCTGTTCAATAACTTACAATACGTTTACATATTCTTTTTACCGTCATTATACCCTTAAAACAGTGGAGGTGTGGTCGCTATTATATTAACTCCATCGCTGTTATTACCAGCCTTGTCAATTCGGACATTTCTAACGTGTAATTTGCTGTAATAGACGTGTACTATCGAATGATTGCTTTTTAAATATATCACTTAGGTTTTCTCCATAGTAACCGAATGTGGTTACATACTATTGTGAATTCATTAAAATTATAATAATTTACTACTATTCTTTATTATACCACCAAAAAAAATAATACAATAGTTATCACATAAAAAAAAGGTCACAAATATGGAGGCATACAAATCTTATCGCTTAAAATTACATATACAGAAATATGAAAATGTTTGAAAACCTATTCAGCAAAGGCTGTTTTACGGCTGAAGAGAAAGAGAGAGACAAATAATATATTAAGAGAACCAAGTCTAAAGTAAAACGGAATGTGAAGTAAAACCTATAAATGGGAATTTGTAGTTGTTGACAAACCTGTTTACTGAAATTTATCTTTTTGAAACACATCCAACAATCTTGGCAGTAAGGAGATTAGCGTGTTCATGTTGACATCGTCTTTATTGGCTAGTAATAGATTTAACAAGAATGTGCAATCTAGTATTTCTATGTATGAAGGTTATAAGTGGCCACGGATTTAGTGCCTTGATGTCGTAGGATACAATTTGAATAATTTATTTTAAGCAGTGTATAGTTGGGAAGCATTTTACAGTGATAAAAATCATAGTCAAGAAACCTGTACTTATACCATACAATTATACAATTTTGATGGTACTCGTATGTATACTTCGTAAGGGCTCAATAACCTTAAACATATGAAGTTCATGAAGATATATGAATCAGACAACGACCCCTCCTCACTTATTTACCAACAAAAGAAAGATTAACTCGCACGGCAATTCTTCAATCAGAAACCTGTGGAACAAAGGCCACATACAAGAGACATATCAACGCTATTATCAATAAATACACTTGGTACATAAGGTGGGGAGACGGGGGTATAAAGGCAGCGCGGCACGCATTCAGTATGCAGACGAGCGCGTGGCGTAAACAGAGCTGTGCGGGGAGACGAGGGGAGACAGGGAGGGGGAGACGAGGGTAAAAGGGGAGGGGAGGGTAGTGCCGCCACAATCAAACCACCCCGCGGCTGTACACTGTATTGCACGGGTTTCAACCGCCACGTACTGATACATCCGTATTTTTAAATGATTTTCGCATAAATATTGCGAGGGCTTTCTAGATCTTTCCAGTGATGAATGTTTATTATTAGAAAAGGTTCCGTATATAGCTGCCTAAATAAATATATGAATAATTGCAAATTATGAACTAAGTATAAAGTTCGAGATATGACAATAAAGAATCAAAATATCGTAGATTCCATAACAGTCAACACAATAATAAAAAGGCCGATTTCATACAGTGAAATATCGAGACATAAACCTATGTCGTTAGTCGAAGACACAATTGGACAGCTCAAATCACTATACTTATTATAGATACATAGAGATGAAAAAAAAAACAATTACTACTTAATTAAATTTTAGTTTTATTTTAGTTTTATTACAGATAAGTTATTGAAATGCCGGCATAATATTCTCAGTTAATGGGTCAAACGTAACAAGCTGGCGGGTTCTGCCAGCCGTGTCGGCAACTTCGGTAGCTCCAAGTAAAAAGATTGCCGTCCTCGACTCGACGGCAACAAATAAAAATGTTAACCCAACAACGAGCGGTATTAAACTTATCCTTATTGAAATGGAGCTGTATTAAAATTAAACG
This sequence comes from Hyles vespertilio, assembly GCA_009982885.2. Lineage (NCBI taxonomy): Eukaryota > Metazoa > Arthropoda > Insecta > Lepidoptera > Sphingidae > Hyles > Hyles vespertilio. The sequence continues at coordinate 6,739,387 of CM042817.1, read as the reverse complement.
GTTCCGATTTCATCTTCAGAAATATCAAATAACTTTCTTGGCGCGGGTATCGAACCGACGATCTCTTGGTTCGGTATGTCACATATGTACATAGTATACATATATTTGACTACCAATTATCGAATAACAATAATTTCATTTTTAATATTTGGCTATAATAGTGATAAAAAATTCAGTCATCTATTAATGATTATTACGAAAATATAATCAAACAATAATAAGTATTAATAGCATTATGAAAATAAGATAAACATAAATCTGAAAAACTGACTCATTCGTCACTGCATTACAAAACAAATGAAATAACGCGACAAACAAAAGAGAATGACAAAGCGAAAAACTCATCAAAAGTTGAAAGAACGCTTTGATTGGTCTACCATCGGCGTCCAATCTATCTACACTTCTCTGTATTTGTCCCACAGCTGGGCAATTGTCTGGGTTTGATGAATATAAATTCACGCCTGACACTTCTAAGAGGTGGGCAGAACTGAGATAACTGTCACCCTTACCAGTCATACTTATATCTTAAAGAGGAGCCTTCACACATTTCAATGACTGTATGATTCCTATTACAATAAAAAAATCACACAGTTTGTCATAGATGGAAATCAAAACCGCTATAATATAAAGCACATACTCAACCATCTAACCTCATATTTAAATATGTAACACCCAACAGTCAAATACATAGTCCTGACCTCACACTAAGATCGAGACTTGTGTCGTGGGTATTAGGAACTACGTGAGACTGTCCACTGAAATATTTGTGGGCAGCATATACATTTCATTTTCTCACATTTTCTCTCCGTGCGGGGATCGAACCCGCGGCCTCTCGTTTCAGCCGGCATCTAACCGACTGCACTGCAGAGGCTGTCAAACTTTAAATTACTACTACAAAATATAACAAAACTACAATAACATTTCGGTACAAACTTATATAATCTCAACCTGCGTCCATTGTCCGCTGCGTCCCTCGATAAATAACCAAGTTTCCTTCACTTGATCCCGCCGTAACATACTTCACGGAGTAGGATTATGGTAGAGGAAAAAATCTTTCCCTAACACTGGTCCTACGTAGTAAAGGGCAGATAACTGGCCTCGTAACAACCTAGACGGGCGGGCAGGGTTACCTTAAAGGCCTAAATGAATACTTGTTACTAGACATAAACTTTGTGAGGGAGCGTCGAGAGGCCTTTTTTTTGTCGGCACTTGTTGGTGGTTATTGTAATATTATATTAAATCTAGACTGTAACCGAAGACGAAACCGGACGGCAGTTTTAGTGACTTCAAACACAATGCAATAAAAAAATCGCAACGAAAATGCGTGGATTTATTGAGTGTTTTTTTTTTTGGTATCGTCGTGTTTTGGTTGTACATACTTAGTTTTTGCATAGATATCAGGAACTATGAGAGACTTTTCGGTCTCACAAACGGAGACCCGAGACAACAATTTGTGAACCACACAAAAATCGGTCTCAGTGCGTAACTTAACATAAAAATAAAAGCGCATCCAATCCACAATGACACATCAAACTGAGCCGTAACTCATTTCGCATCTCGAGTTGCGCAGGAAGCGAACTCTCGATTTGCAACCGGCGCACGTGCGGTGGCGACATAAAGATGACCTACGATAAACAATAGCTATCGATTTGTTGTGGGAAGTACGAGTATTCGCGCCTTGATGCGTGACCTTGCGTTGAATGTAATAGTCCGCGAATAACTTAGTTTGTCAACATATTTATACGGAAAATTGGTAGTGTCCTTCCTTAGTTGAACAATAGGTTTTTGTGCTAAGAGTAAGGCTGCAAGTGCATTGAATTTTATTCCACACTATAAATCATAAACTTCATACATAAACTCACAGCTTTTTCCCAGAAGGGGTGGGCAGAGATGCATCTAGGACACCGACGATTAGAGGGTATTACATTATAAATTAAAACCAAAACATAACGCTATTTTTTATTCTAAAAAACATCATTTAAATATATCACTTCCAAAACATTTTTTATCTAAACTACACAACGCCACACTGGACTAATCAAACACACCAAACATTGGCTAGTTCGGAATAAATTTAAACGTATACATTTTACTGCAACCAATGCGGCTGACATTGCGAAAGTTTTTTTGTGTGCATCAGACTGAAATGCATTTTGTTATTAATATTTTCAATCCGACGGGACCGTTCAATTCCAACCTGCCGTTTTCACTGCGATGTCTATCGAAAAATATTTTTTATACAAACTCACAAGCATTTATTTGCGATTACTTTTGTTTTACCAGCCAGTGGTGACAATTATTAAAAATTGAAGCTCCTAATATTTTTAAATTTGAGTTTAATGTTGTATGTTACACAAGGAATTTTATCTCATAAAGGTATGAATAGCAATCTCAAGTATGAATCTTTATTCAAATTAATTTCTAATAATTTCCCACACCCATAAAATACTAATCATATATTTTACTGCAAGCCTGAACCCACTATATAGGATAATACAATTATAACAAACAATCATACATATTCGACACGCCTGTATCCCATAGGGGTAGGCAAAGACTACAAGCCGCCACTTTATTCGATCCTGACATACATAATATTACACATCATCCACTTTCATCATACTACATACCATCAACAATAACAATTCAAATCAATTTCTTATATCAGTATCTCACTCAATTCTAATTATCATAGACTGACGAAGCATATACTCCCATAAGCTATAATATATGTATATGTACTGAAGAAACATCCTCAGAACCCCATAAAGTAGGCAGAATAGGGCCAACTAAAGCCCACAGATAAATTCAGCACGATCTAGAAACGGTACAATTTATGTGGCATCCTTCTCAGACATGGTATATGTATGCAGACGGCAGAACACATTAAATTTCATACAAAACTATTGCTTAGCGAGACGACGGATTAGCATATTGCTGAGCTGGGCTACGTGCGTGCCTTATATATCTTATATCAGGCTATTTCTACATTGTACTGGTGTTCTTGCTTTGCAAAATAGGTGTGAAGATTTTATTTGACGCGTAATTCTACAAGATTTAACACCTCGAAAACGAAGAAATTTATCTAAGATAGATATATGCCTTCTCTTCTCTAACCCAAATGTGCATATATACATTGATTTTTCCCATTAATTCATTGCATTAATATATTCGTCTTTTTAAAAGCGCATTTACATACATTGGCTTATGCCAGCGATACTTTGAAAGTTCCACTATATTTGTCACCTTCTATACGATGATTACCATCTAAGCAGATACAAAAATCCCTAACTAAATAAATACACCAATTAAAACCATACAACAATATAAATATACCCATCAAATACCATTAGAAACCGCAATAAATAGCGTTTACAATGTACCAATAAACACGGCGCACTTTTTTCTCTCGTCGGGCGGTGCGGATCAATTCGCAGTTCGGATTAAATAGCACATATCTGCGAGTACTGACTGCTGACTACTCCACAAGCTAAACTATAGTCAATAGTCTATACTTGCTAAGGAAATAGGTCAGAGTGAACGCATCGACGATATCTTGCGGCGAATAAAACTTCTTGAGTGCTGAAGGCATATTTACGAGCTCAAACGATACTGTATTTATGCTACGATCATTAAATACGTATATTGAAAGGTTTTTTTATAGTGTACGTTATTAAAATTAGATTTTGTTGTACGAAAAAGTATTTTTATTCCATGCCATCCGCCTGATGGTAAGCGATACGACCGCTCATGGACAGTAGCAATGCTTGGCATGCCACTGCGCTCGCCATCCTAAGACATAAGATGTTAAGTCTCAATATATCCATTATCCAGTAGTTTCTCTGGCTAAGCACTAGTTAGCTTTACACTACTGTTGGGCGGGAGTAATAGACATACGTAAAATATCATACGTGTCATTTAAATCGGAAAGCAACCGTATCGCTACATACAATTCAAATCTACATAATTTTCGTGACAACACAAATAATAAAACACTCATAATTTAAAACAATTATTAATGCAATCCCGCAGTAAATAACAAAACACTACAATTTCAACATCAATAATACCTTCATTATATCACTCGACGCTAATTAAAACACTAACAAGGACAAACAAGCGGCTCTTCACACCGCAAATCCCGTACATTATCCCGAAACGAGCAAATCCGTATTCCCGTTTGAACAATACAGTCGGTAATACCGATTACCAAATGTAAATGTTCGTGTGTTTCGCTGTCGGGCAATGTTGGTAACGTGATTAAGTTAATTTCAAGGGTCCTATTATTATATTATAACTAGCTGTCGGGCCCGGCTTCGCCCGGGTGCAGATAGTTTTTGAGTCCAATCCACATCAAGAACATATTATTTCGCGTGTCTACTAACTATATTTCCCGCGTGCCGTCGACTATATTTCCCTTCCGTAGGAGAGGACATCCCGTGCCAACAATTTGAATTTGAAAGAGTAGAAAATATGTATATTTGGTTTCCTGACTCATCCCACGGGAACACTACATTTTTCGGGATAAAAAGTAGCCTATGTGTTAATCCAGGGTGTCAGCTATCACTATACCAAATTTCATCAAAATCTGTTGAGCCGTTTTTTCATGAAAGAGTAACAAACATCCATACATACATACAAACTTTCACCTTTATAATATTAGTAAGGATAAGGATAAACGTAAATGTTAAACAGTCCTGTTTGATGATACGTCTAGTTTTGTAGTCAAAATTTTAAGTAACTTCCGGGCTTTATAGATCAAAGATGAGAAACAAAAAGTTGAATACGTAAAGGTTATTAATCGATTTAAAAAAGAATACTTTTTTGAATATAATACAAAGCCGTGGTTTTGTTATTGATTATGAGCGGTCGTATCGCTTACCATCAAGCGGAAGGCATGCTCGTCGCTTCATTAATCGTAATAAACAAAGCAATTAAATAAACACTAATTAATATCCACTAGCAACAACAATATTGAGATCACAAAATATGAAAAAATATCCGCAAACAAATAAACCACAAAGTAAAAAACTTTTCAAATAATAGTTAACAAAAACAAACGGTGAATGCGGTAATGCATAAAGTTTCGTTTGCCGAAACTGCATTTTACGTAAGTGAGTTTAAAGCAGCGATACGGTAGCAAGCGGAAGAGTAAGCAATTTATTTATTGTTTATTTATACATCTTTTCCTACATCTATATATGTATTATATCTCTATTTATCCTTTTATATAATCCATCCCATGGTTTTCTACGATATTGCCTTTGAGCGATAAGACCGGCAATTGTGCTTTTATTTTTGTAATTTTCGTTTTGTTTGTGTGCAGTAGTGTATAAATAAGTAAATACAATAAAAATATATGCACCCAGTGTTGGAAAAATATTGAATCTGTGTAAGTCGAACTGACATTGTCCTTTTTTTCGTTCGTACAAGCTTTTATTTACAAAAGGACAGGTCCAAATAACTCTTGTAAAAATAACACAATCGTTTCTGAACTTAAGACCCTTATGTTAATTTAATGAATATTGGGCTGAGGATCGAGCCCAGTGGTGTGCCAGAGGAGAGGCCAATGTCCAGCAGTAGACGCGAATAGGCTGATGATGATGAATTAATATTTATTTTTTCCAAAAACGCTTGTACAAAAATCACATACCGCTAAACGCTCCCCGTCCGCCCATCACAAACACTTTTTATACCGACGGGTCTCCATAGACCATACATCAACAAAACAACTTGCGCCTCTGAATCACTTCATAAGTGCCTCACCTTTATTCCCATGCCTTATTATTACGATTGCAGGCCACTTCACGAATGGGAGGTAAACGGAGTTTCTCGCTTTCCTCTCAGACGATACGTAAGGAAGGGAGTATTTGAGTTTAAGAAATTATGAATGTTATGAGTTACGTGGGTGGATAAACGCACCAGACGCGGCTGCTAATATGTTCACGGTAGTCGTGGGTTCAAATCCCAGGGCCCATTTCTGACTTGTATTCATGTGTGTATTGATAATCAATTACCAGACACAATAATAATGAAGGAAAACATCATGAGCAAACCTGCATACTATGGCAAATTTGTAAGATTTTTTTAGGGTATGGCAAGTCCGCCTGCCCGCTCTAGGCCAGCGTGGTGGACTATATGGCCTAACCACTCTCAACCATACTCTCGATTGTAGAGGAGGCCTGTGCCCTGCAGTGGGACGTATATGGGCTGATACATACAGAATATTTTGTCCCTTTCGAACACCTTTGGATTTAAATTTGAGCATAGACAAAACATTCGATAATTGTAATGAGTTTTTAAACTGTCTATTGTCCCGCCCATCAAAATCCATCCTTCCTCGCGGAGAATAATACATTCGTAAGCTCTCAAAGTGTAAATTTAAAGTGTGAATTACACAATTTAAAACATGAGACTCCAGTGAAACCACTTAAACGTCCCCCGGGGCCGGAGTTAAGCGTTAACTTGTCAAATTCAACACGCCATCCGGAATTTTCATATCTTTGAAAATATATTCTTTTGTCACCGCGCCCGTCGTGAAATCCACTCGAATAATGCTTTACATTTCATTCGGTCTTTGGCGAGTGTTTTGTGAGAAATGCGATGTATAAGTAGGTTGGTATTACCGAATTTTTACCGAATATTTTTATACAATTTAAAAATGATTCAATCCTTGTATTTGCAATAAATAGTAAATGCGACTTGCTCAATTGGCAAAACCTATAATGACATCAGCTTTTATTTTATTTACGCGATAGGAGGTGTAAACCAATCTGCATTTATAAACTCTCGGAGGAAATAACTAACAAACTAGTATCGATATAAGTTTCAAAAAAAGTGGTAAAATAACTCAAAAGTTTAAATGCTGACCCACTGTCATATTTACATTTCATATGATACAATATCGTCTATAAGCATTAATATAATTACAAATACAAATGAAAATCCAAAACCTTACCAGAGCACCCATAAATCCCATACTACGGGTGCATCATAGCGCATGGAAATGACGTTATAGCAATCAGTGCAGTCATCAATTACACGCGTCCTCGCGGAGACGTTTCATAAGCTGTGTGCGGAAAGCCATTACCGGCCGATAGAGCGGCGACGAGACAATTTGCGAGCGTGTTCGACTACTGCTGGACGCTTGTCAATAGCTACTATGGGTATTGGTCGTGATTCGATAATTATTGCAGTCATTTATTTTTTATTTTTGCTGCTGCATTATGCTAAAACCTTAAACAACATGCTTAGTTTTCTTGGTTCTATAACTTATCACAAAAATTTGCGAGCTATAAGGTTGGTGCTGGATGAACGTAGTGCTAATAGACAAGAAGTTGCTCTAGCAATGCCTAGCACCGCCAAGCCGCTGTCTACTGTATGATTATGCTCTTAAAGCCTCCTTTACGAGTATAGCAGAACAGGTCGGAACGCACAAACGCGTCACTCATGTACGTTTCACTAGTTCACAAAGTCAGGGTTACTTTATAATATATTCAGCCTATAAAATTATCACAAAACAATTTAAACTCTCGTAGTTAACTCGACCAATCAATTAAAACGATAGTAGGGGTATCGGCCAATGCACGTCATTTATCACACGGTCCAATCAAATCGGCATCGAAATGCAACATGCGTGTGTGTTGTGACGTGACGTGTTGTTTTGTGTTGTATTGTGTCGTGCCGTGTCGTGTGGTGTCGTTAGCGGAATTAAACCGATCGGCACGCATTGCGAGCGCAGTCTAATGTTCCGTTTCAAGACGTATTGCCGCTTTCTTTCGCCTCATTTGCAGCTGGTAAATCGTCTGCTTTTACTCTTGAGTCATTGCGATGCATTCATTCGTGAAATAAGACTGTTTTATTTTGCTACAATAGATTATGTAACAATGTTGGAGTTGTTAACTATTATTTGATTGGCTATTTACAATTTAATAAAACTGTCAACATTACGGCAGTTGAAGTTAATACTTGGATTTCAATTATATAAAAAAATGTACATCAACTAAAGACGATATGATTGTACATGTGTTTAAGTTTTTAGAGCACAAACCATTGTAAAAGTACCCATAAAGTATGACCGTACTATACAAACAATGAACTAACTATTAAACAAATATCGTAACTCTAAAGCAGTAATAAATAAAACAAACGGCAGCAAAGCCGAAGCAGATTCCATATTCTAAAACCTAAATGCAATCGACCCGAACAGCTCCTGTATATTTAGAATAATTTAATCTCGCCCGTGAGCCGAAAACCCAATAATTCACAGGCAACTAGATGGCTTGAGCGTATCGGCTTTAGATCGATACATTGATTTATATATTAAAAACTTAACATTTTATGTCTCATGGCGAGCGCAATGGAAAGCCAAGCATTGCTTTGTAATTCATGGTGTTTGATTTTGCTACTATCCATGAGCGGTCGTAACGCTTATCACCAGGCGAATAGCATGATTGTGTCGCCATTCATCAAATTAAAAAATAACAACTTAACGTGTTTGCTGTTAATTATGAAAACCGCAGTGGCTTTAGTTGGAAGCTGTCTGTTAAACTATTACCACACGAGACAATTGTTGGGTAAGCTACGAACATTCACTGATCTCAATGTGTAGCATGGCTATGTGTTTGACTATTGGGTGTATTTAAATAAAAAAGAAAAATAACTTGACTCTATAGCCAAAAACCTACATCAAATCCGTAAACCATTCACTCAGCGAAAGAAAAACAAACAAAACGTAAAAACTTAAACGCAATGTATAACGTTCGCGTGACGTCACCCGCCGCGATAACTACAAGTGGGCCAGTCACACCGCGCCCGGGGAGCGCGCAATGGAAATTATGTCACAATTACACACCATTGTTGGCCCTAAAAACTTTACGCACTAACATTTGTACGAGTTATAGTATTTTTTATTTTTGTTTTTAAGTTTGCCAAAATAAACGTTTTTATGTTTACACAAAATTATAATTATACTCACAAAATTGACTATTATACTTTAAATATTTTTGATGGTATTAAGCAGAAAAATAAATACGCCGTGTGACGTAAAACAGACCAAAAGAATTTTACCATGATAGTAAATAAACTATAGTATAGCAATTAATAATTATTTTAACTATACAAGTATATTATCATCCATCCATCAGCCAAAGACCACTGCTGAACATAAACTTCCCCCAATGATTTTCACCGTGACCTGTTGGAGGGTGCCTACATCCAGCGAATCTTGCGACCTTTACCAAGTCGTCTGACGAGCAGGCAGAAAGCAGGAAGTGGTCAGCAGTATATTATGGAAGCTTCAGAAAAATCGGTCGAATAAATTGTTAAGTATACAGAAATGTCACTTGAACCATCCAAAGAGTGATTTTACTTGCAAAAATACTCACTAAAAGTCGCTAATTTCATACAAAACATTCCTTCGTGCTTGTATGTGTCACTTGAGTACAGTGACATCACAGTTGACAAGGCGCCGTTAGCTCTCTCGGGCCATTCCCGCGCTTATTTCCAGGAAAGTGCATAATTAAAGAAGACAAGTTTAAATAAAACTATTATTTACGGATTTTATCGCGGATTTGGTTTAATTTTACATTTTTAGCTATTTAAATTAATTTTTTAAATTAATAATTGTAAAATAAGGGTAGTTGAATTGTAACAGTCACAGAGCGGACGTCTAATACCTCAGTCCGCCCCGTGACCACGAAAGCTGTAAAGTAATCGAAACGTCGGGAACTCAAAAAATGTAAAATTAAACCAAATCCGCGATAAAATCCGTAAATAATAGTTTTATTTCAATGTGTAACATTCGCGTAAATCTAAGAAACCATTAAGACAAGTCTAAACAACTTGTGTGCGCTGACGAACCGTGTGACGAGCCGTGCACTCGGCTCTGCACCTAAGTAAGTCTTAAGTTTTTGAGTAGATGCACTGGTTGGTTTGGTAGTTGTGGAACGTTCCAGAATTTATATTAAATTGGTTATTGGAATAATTATAGAAATACTTTCAAAATTATTTTATTCCTTGAACAGTATTTATATTCGTATTTTCCACTTATCCGCAAAATTATACTAAATTTTCCAAACATTAACATACAGTAATGAACATATAGTAACATTAAATGCAATGAGTGCCCATCGAGGGCCATCGACAAGTGCCGCTTTAGACAAAATCGCAAGTCGCGGATGACAAACGGCTTTGTCGCGCGACACGGGGTTCGCCGGCGATAACGTCACGCGTCACGCGTCAGGCGACAAGCGAGCGATAGCCGCGGATTTGGGGAAAGGTCAAGGGGTATGGTGCACGTGGTTTAGCGCTATGCATAATAAGGTGTTATTCCCGTTGGTATTTAAACAAGTTTATTCAACATTTCTTTCTTTATTTCAATAGCATTACGTTTCAATGATAATTTTTAGAGCCCCCTATTATATTAAGCAAAAAAATAATAGTTCTAGAATTTATACGGTCTGAATGAGACTGCGCATCATCAGTACAAGAATAATATTGGATATTTTATCTGCGAAACAATCCTGGTGTTTACTAGAAAATTATGAAATTTATTCCATAAACTACTAGAACGTCACTTCATGATCTACTCATAAAATTATTCAGGGCATTCGTCCTAAAAGATCGCTCGAGTCACGTCTAAATATACGAATAAGACTAAATAAGTAAACAAACTGTGACATTAGCACCGTGGCCACACCCCGTTCGTGTTTCTAAACATAACTTGAATGCACTGCCGGCACGCTATGCAACTCGCTAACTTATCTACGATCGTCTCCACATGATAAATTTCAATTTGATGACCGGCTGGCTAGGCTAAGGAAGGCTTTCCGCGCGAGTTTTTGGTTGAAACTCTTGGGGCCTTATTAATAAACTCGGATGAGCGAGGGATTAAATTTTAGCCCATAACTTTAAAATTGACTAATTTATTTTGACCGTTATTTTTACTTTTAAAATCAGTGGATTGCCATAACAGGATTATCATGTTAGGCTGAAGAATATAGATTTTTATTAATATAGTCATTACTATACTGGGTATCTCAAGACTGCTACCGAAAACGAAGCCGGGTTGTAGTTTTAGTGGCTACAAACACAATGCAATTAAAAATTTCGCATAGAAACGCGACAATTATTTTTTATGATTTTTTAAATATCGTAATTTTTGGGTGGTAAATCCATAGTTTTTGCTAAAATAATAATTTAAACTCTTTTATACCTTAGATTACTTATAAATAAAAGGGTATACACTATTATTTTAGGAAAAAATGTATTTACCACCCAAATATGGCCATAGGAAAAAAATAACAAAAAAAAAATTGTCGCTTTTTTTGCGACTTTTTCTATTGCATTGTGTCTGAAGTCGTTTAAACTACCACCCGGCTTCGTTTTCGGTAGCAGTCTTGATATACCCTGTATAGCTATTCATAATAATAAATTGAATTCTCTAGCCCAATGCCTAAACTTAATCCTTCGCTCATCCGAGTTTATTAATGAGGCCCTTGAGGTTTTTGCCATATAAATATCCGATTTCCAGTATGTTAATTTAGTATGAATCATACTTAAACAATGGCATAATATATTTGCGCACAATTAACTTACTTTAGACTAAATGGAGGTATTTACATCAGAATTTTGTCACACGAATTGACATCCCAAATCCGTCCGCATCAGTCACGTAGCTCGCGATTTTTGAATCATTTATCAAGAGCGTGTGTTTACACAGTTTTACGGTACGAGGACCGGTCGGGTGTATGTGGGTCACTCGACGGAACCAGTCGTGCGCGATCCATTGATCACCGGCCACTTTTATGTAATGTCGCGTGATTGAACCGTGTTAACTTTGCAATCGATGTACAGCGTCGCGTTGCATGCCGTCGATACGTTATCGAATAGTGTGTGTTGTTCGTGGTTAGTAAATATTATCGTCGAATACATTGTTATTGGTTTATTGTCAAACAAATTATTGGATTTAACCAGACCAGTTTACAGTCGAACTGTTTGAATTAATAACTAATCTATAATCGCGACATGGATGCCAATTCACTTTATATTATAGATCCACAATCAGCTTTGCAACATTCTTTAGCCATAACACGATGTAAATATATTAAAATAAGCATTTTAAATACCCGAGTATCGATAATCTTACCGCGATACATGATAAGACAAAGCGATGGCCGATAAGTGAGTTCAGTGGTATTCATTAGGAAAGGTGTACGTAAACATGATGAAAATGAATGATCTCAGTGTTCGGACCGCTAACAATCACGCAATCCTTTTCCCCAAAACCAACGTTTATAAAACACCAAAAAAGTCCAGAAAATTCTGCAACACATCAGTCATCGGAACTTACACAAGGAACAAACGAAACTTCACAGAAGCAAGGCGGAGTGCGGTGGCCCTCCTTCAGTTAAAAAAGCAACGCTTTGACCGAGGAAATGTATGGGTACGTGCGAGCCGAGGGGAAGATTAATAAACAAAGCAAAGCGAGCATGTGTGCTGAAGATTTAGAAGATATGATTTTATGGCGCCTAAAGCTTATTTGTATAGTGATATTATTATGGAGCGGGCTATGCTCGGTGTTTCCCTACGAGATCGAATCAGTAATGAGGAGATCCGTAGGAGAACCAAGGTTACCGACATAGCCCATAGGATTGGCAAGTTGAAGTGGCAGTGGGTCGGGCACATAGCTCGTAGAACCGATGGCCGTTGGGGCCGAAAGGTTCTTGAGTGGAAGCCACGTACAGGCAAGCGAAATGTCGGACGCCCGCCTACAAGGTGGACGGACGATCTGACTAAGGTTGCAGGAAGTCGCTGTATATTGTTAGGCGCCTGATATTGTTAGGCGAGTTGACAAACGGAGGACTTTTTACTACATCGTTTGTCTTCGCCATCCCATCTCCCAGAATCCCACCAGAATCCCATTGAGTTGAAATGAGAATACTTTCTTGAATCTATAAATTTTTCACATTATCTAGATTCAGACACTTTTTCTTTCTCTAGCATCCCGTTCACAAGGCTGTTTTCGCCAAAGTAGAACGGACAAGAACCTCTAGCGTTGCTCTTTTCAAAACAAATTTACAAGTAAAGGAGTCGTAGCTTAGTTGAATTGACAACAGTTCATAAATAATTTATAATAATAATAGACGGATTGACGGTAAAATGCATCTCGATATTTTGAATACCAAGTGAAGATGCATTGAGCCCTGAAAGATATGAATTCAAAGGGGTTGCATCTTTAGTACAACTGCTTTTTAAACAGTCTTAATTACCACCACCAGAGCTATTTTCATCACATCTCGTAAATCATAAAATTACAATCATATACTTAAAGACAACTTCCTTGCAAGTCCACCTTATCTTTGCACTTACGTGAATCGCATATACATTAACACATCAAACGTTGCACTCACATTGTCCCTATGTAATTAAACATGGATTTCTAGATAGCTCGTAAAACCCGATAGCGATGCTCCTTAATGCCATGTCTTACAATTATTTTCCCCTGACAGCATATTATCATCATTACAGGGCCTTTTTATGGGGCCAGCGTTTTATGGCGTCCCATTCTTGGGGGTAACTTCGCGTCCTCTAATCAAACCATTAATTTTATATGTGCGCTGTGTGATTATGTTGCTTATTGACCTGACGATGAATGTTCAAGGCTTGGTTGTTGGCTTAAGCAGAAACTGTACAGCAATTGAGGTTCAGCCACGCGTCACAGAATTGTTATTAAAAAAAAAACAATTACAATTAGGAAAAAAAAACTTTAACACACCCGGTTTCAAACTACAAATCTAGTTTTGTTTTATCAAAATCCGTCGTCCAAATTTGTAAATTTTTTGTTATTTGTCTATCATACTAAGAAAGTATGCATTTCAAGGTCTATGAAACCAATAAAAAAAAGATATATTGGACTATAACACTTACATAAACAATAATCAATCATGCTGGCTCATTGTCACAAATGACTTGCAATCTTATTTATCTCCTATAGACATTCATTAACAGTATTTTACCAATATTTATTTTTAATTTATTCATACGCTATATCTATTGTATATAAAACGTTATGTATGTACATATTATCATAAACAGCGCAGTTAATATCGCATGCCGGTAAAATCGCATAAAACAAGTTTATGTTACAAGCATTGACACACATACCTAAGTTGAATTCCTCAATGATAACATATCACGTGTCATTAATCACTTTACTGACTTAATGGTCGATTCATAGGCTTTAAACTCAGAGGCTTTGTTCGATTCCCAAACCAGGTAATTTAAAGATTTTTTCGGTTTCAAAAAGGCCGCATGATTTATTCGGATTTGGATAGTTGCACTAGACGAAATTAAGATACAAATCTTATGTCGTAGGCATCAGAAACTCCGAACGTAATTGTCTCACAAACACCCAGACCTGAAGGAAATACTTATGGTTTCACAAATGGCTGGTGTGTTATCCTATGCCATACAATCTATCGAGCTTGGAAAGAAAATGAGCGAATCTTTCAGAGATACTAACAATCACAACTCAAACCGCATCAAATTCAGAAAAACAAATTCTAATACTTACGGGTGTTTATGTATGTCATAAATCTATCAACATATCCGAAGTCAGGATCTAAGGGCCGAAACTGCGTTAAGCGGGCGCCCGCGACGGGCAACCGTCGCGCGTCTCCTTGCGTGGACACGCGGGCGGGCTCCGTGAGAACGCGACGGTCCCCGTCGCGGAGACCGGATTTATGCAGTGTCGCTGGTTCAATTTTAAAGGTGTGCATGTACAGTCATATCGATGGAGAGCTTAATATATTATTACATAGCAAAACGACGACTAGCAAAAAAAAACGACTGCCAGGAAGGCTGTTTATTGAATTTAGGTTGCTAGGCGGAGAATTTGTTGTAAAGTTCAGTAAATGAAGAGAAAATGAAAACTCATTTTACAAATATTTTAAAGTTTCGATACTGGTCTATGGCGAATTATCTTCGAAACTGGAACCATATTTGAAGGTCAACAATTTAATCTAGTAAAATCTGTATAAGTCATATCACCAATGGAAAGGCTGGCAATAACATTGCGCTAAGTAAAAATCTTTATTTTTGCTCAAGTATATTCATCATCATCATCATCTCAGCCATAAGAAGTCCACTGCTGAACATCGGCCTCCCCCAACGGTCTCCGCATCGACCTGTTGGAAGCGGCCTGCATCCAGCGACTTCCTGCAAATGTAGCCCAGTCGTCCGTCCACCTTGTAAGCGGGCGTCTGACATTTTGCTTGCCTGTACGTGGCCTCCACTCTAGAACCTTTCTGAGTCGATCTCGTAGGGAAATACCGAGCATAGCCCTCTCTATTGCTCGTTGAGTGACTTTGAGCCTTCTAATGAAGCCTAAAGTGAGAGGCCACGTCTCGGTGCCGTATGTCATCACCGCCATGTTACCGCTGGTGGACACCGCGCGCTGTACCGCGCGTGCCCCCGCGACGGGTTCCGACGCACGAAGGCGGGCCCCGCGGCGCGGGTGCGGGACGCGCCTCCCCGTGCTGGACGCCCGCGCGGATCCCCGCGACGGAGCACTTTTGTATGAAACCGCGCGAGTGCCCGCTTAACGCAGTTTCGGCCCTAAAACACTCGTATACTAGTAGGAAATAACAATCCGTCGATGCGACGTACAGACGGATGCAGAAGTGGGCCTAGGGGGAGGGATACGAGGCACGAGGTATATATGTCACGTCTCGTCACGTCACAGTGACGCACGGTGACGTCACAGGACGCATACAAAGTGTGCGGAACCGCGGGCGATCTCTGAACGGTGATTATAGGGACCTGGGACATAGGGAAGTGTTGAGTTCATCGTTCGATTATTATTTTAGTACTGAAGTATTGTGATCATTTTAAATATAAAGTCAGCATACTTTATAGTAATATTACCCATGATCTATTTTAAAATAATTATAGTCTAATGTTTATTTGTGCTAGGAGACCGTTATCTCCTGCCTCAACAACTTATTAACTTTGGTGTAAGAAAATGAATAAAATTTGTCTTTTATATGACACATTTTGGATATACATTTTTAAAAAATCTATTAATTAACTGATAAGAAAATATTGAAAATTGATTCCTCGTTTCGCAAAAAGTTCAAAAGACGAGCGTGACCGACCGGACATCACAAATCGCACACTGCTCTTGACAGGTACACAAATTCACCGAAAATTAGCCATTATGCAAACGACGGGGCGTAGGATCGCACACACACACACAAAAAATATATATATATCGGCTGCCCACTTCCACCTGAAAAATTGGGAGATTCCGTAAAGTGGCTCGGCGGCATATCAAATAACTTATCCGCTTTTGTTATGGTAATGCCGACCGGCCGAAATTATCTGTTCCACGGATAATCTCGGCGGATATAAAAAGTTTTTTTTACTACGCACAAGCTCGCGCCCTCCTTTGTTTTTGGCTGTTTTATGAAAGTTAACCAGTTTGATTGCGAGCGTATAAATAACACGATCACGTCTTGTATTACCCGGGTGTTTTTCTTAACATTGAGGCTTTGCGATTTGAGATGTCACTGTAAATCAAATTACTGTTTCCACAAAACAATAGTGTATGAAATCAATTTTACTTTTTTACTTAATTGGGTTGTTAATTTTAAGAACACAGTTCCAGGACTCATATTGCAATTCAAAAATAAAGGCTTAATGACCATTTTATATTTAATACTAGACATTTCCACCTTCCATTAATTTGATTAATTTCGGGATGTTTTAAAGAAAGGTCAGAAATTCTCAAGCACTTACTCAGCTTAAATGCTCGGTGTCCTTAAAATGTATGCAATCGATCCTGGCTTACAGGAACTGCAATGGCGCGTGTGAGGACCGAATGGTCTTTACAAACGAGATTCAAAGACCCAACAATCACCGCACAACATTCTCAATGCCGACTTGGCAACCTAATTCCAACTTAACTCATGAATACCGAAGCGTAAGAAAACCGGGTCAAGAGACGAAGAAACTCTACATAACCGGCCGTTACATAACCTTCACATATTTACTACATAAGCTCTTTGTTTACAAGGCAATCGGTGCAAAATTAAATGGAGTTTTCGCGAGAGCGAGTTTCGTATCTTTGAAGTCTGTGGAGCGGAATGTCCGAGGCGATCAATGGCGTACATGGGGGTTACTCTATAAACACGATACGAACTTCGAATGTTCGGACGCCGTACGTAAAACTTCACTAATGTGCCTAGATGCTCCACAAAATGTTGGATCCCTCTATCGTACGTCGCAACCATAGACTAAGTAGGGAGAAAATGATAAGATTAATAGAGAATAGTATTGATTTTTAGAAGTGGAAATATTATATCATACTCCGGATGTCGAACATCCGAACATTCGAAGTTCGTATCGTTTTTATAGAGTAAACCCCAGACGATCGACTGACGCGCACTTGATGTTAAACATCGCCTTTGATAAGAGTAGTGGAAACACTGTCCAGGCTGAATTAATTTCAGTTTCTTTTACCTAACGTTATCCTGGCCAGTGCCAAAGATAGCTTTTCTATACAATCTTCGCCATTTCGACCATATTTACCTTCTTCTATTGTAGGAACATTAGATTTCAATTCTTTCTTGTCATCGAGTCAACGCTTTATCGATATCGATTGAAGCTTTGACTATAACTTGATCGAAAGTCGTATTGTCAATGACAACAAATATACTGTCACGTTTTATTTTATTTCATTTATTGAGACAATAAACGGTTACATGTACATATCTATTTAAACTAGCCTTAATCTAAGCCATATAACCATAAAAAATAATTTTGCCGGCCTGGGCGATTCTAGATAAATACGGTCCGAATTTATGTACTACGGTTGTCGTTATTCCAGTATGATATGTCAATACATATTTCTAAATATTAGGCTTTAACCGCGACTTCGCTATAGTGGTTAAGCCTTATCAAAACATGCTGTAGTCTATCTAGACTATCCTAAGAAAACCGCTTACTTTAGGAAACAAAAGGTCTACCTAACCTCGGCCTTTGTTTAACTAAAATTACTTTTAGACTCCAGAATCTCTAGAATTATTATACGCATAAAATCACAACAATCTGTTGCTCTTAAACTGGCTGAAGCCTTAAAGACAAACAAACCAACACAGGTTCCCACACATCATAGGTACTCATCTCTTTTCAACTATTTTTTCTATTTTCAACCACAAATGTTCTAATAACAGTAGCACATCGAAAGCTACGTGATAATTGATCCTCTGAGAGTTTATTTTGGTATACTATTGTATAGAGACCACCCAATAGTCAGACGTGATTTTCATAGAATGCTTTCGATTTGAACAACCATAAAGATGTGTTTGAAATGAATGATATTAATAGTGGTAATGGATTTTCTATTATAGTTTTGCATGGATAATTTATGATTTATTGCGTTAGAGAAAGAGCTAATAGAAATAATCTATAATTCAGTAGTGTACGAATCCACAAACACTAACTAAATTCTTAATGGTTAAACAAAGATAAAGAAGAAAAATCAAAGAAAGAAGATAAGAAAGAAGAAAAATCAAGCAACCAACCGCTTATGATTTCTATTTTATTATATCAAATTTATTGCAAATAATAACAGATTATCCAACATTTAAATATAAATCACCAAATACATGAGGTATATTCCATCTATAAACTATATAATACTTTAAAAACATAGCTCATTCGAACAACCTAAACACTATAAAGTTTTCAAACACACATCAATCCACAGTACAAAATCCCAATTATAGCACGATAAGTCCTAAAGAACAAATAAACAATTATTCAGAGTACTTTAAAGTTGTACGACTAAGTACTGCGGCCGTTGGTTAAATTGTAAATATCTGAAACTTGGACGAGGTCTGGTCGGGAGCGACCGCAAACTTATTGTTGTTCCAGACAGGCGAGACAAATACAACAAACGAACCGATTGTCTGTACAAAGGCTACAATTAGGTATAAAGACTGAATTTAGTATTAGTATGATATTAGTTTCATTAGGGCTTTCGTATTTTTTATTGTGTTCCACCATCTATTACAAATCGCGATATTGCCTCTCCTATACTTGAATGTATCGATAGGTCCGCCTCATTTGTTATTTTCTCATGAATTAAAACATTTTTAGACAGATAAGCAGTTAATTATGAAAGAAAATCCAAATTCCTTGTATCTCCTACTTAAAATGACAAAGTACTACAGCACATACATTCGCTTCTTAACCTAGACCTTGTCTACTCGTATAAAGTGGGTACTTTAATGATAAAATAACATAACAATCCTTGCAACTCTAAACGTAAAATAACAAGCTTCCATCCTAGATAAGAACAAACTGGATATATGTAAACAGAGATAATTGGAAACATGCATACTGCATACTTCAATAATACTGACGACGTTACCAAAGATATATTGCCTGGGGCCTTGAGTCCAGACAATAGATCTAAAATCAAAATAGCTGCAGTATGAATGTCATAATAAAATAATAACACATGTTTTAACTACCCACCGTTTACATTTAAGGTTCACCGCGCACTACAACGGAGAAGAAAGATCTAATGAAGAAGGACTATATGGGCTAACCCCTCTCAATCGTACTCTCGATTGCAGAGGAGGCCCGTGTCCTGCAGTGGAGGTATATGGGCTGATATAGATACTTTTTAGGTAAACTCTCCATACACTTTGTAATATTTTATCCAACTATTAGGTACTTACATGGCGCCGGGCTGGGTGGTTCCGCGCAGATGCCAATAGACTTGCTGGGGTCCTCGATGAAGCATTGCGCCAGGTGGTAGTCGCCTAGCTTCGTCTGGATCTGCTGACTGACGCTGTCTCTGTTGCCAGTCACCTGTGGAAGATAAAAAATCATAAAGATCTAATCATTTGTTATGCTTATCAGAATCTTCAAATTGGAATTATTTAAATTTTCAGCTTGGTAGATCGTTTGTCCATCAAAAAATAATAATGATTATATTAGAAGTAAACTTAAGCTAGATTAAAATTGAAAATTCCTACCATGACGCTTTCTTAGAACTCTGTCTAGGTCAAAAACTATATCCAGTATATTCTTGATATGTTTGTCTAACGTCTAGATATTTTTGTACTGACTTGTCTAACTGTCTTATTGCCTTTATATTTAATAAATGAATGCGATTTAATGTCACTGCAAATGTTACCATCAGAAATTCTAAGAAGTGAGCTACTCTCAGCATGAAATTATGACATAAGCATATTCTACGGGGAATTTTCTTTTCGCTATGTTTGGATACATATTTTATTAGCAGTACCTTAGAACTGAAGTTTCGAGAATTTTCCATAAATTGATTTAAGTGATCATGTACATAACCTGTATATTAGCTTATATTCGCGTCAATGCTATGTACGTATGTACGTCCTTTAGAATTTCGATTCGTAAGTGAATGGATATTAGTTGGTAGCAGACGGAACGAATCTACTGACACCGTGGTTGTAGGTAAGAATTCCAGAGCACACCTCAGACTTTTCGGAGTCTTGTGTGTATTTTTATACAAGAATAGGCTAGTTTCATACATTTTTATTTTTGTTTATAACGGAAGGTTACGGTACGTATAATCAAAATCAGAAAGAATTTTTAAAATCCGTTAAGTAATAAGCAAGTAACAAATATATGAAAGTTGGTGGTAGGAGTGATAGAAAAGGATGCAACATGCACGGGGTGACGTCATCTTCCATAAGGTGCACTCTTGCGAAAGAGACAACGAGTGTCCCCACCGCACTATTAAATGTATCAATATCTCAGTCATTTTATATTCAATTTTGATGCTGTTCAAATTCGTTTGTTTTTATAAACGATGCTTTTAAGGAATGATTACTTACTGCTCAAATAAAATCTTGGACACAACCCTATTGTTTATTGTCACCAAAACAAGGAAATACTATTTAGTCAATTACCACGAACTTTAATTGTGATTTAAAGTAACTTTAAGAAAACTGCAAAGCAAGGGATTTGTAAAAAGTATCTAAGGCATATGAAGGCAATTAAGACAAGACAAACTTACAAAAGCTAGACAGACACTGTTTCAATACCCCAGCTTGATATCCGATATTAAAACAACAACCCAAGCAATCAAACTAATTAATTAGTGTGTATCAGAAACGCATAGCGGTTGGTGGCTTCGAGTATTAGTTAAAGCAACTGTTGAATATTTGCTAACACTCGATCGTGTCTCGTATCGTCTATTTGCGGAGCGCTCACATCTGTTACACAATTTTGAGTGTTTAACTAATTATACCTGCAGATGCAAGAGAAAATAATGCACAATTAAATATTCAGGTAGATATAGTTTAGCGTAGAACTATTTCAGAACCGACAAAGACACAAAACGTAGTATCATAACCGTCAGAATAGTGAATAATTCAGAATAGTAGAAAACTAGACACAGTGACGAATACAAAAGGGTTTCCTTTTGGGTTCAGCCTGTGTATATCTAACATTCTTAAACGATTTTCGATGAACCGGCATTTTTGTGGCGAACATAGCATATTCGTTGTGTCGCTTGAAACAACTGTTTATCGATGGTGTACGGGTTCCAAACCTGAATAGCAACACTTATGTTTCTTGCCCGTTTTTCTGTAATTAATAATAAATAATAATAATAAATAATAAATAAATAACACCCAACAGTCATATACATAGTCCTGACCTCACACTAAGATCGAGTCTTGTGTCGTGGGTATCAGGAACTACGAGAGACTTTTCGGTCTCACAAACACCCAGACCCGGAAGAAATATTTGTGGGCCGCACAAACATTTCTCTAGGTGCGGGGATCGAACCCGCGGCCTCTCGTTTCACAGGCGGCGACTAACCAACTGCGCCACGGAGGCTGTCAAAATCATTAATACCGCTTACCAATCCGGATGGTAGGATAAATTATGTTTACATTTAATGAGTTAAATAAATTACTAGCGTTTTTATAAATACGTTTTCTATTCTCAAATCCATTAATAAGAAATTCAATTTACCATTTCACCAGACTATGCCTGTATCACCATATTGTCTAAATACCTTAAGAGTTTGTATAAGATGTACATATATTGATGAGTAAATTCAAGCATGTGGTATACTGTATGGGCAGGGGTCAACAATGTCGCGTTGGAGGCCACACGCCATGTGTTGTGTACTACCGATCGACTCAATGTCACGTCCTATGAATCATAAGTATTCTCTTCAGATACATACTTGTACTATAAAGTCTTTATATCATTATAATCATTGTCATCTTCAACTACAGGAAGTCCTGTGTATAGGAAGTAAGAAATTCTTCAGCGATCTGTTGGAACTTGTACAAGTAACTGCTTGCAATCTTTATTAGGTAGGTTTATTTTGCATTACTTTTATTAATGTTCCTTGATAAAACATTCGCTATTAAAGTGTAGAGGATGACTTCATTTAATTTTCTTACTTTAGCTACCAACCCAAACTATGCCAGGCCATAGTCCTGGACTATATTATCTAACCCCTCTCAATCGTACGCTCAGCTGTAGAGGAGGCCCTTGCCCTGCAGTGGGACGTATATGGGCTGATACTGATTTTAGCTGTTATATGTAAAGTAGCAACACTATGGTCAGACAGACACCTAGTTCTATAGTTTTTGGAATAGAATTAGGGAACACAATACAGGCAATTCATTAAACAACAATAATAATATATACTAAGATAATCTTTAATCGTTTTCAAGAAATTACATTCGCACAGATTGGAAATCCAACTACGGACCTTTAAAATTCAACAACCTTCAATCTAAAGTACTGTAGTATAAACACTAAACACTACATTATTAACACAGACACAATAAAACAAGGCGTTACAAGTGTCTAGAAGCGGGACCTTGGCGATGTAATCATACGGAGCGTGGGTGAGAATGTTAAGCGAAGTGAAATTACGAGGAAGATATTGTCTGCATCATGTCATGTGCGCGTGATTGTTCAGTTAGTCATTTTTATATGTGCTGTAGGTGGAATTATAATTTTAATATTATTAATACACGACAAATTAACATGGCGTTGCAATTCGAAAATTATAGATTTTCTTATGATCACATCAGCCCAGAATCAGAAATTTATGTCGCATATGGCGATAGGCTCGCCCTCTATTACATTGTAGGGCAGAACACATAAAGCGAAATGTGGGTGTTCTGGCACCTCCGCATACACCCTCGGGGAAAACAGTTGTGAGTTTATGTATGTTTATGAATAGTAGTAGCACATTGGTGCAACACCATGTACATAGGTCACGTTTTCGGTTCAAAGTGTATAATTATTTTACATAGATGTTTATCTTTGTAAGGATTATCCGAGAAATATCTCGTTGGTGGACACTGTATATAAATGTCAGCAGATATTTTGTCAAGTCATTAAAACAAAAAGCTATGCCCAGCAGCAAGATAGTTTAATTAAAACGCTGATATTAGTCCCATAAACCTTATAGTAGTAGAACAAATGATTTAAAAATAAAAACACGACGCACCAATTCCACTGCGCCCAACAATACTCGAGCAAAAACTACATTTATTTGATTTCCACTCAACACCGAACGATTTGATTGAAACAGCAAATTATTTGCCGTAAACCGTGTTTTATTTGAAAATTTTCCGCGTGGCGATTTGGTAAAGCACCGGCAAAACCTTTCACGTACCTTTTATTGTGCGAACAAATTCGGATGGACTACGCTCACGATCGACGCTTGCCGAATGCCGCTTCGGTTCGTTAAAGGTCTGTAGCGACTCGTAATTAGGTATTTGGGTTGAGGGAAAAATGGTTTTGAAGAGCGATGGGATGGTGTAAGCTCCATCATATTTTTATTGATATTCTTGATAATCGTAAAAAGCCGAAAGTGTGTTTGTTTGATACAGTTTTACTATAAGCCCGGTCATCATACTATTTTGCATACACCAAGGATGACCGATTTACAAAAAAGGTCATAGGGTACTTTAGGGATAAAAATAACTTTTCGTTTTACGGCAACCTAAATGGATTGCCAAAACCAACATACCTTAAACCTTAAAGCAAGCGAGGTCACGAGCAAAAAGTAAGATAAATGAAGTATTATTTTACACAAGTTTTAATACATTTTATTTGGCTATATTTTCCTTGTCTGACTGTTAACCTAAATATGGAATTGTATGAATTAATTACTGAAGTTACAAGAAACAAAGTCTTATATCAAATATATCGTCATTTTCAAACCACATGGAGCTATTTACTTGAGTTACTTATTTACTTCTACTGCTTCAAGTACTGGATTTTGGAAGTTTGATCACTTAATATACAAGATTGTATAAAGTATGATATTCGTAACAGTTAATAATACTCTTCAAATATTAATAGACTTTTAATAAGAATGACTCATCCAGTGAGACTTTGAATGAATGTTTGTGCCTAAAACGAAAAAGCCGTTAAGTCATAGATTAAATCACGAAATCCGCTTTCTATACCACGAATCATTTCGCTGATTCACATCATAAATAAATAGATGATATAGTATAGATTATATTATAGTGTCAAAAATTGAGTTAGTAATGTTAAAATCAATACGAGACATAAAGAAACCAAAAATTATGATAACCTAACAAAACAACTCGACAAAGTGAGGTGGAAAGGAAAGGTTAATAACGACAAACTGAATCAAATAACTAAATCTGTGATTATGAAAAATGGACAGGTCATTCC
The DNA here is from genome assembly GCA_009982885.2 of Hyles vespertilio. Lineage (NCBI taxonomy): Eukaryota > Metazoa > Arthropoda > Insecta > Lepidoptera > Sphingidae > Hyles > Hyles vespertilio. The sequence goes on along the minus strand of CM042817.1, from coordinate 6,714,643 downwards.
TTGAACCCATGAAAGAGAGTATAAAACTGGTTTAAGAAATTCATATCCCAGAACACAAAAAAATGAATATAAATCTGGAAAATATAATAAGTATTTTCGAATCAGATCAAAACTACGAATACTAGTTTACTATTAATATATAATTGCGTCATTTAATCTAAATGGCAATTAATGAATCGTCCACAATAAACCTGCCCTATTTGGACAATATACATAATTTCTCAACAAAAACAATGAAGTCACCGCCAATAGTCCTAAATTAAGAAACGTAAACACGCGAATATTAGGGTTGGCAATATGTATTAATGATTCAAAATGAACACAGACATTTCAGTGTCTGACAACCCTAAGTTGCACGCGACACTGTTTGCTTTATGTCGACGTACTGTCGGGTGATGTACCGTAGTGTTGCGATACTGTCTACAAGTATCGCTTAGTATCACGTCGTGTTTTTTTTTTGCATTAAATTGCGAGACGATCATACCGTTTGCCTGATAGTAAGCGTACTGCTAATGAACAGTAGCAAAACCAAACACCTTGAATTACAAAGCAATGGTTTGGCATTCCACTGCGCTCGCCATCTTGAGAAATGCGATTTAAAATCCCAATATCTCTAGTTACTCTGGCTGCAATGTCCTTCAAACTGAAACACAACAGTGCATTTACGCTACTGTTTGACGGGACAAATAGACATTGCGGTGTCGCATGGTATCGTATCGCTCGTCGGCGCGTCACAAGCGGCTATGTGGGTCACTAGACGCACGTAATTTATTCATTAACATCTATGGAAACGGCCGTGTTTGTTTATGCGATTGTGGACTTTTTAATTGTGTGTTCGCAAACAAAACAAACGTAGTGTTTTTTGTTTATTATTACAGCGTGGGACTGGCGAATGATATAACATTGCTCGTCTAGTAATGAGAAGTTGCTTACGACGTAATGCGCTGGAGACAAAACTACTGAGGTTCTGCTTTCCATAAATAACACTAGTGGAGCGGGGGATCTATCAAAGCTGATATTTTTCATCGGTTTTATTGGATAATGCCACCATCACAGTAGAGTCCCATTCTTCTGAACTATAGTCAATACTGCTGACAGCATCTCTATATGAAACACCCATGTGTTTTTTTTTCATTGCCATGAATGACGAGACGGGCATACCGTTCGCCTGATGGTAAGCGATACGACCGCTCATAAACAGTAGCAAAAACCAAACAACACCTTGAATTACACAGCAACGATTGGCATTCCACTGCGGTTGCCATCTTCAGACATAAGATGTAAAGTCTCAATATTTCCATTAGTTTCTCTAGCTACAATGTCCTTCGATCCGAAACACAATAGTGCTGTTTAGCGGGAGAGAATATCTTAATAAATCACCTGCGTCAATTAAAGACATACAGATATTTCTATTCACCCAATTCACATCGCATTCCCCTAAATAATAGCACAAGTGCGCGTATAACTCATACGTAGATAAATCGCGGGCGCGTCGACATCGGTGTCAACGGCCTGGTCTCGAACGCCGCCCGCAGTCGGGGCGAAAGGACGCCGCGCCGCCGCCCGCGCGCCCGCCACGTCTGTGAGCCGCCTAAACCCGCGAACCCACTAGAGATGTGTATAGAAATCCTCCTTTTTTATACCTATAAGGTGACAGACATGCTTACTACCCGCTAGGTGGTAGGTGGTTGCCATAGCCTATGAATGGAATTGGATGTGTCACTCAGCATTAGAATTTTCTCAGGCTCGATGTGTGCATTTCCAGTGCTAATAACCGGAAAAGTGAGCAAGAGATGGAGAGTATAATGTTCACGAAAATATGTAGCGAGTTAGAGCTACTTAGTAAAATATGTGATAACAAAAAAAACTATTATTGACAATACACCTATCCAACATCGCATATCGCCTCGTTGCACAGACCATAACTTTAAAAATCCTCGTATCTACAGTGCATACATAGCCTAAAGCTGACAGATGTAACACGCGTTCCCTACTGGACTACTTTTATTCTCGTATTCTATATTTTTATACAATATGTAGGTTGGCATAATTGTGTCAATTTATGAGATAATCATCTACTCGATCAATCTACATCACTTAACTTAAGTTGTATTGAACTTACTTACATTGCCATATTATTGTAAAAAAATCCAAGTACACTTGTTTAAACTTTGCAGTCTAAATATAAAATATGTATTGATTGACTTTCATAAATTTTAATTGTTTTGCCTTGAAATTCGGATAAACTTTGATTAATAATCACAAAACAATCTCCTAATTTTTCTTCACAATGATATCAAATAAAATTCCATTATGAATTAAAAAGGAAATCTATCTAAGAAGTCCAAAAGCCACAGCGCAAAAATTCAACAGAGTTTACTGGAAATTGTTCCATATCTAAAACCGATTGCATAAATCACCGCATATTTGCTGATGAGTCGCGAGCGCTTTTCATTTTTCTCGGAACACCTTGACTTTGGACTAAGCGATAAATGCCTGAGTAATGTGACGTACGGACGTCCACAATTTGGCATGTACGCCGCACGTGGATAGGGCTACCACATTGAAAATTACATGCAGTTAAAATATTAGTTCATATAGGACACTGATGAGCATGGGACGTCACTAATATCGAAAGTTTAATTAATAGGATTTAAATGTATAGATGGGAGTTTGTCTGATTTCACGTAATGTACCTATTCTTGTGAAGATTCCTATGGGAGGTTTCGTCATCTTTCCTTTCGTTGTCAAATTGCGTGGTCTTTGAGTATCAATACATGACTCGAAAAAGTCAGAGGTATGCCCTAGTATTGGAAACCTCGACCAACGTCACGACGGTATGCCACGGCATATCGCGTCCGGTTATTCAAATCATAGTATGTATTACAACATCCATCTTGCCTGTAGTAATTTAGGCATAAATATACAGATCAAAACATAATCTTACATAATCAAAGAAACAACTGGTAATTTTGTAAAAAATGATTTCTATTGGCAATTTATCAACCCTAAATCGTCACGACGAAATGTACCAATGACGTAATTTCATATGAGACTGATGTTCAATGTTCATATATTATTTGATTAAACAGCGGTGTCCATTAGTATGACCTTGGCATCTGCCATATCTTGACTAATTTACGAGCGCGACTCCGTCTGCATTACAGACGTGTGACGTCACTAAGATATCACACTTTAGCGACATCGCGCATTTCCTTTATCTCCGAGTCGAGTGGACGTGTCATATATTTGTATTGTTCTAAGAATTGTGTGGATTGTTGTATATTATCGTATCTATTGTGTGATTTACTAGTGAACAATTATAATTGTAGATATTATTAATTGTAAGAAATCGTAAAATGGCAAAAAATATTTATAAATCTCGCCAGAATTAAATATTTGTAACACTAACAAAGCAATAAATATACTGGACTATTTAATCACTTAACAGTTAGTACGTCATGGGAACATTTCGTATATTTATTATACCATAAATGTATGTATGTTATGAGTATGTTTATGATTTGTTTATTTAAATATTTTATTTATTATTCTTTTTATTTTCCTGGATTATTTAGTACACGTTATGCTGCCCCATAATTCTCATGTTCTCCTATACATCCTTTGGTTCTCTGGTAGATATCACCTTGAGTGATAAGACCGCAACTTGTACTTTGTCCTCTATAATGCTTATTTTTTTATTTTTCACTGGTGTGAAATAAAGATTATAAATAAATATATTATGATAATAAATCGACATCGATTTAAAATTATGTTAATATTATTTAAGATAGAATGGCAGAGCAAAGATTCTTTGAAAACTTTTAGAGGAGGCTTTTATTCGACAATGATCCTCCTTTGGCCCATAATGATGGTTTCTTAGGCAGTATGAAAACTAAAATAAATCTCACAAAAACCTCGAATAGCCCTAATATAAGTCTCATGGTGAGAAAAGCGCACAAAAGGACGCGAGAAATGACAGATCCGTATTAAAATGTCTAAGGAGAATGGAAAAGGTTTTTGTTGAACGAATGAATGAGACCGAATGAAAGAACCAATTGAATCTATATGTGAATGAATAAGAATAAACCTTCACTATCTCGTAAAGATCTAAGAATAATTTCCACGGAACGGCACTCGATATACATCCGAAGGAACATAAGAAGTATGCTCTAAAAATAGACATACGTTCTCGGAAAAATAACCGAACCAACTAACAATATCGCAAGGTGATTATATTTTTAGCTGATACGACATACAGGGCAAGCGGGTCATCATATCACAACCATTGCTTATACAAACCAGAGGTAGAATCTTGATTAAAGCATAAAGCCGCCTAGACCAAGACGCAAAACATCTATGATGGCTCTTTTCATTCTATTAGTAAAATAGCATAATATCCTCTAGTTCTTTCCTTCTGTCCCTTTTATTATTTGTGCAACCTCAAAGCCGACCTACAATTCTTTGGGTATTTTTAGCGATCAAGAGCAGGTGTCAGTCATTGCTTCAGCTGTCCTGCTTTCACCAACATTACCATCTTCAACCACAAGAAAACCCTTTGCAGAACGTAAGCTCTCCAAGGATTACACACAAGCTTTAGGGAGAGCCAAAAATCCCGCTCATACTATTATAAAAGAAAATTAGACTCCATCAAGAAAACTCCAATATACAACACATCAAAAGCCGTATATGATATTATTACGTATCTACCTGACGGATCCGATTTTCGTCGAGTCAACGGCCGCGGGTTCAAGCGAAGGGTGACTGCAAAGGGCGCGGCGGAGTTCGTTACAGTCTTTATATAAGATGAAAATAGATAATATTATGTGTACTCAGTAGATTTTATTAGATGGATTGTTTTAAATATTGAGTGCTTTGGGGTGATGTATTTTGTGGGAATGATTGATTTTGCTCGCAAGATTCTCAACTCTAGACTTTTGGCGCGACAAAGTGCGTTAAATAAAGTGATAAAAAATAAAAAATGTCTACCAATAGGTTTCTCTATCAAGCTCCATGAAGTTATTAACAGTCGGTAGACCAAATGCTTAAACTTTATTCACATTATTCAAAGATAGTTTTATAAAATCTATCGTAAACAATTATCCACACAAAAAAAAACTAACAAAATAATTTAACCAACAACAGCCCGGAACAAAAACAAATAAAAACGAACAATTAATCCATTTCCGATAGGCATAACTTTCCACCGTGAAAACGTCAAACGAGCCGGCGCGGCGCGCCGATCAACAAAATGACACGTCGCGTCCAACAAACCCATCATTGTAAGTGAAACTATGAAATTATCGCGAGCGACGAACGGCCGACCCAAATCGGCTGGTGTCAACGGCTGCATCGCAAGGGGGGATGGGGGGGAGAAGGGGTACAGTACGAGGGGGGTGTTAGGCTAATTTTTCAATATCAGAAAGAGGTCGCCAGTGGAAATCTGCCCTGCGAATGGCGGCAATTTTTGGCGCTCGGCAAACCATCAGTCTCGACGGATCGTTTGTTATAAACGTCAAGCTCACTGTAAAACACGGTGCGATTTGAGAGCGAGTCTTTTTGCTCCTGTGCGACCGGATGATTTTTATTGCACGTGACTTTGTTCGGGGAAATTGTGTTAGTTTTGACGTCTGAGTATTTTTAAGCGTTTATATTGGTATTGCTTTGTTCTTCAGAAATATCGTTACGATGATGTAGGTACAGAGGATCCAAGAGCAGAATAAATTTAGGCCAAAAAACATTTGTATGGTATACATAAACCACTAAGTCAAATTAACTAAAAATAACATTGTCCCATTCGGTTTCTGCCTCCATTAGCTCAATTACATCAAAATCGCAAACATGGCAATAACGTTCATAATTCATTCTTCAGTCATCAGTTGCAAGCCGTTTTATCAGTTGTCAGGCCTGCTGTCCAACGCACCCCATTAGTTAATGCATATTTAAGTGCAACAGGGTTAAATGATTGCTAAAGTTCTATTTTAGCGCAGGATCGTATAAGTCATTCAAAATCTAGTAGTCTGTGGTGAAATTTGGAACAAAAAAATTTTTTTTATGTAACGCATTGTTTGAGATTGTATGTTTTTTTTAAAATATAAACAAAGCATTTATACTTATAATTATATCGTATTAACATGTCCAATTTAATAAAATATGAAGAGAAAAACTATTGTTATTTTTTGACAACAACTCATTCGGACGCCAGAAGATCGAAGACGATCTTTAAATATTCAGTCAATATGTCATAAAATATTGACGTGAGAGCTGTCAGTCGCTCTGACAACTAATTAGTTAAGACAAAGATTGGCGCATTGTGATGCCTTTCACAACTGTTCCATAATATTTTAAGCATTAACACTTGGGTTGATATTTAAATGTAGGTGAATTAGGGCGCGTGTACACATGAAAAACAAATGCATTTTCTAACTACCTGTTGACCCAGTGGCTAAACAGTAGTCTTACTGGAAACTAGCAATTGTATCCACATTCTGCCATGGCAGCTGCCTATTGATCTACCGTAACATTTTTATTGGGATGTCCCATGCAATTCGACAATGCACATTGCATCTATTAAATTTATTCATCCCACTCCTATTCAAACTGAACTTGGCAGTTGCCCCAAATTCCTCAATAAAACACCGTAAAAATTCACAAATTTAAACCACAAAATCCATCACCAAAAACAAGCGAAGTCACAACTTACGCCGAGTCAATTTAACAACAAAAGTAAACAATATCCTCTGCGCATATTTAAACAGGCATATTTTTAATACACATTTCGGTGCGGAGCGTTCGAGCCCGCAGGGGGCGGTGGTGGGCGCGCGAGGGGGCGTACGGTGGCGTGGGGGGCGTACGGGAGGCGTGCGGGGGCCAGTAATGAGGACGTCTAGACGCCGCTTCTAGAGCTACGCTAAACTGTATTTGTATTTTGCTGGCATTGTACTCGCGTCCACAAATGGTATACTGAGTCCTAGCTTATCGTACACACGTACATTTATAAACGACCTTGCTGAATTAAAAGGTTTTTAATTAACACGGGAAATGGGATGTTGTTTTGGCGATTTATCATTATTTTATTATGGCGACAATTTGAACACTGTTTAGGTAAAAATGTTATTTTTATTGCCTTTATTTAAAAACCGAGGATGTAGTTTTTTACAAATGGAAAATAGTGATCATTAAGATTTCCTACCGAAACCACTACTATAATTATGTTTTTGTAACACCTCCAATTTCCCTTCGTCGCCTCTTACTCTAACGTGGCGGCCTGCATAATTATTTTTATTGATGTGACCTAATGTTTTGACTAATGTCAACCCTTTATATCGCCGTTGGGAAATCAATAATCAAAATTCAAAATTAAAAAATAAACATTTTACTTAAAATTCAACCCTTGAACACCACGGGATCAAAAAAACCACGTAGCAAAAGTGATTAAAAAACCGTTTAGATTAAAAAAAAGGTTGGGAACCGTCGGCGATATTCGATACAGATTATCAGGAATAAGGGTCGTGGCATAAGCCGTTTAATTATTCATGCAAATTTCAATTAATATTCAAACGTGGATAACACGTCGGAAATCCTCGATGGCATTGACTTTTAACCCGTCCTCTGTTACTCGGGACTGATGTTTATGAAACAAAACGAATTACAAAAAAAATATCACGTGGCTCGTTTTTGTTATCGAATCGTTTGAGGAAATGTGACCCTTGATGTTTGTGATTTTAGTTTCTTCGCAAATATTCCTGTTTCTCATTTTTTGGTTAATACGAAGAAATTAATGGATGGATTCTGGGAATTATCAAAAAAATAATTCAATATATACAGGGTATATCAAGACTGCTACCGAAAACGAAGCCGGGTGGTAGTTTAAGCGACTTCACTCACAATGCAACAGAAAAAGTTGCAAAAATAAGCGACAATTTTTTTTTTTAAATTTTTTTCCTATTGCCATATTTTGGTGGTAAATATTTTTTTTCCTAAAATAATAGTGTATACCCTTTAATTTATAAATACTCTAAGATATAAGAGAGTTTAAATTATTATTTTAGCAAAAACTATGGATTTACCACCCAAAAATGACGATATTTAAAAAATCATAAAAAATAATTGTCACGTTTCTATGCGAAAATTTTAGTTGCATTGTGTTTGTAGCCACTAAAACTACCACCCGGCTTCGTTTTCGGTAGCAGTCTTGAGATACCCGGTATATAAACTACTTTACGAAAAGGCTATTATCCTCAAAAATATCTAAGGCTTTCTACAGTCCCACACTTAATGACTTAATCCATAATTAAACACTCATTTGTACCCATTAAATCACATTAATTACATGAACCTTCAACACAACTGTTTAACATACTAATCGAGGAAATGTAATCATAACTATAACTCAACATTTCATGGTAATCATCACAAAAGGTCATATTACAAGTCAATCTTACAAACTTAAATTATCTACGAAAGCCAAGAACAATCTATATCACAATACAAGTTGCAAAGGGAATCCCCGACTGAAATCTCTCGGTAAGGTCATTTAAATATTTAACCTTCGCAGTTTACCGTGTAATGTGACATTAAACATTCGCAACATGCATGTATTGTTCAATACAATACGTAAGGAGAAAAAAAAAAACCGGACAACCGCGAGTTGGAATCTCAAACTTCAGTTTCCGTACTGTTCTATAACATATTTTCTATTCTGTACATCTGCAAGTGAGAGTTTGTAATCGCAAAAAGAATAATTTTCATTAATATTTTTTTTATTATTCTAATGCATTTACTTTTTTCCTACACTTACATATAAGATCAAATTTCATTATTGTTGGTAAATGGGAAGTACTTCATAAATAACATGGCAGACAAGAGGACAGACATAATTTTCGCTTCGTCCACCTTCATAGATCTCATCATGCATTCGCATCTATTCAGTACTGACTTCTAATCTATAAAAAAAAGATACTAACTTCGAATGTTCGGACGCTGTACGTAAAACTTCACTAATGTACCCAGATACTCCACAAAATCTTGGATTCTTCTATCATACGTCGCAATCATAGACTAAGTTCGGAGAAAATGATAAGTATAATAGTATTGATTTTTAGAAGTGGAAATCTTATATCTTACTCCGGACGACGAACATTCGAAGTTCGTATCTTTTTTATACAGGGTATATCAAGACTGCTACCGAAAACGAAGCCGGGTGGTAGTTTAAGCGACTTCAGACACAATGCAACAGAAAAAGTTGCAAAAATAAGCGACAATTTTTTTTTTGAAATTTTTTTCCTATTGCCTTATTTTGGTGGTAAATATTTTTTTTCCTAAAATAATAGTGTATACCCTTTAATTTATAAATACTCTAAGATATAAGAGAGTTTAAATTATTATTTTAGCAAAAACTATGGATTTACCACCCAAAATGACGATATTTAAAAAATCATAAAAAATAATTGTCACGTTTCTATGCGAAAATTTTAGTTGCATTGTGTTTGTAGCCACTAAAACTATCACCCGGCTTCGTTTTTGGTAGCAGTCTTGAGATACCCGGCAGAGGGGGGTACCCTGACCATTGTTTCAGTTATCGACTTCGCAGGGGATACCAATGAGGTCTACCTACAGACTCTTCGACTAGCGCAGATTTTAACGAGGTTTTTGACACGGATCCCTAACCACGACGTATTAAACAAACCTGATTTGAGAACCGGCATTGTTTGCCCGACCTTTGGATACAACAGCGCTCCACGTGACAATATTACTTGTTCTTACACATTAACAGAACTTGATTTCTTCTATAATACTTGTTATTTTATACAGCTGTCAATTTGTTTAATTTTTTTATAAGATTTATAGTTCTGATTTTTAATTTTATCGTTTGTATATTTAGTTGAGTAAGGTTAAATTATGATAATCATATAAGCAGCAAAAAAAAATAGATTTACATTTTATAAATTAGACTGGCAAAGGATCAAATGACTCATTTGATCAACTTGTCTAGTCAACCTACACGTTATTTTAACGGCATTTCGAAAATGCAGTGTAGAAGTTTTACCGAATGACTGTAAAAGTAATTCACGCCGAAAAAACAGTTTGAAAAAGTTACATTAATTACACTTTCATCATCATCATCATCATCAGCCTATTCGCGTCCACTGCTGGACATAGGCCTCTCCTATGGCACGCCACTGGGCTCGATCTTCAGCCCAACGTCTCCAACCGCTACCAGCCATCTTTCGGATATCATCACTCCACTTGGTTGGAGGGCGTCCTACACTACGCTTGCTGAGGCGCGGTCTCCACTCGAGAACACGTCTACCCCAACGGTTGTCGGTTCTCCGACAAATGTGACCAGCCCACTGCCACTTCAACTATACTAATTACAGTATACTACACAAAAATTAATTTGAAACTCCAACGTTGCTAATCTATTGTGAATAATTAACATGAATGAAAAGTGTGTTGCGGTGGGAGCGATTTTCTCTATAAGGGTCGGTCCGGGATCCGAACAGGTGGACGCTGGGGATTCATGGCGTTATATTATTATACTACTGTTGTTACAGATTGAGAATATTTCGGCTAAATTTTGAATGATGCAAGTAAGTTATTCAAGAGATTATCGAAGAATCTTTCTCAGATTTTATGAATCATATTTTCATTGTGATTTTTTCTTTGTTTAAAATATAAAAAAAAATTGCAATTTTTAAAAATTTGTTCTTTTGGTACTCATATTTTACCTAAAAGTATTCTACTAAGTTCGAAAGGTTGCGCATCTATCACTGTAGGGATATATCAGAGAGGGCATTAGAGATTAGTCACATATTTCATCTTCTGCGCATCGCTTAACATCCTTCCAGCCAAACTTATAACTAGGAACTTCTGACTGTTACAATCATCATCATCATCATCATATCAGCCACAGGAAGTCCACTGCTGAACATAGGCCTCCCCCAAGGATCTCCACAATGACCTGTTGGAAGCGGCCTGCATCCAGCGAGTTCCTGCGATCTTAGTCAGATCGTCCGTCCACCTTGTAGGCGGGCGTCCGACATTTCGCTTGTTACAATACGTATTGCCTTATGGTTTTTTTTTTTTTTTTTTTGCAGTGAATGGCGAGACGAGCAAGCCGTTCGCCTGATGTTAAGCGATACGACCGCTCATAAACAGTAGCAACATTCCACTGCGCTCGCCATCCTGAGACATAAGATGTTAAGTCTCAATATGTCCAGTAGTTGCTCTGGCTACAATGTCCTTCAATCCGAAACACAACAGTGCATTTAAGCAGTGTTGTTTCACGGAAGAAATAGACATTGCGGTGGTACCTACCCAGATGGCCTCTCACATATGAGAGACCTACCACCAGTTGAGATTGTTGATTGTTGATTTAAATTAAACATTTCTTTCTTGAATCGCTATAAGCCCTATTTGGCGTTATGTCTTTACAACACACAAAAAATGAATGAATATAAATACATAGTTTTATAGCCCTCACCTTGCGTTCAAGGTCGACCTCGTGCTATCTATATTTATTCAGTACTAGCGGCCCGACCCAGCTTCACCTGGGTGCATATATTTCTTGATTCCACTCCTCACCAAATACATGTTGTTTTTCGTATAAACTCTTGTATACCTAAACATGACGTAGCTATCCTACTGTCCGGCACAATCCCGTCTCATCCACCTGTTCAGTCTCTTCCCAATCCGTCCCATCCCTTCTCTTTATTATCCATCCTGTTTTATAACGTGCATTTACATTTCGTCCTAACAAATCTGTCATCTATCCCAGCCCTCTCCCATACCTTCCATTCTATTTTACTTTATGTCCCTTCTCTCCATATACATCCATATACATATAAAGATTGCCATATGAATTTTTGACATTAAAATCTTTTGCGTTTTCTATTGTCCATACATGATACAATATTCCTTCCCTTACTTCAGCACCAAAATGCTGTTTTTCCAAAAAATATTGCGCGCCATTACTTATTGTTAGTAATAAAGAGTTGAAATATAAAATTTCATAGACATAACTTCAGTGGTTTCGATTTTCTTAGACATAACATTTCAACCCTTTTTTACCCCCTTTAGGTATAATATAACCTATCTCACTCCGATACGATGTACATTTCTATCAGTGAATTATAGCAAAGGAAAGGCCACTGTAAAAATTCGTGATAAAAATGGCATTCGATCTTGAAAAGGAGTAAGTATAACTTCTTATGCTGCATTTACACGCTTGGCCAACCTCAGCCAGCCTCGACCAACGGCAGCGTGTAAACGGAGTGTTTGGCTCGGCTGGCATTATGTTTTTCATAGTTAATAGCTTGGAATTGGTAGACGTTGGCCCAGCCTCAGCCAACATGTAAATCTACCATTACGTGTGAACATTATTTATTTCATTGTCCTATATTAATGTAGCTTGATATATTCTCCTTAGTTTATACAAAATAAATTTCTGAACGCATGCATAAACAATTACAATCAAATAAAATGTCAATCCATTTTCACTACTGTCAATATTTTATATCTTTAAAATCTAAAATACGCCATTAATCGAATATTGTGTTGTCGATTCGAAACCTTTATTTAAATACGTTCTTTAATTTGAGGGAAGAGTTTACCATATCGACAGGGTGAAAATTAAATGTTTGACAGTTACAAACCCATGAACATTTTGTATGGGAAAATCACGCACACTGTTTTGATAGATATGATTGAATTTGAACTTTGTTCAGCGGTAATAAAGTGCAAATTGACTCTTTGACGTTAGGAACATACCTACATTGTTTAAACAATAGTGAGTGCTTGTAATTTAATATAAACTTTATACAATAGCAATAAAGCTCAAATTGACTTTACGTTTTAGTTAGAAAACGTTTGTATGGGAAAAAGAAAAGGGCTGTTTTTAGGGTTTTTCCGGCAATTATTCGATTTTTTCTCGCCGTAAGAACCATCCTTAGACATCCACAAACATTTTAAAAAAAGAATTATCGAAATCGGTCCAGCCGTTCACACGTGATGCCGTGACAACGCGAAACGGGTTTCATTTTTATATATATAGATGAACCTTAAATAGATGTATACAACATATCTCTACAATTTCCTCGTAAAATAGCTGTTTTTAAGCGAGGCCTTTCGCATACGTTCATTACGTTGCAAGGATCTAGGCTATAAATCAAGTGGACCAAGATGGGTCTGCTTTTGAAACATTGAATTGTTTTATTGGTATATTATGGCCAATTTTGACTTGCACATATAAGCGAGTGTAGCGTTCGGCTGGACTGAAACTTCTAGGATTGGTAACTGAGCTGTATACATACAGTGCATATTGAGTTTAGATCTTCGTACTTACATGTTCAAACAATAACAGAAAGAAACCTTGTACTTTTAGTAAAACTACTAATTATGACATTAGTCCAACACGTTCGTCTAGTTCGTTTCTTGTATCCAAAATACCTTTAAAATGTATGTACAAATATCTAATTTAATTTATGTATTATATTGATTACCGACGTTTCGATTATTTTATGGAATTTATAGTCGCGCGACGGACCGTCGGGAAGTGTAAAAACATATTAAATTAAACCAAACACCCGCTAAACTCCTTAAAAAAACAGTTTTATTTCAATGTGTAACATCTGCGTAAATCTAAACTTTTTAATTAATTAAAATTAACTAAATTATTTATTACATATTAATCAAATAATAAAATGCAAAAGAGTAGTTGAAGTATTGTTATGTCTAGAGTTGAACACATCAACACGTTACAACAGCCTCATAACTAAACATTTTCAATTGTAAAATATATAATATGACTATCCCATTAAGTTCCAAACCCTGACATAATATGGTACGAGGTCCAATCCATATCCGCTGTATCCAGCATGACACACATAACTGACACACATCCAATTTTTTTGGCGTACACTTTGAAATACTCAAAAGGTTGAACTATTTTCAAACTCGGCTATAATTTGTTATGTATGTCCGACCTTGTTACGATGACACACAAACTGCAGAATAATTTTATTACTAGCGAACGCCTTGACCGTGTTCGTATCGGATATGTTCCCAAAAACAAATTAAATCAATATGGATCTTTCGTCATATTCGGAGATCGAATTTATAACGGTTATTTTGATTGGGAATTAGTATTTTACTTACATAATTTATATGTCCAACATATTATACGTTAAAATCCTTAATACCCCTGTAAACCAGTTCATTTTTAAACGAAATCACATCACTTACGATCGTCAAAGTTTACGTGCATATACTTTAAAGAAAGTTGTGTGCAGTTAAAACGCTTTTTTATATTCTTAACTGGTTAGTTTCAAAAAAACTTTGGAGATTGAGGTTAGTTCAGTTTAGCCTCAGTCTATTGACTGCTGCGGTTGTTTTTGATAGTTTTGCGTATAGTTCGTTTATTTTTCTGTAAAATGCCACGATTTCGTTGCCATATGGACTCTAACACTGCTTCTAGAGCCGTAACGATGATCTCAGCTGGTAATTCTCAGCGTTCCGTGGCTTTAAAGCTGGGATATTTACGTAGAGCTGTCCAAAACCTTTGCAACCGGTATCAAAAGAAGGGCAGTGTATCACGGCGTCGTGGCTCAGGAAGAGTTCGTACTACCAGCGCCCAAGAAGACCGTTATGTGCGACTTTGTGCACGTCGAAATCGGAATATTACAGCTCGCCTTCTACAAAATCGCTTACACCGGACTTCGGGTACCCTTGTCAGCGACCAAACAATAAGAAATCGTTTGCACGAAGACCACCAATTTGCAAAAAGGCCAGCAGCCCGGGCTAAACTGACCTAAGCTCACCGTGTAAACCGTTTAGATTTGCACGTCAATATTTGGAATTTGGTAAAAACTAATGGCGTAACGTGCTCTTCACGGATGAGTGTAAAGTGAAGTTTTTTAGGGATGATAGACAGGGACGAGTATGGAGAAGAAGTAGAGAACGTTTATCAGATGTTTTTATTCATGAACGTGATAGATTTGTTGGACCCAATGTTATGGTCTGGGCCGGTATTAGCTTACAAGGTAAACCTGACCTTGATTTTCTAAACCAGGGTACTGTGACAACACAAAGTTACATCGATCGAGTAGTCAGACTTCATATCATTCCATTTTCACAATCAGCCTCTGAAGGTTTCATCCTGATACAGGACAATGCTCGACCGCACACAGCATGAGCAACTTTGGCGGTCCTAGACGAAGCCAATATCCAGGTTTTGGCGTGGCCTGCCAACAGTCCTGACCTGAATCCGATTGAACAACTCTGGGATCAATTCAAACGATGGGTTAAGGCAGCTCAAGAAGATGTGCATAGTCACCAGCAGCTAATAAACTTATTAAAAAGTTGTTGGAAAGAAATATCTGATGACAGAGTCAAAAATCTTGTGAGATATTCATTGAGGTATTACAACTGGAGCGGACACGTAGAAGAAAAATTGTGCTCATTTCAATATGACAGCGAAGTATAGATTAAGTCGACATTGTTCCAGATGCGACACTTCAGAAATTTCTACCTACATCTATATACGCGTGATGTCAAATAAAAAAGCATAATTCAATCAAATCATTTATATTTATTTCTTATATATTAATATTATCCCAATTTTGGGTAAAATAAATGTATTTACAAAAATAACTAAGTGACTTTATTTGAGCACTATAACCGCAAACTTCTAATATTACTATTGTAGTGTCTAATTATGACCTCATAGCAAAACTTTGATAGAAATAAATAAACTAATCAAGAATTCGTTCATTATTCGACAGTTATATAAATAATTCTCGTGTAACACAGTTACTTTATGTAACTATCTCAAATTGCGAGCAATACAGCAGCACTGGGACCCTACTCACACCCTACTATATTCATCTATCATCACATACAATATCCACTATCCCTATACGAAAAATTCAATTTTTACCTATCTGTCACTACATTATTATTAATCTATAATTTCATTCAAAAATGGCGGTTGTCAAAACGACTCCGGTAATTAATTTCTTAAATTTAATTTCGTGCTTCTTTATTTCAATTATGGTTGATTTACCTATGGAATGAGACTCCATCTTTTCTTCCTATTATTCTAGAATGGTTTTTGCACGTTTTTAGCATGCAATACGGCATTTATGGACCAATTATAGTTACACCTAATTAGGTCCGTCTTCGCTGAAACGTCAGGGACGACTGACAGCCTAACGGTACATGTACTCTTGCGAATGTTCCAAACTATTTGGTCTTGGTCCCCTCCAGTTGTGTAACTCAATGGAGATATTGCTTTCAAGGCTCCAAGAATGCATTTCAAAAAAAGGGAGACTTATCCGATATGAGAATGTAAAAAAAAACTACTTGTTATGTACCTATTAGTTAAAATTTTAATATTAATGTTAGGCATAAATTTCAAAAAAGATTTATAAAATATAAAATCTTACAAATACAATTAGTTTTTAATTAAATTGAATTAAAAATAATTTCATTTAATAAATAATAGTTTGTTTTATTATATATAGACAATTTCTAACCTTGAATCCTTATCAAAATGAATTAATGTCGAAAAATAGTCCTTATTTTGTTTTGACGAGTATAACTGCAACATAACTTAGATATCAAACAGTTTCATGCAACACTATCCCTCTGTTCCCTGTTGTATGATCGCACCCCCTCTGACACCCCAAGTCTGCGGGACGCGGGGGAGGGGCATTCCAATTACACTTGTATTTGTTTTTATGCACACGAAGAGCTGTATGGCAAATTGGGTCGCGCGGCTGCCGCATGGTCGAGGATAACCCGGCGATTTCAAAAGTCACCGCATGTGTGCTTAACGTGCTAGATTTGATGGCATTTTTCGATCATGGATGGCTTCTTAAACTGGATGGAGTGGAGTATTACTGTTGGAAAAATCGTAGATTTAGTTGTTGAGAAAGAGTGCAATAAATATGCCGATGTAATTGTCCATAATATAATGTTTATTTGAAATGGATTTAAACCCTCTTGCTCTCTATCCGTGGACGCAAATTGAGCAAAGCAGTATCCTCCTTACAATAAGGTAAAAATAGCGGAATTACCACTAGTTTTGATGGTGGACGGTTAAATCTTGGTATTTGGTTTGTCAATAAATCCATATACTGCATTCAAAGAACAAGCATAGTATAAATATTTCTTCACAGTTATAACACATCTCAATATTGTCAGCACTAAAACAATTGCGCATGGTTTTGCAACAATCTAGCCGCCGCACGCCGCGAGACGTATAGTAATTACTATGGTAAACTGCAGTAGTTCGCACACACGCCCAAATTAACTCCTACAATGTGGCGTATGAAATGACGGCTTCGTAATGGACCGAATATAATAATGTGGAATATCTTATTAGTGGTAGGACTCTCATACGTGAGAGGCCGCCTAGGTAGGTACCACCGTAATGTGTAAAAAACACAAACAACAAACAGGACAGCCCAACAGGAGTGTAAATGCACTGCTATGTTTCGGTGTGAAGGACATTGTAGCCAGAGCCTATAGGGCCTAACCACTCAATCGTGCTCTCGATTCTAAAGGAGGCCCGTACCCTGCAGTAGGACGTACATAGGCTGCTACAGAATATGTTTTGAATGCAAAACTTCAAAAGAAAGAAGTGGACATTTGTAGATATCAGAAAATGAAATTTTTCAGTCTTGAAATGAAATGATGTCTTGCAACAAACGAATAGAAATATCGTCTGGAACTAAGATAGAATCGAAATATGTATAATACGAATACTTGGAACTCGGAAGAAATCTTTCTTTACACAGAGAAAACAAATGTTGATCATACAAGCATTTATCTTGAAGCGGAAATTGATCTCGTTCTTAATATTTTCACAAACATCTTTATACTGCTGTAATGTGGGTAGATTCCTAAGAACTCCCTTACATATGAATTTAGATTTTATTTTACAGTTCACGTGTACTAGTGTTGGAATTAATAGCAATAGCAAGTGTAGTCTATAGTAACCTTTCACAAGTTATATTAAATAAGCTAAATTTTGCGATTAGCGATAGTGATTCCCAAAACCGATCGGCTAATGTTTTTATACGATCCCATGTAAACTATTAAGGATTGAGGGTTTTTTACGACCCCATTTAAAGAAGAAACTGAACAGTCAATTTTGTGTGTGTAAATTTAGATGTGAAAGTTGGTTAAAATAAAAAAGGTCAGCATTTTTGTTTACGAATTTGGGTTGTTAGCAATAGCAAAAGTATAGAGCATGCTAAGGCTTCAAAATAACAAGATGGTGGTGATAATTTGAAATAGTAATAATTCCCATTACTAACGACTACAATCACAAGACCATGCGATTTAATATAGTTGTATATGTCTACAAGTATACTTATATGTATAAAACACGTGTAGACTACATTGAGTGGGACCGAACACGCCACAATTGTCGACTGGGGGCGCGATCATTACCATATATCTTCATTAAAAGGCAAATATTATATACTATGGCGATCCTGTATGACTTGTGACGCTGTTTGTATTTTATCATACAGTAAAAGAATTATACATACTTTGTCGTTGGTATCAAGACTGGAAGAGAATGCCTCTGGCATTAATTCTGCCTTGGACAATGTGTATATGAAGTAAAATAAAAAAATAATAATAATAAGCGATAAACTTCTTTTTCTTGCAACTTACAAACCCGTATTCTTATAAGTAATAAATATTTTAGGCCACAAAAATATTTAGCTCGAGGCGTAGATTGAATCCGAGGCTTCTCGTTTCACAGTCGGCGTCTAACCAATTCAACCACTGAGGCTGTCAAACTAATAAAAATATTGATCACTTAAACCAAAAAAATCTAGTCCATTTCCCATATTTTCACTCTATGTAGGCAACATCGAACCATACAGAATAGAATACTCCGAATAGATTTTGTGAAAGTATTAAAACACGTAGTTAGCAACGACGCTCGTACACGATTCCCGCATTAACCTATGGCGACATTCGCTTCCTAATATGCTGTGCTTCATATTGAGATGAAAAATGTCCATGTTATGGGAAATGCGTTGATAAAATAATGAATAGTGTGAGATATGATATGGCTTTCTACAGGTTTCCTTTATCCCGTTCTGACCAGACTTACTTATTGATATTACTGTAGAGCAAGCAAGGTAACACTACGAATACAATGCGTAATGTGTACACTCTGACTTGCAACGAATATTAATTGTTCATAACAGAAATAATTGTCTCACACCAAAGCCATTTTATACATTTACGTATTAACATATTTGGGTATTAAATGAAAATAATTTATTGAATCAATTAAGATGTTCTACATTATTTAGCTACAGTCATTTTTTTTATCTACCACACGGTTCTTTAAGCGGTTTTCGCTAGAGAAGATCGGAAAAAAACTCTAGTGTTGCTCTTTTCAAAACCAGTTCACAACTAAATGGTAAGAGTGTTACTGTACTGTGTCAGCCCACATACGTCCCACTGCAGGGCACGAGCCTCCTCTACAATAGAGCGTACGCTTGAGAGTTGTTAGGCCATATAGCCCACCGCACTGGCCTAGTGCGTTTTGTTTTACATACCATAGAAATTCTTATAAATCACTAAGGTATGAGGTTTCCTCACGATATTTTCCTTCACCGTTATATTGCGTGTTGAGTCTACTATCAACTATCAATACACACAAAGCTCCGAAAGTCAGAGTTTGCCCTGGGATTAGAACCCGCGACCACTATGAATATGTTGACAGCCGCGTCTAGTCCGTTTACCAACAGACCACCGCATACTTCAAGAGTAATTAAGAGTAACACGAGTAATAATAGATCAATAACAAAATCAAATAAAAAAACAGTGTCCCTAATCACCCCTAATTTTCATTGTGCCTATAATTCCCAGCATCTACGTCGACCGAGCACGTTTCTTTCCGCGAACAACACGCGAGTGTAAACGGGTTCTCAACGCAGTTTTTGTTCAGCCCAACGCGATTGTGTAGCCACGTGACACGCGCCACGCGCCGCGCTTGTTGCCAAAACATACAAGTACCGACCGCTGTTGTGCTTTTAAATATAGGAATGAATCAGATTTGATGGAAAATATAAGGTATGGCAGAGGTGAAGGAAAACTAGGTAAGTTTATGTTGTGTGACGGTCTGAGAGGTAGCAAAATTTTGTATCTTTTGGGATGACTGAAACGGGTATAAGAGCCTTGGGATAAGCGGATAATACAAGGATGGAAAGGGATAAGATCGTAATCTCCTATATTTTCTATGAGATACGTTCTTACCCCTTACCTAACTATACTGGGTATCTCAAGACTGCTACCGAAAACGAAGCCGGGTGGTAGTTTTAGTGGCAACAAATACAGTGCATCTAAAAATTTCGCTAAGAAAGGCGACAATTATTTTTTATGATTTTTTAAATATCGTCACTTTTGGGTGGTAAATCGATAGTTTTTGCTAAAATAATAGTTTAAACCCTGTTATACCTTAGAGTATTTATAAATAAAGGGTATACACTATTATTTTAGGAAAAAATGTATTGACCACCCAAATATAGCCATAGGAAAAAAATAACAAAAATAATTGACGCATTTTTTTGCAACTTTTTCTGTTGCATTGTGTCTGAAGTCGCTTAAACTACCACCCGTCTTCGTTTTCGGTAGCAGTCTTGATATACCCTGTATTTTCAAACTGATGCGCTTATGGAATTTGCAGGCTTGACGCGTATCTGAGGACTCCTAATGACTTTATCGACTAAAAACTCTTCAGTGGCCGTTACGCGTATAAAGCCTGTATGATAAAGTTCTTCACGTTGTATGATAAAGTTCTTCAAGATATGTGAAACGACACACACTAAGCGATAGCGGACTGCGGTAAAGTCCATATAAATCTTGCCATAAACCGGTTACTTTAAGGCTAATATCATAGAAATTACAATATACAAAATACTAGTAGCGTAGAACATTAAAATAATTTGCTACGGTTTTGCAACAATTTGTTCACTGCAGGACCAAAGACATTATACGTATAGTAATTACTATGGTAAACTGTAACCGACAACGCGGCGTAGTGGTCCTTGGGCCACCATATTGAGTAACATGTGTTAGACTTTAGAGGGACACGTATACTTTTAAATACATATTTACATGATTTTTACATTACTTGCTGGGCTGTTGGTACGGACCAGACGCGGTTGCCAACATGGTCACGGTGGTCGCAGGTTCAAATTCCAGGGCACACCTCTGAATTTTTGGAGTCATATTTGTATAGATATTCAATCAACACGCAATATAATGGTGAAGGTAAAAATCGTGAAGAAATCCTGCATACCATAGCGATAGCGATTTGTAAAGAAATTTTTTTTTCAAATCGGTTCAGTAATTTCAGACCCTTTTCAATGCAATCTGACAATCAAATAATTCCTATTTATAATATTATTAAACCCAAAGCATATGTTTGTTCACGTAGCTCAGGAGACAATTTCTAGTTACATAGATCTAATTTATATGACTCTTAAAGTTTCTAAAAAACAATTTGCTTAAAAGTGTACGTGAGGCAGATATGCGGCATGACCGCAAGCCAAATATTTCCGTAACTTTCAAAAAATCATATTACGCCAAAGGTGAATGTAGGACAATGACAGACAAGAAAATCTGTTTTATTGCCAAACCATATAATGCGGGGAAGATGGATGGATGGCCGCAATTTGTTACACTTATCAGTTTATACTTTTAACTTTAAATATTTCGATAATATTTATTTGTATGCAAATGTGTGAAAGAAATGCAGCAGAGAAACAGTCACACTTAATCTGAAACTCACAGTAACGTATCCAATATTGTGAGTGTTTTTATTTAATTAAGAAATATTTTTTGGTATTACAAGTACAACACCAAAACCCGAAACAATACTTTATGGGTCAATAATTTTTCTCGGTGCGGGGATCGAACCTACGACCTCATTTTACAATTGACTAAACCGTCTACAAAAATGAGACTATTAATTAGGCTTATAAATAGGAAATATTTATATGAATTTCAATTTTCATACCAATTAATAACCAATTATTATGTTTCGGAATGACATCATCGTTTCACGCACAGCGATTAACAAATCAAAGTTATTACTCATGTCTTGTGTAGTCAACAACATAGTCGGTTTGTAAAATTACATGCACATCTTATTTATTTTGGGAATCTTGTGATATTTGTTTTGGTTCATCAAAAACCTAAGATTCAATTTTGGTTATACAAAATTCGTTTCGTTTGGTCACTAGTATGCCAAAATAAAAACTGGTAAAACATTAAAGGAATAAAAACATACAGCCAAGTATCAGTAAAAGAAATAAACGATTATTAATTAAAACCTCCTCCAAAATATACTATTGAATAGCTTTTTTTTTATTCTTGTTCCAATTTCAAAACTGCATTTCCAACCAGCACTGATTCCTTTAATGGGTAACTTTTTTAATAAACGAGCACCAAATATGGACTCGGTACTATGGCGGTACAGGATAAAAGTCAGGATTATTCGGCTTTTATCGTTTCTCATTCGTTTCCTAGAAAATTTACTGTATGAAGCGGCTTCATACTCATTGTATGAACTGATATTTTTAGAGTAAATAACAATAAAACGTATTGTTATATTGGATTTTGTTTCAAGGCTCGACATTCGAGTGGCGTTAATTGTTTTATATTGTATTTTTTTTTATCTGTTACGCCGGCCGGCTTGCTCGAAATATAAACAGGCTAACCCGAAATGTGACACACTTGCTTCTGTTAGGACGAGTTTTCCAAAAATGTACATATACTTGTAATATAATTTACATAAATATACATAAAACATCCTACCTCTAGATAAGCAAGATGATCGGAAAAGGATATAAAAATTAAAGTAACTAAATAATGTCAAATACATACAGTATTTTGGTTAATTGTTTTTACGTTCAAAAATAACAATTGACGTATTTAAAACTTGGGGGAAGTAATGTCGGTCTTCATTTCTATTTATAATCGTACTAAAAATATTTATTAATTTTATGAGCAAAACATTCCAAATTAGTTTTCAAGTTAATTGTCCTCAAACGCGTGTATTTATTTATAGCTGGAGGGGTAAACGAGAAAACTGTTCGCTTGGCAGTAAGTAATTATCGCAACAAAGGACACGTTTTGTATTAAAATTTCCAACAAATACGACAAATTTGGCTCGTTGGTTTATTAATATAATTAATAAATAGTGAAGTATCAGGTTTAATCTATTGGTTCATTTAGTGTCAGTTATTGGCCGTAAATGGCAAAGGAATCCATATCACATATTACGACAGAACTAAGGTATTGTTCGTGAAACTTATGTCATTCCTGCTTACCCAATTAGTAAAGCAGGCGTGAAGGTATATGTATAATTAGAACCAACCATTATTAATCCCAAAGCCGACTCTAATACTGGCCATTAAAAATTTATGAACGCAGACAGATGAAGTTCAATTCTCGGGCCATTGTATTGAGCGAATAATGTCTGAGGGAACTGCCGTAACACAATTAAAAAGTTTTGCACTCCATCCGATAGAAATTCCTTTTATTTACCAATATATTATCGTATAATTATTTATTGATTCAGTAATGAACTGCTCTGATTTAAAACATCTTGTAAATTTTGTAATAATGTCATTTTTTTTTTCAGAAGCTGGTTTTGAAATTAGCAACCCTTGAGTTTATTGCCCGTTGGCCGTTCTTCTCTAGTGAAAACTGCTTTCCGACCGGGTGATAAATAAAAAAAGAACATACAGTCGAATTGAGAACCTCCACGTTTTTTGCTGTCGGTTAAAAAATGAGTGAATCTAAATGATTTGAACATTTTAATGGATTCAATAAAGTATATTCATTTTCATTTCACTTTCAGAAATCCGCCATCTCATAAACGAAATATCCAACATTTTCCTGCTAATCGGAAATAAGTGACGAGTGAAAAAAATACGTATTTTTCGTATGGAATATTGTGAGATAGCGTGCGAGCCTTATATCAAATGCCAGTTAATTAGTTAATGGGATTAGATTAAATGGACTATAATCTTTTACCGCTTTAATGGCAACATTTACTGTCTGGACCGCTACATACTGGGTTCGAATTCCAGGTCGGTCAATCAACGTAGTGTGATTTATTTGCTTGTAAAAGCGCACACGAATTGGCAATGACAAAAACGTATGCAATTTATTTTGCTATGGCTTGCGTTCTGATCCATTTTAGGACGGAAATACGCCCGTGCAAAATCTTGAATTCTATCTAATTTGGGACGAAAATACACTGGGCGATCCGTAGTTGGTACTAGTGTTATATATGTATGCTTACTTCTACGGGGATATAGGCGTGACTCTGGGCATGTATTTGTGAATATTCATTCCTATACAAGTGACTTGTGCTTCTAAGTATGTACTAAGTAATTGATTCGGTATATTAGATAAAATCATGGTGGAAAATAGTATAGTGTGTGTTTGTTGTTGGCCTTTTAATGACACAGTGATCGCCATTCTACTGTAGATGATTTGATAGTCGTACCACCAGCATTTAGACGGATTAAAGACAGCATCGCTAAAGGAATTGTATCGTATAAATCGTCGGTCACTACGTAAACTATCGAAACTGTTAATCCGCTATTTTACATCAATAATTTTGTATATGTAAAATTAAATATTTTATTGTTTTCATATTATGCACTTCCAATTTTATTCGATTGAAACATAGTTGAAGGTATATTTGTATTTAATATTTTAAACTAAAGAATTATAAATCTTTATACTTGTATCTACTTGTTTGGTGCAATAAAACAAAAATCACACTTTTCAGTTTCGATAATTTACGTAGGAACGATTGAAACATAGTGACTCACCCTAAACGGCGCTGAGAAGAGCGACGACTCGTCCGGCTCGGCGGCGTGCGCGTGCGACATCTGGCTGGCTCTCGCCTGCCGCTCGCGTTCGCGCTCGCGTTCCCGATCCCGCTCGCGCTCCCGGCCAGGCCAGGAGGCGCCGGCCGCTGCAGCCGCGCCCCCGCCGCCGCCCGCGCCGCCCCCGCCCCCGCCCCGGTCACGATCCCACTTGTCGTACCTGGAACAAACAAACACGTTATTAACTACTGTACTCATTGCACACAACTTAGACAATCTTATCCATATTAAAATCATCTCAACATATGATAATGTCATAGAGCATAGATATTTAATTCGTCGCTATCATAATCTTTCTGTATAAGACAAGTTCGGATAAGTCATAATGTGCGTATGTTTTTTTTTATCGCAATGTATGGCGAGACTATGCCGTACCACTAATGGTTACGGCCGGTCAACGAAACAACAACTTAAATTACAAGGCAATGCTTGGCATTCCAAGTGCATTATGTGTGTTTATTTATCTATATTCACAAATAGAGCTGCATGACTATATCAAGAAATTCCTCAACGACCTGTTGAGAACTACTTGTTGGGAGGAACGTCCCCCAATAGCCGTCAATTTCGCAACATGTGCTCTATACATTTCATTGTTTCTTTCAGATATTTTAAATGCAATTCCTGTATGTGAACCACACCAAAAATCCACCATCAATGACTCAATTTAGTACACAAATACATTAGCGCCCATTTCTAGTCCTCATTAGGTAACCTTCAACCCGAGCTATATCTAGCTCGATACAAAACAAACACAAAATATTCCAAAGTTCAACAGTTGAACCGTGATCGAGAGTTACACGATGGATCCAATCATTTAATGCGTCATGGGCGATAATTAGGCGGTATCTCGTTATGGCGATTGTTTGATGTCGGTACAGGCTGAGCGATATGTCAATACCGTACAACTATTATGAATGATCGATCGTGTGAAACTTGAAAGTGTCGTGAGTTTGTGTGAAATGACTGTGGAAATGACAGACTTCGTGGCGCAGTTGGAGGATTACTCTATGATCCGAACGAATGTTGGGATGATCCACGTCCGAAGTTAGATATAAGATGTAAGTTTTTAACCTCTAAAAATCAATACTATTCTCTATGATAATAAACAATAACTTAGTCTATGGTTATGACATACGATAGAAGATTCGAACATTTTATGGAGTACTACTAGCGGCCCGGCCCAGCTTCGCCCTGGTACAAATAGATTTCTGTACAATAATATGTACGTATTATACATATAAACCTTCCACTTGAATCACTCTATCTATTAAAAAAAAACGCATCAAAATCCGTTGCGTAGTTATAGTAGTTATAGGACATAGGGACAGAGAAAGCGACTTTGTTTTATACTATGTAGTGATCTAGGCACGTTTGTACAGTTTTACTACGTCGTCCGAACATTCGAAATTCGTTAACGTTTCGGATCATAAAGTAACCACCCTGGTTAGATGCCGGCTGTGAAACGTGAGGCCGCGGGTTCGAACCTCACATTGAGACAAATATTTGTGTGAATCACAGGTATTTGTTTCTGGTCTGGGTGTTTGTGAGACCTAAAAGTCTCTCGTAGTTCCTGATACCCACGACACAAGACTCGATCTTAATGTGGGGTCAGATATGTATGAGACTGTTGGGTGTACTTATTATATCAGATTGTGTAGGTATTATCATGCCCATAGCAATAAATCGGGAGAAACATATAAATACTAAACTTAAACATCTATTTAAGATAATAGATAGACTTTCACCTTTAGCCCATAGGCAATTTTCATGTAAAAATGTATGTCCGTAACACCCTAAGTCAATGAGGAAGGAAGCTATAATTTTTCAAAAAATATAACAGTACATGTAAAATGAATTTTGAAATAAAATTGTAAACAGATAATTAACGCCTTACAATCCATTGTTTTTGAAACGGCTATTTACGTTTTTGACATATTGCCAAACGGAATTCCCTAATAAAACCTGTACATAATACAACGATGTTAAAACCGCATTGTGTGCATTCGAAGCGGTCCGATCTGTTTGGAGGGTTACTATATGAAACGATACCAACTTCGAATGTTCGGATCTTTCACGTCCGGAGTAAGACAAGTTTTCCACTTCTAAAAATCAATACTATTTTCTATTATACTTATAATTTTCTCGGAATTTAGTCTATGGTTACTTACGATAAAGGATTCCAACATTTTGTGGAGTATCCAGGCACATTAGCGAAGTTTTACGTACGGCGTCCGAACATTCGATGTTCGTATCGTTTTTATAGTGTCACCCCCAGGTTAGAAGTAAATACTGAATAGATGCGAATGCAAGAAAGGAATTAAGATGGACGAAGCGAAAATTATGTCTGTCCTCTTGTCTGCCATGTTATTTATAAAATACTTCCCATTTACCTACAATCATGAATTTGGTCTTATAACTGTAGGAAATAAGTGAATCTGTCTGTATCAGCCCATATACGTCCCACTGCAGGGCACGGGCCTACTCTACAATCGAGAATACGATTGAGAGTGGTTAGGCCATATAGTCCACCACGCTGGCCTAGTGCGGGTTGGCGGACTTATATACCATATAAATTCTTATAAATCGCTATGGTATGCAGGTTTCCTCACGATGTTTTCCTTCACCGTTTTAGTGCGTGGTGATTGATTATCAATACACACATGTCTCCGAAAAGTCAGTGGTGTGCCCTGGGATTCGAACCCGCGACCACCATGAATATGTGGGCAGCCGCGTCTAGTCCGTTTACCAACAGGCCACCACGCACCGTTAAATAAGTGAATAAGTGAATACTTTAGAATAATATATTACGTACGGCGTCCGAACATTCCAAGTTCGTATCGTTTCATAGAGTATCCCCCGTGTACGTTTAGTCTTGTCGTCCTTGATACGCGTTTTCACTACGATAATTTATTATGACACCGAATGAGGAACGGCCCCGTGTATCGGATTTACACGCGAACCGTGCACATTGTATTCATCGAGTAGTTCCTACGAGAAACATTCGCGAATATTGTACGGGTTAATTGCACAATATCTACTGCATTGCAGTTGTTAGTATAGTCTATACTATAGACGATAAAATGACATGTGGTCAATTAGGCCCTATTGCACAAACTACCTTTGCCCATTAATTTGACTTTGAAAATGTCAATTCCATACATTAGTAATGTGAAAATCTCAAATGTATGGCTATAGCTTTGTCAAATTAAAGTTATCGTCAAAATTAGTTTATGCAACTGGTATTGAATCATTTATTAAATAGTCACATACTTCTAATTTAAATCAATATTTTGTGGGTATCAAAAATTATGAGTCTTTGCAGTCATACAAAACTCAGACCAGAAGCAAACACAAGTAAGGCCACAAAAAATGGTCTAAGTCTGTACTTAGCTTTTTATTTCGAAGGTCGAAGTTCAAACCAGTGACCTTCTCATTTAACTAAACCGTCGTGGCTCTCATTATATATAGTCAGGTGGTTTAACAATAACATGTTTTTTTAAGTCATTAAAAGATAAAAGAAAAATACAGTTTGTTCATACACAGAGCTATAGTTTCTCGTTCCATTATAAATATTTTATAATAACTATTAAACATATACTGATCGATATTGGTTGAGGTTCAGTGTGCCAAACAGCATATAAAACACTTGACTAAATATTAAATCTATCGCGATCGTTCGCATTCTATGGACAATAAGAAAACGTGAATTTGTACATTTTTTAACCCATAAAAGTTACATTATAATAAGGACTCAATTTAAAACTGTCCAACAGACTGGCGAGGAAACAGAAAATAAAATAATCTTCTATATTGGGATCTAACTTTCCATATGTTACTAGGTCAGAGAAGGAAAGTAAACGATTCTATTTTTCGTCTGAAATTATCCAACGATTTGGATCATATGCATGCACTTTTTATGAAGTTGAAATGCATCGTATAACTCATTTTTAAATTCTTTATAAGCTTGTTAACTATTAATTTGCAAAATCTATTTAAACTTTCTTTTTTCCTACTCATTACAAAGAATTTTATAATATAATACGAAAACAGATACATTGTTAAAACAACACAGTGTCAATTCAAACGTGTTATTAGAGATACATACGTACAATTACACTTTCACTGCAAACGATGCGAGTAGCTTACGAGATTTATAGACGTAGAGGCCATAATTATGATCTCACACACACACTATAGACATGCACACACACAATACAATTACAAACACACACACGCACATAATTGGTGCTTAGTTGAATACCGGTAATTAAGAGCATTATTATCTTTAATAAGATCATTGGTGTAATATCCTAGAGGAGTGAATGTGGGAACTAAATGTTGACATTACCCTAGTGACTAGAAGCACGATATTTTAGTCTTGTTTGTACAAGTACAGTATTAAAATTTAAGTTTCGAAATTTTAGAACAATTTTAGTTCGTTATGTCTCGGTCTAACTTTAATAAATTTGTTTAGTGGAATGCCCAACTCCTCTTTATCACTGAGATTCTTCATACTCATCAGTGGGACATGTTTAGGCTCAAGTAAATGTAGAAATAATACTTTTGTACATAAAATTACTTCCAACAGATCAAAGTGGAGATCCTTGGTGGAGGCATATGTATGTGTGAGAGAGAGAAAGAGAGCGACAGACAGAGACAGAGACACTATAAATTTAATTTGAATTTAGAACATCAACATCTAACACAACAGAACATCTATCAACTATTAAACGACATTTGACACATATTACACATTTTTCTGATACTCCTTACATAACATAAACTTAGTGTTTCGATTTTTCTAATAAGAATTGTATAATACACCACCGAAAGCCTACACAATCTTTAGCCGTTTTCCAAAGCGTATAAAACTAACTAAGCATTCCTCCAACTAGCCGCGGAGCTCAAAAGCTCTTCGAGATAACACTCCACATTCGTCGCCTTTGCAGATAGCACGTCCAAACAACGCGGTGCCCTTTTAAACCCGACCACACAGCCTGACTCCGATAGATAAATGTATTTGCTGAGCTGGTAATTGCTTATCTTTAAACTCACTGCCCTATATTATATTATCTTGTTAGACGGTTATTGTGTTATTACAGAAAGTGCACTGATGGACTTAAGACTCCACAACAACAAGAATTAGTTTGCTGGATGTTTTAAAAAAAAATACAGCCTATATTATTGTGATTTTTTTAAATCTCATTTTCTAAATAATAATTTAAGCCTTGCGTACAAATGCGTCTATAAACATAATAGGATGTACAATATTATTTTAGAAAACCTACGGATTTACCAATCAAATATGGCGATTGGAAAAAAAGATAAAAAATTGTCTCTTGTTTTTGCAAAATATTTAGTCGCACTATGTCTTGAAGTCACTAAAACTACCACCGACTTGGTTTTTGGTAGCAGTCTTGGTACCCTTTTGGTTTTGGTACCCTGTATACAGGGTATATCAAGACTGCTACCGAAAACGAAGCCGGGTGGTAGTTAAAGCGACTTCAGACACAATGCAACAGAAAAAGTTGCAAAAAAAAGCGATATTTTTTTTTGTTATTTTTTCCTATGACCATATTTGGGTGGTAAATTATTTTTTTCCTAAAATAATAGTGTATACCCTTTTATTTATAAATAATCTAAGGTATAAAAGTGTTTAAATTATTATTTTAGCAAAAACTATGGATTTACCACCCAAAAATGACGATATTTAAAAAATCATTGTCGCGTTTCTTTGCGAAATTTTTAGTTGCATTGTGTTTGTAGTCACTAAAACTACCACCCGGCTTCGTTTTCGGTAGCAGTCTATAGTCACCCGGTATAAATACCACATGCAAGAACACAAAGCAAGACAAAACAAATTCAACTCAGATTGGCTAGATTTTACAGCTGTAATAGACCACTAACTACCCAGACAATCATTGATAAGTAGCAGTAAGAATTGACAAAATAACTATTCGGATACTTCACATTTCACACTGACAACCAATTCATTGACCAGTAGGTCAATTAGTCATCATCTTTATTCATAAGTGAATGCTTCTGTCTATTCGTACCACGATATTGTAAAGTTTTGTTGCAAGAGTGTTTTGAACGACGTTCCACGAATTTAACTATATAATTTAACTATATTAACGCTTTAAGTCTTGTGGTGTACATCAATTTCACAGACACTACGAGTCTTACAGGTAAATCAAATATTTAAACATTCGTCTCTAAATTTTGATAGGAAATTACAATAAAACTCTATTCAATACTTATAAAAAAATCTTTTATTTACAATTCTTTTGCTAAAATCACAATCGAAAACCAATTAAACTTGACCGATCTATACTAAAAAGACTAAATACCCGATCTGTAAAGAGAATCGGATTAAAAAAGATAAGTGTTCTACAATGTACCAATTCAAAATCGCGGTAGAGCTGGCGAAGTCGTCCACGCCACGGCGCGTCGCGTCGTGTCGTGTCATAGGTTGGGGGCCGCGGGTTCGTTGACCTCGTAGATATTTTTCAGACGGCATTTTTATCACCGGGCGATAAACCGTCCGCCATTGTTATTCTGATAGCGCGCTCTGTAAATGCGATTTGTTGCGAAATCGCGCTTGCTTTGCGCGTTAATATGACACTTTATCGCGTCTTTTATTGTGCTGGTGTGGATTCAGACTTGAGAGATGTTTGTGTAGTGCAACTGGTATGTTATACGGAAATATCTCAATTTGTCATCATTACTAAGCTTAAGGGACATTTGTTTTTAAATAAATGAAGAGTTAACAAATGTACAATTCTTAAGCATGTTATGTTAAATGACCGAAATAAATCAAGTTAATAACTTTATTTTTGTTTTTAGTATAGACTCATAATAAATAATTCAAATCGGGAAAAATGATAATTAATATTAAATATAAAAAATCGGTGTCTGATTTAATTCAAACGAAAAGTTTAGAAATATCAAATAACCGATGCTCCCTAAAGCAAGACCTGGCATCGTTCAAACATTCATAAATTGCCATTGACCAACTGTAATTCAATATCTAAATAACGCACGCATAATCCTATCTAATCTTAACCTTCGAGCGAATTATTCAACATTTATCTGCATTACAAAATTTATAAAAAACAGGCCATTTAAAAACCGCCAAACGGTCACATCTCACCGCTTTGCAAGCTGATAAAAAACTTCAGAACGCAACTGATAACGTTAGGTCGTGTGACGCGCCGGCGCCGACGCTGGGCGCCGTCTAATCAATTGAATCGGGTTCCAATAAGCCGGCAATATTGTGGCGACGATCAATCAATGGTAGATTCACAACTGATGTTTGACCCCCAAACAGCAGTGTAAATGCACTGTTGTGTACCGGTTTGAAGGCCTTTGTAGCCTGACTTATTATCTTATGTCACAGAATGGCGAGTGCAGTGGAATGCCACGCATTGCTTTGTAGTTCATGGTGTTGTTTGGTTTTACTACTGCCTATGTGCGGTCGTCTCGCTTAGCATCAGACGAAGGGTACGCTCGTTGCGCTATTCAATGCAATGGAATAAGAATTTGCAAGAGGTGCAACCCGTAGGTATTTTTAACAAATAGATATTTTTTAATATAAATTGTACAAGTAGATACTTATTAAATATAAAAGTAAAATCTTTTATAATATAAATTGTAAAAAGTGAAAATCAGGATTTGAACCCAGAATATCTTACTTAATAAAATAATCAAGTATAATAATGTACACTTAATTTATTACACAACCTCATGCTGGGTATTGTTTATAGAAACATCAAATATATGCTCATTATTTTTACGATTTCCGGATAAGTGAAAAAAATGTTTTGAAAGAGGTTTTGTTTATCATAAATTTACGCTATGGTAAACATATATATAACGCCAATAAAGACATTTAATGACAAAAACACATTTTAAAAATCAAACTAATTTATTTATTGGCATAAAGATATAAGCTCGAAAAAACACGAGTGAACAAATCCATCACTTTTGTTTACATTAAATAGTAAACAGTCGAATCAATTAGTTTATATTTAGATTTTACTGCATTACCAAGGAGTGGGAATTGGGTAGAAGACCGATCTCTTTTCGGGAAAATTACATTATCCTAAATCTAAAATTGGAAGATTTTTATAAATCCATTTAGCAACAACCAAAAAATGATCTTAAAGATAGAAAAGGCAACTGCCAAGTGACAGAAAAAGGATGAATTGCATGATTTTGTGGTCAAAGCTGTTACAATACCGGTGTGGGAGAGACATAGTGAGTATTTGGTATGGCTGTACTAATTATAATACCCTATTTGCTCATTAGGAAAGGCACTGCAAGCCGAAATACCGGTATTCACCTAGTTCGGCTTCAGAGGCGCCCAAAATATAACTTGTGTCACATTAGTCTTACGGCCTTTTGTTTGTATAAATGCTGTACCTCAAGTTTTATGAAATAAATTATTAAATTAAATTATTGTTCCGCTCTTTTCACCTATATTTTATAACCAATTCGATGATGTTTTGTATAAAAGATACAGAGTATAAAGTACTGTACAAATAAACATATGCAATGTCCCCGTCATATACAATGGAACATAACATGGAACTGACTATCGTCTGCCGGCCTGTGTGGGCGATCTACAAGGATATTCCGGGCTTTTTACCATGAATTTCAAATTCGACGAGGTGGTCACGTACAGTAATATCGTATGAATCTTTATGCAAAAAATCCTTCAACACACATCGGTTATTATGAGCGCGCGAGCTGAATAAGTAATGTAACCCACTTTCCTAAGCCGAACGGAAAGGGGAAGTTTCAACTTACTCAAAAAGTGCCAGCGATAAATCAGAAAAAATGCCTGCGAACTGCTTTTAAAAACCCGTCGATATACATTTAACATAGATTTATCGGGAACAGGGTGCCCATCTGCGAAGGCGCAGTGAGAAATAGCTTAATTATGATAATGGATATTTTGAAACGATATTAAATCGAGTTAGCCTCCCGTCGTAGACGCGGGTTGAAATTCTTGGAAAGCTTTTCGATAACTTTCGAATTGATTCGAACTACGAACAGACGATACATTAAAGGGTTTAAATAATTTCCTGTCGTCAGCGAATAAACGTGCCAAATATATTATAACTTTACATAGTATAAATTTAAAATAACTTTGAAATTATTCTGCGAATCCGTAGGCGATGTGTTTATATTATAAAAATGGCTTTGCATGAAATTCTATTTCTAAATTTATTATCATACGACAAAGATCAGAGATACATCATGCCTTGTTGCAAGAAATTCTCAGAAATAATAAAGCTTCTTTAATACGGGTCAAAAAGCAAATTTTTTTTTTTACATTTGATGTCGTCACAAGTGCAGACGATATTAAACTTTGGAAATATCTCAATTTGATTTCGAAACTTCTGTCGAATTCGCAGAAAAACTGTGTCCGAATTAGACTTGTTAATTTTATCCTAAGAATCGTTTTCGCGAAGTCGAAAACTCATTTGGAAGTGTATCAAAATGTCGGTCAATTGCGGGTTCTTTTGACATGACATTTATAATTCGATCAATGGAAAGTCCTGCTTGTCCTCTACGGTTTTTTTTTTTATTCTGGCCCGGTATAATGTATGGAATATGCACATTTACACACCTCTCCCTCTTGATTTACGAAGTATTATATAAAAATTGATAGCCTCCATGGCACAGTGTGTTAGATGTCGCCTGTGAAACGAAAGACCGCGGATTCGTTCAAATATTTGTGTGATCCAAAGGTATCTTTTCGGTTCAGGGTGTTTGTGAGGCAGAAAAGTCTCTGATACCCACGACACAAGAATCGATCTAAGTGTGGGGTCAGGACTATGTATGTGACTGTTGGGTGTATTTATTTATTTGTTTATCATTATTGGTAATTTATATGTAAGTGAGATGATATAATAGCGTTGGTTACGCGTATGTTGGAGATGTTAAGATTTGAACAGTGCACCTACACTGATGACTTATTAAACTGATTCGTAAGCGACAAATTCTGCCACATTTTGGCAAATAAACTCCTATATAATTATGATTTTGGAGGGGGGAGTTTTACAGAGTTCAACAATATTTTAGATAAAACCAGTAATTCAAAAGTTATTTCATAAAAAGACAAATAAAAAATATTGTAACAATGGCATTGGAAAATGTTTTTCACACGAACGATTGAATAAAATTAGCGTCACAGAAGTCAAAGGAAATTCCTATTTATTAAAATGATTGTTAAATATTATAAAGGTTGCTTGAAATCTGAAGAAACACGTGCATACGGGTAGCAAGGCAAAGCATTGAGGCGCGAAAAATAATGAGACATTATTAATACAGGTTTATTCACCTTTATCAGTATACAAAAGAAATAGCTCATCCCATCAAAAACATCCTGTAAAAAAAATCCAAGTCTCGCAGCTCAGGTTTTCTACCGCAAAAAGTTGTGAGATGCATGTAATACCAAGTCGATTAATTTATTTAGTCCTTAAGGGACCTTCTATATAAAGTTACTACGTTAGTTATTACCATATCAATATTAAAAATTCTTTACGTTTTAAATAAATGGATCGACTTGGCTATCGCATGAAAACATAATGTATCGTACAATTTATACATAATGCTGCTGGCCAAGTCGATCCATTTATTTAAAACGTAAAGAATTTTTAATATTGACATGGTAATAACTAACGTAATAACTTTATATAGAAGGTCCCTTGAGGACTAAATAAATTAATCGACTTGGTATTACATGCATCTCACAACTTTTTGCGGTAGAAAACCTGAGCTGCGAGACTTGGATTTTTTTACAGGATGTTTTTGATGGGATCTCACGTCTTTTTGTAGAGTCCTACTTTTTTCCTTTTCGGTACTTCTTACTTCTAGAATATCACTAACGATTTTTCTTAAAGCCTCTGTCTTATGGATTTTTCTTATTTTTGTAGGTATCAATTTATCACAAATATAGCGGATTTGATTATTAATGTTCTCTCTTTCATTGTAATTGATATTTTCGAGCTATTTAGTCTATTTATTTGCAAGTTTTTCTTCGTCATGTTTTTCTAGAGGAATGTTGTACAGTTTCATGGGCTGAATACACCCTTTCCCTCTTTATACCCCCCTCCTGTTATGTCTCATACATAATATATATAGATACCAATCTACAACTATTATTCCATTATATACGAGTACAACGAATCATTAACTGCAAATGTATCTTTGTAATCCTATACATTTATATGAGATTACAAAGTTATTCACGCAGTTGGTCTATCTAGAAAACTAGACACAAATTATGAAATGTTTGAATTTTCCCTTACTTTAGACACTAAACACTAATTATATTCTAAATTTGCCTTCGACTTTTGATGATCGGTCAGTCAGTCAGTGAGTGACAAAATTACGAAAGTTTGATAAGTTATAATTCTTAAACTACTGGTTCAAATTGAATGAAATTTTAAATATACCGTGTTTACACAATGCCTGCTTAGTAACTGAAAATTCAGGCTTCATGCTTTAGCCACAATGAAGTTATAGGGGGTTGAAAATGGTCTGAATTGCTTCGAGAAAAGGATGTTACGGCCATGCCACTTTTTAGCTCGACTTGGAGGGGGCTCGGCCGCGCCCCCAGATATTAAAATGTACAAGGATTACTTTTGTGGATGTAGGCAATCTCCGATATCTGGGGACACAGCAGTGCCCCCTCCAAGTCGAGCTAAAAAGCGGCACAGACGTACTATCCTTTTCTCGAAGCAATTCAGACCATTGTCAATCGCCAGTAGCATTATGTATCAATTGTACGATACATTATGTTTTCATGCGATGGCCAAGTCGATCTATTTATTTACAACGTAAAGAATTTTTAATATTTATATGATAACGTAATAACTTTATAACAATTTTATACATCAGGTTCCTTAAGCAAGGACTAAATAAATTCTCAAAACTTTTTGCGGTAGAAAAACTGAGCTGCGAGACTTGGAATTTTTTTACTGGATGTTTTTGATGGGATATAATTATGGGGTGGATATCGGAATAAGATAAAATCATAAACAAAATATTTTTATTCAAGCGGTCTTAAATCAAAATCAAACTAGGTTAGTACCACTGCAATGTATATTTCTTCCGCCAAACAGCTGTGGAAATGCACTGTTGTGTTCCGGTTTGACGGTTATTGTAATCAATATGTATGTCTCAGGATGGCGAGCGCAGTGGAATGCCTGGAATTGCTTTGTTATTCATAGTGTTTGGTTTTGATACTGTCCATGAGCGGCCGTACCACTTACTATCAGTCGAAGGGTACGCACGTCCATTCATTGCAATAAATCCACCCAGGGGGCTACTCACTTGTGGCGGTTGCAATACGCCAACTTAGATTTAACTTTTAAAATAACACGCTTATTATTTGTAATTTGAACATTATTTAAACACGCATTTCATTTTAAAATATGACTGCAGATGTTTAACCATAAAACATCTGCGAGTCGTTTTATTAAAGTAAGAATTTTTATGTACCGTATTGTGTAATATTAGTTAAAAAGATGCTGTGCTAAATTATTGTTTCCTAATTGTAATGGCCCGTTCATGCCGGGGCAATAAAACTGTATTAGTATTAGTTAAGTTCTTTAGTGGCGGCAATCCTTTGCAACAAATTTATGTTTTTTAGACAATAGTACACATGTTTGGGTAAACCTTTCGGTTTGGACAATAGCCCAGATGTTTGGGCAGACCTTAATTTTTAGTTGAAAGGATAGACCCTATTTTATGGCTTAAATATATTTTCTGTAAGATTTATCCCCACCGATCCTCATTCGGGTATTCCTATAAAAGGGTCGGTTTATTTGGATGAAGAGAACAGTCTGCCATCTCTCGTCACGAGCACATCTCGCTCCGAATCGCATAGTTATAATTTTACTCTGTCTGTGAATATATTAAGTGTTAATTTATAAAATATACGATAGTTAATTCCTGAAAGCTAGTGTCATTCTAATACCTACACTTAAAACCACCAGACACTTATGAGAGAACTACCACCAGTAAAAGGCTTACCCAAGAATCTCCACATCGACCTGTTGGAAGCAGCCTGCATCCACCGACTTCCTGCAACCTTAGCTAGGTCGTCCGTCCACCTTGTAGGCGGGAATTTCCCATGACTACTAGTTATTATATTAAATAATAACTTCCTAATCTATCATAAATTTCTTTATATTTACGAAAAGAAGAATTTTATAACGTAGCACTTAATTTAATTCCAACAAATCGTATCGTGCGGGTCTATTCATTAAGCTAATTCAAAAGAAGGCAAATAAAATGAAAATACTACGGTTAAAATATAGGTTTTAGCTCACTGGGCTACTTAGTACTTACTGTGCTTACTGAGAGCCATTTACATAAAGCTGGTTCAATGCGGCCTAAATACCGATCCAGATTGGTAGATTAATTCCTCTTACGAGAATATACTTAATCATTTTTATACTCTTGTAAATATTTATAAAGAATATCCTATAGTGATTTCAGAGGTTAGGTTTTAAGGTTAAAGAACACGTCATCATGACTTGCCAGTTGTGAAAAAATACATTTGATGAAATAAATTTACCGTCTCGCCTTCACCTTTATACCATGAAATTTCTTTATCAAACATATTTAAAACTAATAACACTTCATACTGACAACTACTCTTTTTTTGTCACTGCTTAACACTAAATCACTGTCCCTGTATCAGCCCATATACGTCCCACTGCAGGGCACGGGCCTACTCTACAATCTACAATCTCTACAATCTACTCTAACACTAAATAACCCTGCAAAATATATTTATTTAATTTTAATCCTAACCTTTTTGTACAACTGAGCTGGAGTTACGTAGAAAATGGCCTCCATTCCTGAATACCGACAACATATTGTTCCTGCCATATAATATTAAGTTCATGGATGCTTCCAAGAGCTTGTTCCGCATTTGTTCCCGAATATTGCTATTTACCCATAACAACTAGGATATCCTACACAACACTCTGATATTCCCCTGAACAATATTAAATACAAGCCTTTATCCTATATAAAATTTTCGTAAAATAACTAAATATCTAAGCATTTTCAATCGTTAACATATATTCATATCACATTGTGTAAGATATTTAGATATAATCCTTTATCGCTTATTATTTTTTTGTAATATTACAAAAAACCTATCGGAGGATTTCAATCGCCAAATCAGAGACACCTACTTCAGCTCCTCTCTGCACCACCGACTGAGAGATATACATTTGTATATGAAGCTTACTAAATAAATAAGAGATATGCATAGCAAAAAATGAAACATGAACAATTTGAAAATGTCAATAGGGAACATGCACCAGATTTTAAAATAAGTCAAAATATTTTTTTTGTAATCTTTATTAATATAGAAATATACCTTAAAGATATTTTTTAAATTTATCAACTCTAAATCGGTAAAATAAATTACTTAAAAAATGAAATTTCAAATTTGCCGCGTATTTTTCCGAAACGCGATCTATTGCTTGAAAAGGAAAGTGACGACAATGGTCACGTTCTTATGAAGTTTTAGCTTGTTGTTTTACGTTTGTTTATGAGTTATTTTGTGCTTTCTTTGTACTATTAAATAAAATGGATTATTTTGTCACGAAATACAGTTCTGTAGCAATTCATGAAAGAAACTTAATCCAAATACTACGTTGTTCATATCGTGACCTTTGACGTCACAGCGAGTTCGCGCCAACATGGCATTTGAATGCTTCGAAACTGATAGCAGTTTTGATTATTTTTTTGTACTTTTTTGATTGATATTTTCAAAGACTTATATTTTTTTCCGATAATGTAATAACATACAGAATTGATTAAAAATATAAAAAAATGACATGCATATTCCCTATTGTGCTTACGAAAATATATCAATATTACATTCCGCCAGATTGTTATTTTATCGATGAATGACTCTTATTCGTATTTGAAATAGTTAAGAAATGATTTTCAGTATCATACGAGTGCAATATGAAATCCATTAGGGGAACAGTTAGTAAAATAAAGGAAAGCATTCATTAGTCGCTCATCATCTGTTTTACGAGGGCCGTGCGGAGTTGTTTTACGAGTATCTCTTGTGAAATATTGTAATAGTGTTTAGTTTTAGCTGTTAATACATAGAGATGTATGTGATATTAAGACGCATAATTCATATAATATATGCATATCATTTTATCGCCTTGAGCAAATTCAAAACCTTTTTAATATTTAAACATGTAATAAAATATTACAATAAAATGTATTTCAACTTATTGATATTCAACCATAATTCATTTTACCCTCTCATTAATTTTTTAACAGTAATAAACGTATTGACAAATTGCTTATACAAAATAAGTCAGTGCAATGCATAGTTGTGGCATGGAGTTTGTACGAAAGTGCATAAGCTGTATGATGCCGCTACCTAATTGTGAGCTAAATGTATTATCAACAACAAAATTAGGTCAGAATTTTTTTAAATTGCAATCATGCCTTTTTTACAATAATTTATATACATATAATTTAATAGAAAATACCACCCATAGTTACATACATTATTTAACTTAATATAGACAGCAAAGTTCATAAATACACAACACTTCAAAACAATTTAATAATACGAACCCAAGATTCTATTAATACACCGAAGCTAAAAACAATATCTCGCAGAAATATAAGTCAAGTCGGCAAAACCTCCGACTGTACAAAAGTATAAAGTGATTAACTTGCCCGGATAAAAGTTACCTTCAGTTAGAGATAGCAAATAACAACTACTTGGGAGGATAAATTTAATCGCTACCCTTCTTTGGAGTAGACAACTGAACTGTATTACATTGATTATTTTAATTGATGTATGGATATATGTTCAATGTTCATATTTTCTCATATAAGTTAATAATTAAACTATACTACTGATATTTGTTCCATTCATTCGCGTTAGCAATATTAATTAAATTAAATAGTGACTGATCCACCTTGTGTTCCGACTTCCGACCCACGATCTAATAGGATACAAATTCCTAACTCAGCGCTGATAATGAGTAGAAAAATCCAAAATCACTTTGTACGACCTGGGAGAGGTCCTTGAGGTTCGTGGTCACGGGGCGAACTGACCACGAAAGCTGTAAAGTAATCGAAACGTCGGGAAAAATCAAAAATGTAAAAATTAAACCAAATTCGCGATAAAATCCGTAAATAATAGTTTTATTTCAATGAGTAACATTCGCGTAAATCTAAGAAATCATTATGCAACCTATAGTGTGACTTCACTATTATTAATTTACTACGAGTATAAGTCTCTACTATGCACCATAGCTTCATACACCACCACTTCATACAACACCCAAATACTGGAACGCAACTTAAATATAGGTTGCGCTTAACTACTTTAATTCCGCTCAAATGTACTAGCGAAGTGGGTCGTGCGCTAATAAGAGCAACTTATTATTTTTATGGCGTTCCAGTATTCGGCCGTTAGTCAATTTATGAGTCGTGGGTGGCGACTCCGTGTCGAACACAGTAGGGTCGCGAAGGTGGCCGGATGTCTTAATTTGTGCAATCATAATCTGCTTAACGGGTTCGATATCGCGTGTTGCTTGTGTTGGATACTGTTACTACGCTAAATATTGACGTTTTATTGGTTTAGTTTTGGTAATGGTAGAACTACTTCAGTGTTAGTATAATGTATTGGTAGGGATCATAAATAAGTAAATTATCTTAAATATATCTACAGCTGGGAGTGCCCAAATCTAAATACTAATGCGTTAATCGACTTTATATTTTTTTTATTGCAATGAGTGACGAGACGAGTATGCCATTCATCTTATGGTAAGTTATAAGAAAGCTCATGGGCAGTAGTGAAACCAAAAAATACAATGAATTACAAAATTATGCTTGGCATTCCACAGCGCTCGCCATCATGAAGCATGAGATGTTAAGTCTCAATATGTCCAGTAGTTAATCTGGCTACAATGAAATGAAATGACCTCAATACGGAACACAACAGGGCATTAACACTGCTGTTTGGCGGGAGAAATGGACAATATGATATTTGATATTATCTATAAACAGATACAGAATTTGATATTAATAAAAATAACAAAAATGATTAACTCGGAAGATTAAACATTAAATAATCTCGAAATTACAAAATCATTGTTGGACCCAAAGTGCGGACTTTTTTTCAGCTTTTAATTGTTCTCACGGAAAAATATAACGTTAAATATATTGTTATTAATTTAATTAATTGTTTCACTATTTCTAGAATTATTTTAAAGATATAAATATGTAAATGTTTAACAGGCGTAACTCAATATTCAATAAAATATGAAATAAATACCAATTAAGTAGTAATATTTTATAACAGAATATTATTTTAAATCATTGCCAAAATCTACGCATAATTTGCTCTTCCACACAGAATACAATTTGAATTTGTAATCACCTAACTCAATAGAACATCTAGGAATTTCATTAGCTTTCATTTTTTTCATCAGTTCATTTCAGCATTTAAAATGATAACGAATTTCATAAGAAAAATTAAGTTTATCTGTAAAGCTTGATGGAGACTTAACAATTATACCACCGTAATCGCTTTTTTTTTTCAAGAAAATAAAAACCAAATTTCCTCTGGTGTCACGACATTTCACGAGCAACTGTAAACATTTATCTTCAAAAGGACTACGTACTATTCCATAGTTATAATATAACTCAGAAAATTTACTACTCAGAGCAGATAATGTAATATCTATCAAAGATCTAAATCATAAAGTGTCTCCCATCTGGCATACCAATCTCACCTTTTCTAAGGTAAGCAAACGTTATCTGAAAGAATCGAGTACTCTAGGAATCACGCTTAGTTAATACTTACGGCCGCACTCAGAGACGTTTAATGTCAATTAAATCGTTCCTTAGTAAAGATTTTGTTCGTAAAATCTACACTAAGTAATGATTTTATTGACATTAAATGTCTCTGAGTACAGCAGTTAATCTCATAAACAATACAAATGAATCCGAACGGTGTCGAGATGTATCCCGTCCTTATCCCGCAACCTTCCCCCGTCATCCCCCTTCTCCGTTAAAAGTTGTTTCCACTGATTCCTTTTTCCCTTCTCTTCGCTTCATGAATATTGTAGTAGTCTTCAAAAATTTATTAAACGAAATGTTTCCCAGTTTCTTTGAACGTAAAATTTAATTTGAAAGCGGCGGGAGCAACGGTATGGTCCAAATATTTTTTTATCCTAACAAATGA
Organism: Hyles vespertilio; assembly: GCA_009982885.2. Taxonomy (NCBI): domain Eukaryota; kingdom Metazoa; phylum Arthropoda; class Insecta; order Lepidoptera; family Sphingidae; genus Hyles; species Hyles vespertilio. The sequence continues at coordinate 6,671,431 of CM042817.1, read as the reverse complement.
ATACCGGATTTTGGAAAGGTGAATTTCAATGGTAATGTACGAGTTGTGTTTATGGATTGTACGGGTCAGGGAATTACTCAGCTTTCTGTGTTATGTGACTCGGTATTTTCTACGCCGCATGTTCTCAGTTCGGGGCCAATTAACTATTTGTATGGTCGCTTGGTGAATTGTTGGCATTTGTTTATGTACTGTTATGTAATACACAAATATTTTCTTCTATATTTAAATGCTAAAAGTATACTTTCACTAGGTACAAGAAGAACAGCATTATTGGTCTACAATCCAACTAAACTAATAGGCACCGTTATTCGTTAAATATTCCAGTCAAAACAACTTTATACACACGTAACCCTCATAATTTCAATAACATTTTCCGTAAAACAATGTGGTTTGAATTGTGGTTTTACGGAATACGTTAAAATTGAAAAGTACGAAACGTCATATGCTACCTATTATTTTATTTGGAAAATAGTGACAATATGAAAAACATAATACAAATAAAACCAAATGACAAATATCAGTGTCCCAATGTTCCATTAACACATATTACGCGACCAAATTATACCCGAATCCTTCGCACCTAATTCCAGGCTTTAGGTCCTAGTACCCGTGTAATCTCACATGCCCTAGATAAGGAGTGATCAATTTAGCGACGTGGAACACTGTGGCCCCGAGGGAAATCATACTCGCAAGTTATTAATAAACACTATATGAGTGTTTAAATCTCTTTGTGGATGCAATTTGTAGCGTTTATGAGGACGTGTTGATAGTTAGTTATGATACATTATGTAACTGTAATGATAGTTTCCTTCAAACTGGAACACAAATGTTCATTTACACTGCTGTTTGGAAGCAATAAATAGACACTTGTCTTCAAATTCATATTACAATGTACAATATAAATCAATAGGTAATTTAAATGAGACGATACAGATTTAAAATATCGAAAATAATTCTTCAATTAAAAATTAGCAGAGTGGAATCAACCTGTTCAAAAAACTATTTCACCGTCTACCCATGATGAAAATATATGATATTTTTATTCATATTTTCAAGCAACAGGTGTTCATTTAAATACAACAAATACATCAATGTGAATTGAAATAGGCAATGCGACACATATCAAAACATCAATGGGTTTCGACACGTCGCGTCGTCGCGTCGTTGGCAGTAGGTACAACACTATTTTAAACATCGACGTCGATATGCAGTGTTTATGAATTTTGTTTATTGTTTACCAATAACAAACTGTCCGCGATACAGACTGACATTCTGGCACTAGGTAACAAATATTTCACTAGCTTTTAGTTGTTACTAAATATACAAATCAAATTTTATGTTTACTTCTAACAACAAAAATTATTCTCGTTAGAATTTCCATGTCATTTAAAGCATTAATTATTTTTTTAGTTTTAAATTCTTTATTGACGACTTATTTCACGACATAAAATTCTGTATTCGTTTGCAACAACTGTACTTCAACCGATCTGTATTAAATGTACTTCACATTAATAAATCCCAGCTTTCCTCAAATTAAACTATTCGAAGATAAATCCTATTTCACCGTAACCGACGATATATCCTAACTGAATACGCAACTAACTGCGAATAGAAGACAGAGTTGTAGTAAATAATTAGCTAGACGTTATTGTACTGAGCTCGACTTGTATTAAGTTACGGTGTATCCACGCGCAGTAACTAAGAAGGTTAATTCGTGCTTCCAATTCGGGTTATTGGATTACCTCACGTCACATGTTCACGGCGCGGTATATAGGTGGCTGCCACACAAGTAGATCGTGGGAATTTCAAAGTTTGCATTTCATAAAACTGTGAATTATGTCGCCGCGGTATAAATTATTGCCGTTTCAGTGGCCTGTGGTTTTTGTGATAAGAGAAAAATAAAATGTTAAGTGGATACGTGAGCAAAATTATTTTCTCATTTTTAGGTTAAAACTTATTTATTCGATATGCTATTTTGTTATAATATACTAAGTGCAAGAACTAAAGAAATTTATTAAGAACAATAGAAGTGAAGAATATTCTCGCTTGTTTTACTAAATATAGAAGAATAAACAGAAGAAGGCATACTTTACAACAGTCTTTTCAACAAACAATAAAATTTTAAAATATCTATAGTCAGACAAAGGAAAACAGAAAGTAAAGGGCCGTTACCACTTAAAGGTGTCACGAGAGGCTATCAAACAAAGAAGGTCACGACATTTTTACCATCATAACCAAGATTGACATTTTTAAACCGCAGTTACAACTCGACAAATCGCCAAGAGCACACAGCTTCATTTATTACACAACTTGACAGAAGTTTGTTTTGTTTTCCTTTTGTTTCATGTGTGGCTAGTCAAGATTTTCGCTCAGTGTTCTATAAACTTTACTCAATCTTTCATACTAATATTTAATTTACTAACTATCACAAATCTTGACGCAATAAACCTTGATATTTGAACCGTCTGGCACCTAGACTCCTGTTTTTAACTATCCATAATAACGAACGTAATTTTAAATGAAATTTATAAGTCACTTGTTTTATAATCTCTTTAGTCATTCAGTGTCAATAAGGAAAATGTATCAAATAAAACAGCACATAATAGATTTATAAACGCCTATTTGCAGACATACACTTTACTAACTATCCTCAAAGACAATTAATGTGGAAATAAGTTATATAAGCGTATTTTAGTATTAACCAGCCCATAGTCTATGTCTACAACAATGGTACACAGTATTTAAGAAGTATTACGACTTAACTTGACTATAAACCGAAATCCGACCACGAATGAAATGAACAGATGAATCGATAAATGTGGTGGGTAATATTTGGATGAAAATGATCTTAGTCGAAACAAAATTGTGCATAATGCATCATGCTTTAGGTTTGCATCATATGGGATTAGAATACCCGGCCTGTTTAGAGGCTTCTCAATGTAATGTAAACTTAATTAGTTTTAATAGGGTATATTTTAACTGTCAATGTAATGTAACGACAGCCTTAATATTAGAGATATAGGGTATATTTTAAAAGAAAACATTTATGCCCGACATTTTGTGGGCGTTTAAGTAAATAAACTAAAGACAAGAGTGAGAGAAGAATGAAGAGAGAAAGAGAGAGAACGAAAAAAAATTAACACATCGTCTCACCGATCACGGTACGGTCGCGCTCAAAATCCTTTTGATAAAAAATCTCATTAATAACACACCAGAACAGCTCCTTATGTTGTTTAATTACTAAGCATTACGTTCATTAAGAAAAATTGTGAAGGAAATGTCGGCGGCTTGCAGTAAAAGAATATTTCCAACAGTACGGTCGTGTTGTAAACACAAGTTATATTCGCGTGGCAAACACCCGAGATAATGGAATTATGTCGGTATAGTTTATAGTCAGAGCTGTTTTTAATGTGTTACACTGTGTGGAGCGAACTTTAGTTGGTGTCTGAGACGACTCATTGCGTACCTGAATGTAACTTAGGAATTAGCTTTATATTTTCCCTGTACTCTTATTTCTTGTAGCATAGTTTTCTAGACTAATAACGCCGTTTTGTAGGGGAACGGAAAACAGTTTAATATATTTGATACATCTAATATTCTCCTATATTAATTTTGTTCTTCATTTGAATTATCTAACTTTTATATTATACAAACCTAAAATAGACCGTACAAAACAATTTTACAACTCCTATATTCCTAACCTAGATTAACTTACCAACTAACTCTGGTATATTACATCACGACCTTACTCTCCTAAGACCAAGTTACGGTGAACTTTCATCGGTAAGCATACTTTATTTTTACGTAAAATATTTTGGCATTTGAAACTTTCCCACGGAGCTGTACCGTTCGGTGCTCCGCGGCTCGGCTGTTTGCTCTCATGCCGGTGTTGACAATTTGAGAACACGAAATCTGCTCGAGTGACTTACGAATATTATAGTATAAACTATAATGCAATAATCACACAATCTAACCTCTGCTGTGATATTTTGTTATTTATTTGCTTTACACACAAACAGAACAGGTGGACTTAATATGGTGGCAATTTCTTAGTCTATCTTTCAGAAAAAAAAAAATCCTTTGGGCTCGTATAGCATCTGGCCTGGACAAATCAAAGACTGAATAGGTGAAGCAACGAATTCTAGACTACCTGGTTTCGAAGACATCTGTATAAATGTATCATGTAAAACATCCATCTCAATGGCACATAAACGTGATCCAATGCAAGGCTTTCGATTCAGATTAGCACATTATACTTGCCCAACATCACACGCGATTGGCAATCAGACACCATCGTACTGTGGGGTTCCATAACATGCATATTATGTACTGTATTCGTTTCTGGCAATTCCTTTAATTATGGATATTTTTTATACGAGGAAATCCCGTTACGGATCCGGATCGGTTATAGGTATTTTTCTTTTTGCAATAAAAAGCGAGATGAGCATGCCGTCCCTCTGATGGTAAGCGATACGACCGCTCATGAACAGTAGCAAAACTAAACAACAACTTGAATTACAAAGCAATGCTTGGCATTCCACTGTGCTCTCGTCTCGCCATTCATTGTAATAAAAAAACAAGCAATAAAAAAGCTGTTACTTTACAAGCTTTAGTAAAACAAACCTGCTGTAATCGATCCATTAATTTCGTAATCGAACTCGCCTTTACACCTTTAATACCTTTACTCGGCACGAGGGCATACTTAGCACAAATCAAAATTCCAGCTCGCGTCGAGTTTATCGAACAGAGAAGAGCTTATATCGAAGGACTATTCGATTTGCCGCCGGGTAATGATTAGCCCGAGTATTCAAGGGGCGTGTGTTGTACGCTACAGGACTTGTGATCGCACGAGATCCTGTCCCACTTCGTTGGAAAATGTACAATTTAACCGGAATTACGATGTGTGAATCTTTTGAAAATCTTTTGTTTTATCAAGACTGAAATATGTTATCTAATAATATATTGCAAATTCTTCACAAAATAATTGGGCTCTTGGTTCTCAATGGGTGGGAATTTTATATCACCGAATATAAGTATTAATAATTAAGATTTTTACATGTTTATTAAATACGGATTAAAAAGGTATTCCGCAACTCGGAAAAAATTGATTGCAAATAAATCGTTAACTCCAACAATATCCAATAAAGTTCCCATCAAAAATATTTTGTTTCAAAAAATCACAAAAAAAAACACAATACCCCATAATCAAAATCCAAACCATACAAAACTCAACTTACACACTACAAACAATAACAGCGGCATTAGATTTCTAAAATTCGCCACAAAGCGATCTCCGCGCTGCCCTGTTGCCATGCGCTCTCGGCACCAGGGGTAGCCACCCTCAGCGACCCTTTGCAACCTAACGCAACCCGGTCAGTTACACGAGCAACAAAGACCACGGAATTCTACGTAAATACGGCACAGATTTGTTTAGATATTAAGGAGTTGTATTAATTGGAATAATGTATTAAATTTTTGGTAAAACTATTGGCTTTACTGTATTCATATTTACATATTTATAACGACCTTATTCATAGAGTTTTTAAACCTATTTTATTTATGGAATGTGTTGCCCCTTTCGCAAGACTTTTGGAATCAGTTCAAGCGAAGGAGGCAAAACATTTAAAAAAATAAAATAGATTTTAAACATATCTATGAATAAGGCTGAAAATATTTAAAATGAACTTATTTATTAAGATAAAAAATCAAATAAGGGCAATTTACTGGAATAAAGAGCGTGATAGACTAATGTAAAACAAATGAATACTTATAAAACTGTACTTATAAAACGTAATAATATTGTATGCAAGAAGTGAAAGAACCCTTACAAGTAACGCATTACATGAAAACACATAACAGTAGCGTAACTCGGAATATACTCAATTACGACCATCTACCATCAGATTGATGCACAGATGTACAAAAAGATACGCGCTCAAACGGTCTCATTGTTCCAAATTCAAAATAAAAACGTGAAAATGTGAAATTATCGGCAAGTTCTTTTTTGTACCAAGCACTGACATATTGGCGTTTACTCAACTGTGTCGCGTAATTAACGATATTGTTAATGTTTGTTCGAGTTCACACTGTGTATTAACATTTCGAATAATAGAATATTAATCAAATGTTTTTATTTTCTTTGTCTGTGAGTATGTAGATGTTTATTGCGTCGAATTTATTTTAGCAAACACACATTAACAAAGGATTTTAACATTGTGTGCATAGGTCAATGTTCCTGGGTTAAATTCTTAAAATATCAATGAACCTTTAAGTTTAATTAAACAGATGAAAATAACAATTTTTGCTAATACCTTCTTGCTGCTAAAATATCAATAAACTTATATATTTTTAATGTTTGTTTTTTAATATTTAAAACAAATTTGGTAAACAAGGAAATAGTAAGTCATAAAAACAATGTTTTGTTTTCAATACACATTTCCTACTAGATCATATTGCTCATAATTAGTTTTTTCAAATTTATAAATAAAATATATCTTACCCAACAGCTCCGTTCAGGGCGGTGACGACGCCGGGCCTCTCATAACACATATGCATACCAACTTTATCCGGCGCACTCGTGTACAACACCTCGCAATATGTTCACACTTAACAACTATCACCAGTATATCACTAACACTGTATCAACAATATTAAATGGTTTAATCAACACCACGCACGAACATTTTCAGTTCGCATCAAAACTTCGCTTGGGTAATCTCTGTGAAATGTCCAATGTATTATTACGTGGAACGTACGTTATGTTCGCATGGGTACGCTTGATCGCTGCAAACTTGGCGGTCGCACTGCCGGTTGCTTAGAATAACATTTCTTTGTCTAAACATTTCCGAACTGTGTTAGTGGGTACGTAATGATGCCATGGTCACGCAGAGCACCTGAATATGAGGCACATTGGTAAACAAATATTTGTGTAAGAAAAAATACGCAATTATCGCAGCACTAATATATTTATGAGTAAAGCTCAAATAAAAAATTAAACCAACATAATGTATAACAACAAGACGTTATAACACGAATTGGATCGCCTCGTGGAAAACTATGTTTACTAGCTATTGCCGGTGGAAATCGTCTAACGCTCGACGGCGGTTACGTCACTGGGCAGTCGAGTGGAGCGCGCGTCATTTGTTTCGTCTGTCGCACCCGGCCGCACACACGCAAACATAAATACACAAAGACACACACACATAAGAATTTACACCGAAATACAACCGGTAATATCCAATGATTCCACTAGTGCTCTTAGCGTTGAGAACAAAATGTTTATGTCTCACTAGGCTATTCTGCATGGACGGTATGATGTATGGAGTTAGCATCTGTCCATATATGAAGTATTAATCCAATTAGTTTTAGAAACGTGTTAATAACTAGGACCCTTGGCCAGTTAGAGGTCATTTGTGTGGATAAAAGTATTCAGTAAAATATGGTCATAACAAATTGGGCATAATTGATAAATCATCAGTATTTGTGAATAGAATTTATAAAATCATGTCTGACTGAATCGTCTTATTAACGCAACATTAGTCTGAGATCTTAGGTTCATTATACAGGTCGATCACCCACATACTAAGACAAGGTCATTATACAAACGTCAATTGCAGCGCGTGTAAGCGTCTTGATCTTTTGACAACATTGTATCGATCTAATTGTGGAGCGATTGTCACATATCAATCGATTCATTTTGATCCTATCTTTAACAACCCTTATATTTCCTACTGTTGGGCACGATGCTACTGCACGATCTAATACATGGTAAGTAAGGTAAACTTTATGCTATGGTAAACTTTGTACTCTTGGGAATCCTCGTTTCTGACTCTTGGATATTCAAACTTCCTTTCACTAAATATATGACAATTTATACTTAATAGCATCTTGGATTTATGCGAATTTTACACATTGAAATACAACTATTTATGGATTTAATCGCGGATTTGATAAAAATTTATATTCTTGACTTCCCGACGTTTCGATTACTTTACAGGTATCGTGGTCTTCGTGTTTTTCGTTGGTCTTTATTTCAATTCAAATATATTCATTTGATAGTCGACAGTTCGAAATTTTATATCTCTATAGAATTAAATTGGAAAAGTTGAGGACGGATAGCTTCTTCTTAATGTATCTTCCTAAGTATTTTCAATATCTGATAAACTATGACTGTACAATGTGACGTTTCTTCGAACGAGCGATAAAGTCCTTATGTTAGCTCTTGTATTAAGTGTTTAATTGAATTACGTGTTAAGACTGCCTTTGTATGAGTATTCCTTGATTAATTAATTAAATATGTTACTCAAAGATTTAATATATTAGACGAGATTCGTAAAGGCCCAACATTCTTTGCTTCCTCTTTTTTCTTATCCCACCGATTCCCTATCTATTAAAGGCTGGCAACGCACCTGAAACGCTGGGTTTCTTGGCTGTTTATTATATTGACTCGAGAGATGCCGTTGTTCGGATAATTTGTTGGGTCATTGGTGAACACGTCCATCCATCAGGCAAAGGAAGTCCACTGCTGAACATAGGCCTCCCCCAATGATTTCCACAGAGACCTATTGGAGGCAGCCTGCATCCAGCGACGTCCCGCGACCTTTACCAGGTCGTCGGACCATCTTGTGGGTGGACGTCCTACGCTGCGCTTTCAGCTACGTGGCCTCCATTCGAGCACTTTCCGACCCCATCGGTCATCAGATCTCCGCTCTATGTGCCCTGCCCATTGCCACTTCAACTTGCTAATCCGATGGGCTATGTCGGTTATTTTAGTTCTCCTACGGATCTCCTCATTTCTGATTCGATCTCGTAGGGAAACCCCGAGCATAGCCCTCTCCATAGCTCGTTGAGTGACTTTGAGCTTCCTAATAAGGCCCATAGTGAGAGGCCACGTCTCGGTGCCGTAAGTCATCACTGGCAACACACAACTATCGAAAACATTCGATTTAAGGCACTGACGTATTTTGGACGAGAAGACGTCGCGTAGTTTCCCGAACGCTGCCCAACCGAGTTGGATTCGACGATTGACCTCTCTCTCGAAGTTGGACCTGCCTAACCGGACCACTTGTCCTAAATAGACATATTCGTCAACAACTTCAAGAGGTGAACACGTAAATACCCGCAAATATTTAATCATAGAAGTTGAATTAATTGTGAATTTGAGCGCTTCATTGTGTAGACAAGTTTATATAAACGTTTGTTGACTCTTGTAAATTAATACATTAGGTATTGCTATTTGCTGCTGTTCCAAAATAATAGTCAGAGACGGACTAAAAATAAATTATGGTTTAAGTTAAGATTAAACCATTAAATATTAAGGGAAACAACATTTTTAAAATAAAATAATTTTAATCTGTTGTTTTTATAATTGAAAGTATATTATCGTTGAAAACATAACCTACATAACATTAATAGTGTTTGCTAAAAGTGAACAAACGAAGCCGCGATCAGATAAACATTGCAATTGCGCCTAGATAAAAATGAACAAATACACAAGACGCGATGCTTATACCAATTATCGACAACAAAATAATAGACCTCATTAGTTTGTTACATTGTTTGAACCACTCAGAAAGAAACTGACGTAGTACATAAAAGCCGACTAAAGAATAATTGACAAGTAACCGCAATGAGGAAAAAGTTTATGAAATTGATGGGATATTGTGATAGAATATCTATCTGTATGGAATAGCGACTAGTCTACAGACCCAGGTGTGTAATGTTCCACTTTATTCTATTATTATACCGGGTATATCAAGACTGCTACCGAAAACGAAGTCGGGTGGTAGTTTTAGTGACTACAAACACAATGTCACTTAAAATTTCGCGAAGAAACACGTCAATTTTATTTTATTGCTTTTTAAATATCGTCGAGTTTGGGTTGTAAATTCATAGTTTTAACTAAAATAATAATTTAAATCCTAGCGTACCATAGCGCCTATAAAAATAAAAGGTTGCACACTATTATTTAAGAAAAAACTATGTATAATTACCACCCTAATAAGAAGATAGAAAAAAATAACAAAAAAATCGTCACCATTTTTTGCACAAAATTTAGTTGTATTGTGTCTGAAGTCACTAAAACTACCACCCAGCTTTTTCGGTAGCAGTCTTGATATACCCTGTATGGTTTCGGGCAGGCCGGCATAATTGTTTCTACCGACGAGATTTGGTAATCACTCGCCATAGTAGTCATAAGTGTGGGTAGACAAATAACAAAAATATCGATGCAGTATATCGAAGGCCATAATTGTTAACATGTTGCCCTATCGGTATGACCTATGTATAGCAATAAAAAGACTAACCCCGAATTTTGCACATAAACATGATTTGCGTCCGGTGTAACCCCTATCGTTCGGGCAGGAAGTACCGTTGGCGACATTATTATGCCTCACTTAACCCTTCAGCGGCTAAACTGACATTAAAATAACAACAGCGGATCACTCGTTTCTGCTCCTTCTTATTTTTAACCCTCAAGGCCACATTATTTGTATTTGTGCGTGTTAATTTCCCATACGAAATCGTATGTGCTACACATTGGTCGCATTAACCCCATTTCGTTTGGAGGTCGCTGTCGAGGCCCAGCGCTGGGATAAGATCTAACATGGGTATCCGACGGCGACGCGCAGTTTTCAATTTTAAATTAGCATCACATTAATTGTTGAAATGAATGGATAAACGCAATGACTAATACAATTTTAACTATGTTCGAAAAAGAGTTGCAACTGTTCCATATTTGAATGTACGACTTCGACTAAATAAATATCTACCCACATTTAAAGCATCTCCATTGTATTCGCTCTAATTTATAGATCAAATAAAAAGCGAATGAATTTTATATGACTATATTTTTTTCACACGTTGAATATGTTTTTTCAAATATTTATATTGTTACAAAAAAATAAAAAAATCCACCGTCTCATAACGTTGAAAACAACCACAAAACGATACATAATGATTTGTGAAACTGTACTGGCGATAGTTATTCAAGCCTTTACAAGTCCATTTAAGATAACCCCAGGGAATTTGGGGCTTGAAGGGTCCCGTGAGAGACAAATTTCAGATTGGATAATGTACGAGAAACTGACCGTTCGGGATCATGGATAAAAGTAATTAAAAACAGTTTGTACTGCTCGGTTATTAGCAAGTTCGATTGCCGGTCAGGAATCTTGTTTGGTTATTAAGATGAGTCATTGGGTGCATTATGTATGAAATAAAATTGAGCAATCATTGTATCATTAGGCAATAATCAGCTTAACAATATTTTGTGTTTGTCAGACCGAAAAGTCTGTCGTAGTTCCTGATACCCAAGACACTAGACTCGATCTTAGTGTGTGGTCAGGACTATGTATGTGTAATATGACTGTTGGGTGTATTTATTTATTTTATTTATATTTAAAACAAAATTTTCATCCAAAGCAACTGATCCGAATGTTGTTGTTTGAGTATTATAACCGACAATATGTTTGATTGCCGCATTAATAATTTAGTATTCCATGGCTCGAATTTTACAGTTCACACCTAATTTCAACCTGGCCAAAATAATAATAGTAAAAGATAGTGAATGCAACGGTATACCGGCATGGGAAAGCGTACGCCCGTCGTCTTACAAGTCAATATTATTCAAGGGGTTCGTTTTATTATCATTGTGCGGGTAAGGGTGAGATTCGGACAAAACATTTTTTTTTAACAATAGTCACTGCAGGTAGCCACGTGACTTCACTTAGAAATCAATATTTCTATGATGAATTAAATAATAGTCTCTTTTTACATTGATTTTAATGTCTTATTATTTCTTCATAAATATGAATTTTGTTGGGTATACAAAATAAAAAAATAGCTTAATACCACCCTCATATTTATTTGTCTCCCACCCCTCATTGATTCTGTATAGGCCTAAACTCTCTAGATTATTGAGAAATTGTGTTTTCACATATGCCGTATTCACGGGGATTTCTATAAATTGATGTAGCTAAGAATATAGAAAATAAATTCGATAAAACTGGCACGTGAAACCGTGCGTAAACACTGGGCGTCGAAATTATGCAAGTAAATTAACTGCACGAAGCAAATCGTGTTCGAATTAGTTACTGTACATTATGAAATTGTAAACAATTGTACATTGAAACGGTGAGTCGACTATAGTGAGCTGTGAGTTGTGACTAACAGCGAGAGTGGCGCCGTCCTGCGGCGATACTAACAAACTATATACCACCAAATGATTGTGATAATTAACATTAAAGTATTCGTGCGTTTCACCTTATCGCACATACATTTTACTTGTAATTAAGAGAAGACCTTGACGGCAGCGCGGGCGCCGCTAATGTTATCACAACGAGTTTCGTGCACGCGAGATAAACACCGCCTTATCATATTATGTACAAGTTCAATACAGATTATCGAGCATCATACGAATTTTCGCGCAATCTCGCACAAAAGTCGCGACTACTCACATTCGAGATTACGTACCGACGGTGTTATTGTGTGGAAACTGTTGCGCTAATACACTTCTAACCTTGTTAACCAAACGCGTCAATGGTGCGCGACACACCGGCATACAAATCGACTTTTTATTATACACCGAGATATTGTGCGAACTCCGCACCAGTATCGTACCAGTTCAATCGTATTTATACCAAATAGGTGCGATAACTGCTGAAGCCTAGTTTCCAGCGATCAAGTGCGTCATGCATGAGTCAACACGGGCAGTACATCCGTCGGTGATATCTCACAAAAACCCGTGGAGCGGCGCGTCACTGCCGCCCCGTATCCTACGATCCAGCACTGCAATCCAAGTGTTCAGCGACGATGTGTCGGCGCACTCCGGCGGCCGCACTCGCGGCACGCACGCATACCGAGCACGAATGCACCGCGCATCACGTTCGCCGAGCGCGCGAGATCCCGCCAAAAGCGAGTTCCACGAGTAACTGAGACAGCAAGAGAACAATTAACACGCACAGACACAAGCGCACGGCTAGCGAGTTCGCGCGCGACTGCCGCCGAGCGCGAGCGGCGAGCGGCGCGACGCGGGGCGGGAGCAGCGCCGGCCCGCGCCGCGCGACCAACTCGCAGGTTATCGTCACTACACTACACAGATAATGATGTCAAAAGTGGATCGGACTAATGCTCTCTATTATGTTGTAAACGTTCCGAATAATACACGCCGCGGACGGGAACGTCGGTACGGACGGAAACGTGGCTGCAACCTCGGCGCACGGCACGCCCGCCCACAACCATTAACAAAACAATTTATTAATTGCACTCGTCAATGAATCATCATTAGTTAACAAATTAGCTAAGGAGCCAATAAAATGTACAACAAACTCATTGATTGACGAGTCGCGTCTACGTAAACATCGAGTTTGACGACTGAATTGGTGACCTGGATAAACATTTAAACCCTTATGGCGCCGAAGTCGAGTCGGTAAATAAATAATGTACACCGTAATATCTCGATGTTGCGACGTAACACGGCTTGCCACGCCTTTGAAAATTTTACCAACAAAGAAATATTAGCGGCGAATATCAGTCATCGCGGGAGCGCAAAACATCGCTCGTAAGTTTTATTGTGCCGCGCCGCCCGCGCCAGCCGCCGCCGCGGCCACACCAAACTCATTCTTGGCGCAAAAGTACAAGCTAAGAAATCGCCGAGCGCAAACACCCGCGCCCGACTCGCAGCCGAATCGAATAATGTTGATGTTTTGACGACCTTCCGAATTTGCACCGTAACGTGATTGTATTGGGGTTGTTAACGCACCGGCCGCTATAATGCGGATGACACATTTCGCATTTGGCGCGTGGACGATTTAGGGGAGTCTTGTAAAAGTGTCCGTATGGTGATGGCATAGGGTCGCATTCGGCCGGGTGTCGAGGGAGCGCGGCATTTCCATTTAGCAAGCCGTCGCGCTCCTCTATATTTTGGTCGTATTAAGAAGCGAGCTCGGTTTGATGGATGTTTCAGTGGGTTGAGGTTTTTGCGGTGAGCATCGTGAAAGAGCCGTGACGTGGTGAGCGGAAAAATATGTTCATTCCGCTCATTGAGCGCGGCCGACAGCGGCGCGGCGCCGACGCGGCCACGGTACCGATATAACTAGAGTCGAACTCCGCGAATTAACATCAAAGATTGCAATTAACGCGCCATTCGGCACGTAACGTTTGTTTGCGATATGCGTGTGAAAATAAACACTGACACCAATTAGCACGCCTGTATCATTCCATACGGTAACATTCAAGGGAGTTAAAAACGCCAGTTTAATAGTGATGGAAAATATCTTCGGGAAACCTGCATACATGAAATTTTAGTACAAGAACTTCAAAGAAGTGTTAATATGAAGAAAAGTCGCAAATCTTCATGGATGCCCTGCAATAGGACCTTAGTATAAGGGCCTATATTATTGTAATTGACACCGATATGACTCGAAATTTTGATATCCAACTATCAGTGGACTAGTAACTAATTCGTAGTGACCCATATTTACCGTGACATCCCGGTTTATCCCCATTACGCGGGATGATCCCGCGGGAGGGAGGGAAACTGTAAGGCCGCAGGGGAGACGTACCTACCTACGGATCCGATCGCACTTTCTAACGCGCGTGACGGTTGACGCCGCGCCGTCTAGTACAGGCACTTGCTTGTTGGAGTAACATTACATCTATGTACAAGTTACATCTTTATTGAGATAAATATTGCAAATCTTGAAGACATAAATAAATCTGAACAGATATCCGAGCGACGATCGAAGCCGTGACTTCCGTTGTAGATTATCACAATCTTAGCGTTTGCGCTAATCGATACACAAATGATTGATGAAAGTTTAGACAGTTACCCAGTATAAAAATTCAGACCAAATTCGTTCTCAATATTAACATGAAACTAATTTGAATTCACTTCTATTACAATAAAGATCAGCCTATGCTCCCTTACCATAGAATTATGTAAGGTGAAATACATGAACCAATCGATAAAACATATAAATTTCAACACAATGTTTTCATACAACTCAATAGTAATGTATTCCCAGGTCGTATGCTCAAGAGTAATGTACTCTTAAAGAAACCGCACCAGAGCGAAACTTTCTTCAAATGTTCAAATGCGAAATGTTAGTTCTTTACTTTTGACTGCAAGACATTTGATATAGACCTGTGTACTGTTGATATAGTTGTATATAGATGAATACGTCATTATCATCTTCGAGAATAGGAGTTCCACTTTAACATAGCCGTCCCACCAAGGATTTATACAGAGACCTGTTAGAAGCTTGAGCGAGATATTTCATTTAAATTAAGACAGGCGTAACAGATTAAAATTCCAAAAAATGAAAATTACAAAACATGCTGTCAATTTAGGATTCATAAGAAAATTCAAAAGAAAAAAAAGTCGAAGGAGTTGAGGGAGACCTTTGCCCAGCAATGGGACAGAAGAGGTAAAAAAAAATCACCACCATAAACATCGCAGCACGGAAGCATAAAAGAACTGTTTATTATGTAAAGCACACGACATACGAATAGAAATAAACGAAAAACTAAAAAATTCGCATCGTTCAATTTAGAAATTGGTGAAAGATTTATTAGCGATGGCAGAAGAAAATTCAGCCTAATAGCGACCGATGTACACTATGGTGAAAACTCGTGAATAGGAAGTATTTCGAAATTTCCGATAACCATCTTCCCCAAGTTGATACTCTGTTTGAATTATACAACATCAAGTATCGACTGCATTGTAGTCACTGTATTCTGTATCAGCCCATATACGTCCCACTGCAGGGCACGGGCCTACTCTACAATCGAGAATACGATTGAGAGTGGTTAGGCCATATAGTCCACCACGCTGGCCTAGTGCGGGTTGGCGGACTTACATACCATAGAAATTCTTATAAATCGCTATGGTATGCAGGTTTCCTCACGGTGTTTTCCTTCACCGTTTTAGTACGTGGTGATTGACTATCAATACACACATGACTCCGAAAAGTCAGAGGTGTGCCCTGGGATTCGAACCCGCGACCACCGTGAACATGTGGGCAGCCGCGTCTAGTCCGTTTACCAACAGGCCACCACGCACTTATCACTGTATAGAACCACTATTAAAAAAAAAAGGAGTCCATTCCACAGGATATATCCGAAGTGATACTTTAAAACTAATACCTCGGCACAAGATTAATCTTATAGATCGAACAGAGCCTTTAAAGCTAAAACTAGTCAAGTGATAAAAACTACCCACATACACCCAGTGAATATCCCTCAACACGAATACGTGGATTTTTCAAATTATCAGGAAATTACCTTTCCACGCCGGGCTTTAGTGCCGCGCGTAGGTGCATATCAACTAAAAGTAAAACAAAAACTTGCTATTGAAAATGTGGAGCACCGTGCAGACGCCGTATTCGCGGGGGGCAGGGGGAATGGTAAAGGGGAGGGGGAGGTGGAAAGGGGAGAAGGGGGCGCCATCGGTGGGGTTTAACGGCTGCGGCCGGTTATACGGCAACATTTAGGAGATTCCCACGTAAATAAGTAGTGTCACTTGTATCTCCCTGGGGATTTCGCGAAAAGCGCATGAAAACGTTGGAATCCTTTGAATGGATTTAAATAATTGGTGGCAGGTGGCACTTCGGGGAGTGCTCTTTATATCGCCTGCACAATTATAATTCGCTTAGCGTGCTTATTTAAACCCGAGTCGGGATTCAATTAAAGAAAGGACTGCTATATTTTTTTGTTACACGTTTTTTGCTGTGTTGAGTGTTGGATGTGTTTATTTCGTCTCGTCGTTTGGTTCAATTAATTATTGAATATAAGTATATTTTTTCTAATCTATTATTATGTTAATATTATGTAGTTTAATAAATTTCCTATGCCATAACAATTCATAAAAGTAACATTTTTAATTATATCAAGTATTTTTTTTAAACTACATACACACATTGCACATAATAAAACTAAAGTATGATTCAGAAACTCACTTATATAAAGATAAAACGTATTTCTATTTGGTATTTACGACTAAAACTTCAACAATGTATTTTGTTTGTTCATAAAGGCATCAATCAAGTAATTGTAAATAAATGAAAGCTTTTTGGAATAGAAGGCTTTATTGTATATAAAAAAATCTGACTAATATCGAATCAGATTAATTTAATGATTTGTACTTCATTTAATTACTCAAGGATACAATTTATTTTTATAGCAACAATGAGATATTACACAAACATAATGACTAGGGAGGGTTCCGCTATTCATTAAAAAAGTCTAAAGGGGCAGGATATCTAGCGACGAAGAGGGCGTTCGAAATAAGAACAAAGGGTAGTCTTATATTTTATAATTGTTTATGTTTTATGTTAATAGATGGCGTATTTTGATTTTCTACTTAACGATGCTTGATATTTTTAAATCGAATTTATTGCAAATGTGTTTTATTAAAAAAATATTTGTACTTAACAGATCAAGATTAATATAAAGCTGACAAATTATCCCTCTGCCACAATATTAACAAGCGAGCGCCTTTCATTGCTATTTAAATCCTTTTCAAAAAAAATCTTAGAAACAGTCCGAGAGTTCAACGCGCGTTCGGATTCCGTCAGAAACAGATTAAATATGCACCGAAAGATAGAACCAATGTCCGATGGCTCATGCGTTCAATGTAATTACCTCCTGCCCTCATCTGTTTACTTACGATTAATACATTTATTATCGGTGGGAAGTTGTTGAGATTGATCAATTAAATTAGTGGTGATGTATTCAGACTGTTAGTGATGTTTAATGCCGTCTCATTTTCGGATATTTAACGATATGCTATCAGTTTTTCGACTCAATATTTTCTTGAAGATTGTGATAAAGCATATATATATCATGTCATTTCGCAAAACACGCAAATTAAACAATTTGGCTGTTTTAAAAATCCGGCATATCAGTGAGATTTAATTTCAGGAACACTCGTGTACATACGTTTACTTTTTAAAATAGACATGAGCATTCATTTGTAATAACAATTCCATGAATAGTAGTAACGATCTATGTAGAACGTAAACATTCATTTACTTATAACAAAATTGATTGCCAAGCGACGGTTTAATTCTATTAATGTTTCAATGCAAGATTTCGCTTTTCTAGACAATATCCCCAACTTTGTTCAATTTTTACATGATAAATTAAAGATCACTGACTTATCTTACTTGACGACAACCTAAATCATTTTATCATTTCCGTTTGAAGGGTCCAGACTATTATAGTAAAAGTGTTAATGATGCAATAACCCGCTTGACGCACATCATTCTTGAAAAGACGAATCTGCTTCGGAGTACCAACCGACAACTACCATTCACACTTAAGGGAAAACATTTTATCAATTTATTATTTTTCTGCCTATCCATATACAGGGTATATCAAGGCTGCTACCGAAAACGAAGCTGGGTGGTAGTTTAAGCGACTTCAGACACAATGCAACAGAAAATGTTGGAAAAGAAGCGACATTTTTTTATATGGTCGTATTTGGGAGGTAAATATATTTTTTTCTTAAAATAATATTGCAAACCCTTTTATTTAAGACTCTAAGGTATAAAAGAGTTTAAAATATTATTTTAGCAAAAACTATGGATTTACCACCCAAAAATGAAGATATTTAAAAAATTATAAAAAAAAATGTCGCGTTTCTTAGCAAAATTTTTAGTTGCATTGTGGTTGTAATCACTAAAACTACCACCCGGCTTCGTTTTCGGTAGCACTCTTGGGATACCCGGTATAGCAGAATACTTCCAATTTATTTCGCGTGCTAGACTGTCGTAATCGTTACGGCCACAGAACAGATGAATATAGTTAGAAGGGAAATAAAAGCGTTTGACGCGTCGCAAGGTGGTGCATAAAAAGCATCACTGCCGCGGAACGGATGATTTGTCAAATTAATCGCTGTCGAAATGCTTTGGAGAGAGGTGCTCCGGCGAAATAGAGTAAAAATGCAGATTTGTGCTATTTTATCTTGCAGCTCCAATAGTAAAGCATCAAATATCAATAGAGGAGGAATTCCATACCAATATTCAACCCGATTTTATTGATTTTCACCTGTATTTTCCAAAATTGCGGTTATTAATTACGACATTTTGAAGAATTCGATAATATGATAGACGATAAATCAAAAATATACATTGCTGATTACGCGTACATACAATGCTCGCGAATGCCAAGTTCCTACGCAATGCATACGACTCATTTTTGTTATGTCAACAGCGAAAATTGGCACATGTCACGTAGTGTTGTAGTCTTGTACATAGTAACTATATCGATGTAGTTATAGATTTCCTATACTCGTAAATCAGTTTTTAGTCATTTTAAATTGTAGTAACGTTTGATAACGTTGACGACCTATCCTTATGTTCTGATTTCATACCTCTGCCAACATGAGAACAACATATTTTTGTGTGAAAATACATTATAATGTAGTAACTTATTAATTTATACGTTTCCAAGAGTGAGTCGATAAAGGCAATAGGTAGAGACAACTGGATTCCTACAAAATCCAGTACGATTTGTTCTAAGTATTCATTTTCGTGAAACGGAAGACAATAAAAAAATCTGGATCATAAGTATTATACAAACCAAAAATAATTACGTGCAACGCTTATGGAAAAACAGTATCATGGCGATGAAATAATTAAATATTGTATGAAAAATCAAAACCACTGAATCTATTGACGTAAAAAATCGTAATTTGATTATAATAATTGCTTATATGTATGCCTTTCCAATAGTAAAAATGTTAATACCTCACACACAGCTAAAAATCTTAAAAATCCTGTACATATAGATTTGTAAAATAGTATACAAATTAAAATGAATTTTTAATACTCGTCTCATTTATTTTCCGCCTATTGACATAATACTAATGAAATAACTGTATCAGAAAAAACTATTAAGCATATCTATAAAATAAATTCCGGTCTTATAACAAAGACATATTTCCATAATTTTATCGATACTTGAAATCGACTATTGCAAGCTTTATGTATTGGATTTTGTTGAGGTTTTGTGTTCCGAAAACGACGACGCTGGTTTTCATACAATTTGACGGCTATTGCCTTTCTAACCATATTCAACTGTTCTGTGGTTACGGCAATGTTATTCCCACATCGATACAACTTAGTACTCTTTGAGCCCCGTCTAATTTGGTTTTTTCTCGTCAAAGGTTTTTAGTGGTGGTAGGTTTCTCATATGTGAGAAGCCACCTGGGTAGGTACCATCGCAAATCGCAATGTCTATTTCTCCCGCAAAACAGCAGTGTAAATGCACTAACAATTGAAGGACATTGTAGTGTTTGTTTTTGCTACTGTTCATGAGCAGGCGTACCACTTACGTCGTCGACATGATCGTCTCGCCATTAATTTCAATAACAAAAGAAACCTGCCCCATAAAGCTTAAAATCAGTAAAGATTTAAGGTAACTTAGAAGTGGTCTTGAACAATTCATTCTGTAATGACTTTTATTCGATTTAGTTCGTCTAATGCGGTTTGGCACACTACACTAACCTTCGAAAATCGTGTGCAAAATCCTCAGGTTTCCTAGCGATGTTTTCCCGTAATAAACTAATATTAAATAGTAAATGCATTTAACACAACAAAGAGCAAGCACAAACAACAAATAAGAATCAGAGAAGTTTTAAACTATAGAAGAATAAAGATTCTTCACCATTAATTCGAACTAGCACAACCACGAAATCCGTACAAGCGCTGCATTATTTTTTTATTACTATTTGTAGGTAAAAACTACACAGAATTCACTTGAGGATTAAGAGAGGTTTTTGTGCTGTGGATTTTTAAACGCACTGACAGAAATTACTAGAAAAAAGTATTTAAAAGAATAATGATAACAAATATAATATGTATATATTATATATAATACTATTTTATATACCTTAGACTGCCCGCTCATTTTTCCTATTTCAATATCCATCCAAAGGTTGCCTGGAAGAAATTACCTAGTGTGATAAGGCCGCCTCTTGTACTATTATTGTGTTGTTTCTTTACTGTATTTTTATTTTGTGCAATAAAGGATTAAATAAATAAATGAGTACGTTATGAATGTTGTATACTATAATATTTGAATATAAAATATGTGATGTATTGCATTTATTTTAAGGTGCTTGAAGCTTCTTATTACGTTTTAGAGTGGAAAGCACAGAATTTAGTGATGTTTATCAGCTGTGCCAATTTTAAATTAGACTTTTAAGTAATAAAGCTAATATCGATTTACAGGGTACTCTATTGAGAGAAATATGTTTGATTCGGTTAAAACGCTATATAATAATTTAATTATTATATAGCGTTTTAACCGAACGGAACACAATAGGAGTGTAAACTAAGTTCTTAACAATAGTGTAAACTTCAACAACTTCATTGTTCTCATTACGTAGCGTTTTAATCGATATCGTGCGAAAAATATCCATGCAAAGATAATTTTACAAAACAGATAAAAATTGCAAGCATTAACTTTTATGATCAAACATTAAACGTTTCGTTCCACGCAACATGTTTGGTCATAATTACAACTTATCCACAAGATTCTCGTCAACAATACGAGTAAGTGAAACGGAACGTAATCGCGATGTTGTAAAATTCGCAATATCATTAGCGGGTCGGGGCCGATGAGTTCCAAACATTCGTCGAGGCCCTTATCTGTTGCTCGTTATCGCTGCGACGTTTTAAATGAAACACCGCCGGTGACGTAGCCAGAGGACGCCCAGGGGGATATCAACCCACAGATACACTTTTTGAATTGTGCGTAATTGAAATGGCGGTTATGAATTCAGGGATGGCTGGGGGCTATAACTAACTATCGTGATAATGATCCGACTAATTGCAGATCCTTAATGCATGATTGATCATTGCCTTCATGTTTGTGCCTTCCATTTATATTTTTTCAAGTTATTGTAAGTCTAGAAAATCTCTTGTAGTTCTTTTTTGCTGGAGACTGTCCCGCCCTCACACCCGTCACTGGAACTCCTTAGCCAGAATCAACAGTGGCACACAATTTAAAGCTCGGCGAGTCTCTGGGAATATCTTACTTGTCTTTAACTCGCAACGAAATTTATCACAAAGTAAATGATAGGAGGAGTTGGAAACTTTTTTGCTGTGTGATATACAGGGTATATCAAGACTGCTACCGAAAACGAAGCCGGGTGGTAGTTTAAGCGACTTCAGACACAATGCAACAGAAAAAGTTGCAAAAAAAAGCGTCAATTTTTTTTTGTTATTTTTTTCCTATGGCCATTTTTGGGTGGTAAATACATTTTTTCCTAAAATAATAGTATATACCCTTTTATTTATAAATACTCTAAGGTATAAAAGAGTTTAAATTATTATTTTAGCAAAAACTATGGATTTACCACCCAAAAATGACGATATTTAAAAAATCATAGAAAAAAAATTGTCGCGTTTCTAGGCGAAATTTTTAATTGCATTGTGTTTGTAGTCACTAAAACTACCACACGGCTTCGTTTTCGGTAGCAGTCTTGAGATACCCGGTATGACTTATTGGACCTTTACTATTTAATAATCCTCGTGCTATATAATATAACCTTGACCAGATCGACCGGCGTAATTATTCTATAATAATATAATGTTAATTTTATCCAAACACAATGTGTGTTCTGCGAAACAGCAATACCTGTTAACTATTCGTGCTTTTCATAGAAATAACTAACAAGCTGTGAGAGTCGGGCGTTTTGAATAGAGCAACAACAAACTTATGAACTCCTTTAAATGCTATTTATTGCTAAATGGCCTTTGAATTAGGTCAATGCTACTTTGATTTTACTTAGAATGTTCTAGGACAGACGATATGTTAATGCATATGTAACACTTTAATTGTAAGAACTGTTAAATTAAATCCCAGAACATAATACATACAATTGTGTTAATCAAGTATACCATTATTTCTTTGTTAGGAATTGGTGAATTCGTGAGAACAATTCTAAATTCAAGAATACATTTCGCCGACTATATGAAAAGAACAATCTACAACTTTCATTACCAAACAGAGCTTAAGATTCATAAAGCAGATTGTACACTTCAAATTGTAAAAAAGAACGCTTCACTATAGTTAGGTATTTCTATTCGCAGCCCACTTTATTAATCTGAGTGCGAGCCTGGACGGCGCGGCGTCGAAAAACTCCACATTTTTTGTGTCGCGTCGACTATTAAAACCGATTGTAAAAATAATTTTTATTTCGAATCAATTTTATTTATTGTCTCTTCATTGTAATAAAATTTCGAATAGAAATAATATTTACATTCTGTCGTTCAAATATTTTTGATACAATGTTTTTAGAAATATGTATGTATATTGTGTGATAATTGGATTAATAACTTTACGAGCATTTTTGTGTTTCGTGTTAATTGTGAATATATTTAAATTATTGTATGAACCATTAAAGTCTTTTATGTAAAAGGTCTGGGCAATTGTCACAGCGATCCGATAGAATCGTTACATAGTACGTACCCAGCCTTACCCAGCAGATAATAACTATCACCATAGAATCCAAACAATATTTTTTATTGCGATGAATGGTGTGACGAGCACGACATTTTCCTGGTGGTAACCGATACGACCGCTCGTAAACAGTAGAAAAAATGAATTATAAAAGCATTGGCACTCCACTGCGCTTGCCGTCTTGAGATGTAAGATGCTAATTCCCAATATATCCTGTAGTTACTCTGGCTACAATGTCCTTCAAACCGGAACGCTCACACAGCAGTGTAAATGCAATCACATACGAGTATGAAACGCCTGCCGCCTTTAGATAAATCTTAGAGTCGACAAACACAGCATGAATATCAACACAACACCCCAAAAACAACAATTACTTTCCAGAAACATTAAATAATTCGCTATAAAAATCGCGCACAACTCCAGCCTCCTATATCGCGTTCATTCTCAGCATGTGAAGTGGAAATCATAACAAGCGAGGCACATACGGTGGACACTCCAAATTAAAGAACAAAGCCAGCAGTTTTAATAGGGGAATACTACACACAAATGGAGATTTGAACGTGAAAGCCGGGCCTTTGCCGCTAATTGGAACAGCGCCGGCTAAAACAATACACATAGGCGACACTTACAGACGATATTTTTTACGTAGCATACATGCATTGGCGGTTTTATTGCGGCGATTTTTGTATATGAATTTTGATATCAAGGATTTTTTTGTTGGTATAATATTTATTATTGGTGTAATGGTGTATGAAACGTGAGGTGGGGTGAGGTTTTAGAGTTCATAAAAATGATTTGTGAGGAAAATGTTGAGGGAAATGGGAGAATGTCTCTTTGCCGAAGACGACATCAGGGACAGAACTAAGTAGAAAAGGGAAGATGACCCCACCACCATGTGGGATTCATAGCTTGGATGAAAGAGAGAGAGAGAGTTTTGTAGAGAATTTATTTTATTGTAATGTGTAATAAAAAAAAATATTTAAAAAAAGTGCACATATGTATAAAACGAAAACTATTTACTTTTTTTTGGCGTTATTAATAACATATCTAATCGAAAGTAGCAAACATCTGCCAACAATCTATTAATCCGTCAATTAACAAAAAAAAACAGCAATCGCGATAATTATCAACCTCTACAAAGCTCCAGCGATGACCGCCGCGCAAGCCTGTCAACAATCCATCGATAGGAATAAAAGTGACCCAAAACCATCGGGACTCACATTTATCGAGAAAACGACACAAAGCCTTCCCAACCCTAACCATCCACACGGAAAAACTACGCCGGTAGATTGTTTCTCTATGTCACGCGAAATGCAAAGTATGAAATAATTATGGATATAGGAGTGCGCGACATGTCGTACCCCCCCCCATTCTCCAGCCTTTCACTCTCCCCACCTCTCAATGCGCACTCAAGCCCCCTCCCCTCGTCTATGTCGCAAATGTGGCAAAAAGGACTTGTTGCTTTTATCGGCGTGATGTTCGTCGTGGAATAAGTAGATAATGTTCGTAAACTGTTTTAGCACATGTTACTTATGCATTGTGATAGTGTTCGGGATTTGAATGGACTGCGGTTGGATTTAATGGTGGAACAGAAATAAGAAGGTTTTGGATGCGTGTTCATTGTTTTGTTTTGTATAGCTTTGTCTTTTTAATTTAGTGGTATGGGATTAGGATTAGGGGGTAGTATGTTCTATTAATATATGTAAATGAATAAGTAAATAAATACACCCAACGGTCCCAATTCACATACATAGTCTACACCCCATATTAAAATCAAGTCTTGGGTCGTGGATATCAGAAACTACGACAGACTCGGTCTCACAAATACCCAGACCTAAGACATACACATCTGTGTGTCTCACAAATATTTGCCTCAATGCGGGAATCGAACTCGCGGGCTCTCGTTTCACAGCCGGTGTCTAACCAACTGGCTGTATGTAAGAAGGTAGAGCGTTTAACTACACGGGTCAACATTATATCTAAGGTGTTGTTATTGCTAAGTTCATAACTTCAACTGACAGCTATAAGTGATCTTTAGACACTCAGTAGTTAAACCTACTTGAGATTACCCCAAAACCTTCACAAATTTAGTAACTCCTTAAAATACAGGGTGTATTTCCATAATCCTAGATAAGTCCTTCCAGAATTTCCAATATAGATGTATTTGCCGTAGCAAACGATGCCATGGCACAAGGTGCGCTGGACAAAGGTCCGGCTGGAATGTCGGCCAATCTATTCTTTGCTATGAGCGGTGAACCACCGTCGAGCACCGAACTGCGGATAATTGAAATAGCTACGGACGAACCCACGGGCTATAGGCCACAGGTAGGGACGCTATGCGTCTCGGAATTGACAGGACGCGTCCCAGAGTTGGTTAAAATTTTCTGGATATAACTTACAGGACGTGTTGGTTAAATTTTTTTGGATATAACTTAAGGAACTGTAATAAGTGTGAGTAAAGAAATGAAGGTCCAAGGTTTGAATCCAAGGCACATGGCTCGGAGATTTCGAAGGTATGTGTGTAAAGAAATACGCCAAGAAACATCCACACCTACATGTTATAAACAAGAATTCATAAATATTTGTATGTGAATGTTATGTGAAAAATAAAGTGTGTAATTTACCCGTGCTTTTCTTAATCAATCGACGTAAATAAAATGTCAGACACGTAATTTTTTTTCATTCAAAAATCACATTTTGATTGTCGAACAAATTAACGCGACACAAAACTTAAATCTTGTTGTGGGGTCAGGTAGTCTGACTCTTGTGTTTATTATTCTATTATTTATTTAAACTGATGTTACGTATTTTATCCACATTTTACACCGAAGTTTTTATCCTGCTCATTCATTAAACTGATGGCGCGCCTACTCGCTTAGTGATGGGAGATCCACTGGCACGCAGACACATTTCTATCGGATGTCTGACGTCATACCGTCTGTGTGTTCCGCTTTACTCAACAATAACATTGGACACAAACTGTGGCTTATTTATGTGACTATGATAATTTTGAGAACATTACAATTTTACGCTATAAAAGTCCACTGCTGAACATATACCTAAACGTAGAATGTCTACAATGACCTGTTAGAAACCAAACTGGATTCAAAAAGATAATTTACCATAAAGTCTATTTATCCACTGGAATTCAATGGAACAAACAACCTTTAACATTATCTTTATGCATGCCACAAAATCATTTCCCTTTTGAACTTACGTCAATTCATCTAATATCAAGAATAACCTCCTTTTCGAAATGTATAAAATAGCAGATTGTATCAAAACAAAATGCAAACGTAAGCAAATTGAATAGAGACACACCTCTGATCGCTCACGCATAATTGAGTGAATTCTAACAAACTGCGCGGTGTGGGAAGGGGATCTTATTCCACTGGTGTTTATATTGAAGTTGTTATGACTAGTATATGTTGACCTCTCATGATGGTCACTCAACGAAATAATCAGTGTTATGAGGGGAGATACAGTCTGCATTCTGTACCCTACATTGTGACGTGTGCGGATAAATTAAGAACGCATGTGTTCATCTGTCATATTTGTATTGGATAATAAAATAATACTTGTTGTATTGCGTTTCATTGCTGGATTTGACAACCCCAATATTGGATTGGTTTGTTATTAAGGCGACGCTATTTTCTATCTGGCTTCTAGAAACTGCTATACTAGTATTATGATAGCTGGCGACTAAAACTCTTAGCAGAGATATGTGATAGTTTGAAACACAATAATATACTTTCTAAAACTTTATTGTGGGCTGTAATTATCAGCCACACATAAACAGCTTCTACTAATCCATATTTTATATGTGTAATCGAGAGTACGATTAAAAAGGGTCAGGTCATTTAAACTCCACCGTATTGCCGTTGGTTAACACAAACCAACTGAAGAACTGAACCAAAACTTACACCGCAACTGTCGACGCACAAAAAGCGCATTCTCACTTACAAAACACCGAAACAAATCTTTTTAAAGTGAAAAGTTACAGTTGAAGCACGGAAAACCGAAGAAGCCGGAAGCGTCGCCGGCTAAATAAGTAAAAATACGGTCTGGCCGGCGCGATACCGATTCGCCGGCAGACGGAAAAGACAGCGCGCGGTGTTTCATACGCAGACGGGGAAAGAATTTAGTGGACATTATTATTAAAGACTACTTTTTACTTTAAAACCTTGTTTATGTAGATAAAATGGTAGATCCCTTGGTATGGCAGAAATTGCCTTTGAGCGATAAGACCGCCATTCGTACTTGGTTGTTTTGTATTGTCTCTAAAACTGTTATCTGGGGGCACGGCAATGCCCCCTCCAAGTCGAACTAAAAAGCGGCACAGTCGTACCATCCTTTTCTCGAAGCAATTCAGACCATTTTCAACCCCCCATAACTTCGTTGTGGTTAAAGCAAGAAGCCTGAATATTCAGATACTAAGCAGACATTGTGTAAACACGGTAAATTTTATTCAATTTGAACCAGTAGTTTAAGAATTGTAACTTGTCAAACTTTCTTAATTTTGTTACTCACTGACTGGCCGATCATCAAAAGTCTAAGGGCCTCTTCAGTGCGAGGCGGACGACCTACGCGGATGTCCGCGACGGACGGTAAAATGTATTAATCCTATACAACCATTGTATACAACGCGTTCATAGCGACGCGGAGCGCCCGCGCCGCGGAGAGCTATCCGCGCGCGGATCGAAATCACTCCGCGTTGCTCGTCCGCGGCGCGGGCGTCCGCGCGCGGACGGTAATGCACTTGTACAGACTTGTTCAGTGCGCGACGGACGGTCGTGTGACGCGGACGAAAAGTACTATTCATCGTCACAGAAGACTCTAGTTTCGCATGTAGCACCTCAAATGTCTTGATGGACATTTTAAAATACAAGAAAAAAATCATTTCGTCTTCTTGCAATTCCGAAAATAAAGTTACAAATTCTCCTTTAAAAAGCCTTTTCGCAACGATTGGATGCCCATTAAATCTTCTTATACCATGGCGACGATTTCTGCTATTAAATAAATAGGCAGCAACCACCAAATTCAATTTTATATCAATCGCGCTCCGCGTCGAGCTGAACGATGATGTGATCCGCGACGGACGCAAGCACTAATCCGTGCACGGACAGTCCGCGTTGCACTGAATAGAGCCTAATTCATTTCTAGCAGACATAGAACATTCAAATTTAGAATATAATTAGTGTTTAGTGTCTAAAGTAAGGGAAAATTTAAACGTTTCATAATTTCTGTCTAGTTTTCTACATACACCAACTGCGTGAATAACTTTGTAATCCCATAATAATGTGTAGAATTACAAGTTACATTTGCAGTTAATGAATCATTGTTCCCGTATATAATGGAATAATAGTTGTAGATAGGTATCTATATCTGTATCAGCCCATATACGTCCCACTGCAGGGCACGGGCCTCCTCTACAATCGAGAGTACGATTGAGAGTGGTTAGGCCATATAGTCCACCACGCTGGCCTAGTGCGGGTTGGCGGACTTACATACCATAGAAATTTTAGAAATCGCTATGGTATGCAGGTTTCCTCACGATGTTTTCCTTCACCGTTTTAGTGCGTGGTGATTGACTATCAATACACACATGACTCCGAAAAGTCAGAGGTGTGCCCTGGGATTCGAACCCACGACCACCGTGAACATGTTGGCAGTCGCGTCTAGTCCGTTTACCAACAGGCCACCACGCTCTTCAGCTCTTCTTTAGGTATCTATATATATGAGGCATAACAGCAGGGGGTATAGAGAGGGAAAGGGTGTATTCAGCCCATGAAACTGTACAACATTCCTCTAGAAAAACATGACGAAGAAAAACTTGCAAATAAATAGACTAAATAGCTCGAAAATATCAATTACCATGAAAGAAAGAACATTAATAATCAAATCCGCTATATTTGTGATAAATTGATACCTACAAAAATAAGAAAAAACCATAAGACAGAGGCTTTAAGAAAAATCGTTAGTGATATTCTTGAAGTAAAAAGTACCGAAAAGAAAAAAAGTAGTACTCTACAAAAAGACGTCCCATCAAAATATCCTGTAAAAAAATCCAAGTCTCGCAGCTCAGGTTTTCTACCGCAAAAAGTTGTGAGATGAATGTAATACAAAGTCGATTAATTTATTTAGTCCTTGCTTAAGGGACCTTCTGTATAAAGTTATAAGGGATAAATGTGAGGTAGTGTTGTTTGCTGATGATACTTCACTGATATTTAAAATTAAACGACATCAATCAAATTTTGACGAAGTAAACCACTCTCTCAAGAATAGTACATTGGTTTGGCGTTAACAATTTACTGTTAAATAGCCAAAAAACTAAATGTATTCGATTTATAACGCCTAACGTAAAAAAAGTGAATGCCAACATTTTTATGAACGTGGATGTGTGGAGACTACTAAGTTTTTGGGAATCACATTGGATCCTAAACTTCAATGGGGTCCCCACATAACAGCGTTAGCTAAAAAGCTGAGTGCTGCAGTTTTTGCAGTGGGCAAGATTCGCCAATTGACTGACATTGATACAGCTCGATTGGTCTATTTTGCTTACTTTCATAGCCTAATGAGTTACGGAATTTTGTTGTGGGGTGGTGCTGCTGACATTAATACCATCTTTCTTCTTCAAAAACGAGCCATAAGATCTATTTATTCGTTAGGCTCCAGACAATCTCTGAGAGAAAAATTTAAAGAAATAAATATAATGACAGTAGCATCAGAATTTATATTCGCTAATTTAATGTATGTCCATAAGAATATAGAACAATTTCAAAAGGTTAGCGATATTCATGACAGAAATACTAGAAACAGAAATAATCTAGTCAGTCATAAGACCAGGCTCCAGAAAATTAGCAAATCTTTTAAGGGTTACTGTATACATTTCTATAATAAAGTTCCCACTCACATAAAAGCCTTAACTATAAATAAATTTAAATCTAATATTAAACGACAGTTGTGTAATAAAGCATATTATAAAATTTCAGAATACTTAGAAGATAGTAAGGCGTGGGAATAAAACATAATATAAGTCCCCGAACCGGATGTGTGTGTACTCTGTTAAATATAATTAAAATAATTATCCCACTTGTGTCACCATAGTTGTAGGCAAGTTGAGTACGTCATGCTCGCTTAAAGGTCTGTGCTTGCGGCGGCGTCGTGTGCCGGGTCGGTCACTTCCCTATAACACGGTTGCGGAGACCGATGGCTGGCACATGCGTCATACTCGTGAACGGGTGCTGCTTGTGTAGACTGGTCTGCTCAATTTGCTTATAATGATAATATTAATTACTTTGTTTTTCTTTTTTAATTTTTTATTGCCTTTCATTGCTTTTGCTCAACAGTGTATACCGACCGATTCCGCGGTCATGGCGACCACACTTAACTCAGCCGTACAATATAATTATTATTATGAATAATTTATGAACTGCTCTGAATTTGAACTCCTGTATGATCACTGTATTGTAAACTTATTTTGAAAAGAGCAACGCTAGAGTTTCTTGCCCGTTCTTCTCTGGCGAAAACAGCCTTGTGAACTGGGTGGTAGTGGGAAAAAAAATATGACTGAATCTAAATAGTGTATGACATTTTATGGATTCAATAAATATTTTCATTTCAGTTATTACGTAAGTTATTATCAAATCAATATTAAAAATTATTTTAAATAAATAGATCGACTTGGCCAGCAGCATTATGTATAAATTGTACGATACATTATGTTTTCATGCGATGGCCAAGTCGATCTATTTATTTACAACAAAATATAGCAAAAAACTATTGGAATTTATGAAAATGTATATTTGTAATAAGCAAGTCTGTAAATATGAAAATAGAAAACATGTATAATAGACTATTCGCTGAACCAAAAAAAACTAAATGTAAACAGCGTGTTTTGTTTTCATAAAATTTCATTGCTTAGATCATCAAATAAAAATATATTTCTAATAAAAAGAGATTAGATGTTTGTTTATCCTGAACATTGGACTAGGGTAAGCGACCCCTATGACTGTTTTCCAAATCCGGATTTATAGATGACTTTCCAAGTGCATTTTATTTATCAACTAGCGGCCCGGCCCAGCTTCGCCCGGGTACAAATAGATTTCTGTACAATAATATATACGTATTATACATATAAACCTTCCTCTTGAATCACTCTATCTATTAAAAAAACCGCATCAAAATCCGTTGCGTAGTTTTAAAGATTTAAGCATACAAAGGGACATAGGAACAGAGAAAGCGAATTTGTTTTATACTATGTAGTGATAAAAATCTGCTGACAGGGTCAAATGCAATATTATGTTTCCATACGACAGTATACGGCCGCTACGCGGTTTTTATCTGAATAATGTGTGAAATCGAGCGATTTTTATCCACCACTTAATTTAATTGGTGGCGAACGTCGCAGCCACTCGGTGTAAAGTGAAAGCAGTGCTTCTCAATATGAACTACCATTTGAGGGCTTTCAGGGACCAGTAGATTTAGTGACAAGGGCGTTAATGCGCTGCTAAAAATCACAGAAATATATAAGACTAGCTGAGCCCGCGAAAAAACTTAATTAGTTTTTTTTTTGTTTTTGCATTTTTATTTCAATTATCATTTATGTTCAGTTTTTTGTATTAGCTTTATTGAAAAATTTCTTTATATACAATATTTTGTAATTGTGATATTGATTTGTTGGTGGGAGAAGTGGTGGGAGGCGCCCGACGTGACGGCCCGGTGGTGGCATGCGCGTGAGCTGCGCGCGGGCATTGCAACATTACTTTATTTTTCTAAAATAAAAGATTTTTCCTAAAATAAATGTAGCCTATGTTACTCCTTATTATATCAGCTACCTGACAATAAAAGTCCCGACGAAATCGGTCCAGTCATTTCAGAGATTAGCGGGAACAAACAGACAGACAGACAAAAAAATTCTAAGGTCATTTTCGTTATGGGTATCGTGTATATAACAATATGTAGTTGTTTTTTTTTTCACTTTACAAACAGACACTTCAATTTTATTTATATGTATTGATATTTGATATGGTTCGAGGAGCTATGAGTGGCACTATTGACCCTTCCATATACTTAGGGAAAGGATCGTGAGGTTATTTATTAAAAATATATACATGTAGCTGCCAATATGTTCACGGCAGTCACGGCTTCTAATCCAGGGTACACCACTGACTTTTCAGAGTTATGTGTGTTATAGAACAGCTAAGAAAAACATAGTGAGGAAACCCGCACGCCATAACGATTTGTAAAAATTTTTACGGTATGTAAAGTCCGCTAACCCGCACTAGCGTGCGGTAGCCAGCGTGATGGACTATAAGGCCTAAATCCTCTCTATCAGAGGAGAGCCGTGCCTCGCAGTGGGACATATATAGGCTACAGATACACAAGTTAAAAAACTAAGCTTCCAAAATATGGAGAAAGTTATGCATATATAGATCTTTATATTATAACAATAGGGGAGTAGAGTGAAACAAGTTTGAGAACCTACACCGTATAGCTATCAGTGAAAAGTTTACTTTGCATTATTATATTCTGGGTTTTACGAATGTGCACTCACTGTTTTGACGTTTTAAATGTGCGGTTTTGCAAAACGATGGCGCTCCGCTTTCGTCGGTCGCGCGATTGTATAATTCCGCAGTTGTTTTAATTTTATTATACAACGATGGATAGGTGTGGCGTGTTAGCGTAACTGGTGATTAAAACCGAGCGATGTACGCATCGACTGTTATTGGTCGTTTGACGTCAATATTCCATTCCAACTAGACGATGGCCCGGTTGAACCGTTTCATTGACTCTCATATTAAGCTGAAGCCTTTTGTAATATATCCGAAAATAAACATAATTATTAAAGACAGATTAGGAAACTCGATACACTCATTAATACAAGAAACCAGTATTACTCACGGTTTCACCTGTACACATAAAATCAATTATGTGGGTTAAATGAGATTTTACTTAAGAAATGCTCTCTTGCTCTCCTGGACTATAATAGCATGCATCGGAGTCACTTTACGTAAACACAAAAATGATGCATATTTAAGTCAATTATAGATTCGTTGGAAATATAATAATTATTATAATAATGAACACTATCGTTTCTTAGATTTACGATCGAACGATGGATTTATCAGTCCGGCTCTTGACCACAAAAAAAATATATATAAACCTGTTCTCTATGTAATCTGTTTTATTTTAATAATGAACACCTTCAAAACCTATATTTTGATGTATAATACTCAAATTCCTCGTCTACAAATAGACTCATCGGATACATATCATGGGTTATCGAACCCAATCAGGACATTGTCTTAGGATGCCAAACAACTGCGGGATGATATCCGCGGAATGGGAACGTACCCGTCGCTTTACCGGGAATATCGTTTACAAATTCTATAGTCTGTACATTTATAATAATGCTTTATTGATGGAAAACTGAAAAGGCTGTCGAATTTACAATTATTAAAAGGTTATTTGTACTCGTGAAATACATTAACTTTAGATTTTTAGCCCACAACACGACATATCAAAGTCAAAAGTTGGATAAGGACAAATTGTCTTGGACAAAGAATTCTATGACAGATTCTTCTTTTGTTAGTCATCTTATATGTTCAAACATCGATCTCAAAAACAATTAAACATTTAGCTTCTAAAATTCCACCAGCAAACCTTATTTTACCCCCTTTAACGCGCAAAAGATCACCCATCGACAAGTAAGAATCCTTTACCAAAAGCATTCCAACAACTCGACGAGGCATTGATGCGATCACGTAATGTTATTTGAATGAGATCCGTTCAATAAACCCAATGACTGCGTACGATCTTCCTGGAATACAGTGGAATACAGATATTCACATTTCCTAGATGTGCCACCTAGAATCAAACACTCAATTCAACATTTAAAAGGTTGTTAAATTGTGTTGTAGTACGGTTTTTGACATGGTTTTAATTTGTTGTTTTTTAATTTAATTTGATACGTCTGTATCAGCCCATATACGTCCCACTGCAGGGCAAGGGCCTCCTCTACAATCGAGAGAACGATTGAGAGTGTTTAGGCCATATAGTCCACCACGCTAGCCTAGTGCGGGTTGGCGGACTTACATACCATAGATTTTTTTATAAATCGCTATGGTATGCAGGTTCCCTCACGATGTTTTCCTTCACAGTTTTAGTGCGTGGTGATTGACTAACAATACACACATGACTCCCGAAAAGTCAGAGGTGTGCCCTGGGATTCGAACCCGCGACCACCGTGAATATTAAAACGTATAATTTGATACGTAACAGAATTATAAACTTATTAAATATTAAAAAAAACGGTGCTCAGGTCAGAGGCGCGGCGCAGGCTCGGTTGCAGCACGGGCAGGAAGCGGTGCGAAGCAGAAGCGGGCAACAAAGCAAGCGCACGGAGTCAGCACTCCGTGCCGTGCGGGTGCGTAAAGAAGAAGAAAACGAAGAACCCCAGCGGGTTTAGAAAGACACGTGGTAGCACGCGGCTTTCAGGTTAAGGAAAAGAGGACGCGAGCGACGTTACACGCATATTTATGCTTGCGCTGATGACAGTTCGCACTTCACGTTTGACAGATGTCAGAAATTGAATCAACCAATCAGCGCAACGGAGGCGTTGGTTGGCATAGACAATACGATTAATACCGACTATTGAGCCATAGACCGCAACTATTAGAGGTGACATCCTCACAACGTCACAACATAACCCGTAAAACTGCAAGGTTAATTGTAGGCTTAGTTTTTGTTATGTATGTCTATACATTAGAGCAAGTTGACTTTAAAGTGTTTTAGGTTTGGACTTAAAAAATAAATAATTAACACCCAACAGCATACATAGTCCTGACCCACACTAAGATCGAGTCTTGTGTCCCGGGTATCAGCAAGTACGAGCGACTTTTTGGTCCCACAAATACCTAGACCCGAAAGAAATATTTGTGGACCGCACAAACATTTCTCTCGGTGCGGGGATCGAACCCGCGGCTTCCCGTTTCACAGGCGGCGTCTAACCGCCTGTTTCAAATTTTGTTGCCTGATTCAAAATCATACAAAATAATTACATTTAATCTTTAAAGATTATTCCAGAAGCTTCTAATAATCAAACTGAGTAAATGTTTCTTAGTCTCGACCATCAGACGGTTGATAAATAGTCCGGCAAACAAATTAGCAACATGTTGTGTGTGTGTGTGTATGGCATCTGTTTGTGCATCAGTCAATGTCAAGTTCATGGCGTGCATGGACAGGCAACGTCGCCTACATTGCATTACATAATATCCAATAACGTATACAGTCAATATGTGTATTTAAATATAATGAAATTGTGTCAATAATGCATGTACCAGTCACCGTATTTTATTCTTTTTCTCAAATATTTCCACTATTTTCGGCCACAAAAAGTCCACTGTTAAACATAGGCCTCCCCCAAGGAAATTTCGGTGTACTTCTATTAGCCAGAGAGTGACAATTATCTCTTGTTCATTTCTACTGAATATTGCATTTAAACAAAGAATCATTGCCAAAAATAAGACACATAATTTCAGATCATACAAACAAACATTTGATGTGAATGATTTCGCAGCCTCCATTTTCTATGATGTCGTCTCGGCCAATAACAATACAGTAATGTATTCATATATTTTGTATGTTCATTGGTATAATATTTCTACGAATAAATATCCCAGTGATTCAGTGTATAAAGGCAATGAATCAGATCCCGGCATCTAATGGTGTTACTCCGATTGTTTAACTTACAATCAGTTATATTGAATCACTCATGCGCCGAGGTCAATTTTATTTTACCGTGTAAACATTGAAATCATTTTTACTGATGAATTTCATTTTGTTTTTAAATAAATTGTACAAAAGTGAACTGGAAGTGGTTTTAAATTCGTATCAGCTTGGACATTCGTTTCCGATCCGATAGCGACCACCGTACACGATGGTGGAAAATCTGTCAAATATTTAAAAGAAAGAAAGAAAATTATTTATTTGTAACAACTAGCTATAGCTTAACTCAAACATTTTAACATAGATACAAAAG
The DNA here is from genome assembly GCA_009982885.2 of Hyles vespertilio. Classification (NCBI taxonomy): domain Eukaryota; kingdom Metazoa; phylum Arthropoda; class Insecta; order Lepidoptera; family Sphingidae; genus Hyles; species Hyles vespertilio. Next base: position 6,634,923 of record CM042817.1, on the reverse strand, counting down.
AATGTAATGAAAGTAAAAATATCCACGTTTTACAGGATATTTTAATCGACACAAATTGGCAATGTATTTGACTTTACTAAGACTTTAATAAGCATGATTCATGCAAAGGCCCAAACTACGTTATGGAAGAAATCATTCATTAATAAACTCCTAAAACATTTAATATTGATCATACCAATAAAAATCACCGCTTCATAGCTAAATACCTCACAATACCACATAAATTGCATCGCTTAAAGCGCTTTTAACGCAGCGCTTGACAGCGCACAGGCTGGAACAGGTTGTATCGATTGCGCTTAATTGCGCACGTGATTGTGGAAATAATTATGTCGGATGCCGAGACGCGTGCGGATTGGTATACGTAGGAATGTTTCGGAATGCCGGCCGCCGCGACCAGCGGTCGACACAGTGCAGTGGAACTTAGATAAATTATGTTCTATAATATTTTTAATGTCCTACATGTTCCTTCTTTTGTTAGAAATACTTTGATATTGAGGTTTTAGTGATTGTATCGTGTATTATTGTAACTCGGTTGTGATCAGGAAAAATATTTTTTCTTCTAACTGATAAATATGCCTTAGTGGTAGGCGTCTGGCAATCAATACCACCCAACAGTCACATACATAATCCTAATCCCACATTAAAATAATTAAGTCTTGTGTCGTGGGTATCAGAAACTATTAGAGACTTTTCAGCCTCACAAACACGCAGACCCGAGACCAATACTTGTGGGCCTCACAAACATTTGTCTCGGGTCGGGAATCGAACGCGCAGCCTCTTGTTTTACAGTCGGCGTTTAACCCACTGCGCCACGAAGGCAGTCAGTAATACTATGATAAAAAACATTGTACGCCAAATCAGACATAATCTGAGCTCAAATCTGGACACATTAGTTATCTTAACATGGCAGTATAAATTCGGATAACCACAACATACTGGGTATATCAAGACTGCTACCGAAAAAATTTAGTGACTACAAACACAATGCAACTAAAAATTTCGCAAAGAAACGCGACAATTATTTTTAATATTTTTTTAAATATCATCATTTTTGGGTGGTAAATCCATAGCTTTTGCTAAAATAATAATTTAAACTCTTTTATACTTAGAGTATTTATAAATAAAAGGGTATACACTATTATTTTAGGAAAAAAATGTATTTACCACCCAAATATAACCATAGGAAAAAAATAACAAAAAAAAATTCGCTTTTTAATGCAACATTTTCTGTTGCATTGTGTCTGAAGTCGCTTAAACTACCACCCGGCTTCGTTTTCGGTAGCAGTCTTGATATACCCTGTATATTTCGACTAAATCATACATTCTTAATTATAACGATTCAGAAGAATTTCTCAATCGTACTCTCAATTGTTGAGGAGGCCCGTGCTTGCAGTTTGTAAGTGGGCTGATACAGATACATTCTTCACTGCTCAATACGCTGTAATTGCGAACATCCACGGGAATTACCGACTCTAGATATAAGTTGGTCGACCTTACATACCGCGGTCGGCATCTCTCTCGCTCAATGGAACTCCGAAGCGCCTTTAAGCTAGATTTTCAACTTTTCGTATCTAACTTGCACTATCGTGCATGTCGTTTCGTCGAGTTGTGAAGCGTTTTTCAATTTCTCATTCATTTATTCCATGGTTTTATTGACGACGAATGTATAAAATCGTTTCTTAAAGAAATTGATGGAAAGAAATTGATATAAAATATTTAATATTTTACCTAGTCAGGTCATAAATTCTGTCACATGTTTAATACAAAATAATTGAAACAAGTTTATTCATTATGTAACCATTTATATACCAAAATGAACTTAACAAAACATAGATTCTTATGACACTAAAGTTTATTCAAAATGACCTCCGTGATTTTGAATACAGGCCTTCAATCTGCGCGGCCAGTTGTCTATCCGCAGCACGAACGAGGTCCATGTCAATATCGGCCGGCTGCCTTAATCAAGGATGTCTTGAGTGACTCCAAATTGGGATGAGGCTTTGAGCACGCCTTTTCCTCCAAGTGTTGCCATATCTTGTAATCTAACGGATTCAAATCTGGACTGGAGGAGGGCCAGTCTTCGTACCGGATGAAGTCGATTTCACGTGCCGCCAGCCAGTTTTGTGTGCTCTTCGCTCTATGAGCTGGCGCCGAATCTTGTTGGAATACCCAGTGCCTGTTATTGAACATGGTATGAGAAACAGGTTCCACAAGGTTCGTCAGGACTGTATTTTGATACACAACTGCATTCGTTTTTACACCTTTCTCACAAAAATGTACCTCTGTTAAGCCCCAATAAGAAACTCCCAACCATACCATGAGCGAGGATGGAAAATGACTTCGTTGGACACGCAGGAATACGGTTGCTCGCTTCTTCACTACTGTGTGCGTACACCTTATCATTTTGTTTGTTGTAGCTTTCTTCTACGGTAAAAATTTTCATCTGAAAAAGATTCCCGATATTTTTATCCCGCGTACCGCTTCAACAAAGCGCGGCATCTCTTCAGTCTCAGGTCCATTAGACGAGCATTCAAACGATGTCCTGTTTTTCTTCGATATGCCCGAAGCCCTAAGTCTTCATTTAACACCCTTTTCACCGTGGTTCTGCTTAACCTCATCTGAAGGGCCAACAGTTTCTGCTTACGTTTGGGATTTCTTTGAATTCGCGCCTTCACAGCTTTTATTACTGCTGGAGTCCTAACAGACCGAGGGCGACCACTTCTTGATCTGTCATCTACAGTTTCATTGTATCGTTTGATGGTACGATAAACTAATCTTTTGGTTATATTTAAATTTTTCAGTAAGTCAAAAATTTGAATTGGCGCGTAACCGCAACCATGCAACGCAATAACTGCAACACGGTCTTCTTTAAGCGTCCACTCCATATTTAAAAATGAGTACAATTCTAAAAAGTATACATTTTTATTTTCATGAACAATTCGAATTTCGAATTCAATAAACTTTTTATGGCCAGCATTCTAAAAGAGAAGTTTTTACTGTGTGACGATACTTATGATCTGACTGTGTATATGTTTTTGCTCAACACATGCATATGAAGATGTTATAATATTATTATAATGTATAAACAGAGCTCTGTTGGGCGCGAAAAAAGTGAAAAGTGTAATCTTTTGATGACGCATTACGGTTATAACGTAATTGTAATATGGATCTTTACATTTATACCTATTTGCAGGGACCGAAACCGGTATCGAAAATACCGGTATTTTTTGGTATCAACCGAAAAAAATAATACCGGTATTTTTAATGGTAACCGGTATCCGCCAATTTTATTCGATTCCTAGAATTTAACCGGTATCATACCGGTAACCGAAATAAGGGTTACCTTTATGTTTCATGCGAAGTTCCTTATAAGTCAAAGCGGGGGCAGTGCCTGTGTGTGGTTATACCGCCGTTTGTCTTTACTAAACATTATGGCACTATACCACACAATTATCTTTACTCATTTCATGAATTTTTCAACAGAATTACCCACCAAAATTGAAATGAACCGTATCCAGCGATATTGTGTAAACAACACGACAAGTATGATTTTTATTTGTTATGCAACAACAACGCATTTTCTTTTGCATTCAAGGTCTTTTTAGGTTACCGGTATTAAAACGGTTCCCGTATATAAGGGTAACCTTTATATTGCGTCATAGCGGTTACCGAAATCTTAAAGGTAACCGAAATTCGTCGATACCGGTACGTACCGTTATGTCGAATGGGTTTCGGTCCCTGCCTATTTGATATATTACGAATTCCCTATTTTTAAATACTCGTCCATAATATATGTAGCATCAATCCACTCCATGGAGCGACAATATCTTAGAAAAAGGATAATTATTTAAAAAAACCGATATATTATCGGTGAAATAAGAAAAGACACTTATAAACCTTATTGGCGTCACTAAATAAGAGAAACAAACCTACAAAACTAATAATAAACGCAACAGTAATAAAACTTACTTCACAAACGTCGCAAACTCCATAAAAATATTATTTAAACTGTGTATCAATATCAGATCGCGAGCGGTGAATAAAAAGTAATAGAATTTAAAGTGAGAAGTTAAGATGGTGTAGACGGCAGCTCGTTTCCGCAACCTGCCGAGCTCGACATCTTTTTGCTCGAAAAAACGATAGATTACTCACTACATTTTACATTTTAGAGGGAATATTTTTTATCGGTACGCAAATTAGTTTGACTGATGGTAAGCTTCGTGGTGTTGTCGGTTAAACATCGTCTATGAAACAAGAGGCGTTTGATCCCCGCACCGACAGAAATGTTTGTGTGGGCCCACAAATACTTCTTTCGGATGAGACCTATGAGACCTGAAAGTCATTCGTAGTTCCTGATACACGACACAAGACTCCATCTTAGTGTGGGGTCAGGACTATGTATGTGACTATTGGGTGTTTTTATTCAATTTAATTATGTCGGTAATAATAACCGGTATGCTCAGGATACCTCGACCGTCACATTTACGTGAATCACTGTGATATGTCTTCAAGCGTTTTTAAACCGCATTCTGAAGACTATTTAGATGCAGTACATACGGACGACTTATTTACACAATAAAAGCTTTTTATTCGATCTTATTTACAAGCGATGCTGTAAAATAGTACTTTAATAGATTAGGGAAAATTTAATTCTTATTGCTTTTAAATAAATAATAAAATACGAAACAAATATATGCCAAATATACTAATCATTGAAATAAGTAAAGTTGTATTTTTCAAAACGCATGTCAATTGACTTAGTCGAAGTCCCGAGTAGTAAAAACGACACAAATGGATTTCTGAGTAAGCCCATCGGTAACCTTGTTATCCCGATTATTCCCGAACATTACCGAGCGTTAGTCACACACAGTCATTTCTCCGCAATGATTCACCCGAGACCGCCAAAACAAATCGCTACAAAGTCAAACTGGCAATAACTCCGTACGAAAATGCTATGCGTCATTAGAGAATTACCTAAATTCGTCCTATATGGTAATTTATCAAAATCTTTATTTTAATATTAGCATTGAGGATATACAGCAAATGCAATGGTTATAAAATAACATAAGTCCACTGTATCAGCCCATATACGTCCCACTGCAGGGCACGGGCCTCCTCTACAATCGACTACTGATTGAGAGTGGTTAGGCCATATAGTCCACCACGCTGGCCTAGTGCGGGTTGGTGGACTTACATACCATAGAATTTTTATAAATCGCTATGGTATGCAGGTTTCCTCACGATGTTTTCCTTCACCGTTTTAGTGCGTGGTGATTGACTATCAATACACACATGACTCCGAAAAGTCAGAGGTGTGCCCTGGGATTCGAACCCGCGACCACCGTGAACATGTTGGCAGTCGCGTCTAGTCCGTTTACCAACAGGCCACCACGCACTTCGCCACCACGCAAGTCCAGCAAACGATCAAATAGACATACCTTATATATTAAGTTATAACAAAATGTATCACAGACGGATTCAAATTTCTAAGAGCATAGTTTGATGTGCTAACTAGCATTTTTATTTTTATATCGCAAGGAATGACGAGACGAGCACGCCATTTGTCTGAAGGCAAATCAAATCAAATCAAAATCTTCAAAGATCTTTTGAATCGTCCTTTTCTGCTACCACCGCTTCGGAACGTGTTGTAGCTGTGAAGAAGAAGCGGCGCAAGAAACTCCCTCAGCAACACGAAGCAATACAATCGTTCATGAACAGTAGCAAAACCAAACAACACCGTAAATCTCAAAGCAATATTTGGCATTCCACTGCGCTCGCCACCCTGAGACATACGATGTTAAGTCTCAATATGTTTAGTAGTTACTCTGGCTACAATGTCCTTTAAACCGGAATAAAAAGTATTGTTAGGAGGGAGAAATAAACATTCCAAGTTTATTCCAAATCTTTTGACAGTTAAGTTGTTCATTATGAACTATAAAATTCAGAATTGATGATAACCAAACTGTCCATATAGTTCAGTCAATATGTAAGGAATAATTAATTGCCCTTCGAATAAAGACCTACCGTTATTTAACATAATGAATCGTTAGGGGGACATGTCAAGAGGTCACTGAAAAATTAAAAAGGTCGCGCTGTTTGCTGATTTTGAGAAATTCAAAAATGAATTTAAAAATTTGGAATGCTTTTTCCTTGGAAACTATTGGTTTTAGGAAAAAGTTTTTCAAATATAAAATGTAGAGGGCATTGCGAACTACATTTTTTGTCATTGAAGTGACGTCATCCGACTTGAAATAATGTGATGCAAAACATAGATAAATTAACCTAAGTTCAAATTTTTGCTGAACAAAAGTTCAAATTTTTTGATAACAAAATCAGAAAACAATTACTGCTATTTCATTTGAATTAAAAAAAAGATAAAAACTGAATGGCATGAGTACTGTGCAACGGCACGGTACATAATGTACAATTTGTACACTTCGACAAGTTCCAGCTCGAAAACAGTAAGTTTTATAAAAAAAATTGTTTAAATAAAAGTTGTAGCTAATTTTGTGACAAACAACTTTCTAATTTACATTATTATAAAAAAACATTTTTTCCTATCGAAAATAGCGTTGGAACACTTTTTTGATCCATTAGCGCCCTCTACTTTTTGTATTTCAAGTCGGATGACGTCACTCCGATGACAAAAAATATACTTCGCAATGCCCTCTACATTTTTTGTTCCAAAAACTTTTTCCTAAAAGCAATAGTTTCCAAGAAAAAAGCGTATTTTAATTTTTTTTTAGTTTTTTTTTTTAATTTCTCAACATCAGCAAACAGCGCGACCTTTTTAATTTTTCTGTGACCTCTTGACATGCACTTCTAACGATTTATTATGTTAAATAAGGGTAGGTCTTTATTCGGAGGGCAATTTACATATTGACTGAACTAATAATAACAATGACTGTCAGTAGCAAAAATCCCGACGCGTAAAACATAACAAACAATTTCCGAGTAAACAATAAATACGTTTGTTCGTACAAATAATATACCGATCGATGCAAATTTTTGATGTAAACAACGAGGTTATGTAACCGTTATTCAAAACAATTTGATAAATAAAATATTATATCGACAGTTGTTGTAGCGTGGTGAATACACGTTTGTGAAATGATGGACAGTCATTTCGATAAAGACATCACGACTTATTTAATTTGTTTTGGTTGTACATTAACGACGTCCAAAAATTTCCAGGGCGATTTGTACGAATCTTTCTGTTTACACGTCTGTTTGATCAAATATTTGTGTCGTGTCTGGGTGTTGTCGGGCCGAAAGTATTGCTTTCTGATACTACCTACATAACAAATCTATATTATACTACGTTTTTACTTACGGTTTTATTTACGAATTGTAGAGCTGTCTGGCTATACTACTACATGACAACGAAGATATTTTGCTTCAACTGATTTTTTTTAATACTGAATCAGCCCATTTACTTCCCACTTCAGGGCACGAGCCTCCTCTTCAACCGAAAGAAATATTGAGAATGATTAGACCATATAGTCTACCACGCTGGTCTATTACGGTTCGGCAGACTTTATATAAAAAGTATTTTTTACAAATAGCTATCGTATGCAGGTTGCCTCGCGATGTTTATCTTCGTCGCCGTTATAGTGTCGATTTTTAAATACATTTTCTAATGTGATTAATTTAATAGCGGTTTAAAGCAGTTTAAAATTTAGACGTTCTCAAGAGTTAGGCAAGTTTCAGTGCTCGCTGTTATCAAATTCAAATTCATATTACCTACTAATATTACAAAAGTTACAGGGGCAAGTGTGAGGACAGGACAGTCTCTCATTACCGAGTTAATTCGCAAATTGCTCTCTCGACTAGCGATGGCACAGTGGATGCATTTTTGATCTATACGCACGGGCGGTCCAATATTTGCAATATACAAACAGACCGGCCGATATCAGCCACGTTCATAGACAATTTATAAACACATTTATTTTGTGAATTTAGCGAGTTTTATTATGACTGAATATTGACGTGATGCACTGGTAACAGCCTCCACGGATTTGTTACTTGTAGCTTTTAATATCGATTCCCAAGTCGGGCTCTGGTAGAAATTAGCCCCATAAAATCTTTAATCTATGTCAAATTCGCAAAATATACAATTTTATTACAAATAATTAATGTAACGTTATTCAGATCTGATATATATAAGACAACTCAATCACCAGCTAAAACTCAGGAGATATAACATTCTAATTATAATATTTTTCAATTCATTCACGAAGCCGACAAAGCCACAACAAGGGAAACGTGGAAACAAAATTGAAACACAAACAAGAATGAAAATTCACTTCAAATATTAAACTGTAATTTGTACAGTACACATAAAACGAGTGGGCGATTCGCAAATCCACGCCGTGTCTGCATAGAACTTGTTTGATATAAAATTCAGCGGTATTATTACCACAACAATTAATATTGGGCGTAGGATTCGCTCGCCCATGGACTTATTGGGGTATGTAGGCGTCTGGGCGACATCACGAAATGTGTAATCTCCTTTGTCCTTTATTTTGAACATATCAATCATTTATTTATTTATTTCATTGCATAGGTCCGGCAAACGAACAAAAAGGTCCCCGATGGTAAGTGATCACTGCCTCCCATGAACATCCACAACGCTTGGATCCTGGATGTGTTACCGGCCCATCAAATCGCGAGGATAGCATACATACATACATAAACTCACGCCTTGTTCCCAGAAGGGGTAAGCAGAGGTTGCCAGGGCACCCACATTTCGCCTTGTATGTTCCGTCCCACGATGTGATAGGTGGCGAGCCTATCGCCATATCGGGCACAAATTCCTGACTTTGGGCTGATACTGAATAGAAAAATCCAATATCACTTTGCCCAACCCGGGATTCGAACCCGAGACCTCAGTTTTGTAACCGTACCGTAGTACAACTACGCCACCGAGGCAGTCAGGAGGTGCGAGGACAGCAGAAAGGAAAAATGATGGGAAGAGGCAAGAGGAATTGGCCATCCGGCAATTCCACTAACCGGACGCAACGCAAAAGTTAAGCTGTCGCTTCAAGTAGATTAATTTATTTATCCATGTGTGTATTCGATAGTTTAGAGTTTAGACAGCAATACCGTACCACTACTACAAGCCAAGTTTATTTGTGTCCAAAAATATAATAGATAGCGGGATCAAGCAATTATTTTACATTTTACCACAAACGTACAATTCAGTCAGATAACTACCCCACTCTAATCACACAACGCATTTACAAAATCCCGCTTCCTACCATACGCTCCACCTTTGCCAGACGCCAACCACTATACATGCACTCATTTATAATAAAATATGTAAAAAACTGAACATAAACTTCTGTGTCCTTATAAAGCCAAATCAGTTATTGACAAATGGCTGAAAACCCTTAAACTTAAGACTGCAAAACTGAGCAAATCCTAGATGGCTACAACATATAACATATAACTGATAATAATTTTAAAACATCAAACACATATAATAAAAATTGCGATAAGACCGCCCATTGTACTGTAAATATAGGTTAAGATTTTTGTTGTGTATTTTTTATTTTATTTTTATTTTGTGTAGTACAATAAAGTGTAAGAAATAAAATAAATACAATTAAACACTCACATACACACACACACACACACACACAAACACCCCCACTCACACATTACACACACCAACATATTTTTACTTTCCTTAGTTAGTATAACTTACTAATTAAATTTTTGATCTCAACATTTTAGAATGGACTTGTTTGCTTTTTTTAATTATTTTTTCACTATTATTGATTAAATTTGAAATTTAGCGCATCGTTGTAAACCTAACCAGTTACCACAATTAAAAATAAGATAAGTATAATAATTCTTTTTGGTATCTGCGATACAGGCCAAGAGCCTAGTGCAGAACCGCAGTGGAATGTTATGTCAAAATTACGAGCTGTCTAAATGTATTGTAACACTATTTTCTTTGTAACACTTTGGTAAATAAATAAATTATTATTATTTTGCCTGACCGAGTATCGGGACCTAGACCAAAGAGACTTAAGTGTATTAAAAACGAATTTATAAATAACACAATTATAATATTGGTAATATGATTATTTTATACATTTGAATTTAGAAGTGACTAGTTACTTATACAAATCATTGCATTTATGAATACATCCATGACTATAAATAAAATATATTATTAATATAATTATCGGCAGCTTTGCAACACAAGAAACGGAATGTTTCGAAGTGATAACCGAGTTAAAATGTGTAATGTGTCACGTACCAACCACGGCAGTCGAGATAAACAATACCGCTACATTGTTTCAATCAACAATTATTATACTTAATTTATTAATTTTTGACTTGCAATTAATTATTTATATTTCATTATTATTTTAGGTTATTTCAAATTTATTCAAATACTATGGTTAAGAAACATGTTAAAAACACCTATTAAACTTTTAATTTGTTCATTAATAAGTGATTTGTTTTTTGCCAGTCCATGAAAAAGGATCAATACAAATACATTACACAATTTTACTGGTGGTAGTAAGTCTCTCCCTAATTGTAAGAGGCCGCCTGGGTGGGTACCACCGCAATATTTATTTTACCCGCCAAACAGCAGAAGAACATGGTAGCCAGAGTAATTATTGGACATATTGAGACTTTCTATCTTATGTCTCAGGATGACAAGCGCAGTGGAATGCCAAGCATTGCTTTGTAATTCAAGGTGTTGTTTGGTTATGCCACTGTTCATAAGCGGCCGTATGGCTTACCATCAGGCGAAAGGCAAGTTTGTCTCGCCATTCATTGCAATTAAAAAATGATATTGAAAGCCTTTCCCAGGGTCGAACCCGTCGTCAATCCAACACAGTTATCTCACAACTGAACTTCGAGAATCTCATTCGCAACTATTAAAATAAAATTACTACGGTATTTAGAGCGGTCACGATTTCCGCAACACATTACACTTTTATCGGTTGTGTGTGAGCGTTTGTGTATGTGTATGTGTATTTTTGTGTGTGTTTAGACTTCAGATACACACATATTAAGTTCAGATTTGCATAAGAACGTTATATTTCAACATCCGTTCAGTATGACAAGCTCAATACGTAATTATACGTAAAAATCACACTTTTGGTGAATTTAATTTTCCAATCAATTTTAAATTTATTTATAATTTAATTAGCCGTTTGGTGTGCCCTTTGTGACATTACTTTATGTATAAATAGCTAGCGCATTTAGATGAACCGAAAGATATTAAGCTATATTGAGATTTAATTTTTATTTTACTGAAATATTAAAAAGTTAAGTTTAATCAGACAAAATTCTAAAACTTTTGTCTTAGTTCATTTAATCCTTGATCTCCCCAGTCTAAAATACAGTTCACCGAGTCTCAATTATAGTCCACCCGAATTTCTGTTGCAGTCAAAGTTTGCTTTATAAATATTGTCCTTAATGTGTCCAGACTCCGGAATCTGTGGGCGTGCGTTCTCAATGTTATGATTATTGTGAGTTCGACTGCTACATGCATTTAGCTCGTGGCGTTAAATGCAGCTCCGTATATTGGGAAACCAAGGAGAAGTTCAAATATATTAACTTCGTTTATTAAATGCTTGTTGGCAGTAGGATTTGTATCCATCCGGATAACGCCCGGTGTATTTATGACGATACAGCGTGCATATAAAATCCATTAAATTAATAATTATATATCATATCTGAATCGCAATAATTATAATCAGAATCATTGTAGTCACCGTGTAAAAAAACGGTTGAAAAAATAAATTCACAATGCTACTCAAATTTTTATTGTCAGAATTATTCTTTAGTTAGATAAAAATAACTGTTTTCGAATGTCTGGGCAAATAATTCAGAATGATTTGAATAATATTCAAATTATGAGAAACGGTTGTATAACAAATGAATGAAATATGAAATTAGATTACAATATAGTCGGATGAATGGCTAAATCGTACAAAAATTCCTTCTCACGGACGCAACGGTACCGGCCGACGCACGCGCACGTTCGGTAAGGTCACTGCGACAATGCATACGTCTCTCTTCTGCTTACGAGCACCCCAACGAGTAAGAAAGAGACAGCAAGCAATGCAAATGAGTTGCGGTAAAAAACGAGCACTCGGCTCACTGTGTCGAGTCGCCGTGATTGATTAGATGCACCTTTTTCTCGTGGAAGCTTACTTTCCGTGGAATCGGCCCGACGCGGCCGGCTCCCATTGTTGTCGGTTTCGAAATAGCTTTGCATTATTATCACAATTGTTCTTGTTTCGCTTGAAGATAAAGCGATAAATACATCGTAAACTGGGACCAGTTGGTGAATACGCGCGCGAGTCGACTTATAACGCGACAATTTAACAATAACACGCACGTCCGAAATAGCGGTACACTATGAGGAGATGTGTTGACACTGAGAATTAAGTTAATAGCCGAAGTGGACGCAAAAAAAAATCGCAAGCCGGTCTCATACGCGCCAGTGGCTCCATCTATCACCGCGCGAATGCACTAATAATGTAAAAATGTGCACTGCAGGGAAAATAAAAACGTTATTAAGTGCAAAAAGAGCGGTAGCGATGTTAATTAACGAGCGAAGCGCGATACACATCGTCATATACACGTCTAAGCCTGAATAAAAGAATATACCGGCAAATAAATTAAACTCCGTAATGTGCCGTGTTTACTTTCACAGTTCACGGCCGCTGTTGAAAGCGGCAAACGTTCAATATCGTGCGTCCCGCTCGCACTGACGCGCGTTTATTAATATGACGCGAGCAGCCGTCCCGTTCTGGCGGTGATTTATAGCATAAGGAGCTTTACATAACCGCGCCGGCTACTTACTACGTGTTGTGCTAGTGCCAGTCAGTTAATCATGATTATGACACTACAAATTAATTATTTTATCTTGTTTACATAGTTTAACGTGTGGGACATTTTTGTATGAATATTATATCATAGAGTCAAACGGATAATGTCGACGATTATAGATATCCATGACACTGTTGGAATAGACTATTCATTCGTTGCATTAAAAGGTTTCTTTTATGAGGTTTCCTTACAATATTGCAGGCGAAGCTACTGGAGTGAGATATTACAAGCAAAAGCGTTTTCGTTTCGTAATTTAGTGATCGCGGGATATTCGTATCCTGGAAAGCGACCACAGATAATGTAGTTTTTTTTTTGAATGAATGGCGAGACGAGCGTGCCGTTCGCCTGATAGCAAGCGATATTACCGCTCATGGACAGAAGCAAAACCAAAAAATACCATCAATTACAAATCAAAGCTTGGCATCCCACTGCGCTCGCCGTCCTAAGACATAAGATGTTACGTCTCAATGTGTCCAGTAGTTACTCTGGCTACAATGTCCTTCTAACCGGAACACAGCAGTGTATTTACAATGCTGTTTGGCTATTGGCTTTAAAACACCTCAACCCGAAACAAATCTTTTTGGTCATATTCCGGGAGTGTTCATTCACAGCTATTTCCTAACCAAAAGCGTTACCTAGACTTTATGCAAAAATACAATACGTAGTCAAAAAGATTTGGGGTCAATTCGTGTCTCGCGATTAAATATTTGACAGAGCGTGTACTAAATCAATTTCCGATACATAATTGAATATACACAATACAAAGAGCACAGGCATAAAGAAAAAACAATCTATCTGCATCATCAAATTCAATTATATTTTTTGTTATTGTTAATAAAACATTCTGATGGAAGTTTGTTTGATCGATGGGATTAGGTTCGGGTCAATGGTGTTCAATTCGTGACATTTACATAAGCTAATGCTTTTATTGTCGAAGAGATGGACAGAGGCGCCGACAATCACAGCCTACCAACACATTGGCCCAAGATATGATAGGGGTGAGTCTTGTCGCCATACTAAATATAGTTTTTAAGGCCGAGTGTAGTCATATAAACATATGCCCTTATGCAAAATATGTATACGGACTTAATCATAGACATTTAAAACCCATTTTATCTATGTTTTGTCCTTTTCGAATGACTATTATATGTATGTGACTGTTGGGTGTTATTTATTTATTATTATTATTATTGAAAGTTTGAGAGAAAAAGACAAAACATACGACTAACAACAACTTGATATAGGTTTTAAATTGTTTACAATCATGCCGATATTTTTTTTATGTTAAAGTTTGCCCTGAATCCAAAGGTTGCCAGGAAGAAATCGCTCAACGCGATAAGGTCAATCATTATACCATTTCATTTTATTTTATTTTTTTCTTCTTCTTGGCTCACTGTTTGCTTCTACCATTTTATTTTTATTTCCTAGATTTAGTTACTACGTTACTTGTAAATTACAATAAAGAGTATGAATAATTAAATCCCGGACCTCGCATTTCACAGCACCTGCACGTTGCCACAAAACCAACGACCCTGTGACATTTACGCGTTAGATTTTCGTTTACACCGGTCCGCTCAATACATTAGCAGTGAATGTGCGAATATTCGGCGCATTTGAGGTACCGCATTCATTACTGCCAGGTAGCCACATTCCAGCATTGGAGTCAATTGAACGAGATTACTGTCAGTTTCAACTTGGCCTATAGTCATTAATTGTTTATTGTGTTACAAAATAAGTTAATATTATAATCATCGTTTAAATATGTTTTTAATTGAATAAACGCTTTCGCTAGTTTCGTTTCCAACTTGGGTCGAACTTAACAATTACAATTATCTATCAAAAGGGACGATACGTAAACATTTCATGACAAAATACATGCTACATGCATACATGCTACTGTTTATTCTAGTTTCCTAAATATTTTTAATACTCAATATTTTCACCTCCAGAGGTTTCAAATCTACGAGGAACTTTCAGAGTAAATACAACTACGTTTAAATTACGCCGCAAATAATATTCATAAATGATATCACAACTAGAACATAAGGTTACATTTAATAAGCGGGCACTAAGCCACGAGCGTATGCACCCACGTCGCAAATTGCAATTAAATTAGAAATTAGAAAACGTACAACTTTCACGTAATTGACCCAACGTTGCAGTGTGTACTGTACAGTGACGTAAGCTATGCTAATTGTGTATTATAGCGTAGTTTGATGATGAAATTATTTCTCGTACTCTTATCAACGATGGTGCTTTTGTGTCAAAGTACTGGCAGAAAGCAGTTATCACACTACAATGGTGAAGGAAAACATAGTGAGGAAACCTGCATACCATAGCGATTTGTGAGAGTTTCTATGCTATGTGAACACCGTCAACCCGCACAAGGCCAGCGTGGTGGACTTTATGGATTATGGCCTAATTACTCTCAATTGTGAAAAAAGCCATTGCCCTGCAGTGGGACGTATATGTGCTGATAAATTATCACCAACGACAAAATATTAATTCAGGCTAGCATGACGTACATGAATTTTACATGTTGGCTTATAATGATAGGGAAGTGCAGTAATACATTATAACCCAAAAAACATTTAACGGCCGGGTGCAATACTCTGTCTGTCTTTTTCTACCCGTTAAAATCGCTAACTCTAGTATGAGTTCTGTCATTTTTCGGTTTCAATAATCGTAGACAGATGATTAAACATATCTATGATTTGTATCTATCAATGGGAGGGCTCTCGCTAACCATAGTTAGAAAATTCCATACAAATTAAAATATACGCGTTTCGATAACGATTCGAACTACTGTAGTTATTTGTGTTTAACTAGCTGTCAACGTTTTCTAATATCGCTGCAATATGGTGGATAATACATCGATTAACCAAGATATGTAGTATTTTTATGGAAAAAATCAGCAAAATAAACTGACATTAATATATTCAGTGATGAAAGTGATAACGAAATGTTTAAAGCTGGTGTATTTGACGCCGATTATAATTTATGAGAACCAAAAAAACTATGCGAATATTCTAGTTCAGAATTTATTTACAGATTTACTTTTTAGATGAAATAATACATCAGCTATTATGTTTATTTCTACATTTAAACCCAGCCTGCAAGGAACCTTCCTCCTGGTAAGCATACATATCAAATATTTCATTAAGTTTTATAAGTGTATTGAATTATTCCAAAATCATATATTCTATAATAAATGTAACAGCTCGGGAACAATAATGTGTCACTGTTCCATTAATTGCTGCTATCATTGTGGTTTTATGTACTGGGGAGAATGCATGTTCAGTAGGTAACTATTTTGGGTATCAAAAGCTACAGTCAGCCGAATCATTACTAATGTGCCTTGGGCTATAACTGAGCTATATTAGCAATATGTAAAAATATAAGACAACACACAGCATGAGTTTCATAAAATTGCAGTTTTCCCAAGAATCTTTGGTGCAATTCATTGCACATATTATATTCCCATAGAGCCACCTGGTTAGTAATGACTATCTTTAGATATATTAGGATTAATTAATAATTGTGTATTAATATTGTCTATGATTTTAACATAAATCTTGGTATTATGTATCAGTTATCTGATCACAATGTATTAATCTTAATATTTTTATTTTTAGATTCAAATATAGGAGAAGAATTTAGGAAAATAAAGGCATTATTGTTCAAGAAATGTGTATTGCACAGTTACTTTTCATGAATGTATTGGAACGCTAGCCTGGGCCTCATGAAACTACTATATTTAACAACTCTGCTAAAAGGTATTTATCTCATACTTTATATTTTGAAAGAATTCAAATTCAAAATACTTTATTGTGGTACATAGGTGAAAGTGGTGTTATATTCAATTGTTTTGTGTAGCTATGACCCGCCATATTGGCAAATAATTTAAGATGCAACAAATATGACAATTAAGTTGGAAGAATGGTTAAGAGAATATATTAAGATTAATACATATTTTTGTGAGTAGTTTCCTAATAGTTCCCTAGTTTCGGGGGGGGGGGGGGGGGGGGTACAGCCTGATGGAAATCATCAAAACATATTTTCACTTTAAATCTTTTATTTTTTGTAAATAACATATTTGTTTTCAGTACAATGTAAAGAAGTTATATAATAAAATAGTAATAGATATCTAATTGGAGATAGTGCATATCCACATACTACTTTATTAACAACACTGCTCAATGTCTGCCTTAGAGTATTGCAACAATGCGGCTCATATAAAAACAGAAATACTACTCAAAGTTACTATAATTAATATTTTGCTCTTCCATCTTTTACATCTTTCTTTCATCTTTATTTCAGGTCTTATGATGTTTGGAAAAGAAGATTTCCACACCGTTCACTAAAAATAAGTCTTTTGGGATTACACACAACTTTAAACATTATGAGTGCCACAGCGGTGTCAGATAATATTTGAAGAATGAAAAGCATTGCTGATGTGGAACATGAAATTGACATACCAAACACTGCTAGGCTAGACATAAATATTAATTACTTATTTTAAATTAAAATAAAGTTTCAGAACTTTGTCAATAATAAAGATTAAAGATTTTTCACAAATTATCTTTGATATTTTATTTACCCATAATACAATCTGCGGAAAAAGGGGTTCTTACATTTTATTTGTAAATACATTTTTATGTGATATTCAAAATGTCTAACAGTTGTTTTTTCTATAACTAGTCATTACAATTTCGAAAACTTCTAGCATAGTAAGATCACCTGAATCAATTATTATTCTTAATTTGATTTATATTGTTTTAATTATAATAATATTCCTCAGTATTTCTTTGTAGATAAGCACTGAAATTATTTCAGGTCTTTAAAGTCAGATTGATTACAAAACTAAAGTAATGCAACTATGCAATGTTTTATTTTCACACTTTTCTTCGTATTTATAAATATTATGGTCTCTAATTCAATTTAAATTTGTAACTCTATCGCAGAAATAGGGCCGTAAAATTCATTTTTGAATTCATTCTTGTTGGTAAACATTGATATTTGTAAACTTCTTTTTTACATTTGACATATCATAAATCAGTCATACGATGCGTTTTGTTGTTCTATGTAAGCTTTGTATGAATTTTTAATTTGCCATTATTTGTACTTTATACTTACATTATTAATATATTTTAACGTTTTATTCTTCTAATTATACATTAATGATTATTTATGATAATTCCAAAATAAAGTTAATAATTAACCTAATAAATATTGACCTCAATTAAAAGTGCAAAAATTAAACGTTTGGGAGGAACGGTTCTTACCAGAGATATATGCAATATCTACGTTCAGCGTTCTTAACGTAGTTTAGTTTTTGTTATCGAAACATCGGTTAAACCACAGTTAAACAAAGATAGAAGACACGTATTATCGGGGATAATTTTTACCGCTTAACTGTCAATATATTATTGAAACCGGCCGTAAGTGGCACGATAATGTTATGCTTAGTTGGTAAAATCTAGGTAATACTCTTGAGAGCCTTATCGTGTATATCAGAACGGTTTGATTGCAAAATTAATACCACTATTATAACAAACAAATCGTTCTAACAAGCAACTTGATAGACTACCTTAAATACCCTCCAAAACGGACGTGTTTTATGCAACGCAATAATCTTATATGATCAATACTATATACAATAGATATTAGGTATAATTTGGCCTAATACGACCAATGGGAGAAATATGTTATAATTTAATACCGACACACCACAAAACCAGTAAATAACCGTATTTACTCACCGGCTCGACTCCAGCATCATTTTGTGTGGCCTGAAATAAAATAAGCATAGATAAGTAAATTATATAATGCTTATCAATTTAGGACGCCTAATTAATATTTACATTCATATGTATATACAAGTAATTAATTAATTAATTAATTTTAAAAATGCGGTGCTCATATGTACAAAGATGTGGCCCTTAACCAAGTTGGCAGTGTAATTGATTTACAAAATATATTTTGTTAAGGTGATATCGTAGAATATACATACTATGTGCTCGGATAGTAAATAATATTAAATACGCCCAACGTACATAGTCCTGACCCCACACTAAGATTGGGCCTTGTATCATGGGTATTAGAAACTATGAGAGACTTTTCGATCTCACAAACACCCAGAGCCGAAACAAATACTTGTTGTTCAGACAAACATTAGTCCCGGTGCGGGGATCGAGCCCGAGGCCTCTCGTTTTACAGACGGCGTCTAACCAACTGCGCCACGGAGGCTGAAAACCCGCCATATTGATTTCCAGAAAATTGGATAATTGCGTCGATGGATCGTCTCGGTATATACGCTGTCTAGATTTTCATTGAACTTCTGATATATTAACTTGTCGCGGTATAAATTGTGGTCATTTTGTAGATTTACTACCGCACTCAGAGAATGTTAATATCAGTTAAAGTTAGTTAAGATTTTGTTAGTATAATCTACTCTAAGTAGTGATTTAATTGACATTAAATATCTCTGAAGGAAGTTCGAAAATTTTTGCGAAATTCAAACGCCATTCTTAGTTGCTAAATTTTCGTCTAATCTTTTTATGTCTTTAACCCTAGCTAGGTAATATTCACACAGTCCTAACTACACCAAACGATTGCCACAATCAGCAGAAACATTCGAATGCCGTATTTAGCACCATTTGCGTATGAAAGTTTCCGCGAAACCTCTGTAGATCGCTATCACACACATTCAGTTGCGAGGTGGCTAATGGTTGAACGTCTACAACCTTTGGATAGCGTGTGAACTGGAGCCCTGACCGAACTTCTTTCTAATTCATTTAAAGTTTACGCGTTTTTTTTTTTCAAAACTCGTTTATTTCAAATTGATATTGGATTTTTCTATTCATTATTAGCCCAGAGTCGGGAATTTGTGCCCGATATGGCGATAGGGTCGCTACCTATCACATCGTGGGACGGAACATACAATACGAAATGTGGATGTCCTGACACCTATGCCTACCCCTTCTGGAAAAAAGGCGTGACTATATGAATGCATGTTTGGTTTATTTCTCTACAAGTAATTCACTGCAGACTGTAAGTACAGTCAACAGTGTCCTGCCTATTGAAAAAAGTATATTGTTGTGATTTTGTCGGGATACTGAGTTAATGTTTATACAATCTTATTTTCATTATTATATGGCATACAATAAGGCGTAGAATGAGAGACCTGACTTCTCATTAGATGAATCTTTTTGAGACTAATTTGCAGGAACGTAAAGCCTCTATCACTCTTTACAATCTGCACAATACATTGTAGAATCGCGTTCACTAATCTAGTAATTTAGTGCATTCATTAACAGATTTCTTTATAATCCAATCAGTTATCACGAAATTACCGACAAAACAGTATAATATATTGCAGTTTTATTCGAATCGATACAGTGAACGACTAGAGTTGAATGGAAAGTCACCGAACAGGTAGGTTCAGTGGCGGAGGGTTCCGTCTAGTTCGTGTTTGAGTGTTTGTTTGTGCGGATTTAAAGTACGGGTCATCGACCTTAATGGCGAACTATTGTCGTGATGTGTGGAAAGAAGAACATTAGGACTTACTTAATTATTTTTTTTGATATAAGATCTTTTTCTGCATGCCGTTATTTTTTATAATTTTCACGATTTGACTTCTTAACATTAATCTTTTAAGGAGTAGAACTTTTTGTCTATCAGGCAAATTATTTTATTTTTTTGAAATATGATTTTTGTCTGCATGTCCTTAACCTTTACAATTTTCAAAATTGGTTAACTTTTTAACAATTAGATTTTCCTGAGTAGATCTTTTGGTCTATCAAGCTCTTCGCGCCTATATATTATTTTAAATTAATAACTATTAGTAAAGTGATTCAATAGGTTTACAACGACGTTGTTTAGTAAAGAGAAGATAATATTAGATACCCAGCTAATATTATTCCTCCTTGAATCTTCAAATTCTAATCTCATTCAGCATGAGCATGCAAAAACTGTAACACAAACATATTGAGGCAATTGGATATAATGAACAGCAGTAACCTATTACAATAAAGCTATTTATATCCAAATGATTTATTGCCACCACTTGATGCAATAATGCAGATTACTTTTCGCAGAATCGGAGCATAAACACATTTATCATTACGTGAAGATTCGTATTTATTAAACTCGAATCTCGTGTCCCATATTGTGGATATTGATCTCATAGATATATTATAGTACTGAGGCCAATGGGTCATCAGATTTTTTAACTTTTTTTTATTGCAATCTATGGCGAGACGCGCATTCGCCTGATGGTAAGCGATACGACCGCTCATGAACAGAAGCATAATCATGCAACAAACTTTCAAAACAATGCAATTGGCATTCCACTGTTCTAGACATTCTGAGACATAAAATGTTAAGTCTGAATGTGTCCAGTAGTTACTTTGGCTACAATGTCCTTCAAACCGGAACACAACAGTGCATTAACACTGCTATTTGGCGGGGGAAACAGAGACTGCGGTGGTACCTACCCAGGCGGCTTCGCACATAGGAGAGACCTGCCACCAGTAATAACTATTTTATAGGACTAAAGATTACGAGCATGAAAATTAACATAGAATTTATAAATGGTGATGTGCTTGTCCGAATTAGTTTTTAGTACGATATGTTTGGCATAATATGGATGAACTTAGAACAATTGTTCACAGCATAACAATGATTAGTTTATGGTTTTATTGCAAACATTTTGCGCTAGTAAGCAAATATTCCATTGATTTAGATAAGTTTACATATATTCGTAATATTATGCATGAGGACTGTGTTTAGTATGCAACTTGTATTGGAATTATTGGATTAGAGTGCAAATGAAAACGTAAATATGCTAATGATTAAAACGAACGTCCATTTAAATCAATACCATATATTTTGTCCACTGTGAATAAAAACCAATAAAGCCATTACGAATATAAATATATAGATAATGAAGTTGCATATCGAGAAACATCTTAAAATTCCCATAATTCAATTTATGCACACATAAATGGTATTATGAACATACTTGAAACTAATAGCTACTAAATACATTAGAGATTAAAACATTTTGAGTGCACGTGTACTTGATTGGGTGCGCATATACCTTCGTTGCACACGTACTTGCTTCAGGTACGCACGTACTTATGCACTTATCTGTCAAACATATGAGTGAGGTGATTATTGAAAGCAAGGGGATTTTTTTACGTTTATCATTTGCGATTCTATCTTTTCTTGAGAGCGGATTTTTTTGCCATTAAATTATGATAAATATTGTCTTTTGAGAATCTGCAATCACAATGAGGGACGATATCCAGCAAGAAGAAAAAAAAATAAACAACGAAAATATATTGTGGTTTTACATCAAATAATACCCAAGACCACAAAAATATCAGCTAATGTTGATCTCACCAGACATAGAGAGGACGTAATATTACAGCCATTCCATACGTGAATGATTACCACCACATATAGTACATCATTAATTGCCAATTTATTTCAAACAATAGATCAATAGCAAAATATAAAAATCCACATAATTTCTCAAACTATTCCTAAAGCAATATATCGCCACACTGCCGTCACCACGCGTTGACGCCAATTAAAAGATATCAATCAGTTCGACGCCCTTCTACGTCACTCACCATAGCTTCGCGAACAGCTCGTCGAGGCCGTCCAGCTCGTCGTGGCGACACCAACGCTTGCTCCTCCAACCCATTGTTATACAACACTATCCAATATACATTATATTGTATGTTTCTATGGTATGTAAAGTCCGCCAACCCGCATTATGCAAGTGTGGTGGACAACATGGCCAATCACTCTCAATCGTTCTCTCGATTGTAGAGGAGGCCCATGCCTTGTAGTGGGACCTGTATGTGCTGATACGGATTCATTATATTTACTAAGAGAATATAAATCACTATTTAGGGCACTTTTCCCAGAGGTTATTATAGGCTAATTACGTTCTACCACATCCAGTGACCGCCGGTCGGAGGATGTAATTTTTTTAAATATACACTATGTAAATTCACGTTAAGATGACATTGACACCAAGTGGGGCCTTATTAATAGATATATTACTCTACTATATTAGGCCATAATTGTGGACGGAATAATCACAAAAATATTGTTAACTTCCTTCACGTGTTTCGAAATTTTGCTAAGCCTAGATACAACACCGATTTGTCGTATTCCAAGAAAACTCTTACAATACAAACTAATTAAAGCCAACGCTAGGAAATTGCGTAAAACTCGTTAAAATAATTTAATGTCTGTCGACAAATGTGACATTCCCGCGCATTTTAATGGCTAATTGTTGTAACGAAGGATTAACAACAGATGTCGAGACATACGTTATTTGTAGTTACTGCTATATTTATTATTAAAATGCTTTACATTTTTCTCACAATTTAACTGCTCCTTTGTTTAAATCAGAATACCATGTTAACCATGTAGCTAAATTAGAAGGCGCATTGAAAATAATGATTAATTTTTTTTAAAAGAATTTGTGTTGAATGAATGCCCCACCATTGGCTATATCTAAAAATCAAACAATTCTATTTACTTTGAAGTTGCATTTAAATTTAATCTACACGTTTTATAGACAACTCAACAGCCTAAATATTCCTACAACTTGATTTCCAAAAATTGTCATCAGGTTAAAATACTTAAATAATAATCCAATCCGACAATTCTTATTATTTAAGACCGCAATATTATGCTCTGCTTAGATACTCAACTTGATATTATTCGCAGGATTTGTTTTTAATCTGATTATGTATTGCGAGACGGAAACGACACGATAAGGCGGCAGCTGTATATTCCTTGTGATAACACTCGTTTATCGGATTGAACACGAATCATTAGGCGAATCATATTAATATTTTATCTTGTTAATTTTATGGATAATAAATACTTATTTTATTTATGATACAACAATAATTAATTTTATAAGTCGATACTTTATATACGATACCATTTATTATAATTATTCAATATTGTTTAATACTTTTGTTACATACTATGCTGGCTCCCCGGCTAGCAGATGTTTAAGCCGCCGGCAATGTTCTGTTTGCTTGCAAGAAGACGGCGTTGTGTTATGGTTAACTTGGATGCACGCAAAACTTTTCCTTTTGATTATTTTCTTAACTAAACGACCAAGACTCACCTTACTCATATACAGATTTAAAAATCGTTTTAATTTATCAAATATTTCGTCCCTTGCGAATAACTTTGGATTTCAGTTTGAGCGAAGAAGACAAAACATTGAACAATTAAAATAGGTTTAAAAACTGTCTATGAATAAAGCCAAAGGTCTTCTCAAACGCATTCTCGTTTCTCGAATAGTCCTATGTTCATTAATGGGCCATTATCGAATGATACAATAATATGAATTAATTTTGTTCAACCCGAACAAATCAAAGACTAACTATCAACTACCGCCTACGTGCAGCGCGTGAACATATCGATTATTTTTATCCTGAGAAGCTAATATTGCGGTGAGTTCCTGCAAGTGGTGACCACATCCGGCGAACTAGTGCTGCGGTCACGATCATTCACAGTTTCCTAAGAAACAACCTTATTGTTATCTGTTATCGATTTATTCCCACACTGCGGACGTTGTCCATTGTGTCAATTGTAGTAAGCGCCATCTGTTAATCAATACATACATCACACCAAATAACATAATTATGTGGGTTTTTTTCGAAAATATTGTCAATTGTTTTAATCTCTCGAATGGTTCTTGTATGAGAAATAGTTATATTTTAGACCTAACTATAACATAAAGTAGTTTCTTATTAACCAAATGTAGGCGCAGCAACAAGCAAACATCTCAACATAGAAAATCTAGCTTATGAATGACCACGACATCAAATAAGTAAATATAATCAGTGTATTCCAGCCATTGTTCATAAATTAAAAAGGTCACATTGGTGTCAATATTTTAAAGCAGCAGTACTTCGCTCAACCAAGTCTATTCACACTGACACAAATCTCAATACTACATCAGTAAATTTTACTCAAGCTGACCTAATGCAACATAGATCAATATCAATTTGTCATTAAATTTCACATACAAATACAGCATTGTTCTGTATCTCAACAAAACCTCTCAAATCCCATATTCCACATACAATGTCACATCTTCAATGAGAAACGTATCCTCCCTAGGCGAAATAAACATACATTTTACACCCATCGAGCAAAACAGTAAAACGTCGGCTATAAAACTGTAATAAAATATTGCAAGTGAAACACAATAGGGCAATATATGTAAATAGATATAATATAAACGTCATTAGTTACAGTGACGGACGGCCGAATGGTTCAATATTGTGCGCTGTGTAATGGGGTAACTGACTTTATGTAAATAAAAATGAAAACGCTGATCATGTCCAATTCGGACAAAAGATTTGCCATAGATGAATAATAATCAAACGAGCTAGGTATCTAAATAAATCTAGACTTTCCTGAAAAGCCGTCTATACAGTAACTTTTCCTCTGGTGTTGTGGGAATTTAAGGGTGGGCCAGTCAGCTTGTTCGCCTCCTATTCTACAAATTCCCAGCTTTGGGGACTAGTATTCAAACCAGAACCATAAAACAGAATAGAACACACAACACTTTGAATATTTTATAAAAGAGAGCTACAAAGTAGTGCGAAACTTTTCCTTCACATTGATACATCTTAAAGTAAATCCACTGGAACATATATATCAAAATTCTTCGACATACTATACTATACTATATACGATAGCAAATTTACATGGCTTATACCTAACAAGCTATGCATCAGCCATGTATTTTTTTTTTAAATATGTGTAATAGAATAAATTTTCTATTTACCGCACTTGACGTAGTGTCACTCGATTTGTAAAATAATTAATTATTGCCGTCCATAAAAACCCATTAAAACCGGCTTTTGTTATTTTACTAACTGAACGTAACTCGAAAGCAGACTGTGTCAATATCAGCCCATATACGTCCCACTGCAGGGCACGGGCCTACTCTACAATCGAGAATACGATTGAGAGTGGTGATTAGGCCATATAGTCCACCACGCTGGCCTAGTGCGGGTTGGCGGACTTACATACCATAGAAATTCCCATGAATCCCTATGGTATGCAGGTTTCCTCACGACGTTTTCCTTCACCGTTTTAGTGCGTGGTGATTGACTATCAATACACACATGACTCCGAAAAGTCAGAGGTGTGCCCTGGGATTCGAACCCGCGACCACCGTGAACATGTTGGCAGTCGCGTCTAGTCCGTTTACCAACAGGCCACCACGCACTTTCTGTGACTGTGTGCTTCGGCTATAAAATGATATATACTCAAACGTCCGTAACATCAAAATAGACTGATATATTATATTTTATTTTAGTAAATTATCTACAATAGTTTGTAGATTATTTTAACTATCAAATGACTTCTTCTTTTCAATTCGGAAACGTGCCTTATAAAGAGCTGTGATACCGGAACCATCATAATTAAAGAAGGTATGTATTTCTAAAGGCTCATTGATATATTTCTGTTTAAAACCACCTCCATGAAATGTAATTAGCATTGACTTTGACACAGTTTGAACTAAATTCCTTGCATAATAATCTGCGGGTTCCGATTAACAGATGTCGCTACAATCGCACCTGGTGTAGTGACATCATGGCGGTCAGTGGATATTACATTTAATTAATACGAAACATATCTAAACTTATTTACATACTTTGATGTATGATATAAATTATATAAGGCTCATAAATATATTGAAATATTAATAGCCAGTATTAATAAGTCCCCGCCATTTCTCGTAACACAGACGAGATTTGTAGGAGTCGTGCATAATTAATTAGCGGTAAGATATCCGAGCCATCTGATAGGTTTCCTATTTGCATAACAACTGGTATTTCACAACACGGACTGTAGATTAGACATTAGTCGGTTATCGCTGTCCCTATCCGGTGTTTAATCTCATAGTAAGAAGTACAAAGTCACGAAAGTTGCAAAACCACACGCACTCGTTTGTTATTATTATATTATGTCAATAAATCACTGCACTAATAGAATTCACAAATACACAGCCGGACCACCGCCAGACATCTGACATCGCGTCCCATACACCAGGTATATTTGCAATTGGCCGAACACTCTTCGAAATACGAGCGGAAAAAAAATCGAGCAATTCTGAACCTTAGCTAATGGGACAAAAACTTACAACTATCCACACAATGGTACGCGCGGGGCAATTTGCACTCTATTGTTGTTGTCAAAAGGGGGTAAATCGATTGGTTGGAAATTGGAATGGTCGGCTAATGTGGATGTCTCGCCGGTACGTTACAAAGACGCGAGCGAAAAAACTATTTGAAAGGCAAAATTGGGGAAACGCAAAAAACATTGGTGATGATCGGACTGGTTGTTTTTAAATGCGTCGCCGATTAATATTAAACACATCTGCGGAGTTCTTGGATGTTATTGCCCGAAAGCCGAGCCAACTGCGGGCTTCAGTATTCACTGTTGACAATTTATTATTTTATTCACTAAATAAACATATCAAATCATAAATATGTGATGTTACGAATGAATGATAAGATGGTAAGAAAAATATTGATGTTTCAACTAACAAAGACATCTAAAAGATTGATATTTAATTTATTTTATTGTCTTTAGTAGAATCAATTCTTTTTGGACCAAAAAGATACTCTTTTTGGTCCAAAAAGAATTCATGGGGTCTTTCTTGTTTTAGCGTATCAGATAGGTAGTTATTTAGCCAAGTCAACAATTCTATGGAGTCCTAACAAGCTTGCCATTATCTTAAATTAATAGACACATTCACGCGTCATGTAGGTATATCAAACATTTTAGATTTCTTCACAAGAATCCTTTCAAAAACGATTAGTATTTACTCGACATTTACTTTTTACTAGTTAATATACCGCACCTGTTAGTGACTGCAATGTTCTCTAGATAGGCTATCACTTATAACAGAAAATTACCCTATAATTATTTACAATCTTGCACGCATTAAGCAAATCATGCCTCAAAATACGCATCGTCATCTCAAGATATAAAACTTTTCCATGTACTGACGCTATATATACTAATATTATAAAAAAATAGCTATTATTGTGGACTGTGGATTATTTCCTCGCGCCGCTCGTTGACTCCATGCAAAAAAACCACCACGAGGCGCCGCGGCGGAGACAAAAATAAAAATAAACTTTACACCTAACACTACGTGAACTCTGTGCCGTCTGCGTTTCAGCTTTTTCAGATGGTTAGATACAGTCCAAATAACGGACAAAACACTCGAACATTAAAATAGGTTTTAAAACATACATACATAAACTCACGCCTATATCCCAGAAGGGGCAGGCAGAGGTGCCAGGACGCCCACATTTCGCCTTGTATGTTCCGTCCCACAATGTGATAGGTGGCGAGCCTATCGCCATATCGGGCACAAATTCTTGACTTTGGACTGATAATGAATAGAAAAATCCAATATCACTTTGCCCAACCCGGGATTCGAACACGAGACCTCTGCTTTGTAACCGTACCTTAGTACAACTACGCCACCGAGGCAGTCGGTTTAAAACTGCAGGTTTTAAAACTGTCTGAATTAAAAACACGTAAATTTCCTCTCAGTCATTTCCTCACTCCAATCTATCTAACAAGGCCACACATTAACATATGCAAACATAATTGAATTCGGCAAGCCATTACGCTCCCATAAGAAATATTCAAGAGGCATAAAACAAGCATTGTCTCAGGACCAACACATCCGCTTTACAAGCATTATGGCACGTATCGATAAACACTTTCCACTCACAAAACCACTATTACTGAGGATAAACGGCGGCACCCTAACCATTCATTGATATGATATACCAGAGAAGACAGTACGAACAAAATGTTTGTTCCAAAAAAATGATTATATGAAAAACCTAAAGATAATTTTTAAATACCTATTTAATTATACTCTACTTAACATACTTTTCACAATGTATGCTTTTTGCCATATTTAATGTTGATTGCTGCCATTTTAATAATATTATTACCAAGATTAATTCAAGAATCAAAATTGGACCACACGTTTGAACTCTACAGCGCCACAAAGGAAGAAACATACAAATACAAATAAGGTGGTCAATTAACACCATAATTTAAAAAGAGCGGTACCGTACCATATCCGCATGATATATCTCTGTCACCCCCACGCAGTAACACTATCTTTTATCACACTCTAATGATTTACCGCGTACTTATTACGAGCGCGCAGATCTTACTCGGAACGTCCGCTCTAGTTTATTATATCAAAGTAGCGGCCCTTTTTCGGAACCTTTCGGCGCGGTGGCCTGTAATTTTATTTTGATGAATTATCCGAACCGATGCCGAACAGCGGGCACTAATCATTGGACTCTTGTACGAAAAACCATGTTTCAATATAAACAGTTTGTATTACTTGTGTAACGATGCGGATTCGCTTGTGTGGAGTTTTGATAAAATATTTTTTAAATATTATGAGAAATGTGAAAGTAAATCTGTACGTTGTTTCACTCGTAAGTAAATGAACAACTGGTGGACGCGATTTTCGTTTAGAATCGCATATAAGTAATTACGGACCGGTGCATTCACAAAGTCAAATTTTAATTTACAAAAACGCACTATACCTGTAATCGATATTACATTATTATCTAGGATTGATATGTAGAGAATAATTCTACGGTAAACTACATGTAACATCTACAAAATTACATTCAGTACTAATATGAGGTTACGAAACAAACTATCGTTTACATTAATTTCCCACTTTTTACATATAAACCACGCACTCAATGTAACACGGCGATGTAACACGCTCTTGCGTCACCATCCATCAAACTCCATCGTGTATCGATTATTCACGAGAAATTGGCCGCGATAATAATCACCATATTTGCTGTAAATTATCATCATATACGAACTTTCATCAATCTATCAGGAACTGTGATATTTGTGTTGTAATTAAATAGCAGTTTTGTTTAACTCTTTCATAAAATAAATAAATAATATATAGATAATTCTGACCCCATACTAAGATCAATTTGAGCCTTGTGTGTGTAGGTAACAAGAACTACGAGAGACTTCTAGGTCGCAGAAACACCCAAAACCCGACACAAATACGGGCCATACAAACATTTGTATCGGTACGGGGATCAAACCCGTAGCCTACCATTTTACACCAACTACGCCACGGAGGCTGAACGTTTTTTGTAATTGAGGTTTTTTCATTGTATCCACCTACCCCCATGGATTACACTGTATGATTGTACATACAATACAATTCATTGACATCTGTACACAGCTTTTACATTTACATATATTAAAATATAAAAAAGAAACAATAAAGCAAAACACACTTTCAACTTTCCCATACAAAAACCCTCCCAAAACATTCCAATCCAAACAAACTATAACACAGAACATTAATCACTTGTAATTCTTCCCAATGGCCGCGCATGGAAAAGTTAGCACTAATAAAATATGAATCTGCCGCACGTCGGGTTCGACGACCGAACGGTCTACAACGACCTTGGCGTGGTGAGCAGCCGATACGTTGCCCCGTGTCCATATAACATACGTATATATTTCACGCTTATATCCTCGAAATGGGAGGTGATATCAATTGGCTATCCTATTCTATAGATGGCTGAGAGTAATCCTATCAGTAGGTCAGATAGAGGATTAAGCTACCACAATACCGGGTGTTATTTACAGAACTAGATAACTTGCCCGAATAAAATGCAAGATCTTGCAGTACGGGTTTCACAACTGCCTAAAAATCAATGGCACAAGATGTTCATATTTCAAAAATAAGAATATTTATAATCACCAAAAACTGGTCGACAGATAATTACTAATATACTGTAAACAGCGAGAATCTAATTGGGACTTGGAAAAACTTGCACTAATCAATTCGAGTTTATTTCGTGAAATGTTTAAACATATTCTCACATGACAGATTTTTTGTGCCATAAGTGATGGAGTTCTTTAATTTATCGCCCATTTACGAGTCTTGAGTAGAAACCTAACACTATAGTAGCCCTTTATGCAGTCCATAAGTCACCAAACCAATGGTATTAATAAATTAATATAATTATAATATATCCACATCACGAATGAGCGAAAGAAACCCCAAGTACATCCACTCAACCCACTCAACCGAAAGACGTTGCGAAATAACCGCACCACATATCCGCCATGCATAATTCACGTCACGATCTATGTATGTACACCGCGTTCAGTCTAATTAACAGATCATAAACATAGAAAAAAAAGGAACGAGTACGAGTGTGACTGGAGCAGCACTGGTTCCGTATAAGCTTGTATTTAGAATATAAATACTAGATAGTCAGGTTATCCATTTTCACATGAATATAGTAGATTATTGTTTATACATAGAAATGTTCATAATCGCAAAAATAAGTAATAATATTTGATATCACGAAATTTCGTGAAAAAAATATATATGATTAGTTTTTTGGTCTCAGGAAGGTCATTACAGACTTAAACATCTTTTTATAATAGAAAGTGACTACTGTGTCCCTAAGGGTAAGTGCAGCACAATCCAAATAGAGTAGGTATCCACCGAGAGATAACCATATCATGGTTTGTCTGTCAAATCCAAGGACCTAACTGTCAAACCCAAGCTAAGGAAAACTTCGTGATATCAAATATTATTACTTATTTTTGCGATTATGAACATTTCTATGTCGATATGTCGTATGACGATTTCTATTTGCACGGAACCCTAAACAATCCTTAAAAAGGGGGAATTAAAATGATATAATGGTGTACAGTATCGCACTCGAGTGTGGCAATGTTAAGGAGCATCTCATTAGACGGCCGACTGAGGCGTGTGGTAGGGGTCTGGACAGATCCTGTGTAAAATGCCTTATTAGTACGAACTTGAGATAGGGTAAGGGTGAAACGTGCTGTGGAAAAAATTAAAATGCTTATTTTGTTTCTTTCACGGAAACTTGACGCCACTTGTGTCTGCAAGCTCTTTTTGAATGACAAAACAGAGTTGCATATTTTATTTTAAATTAATTGATGCATTTGTGTGCGAAAACGGGTGTTGTTTTTGAGATATACAATGTTAAACGTATTATTGTGTTGTAATTATGGATATGTATCGTATTAGTAATCTTTTATGTAATTTTATGCATATTATATTTTGGAAACAAGTGTGGACCAAGCTTATTTACTAATTATTTCAGATTTTACAATTGCACTTCTACTTTGGTTTGTACACTGTTTACACTGTTTCAAAAAATACTGGAGTCGGCAGATGTATACCAATTTAGCAGTTATTTAGCATAGGTTTGACCTTGAGAAGGTATACGTACATGCTAATTGGTAAGCGGGCCCTTCTACATTTATATCAGCGAGAGATGATAAGCGTTATGCGCTTCGGAATTTTAGTGTTTTTGAACTGAACAACTATCACCCCTAATAAATTTTACTGAATCCCAGTGACTGCTTTTTTACCGCAACATATACCTATCCATGCACTTGCTTTACCGTCAATTCAGATGAGCCCACGTTAAGTGTATGAGATATAGCCTTTCTAGTTAACTTCATCTTTACCCCAATTATCATAGTCCAGACAGGTCTGTAACCTGCAGATATTAGTGTATTATTACTATAATCGCTTTGGAAAAGGCAAGACGCGGGAACTGCACTGGCGCGCTCAACGAAGCGTCTACATTCACGATGAACTTTACTAATTTCATAGCAGACATAAAGACTAGTCCACTGGGGTCTTGGTGGATTTATAGTAATTTATAGTGGTGATTGATGTGTATTTTATAAATGTTGTAAGACAATGCTTATTTCCTTCTTTATTTATCCCGGCTTTATCCCGGCCGGTGCCAGGGTCAGTCTTCCAGCTAATTTTTCGCCATTTAATACAATCCATATGAATTTAATCGATTAATATTATAGATGTAGGAGTGAACCACATACTGTAAAATATTTTAAACAAATTTTGTTGGGATCTAGAAGTTCTTTTTCATTTTTAATGAACTTAAAGAGTTTTGAATGCATATTGGATGCTATTATTAACAAACGTATAAATAGTAATATTTAGGGGCAGTTGAACAAAAACAAAGCCCCGCCTGTATACTATTTGTATATGAAGTATCAAATAAATAAATAAACAATTTTGAAAGACGCAATCCGAGTAAACAACTCACAGCAGGTTCCTAATAATTGTCTTTCTAACCCCATTGAAAAGGTATACACCAGTCATCTAATCCATATATCTCCATAAAACCACATTGCATTAAACGATACACACTCAACTGACACACGTTGAAAAATGTTTCCACATCCAATACGTATATTGTCCCGTTTGAAAACGTGTCCGGCGGCGTGATAGCAGTAATGAAGTGCAAATAAATGCGGTCGAGAGTAAAACGTTATGTGAGAAAGTCGACGCGGACTATATTAGATCGGCGAGTGCGGACGGCAAATGGATGCGATGAGCTATAATAGAACGGACAATATGAACCAAATCTATGCGCGTAGTTATTCTAGGATGGGTGCCCAAGATACGGGCTTGCCTACTTTGGGACCCACACTTTGGATATATCATTAACTGTAAAATGTGTACCTTGAATTTTGTATTTTCTGGAGGTTTTTCACAATAAAATTTATTATTTATTTTATTATTTACGTATTGGACGCGGCAAGGAGGAGAGGGAAGGTATTGTCACTGCGCAGGAGTTACTAAAGCAGAAACAGACTAAGGTATTATACTAGAGCCGAAAGCAGAAAATTTTTGTAGAGACAGACAGTCATTGCGTAGAAGTGACAAGGACAGGTATAGATACTACTTATCAACGCTCAACTTATTGCTCACAAAAACGTTATGATAATAGTAACCTGCGTTACGATACATAGCGTCATTGGGCATGACAAAACTTTACTGAATATGTAAAGTTTGCAAAATTCATTCTTAAGATCATACACAATACACATATTCGTATATTTATATATTTTACAACTACTGGTACCGTAGATCTCTGCTACAAATAGTTTATACGCGGTGTCGGCTCTATCATAATATCTCAGTGACTGCGACGCGATGTTTGCACGAGGCACTCCTTATACGTATATGCTAATATAATTGTGTTTGCATTTGACCGCGACTCGGTAGACGCTTTACTCCTCTATGCTGCCGTTTGAGATCGTTTCATTTTCTTAGTATAATCCGTCTATAAGATGTTTCATTATTTTTATAGTATTCGATGGGAGCATATGAAATATATTTCGCTTATCTATAGGGTAACATGTGAATACATAATAGATTATTTCTTTTATAGAGTATTCATAGTAGCATAATGCCAACCCGCACTAGGACAGCGTGGTGGACTACATGGCCTAAGCACTCTCAATCGTACTCTGGATTGTAAAGGAGGCCCGTGCCTTGCAGTGGGATGTATATGGGCTGATACAATAGTAGCATAATATAATTAATGGTAGATAATGGTTTCTTAGATTTACGCGAATGTTACACATTGAAATAAAACTATTATTTACGAATTTTATCGCAAATTTAGTTAAATTTTTTACATTTTTGACTTCCCGACGTTTCGATTACTTTACAGCATTCGTGGTCACGGGGTGGACGTGTAAAAAATTAAACTAAATTCGCGATAAAATCCGTAAATAATTATTTTTATTTTAATGATAGATGTTTAACTCTAGCTTTAACCTCATTTAGTCATACTTTGATGATTAGAACATCATATAAATAAACGCAAAAACAAATAATTAAAATAAGTACAATGTATATCAAAATAGTCCTTGATTTTGACAGTCATTACAATTCTTTTGATACTGATTGTGTAACATCAGAAATTCATATAAAAACATTAATTATTCAACACATAAAGTGCGCGCATTAGAAACTATTAACCAGATTATCATATTATGGAAATGTTTACCGAATACTTTTCACATTACAAATCATACATATTCTTACACTTCACCGTTCATCATACAACCACCAACTACATACTTAGTGGTAGTAAGTTATCACAGACTCCCATACATAGCTGCAATTAATAAACATAAATATTACCTATTATACATCACCACAAAATATTTAATATTTATAACTAACGACTTAGTCAAAGAGACCGCCCCGAACCGTCCCTGGCGAGAATGTTCCCATTATACTGGCAACGTTGCCACGTTGGATTGCCAGAGATATATGCTGCACCAGGAAGGATTCGGCACGGTGATCCTGACCATTCCGCCTCAGACGACGCCCCAGTTCACGGACAAAATCCTTAGCCTCCGCGCACCACACCCCACTGACCTCAACCGCAAAGGGAACGAAAAAATAAGCTTGTTCCAGCATGGCATATTTATGATGTTTCTGAGTCGCTGCCCATTCAGCAGACCCGGCTCTTCGAGAGGTGCGAGTTAAGTGAGAGGCGGCGTACGTACTAACACAAGTCGCATCCCACAACAGGCAGCGACCTTTCTCCCACGGTACGAGTGTTAGTCCATCAGGACGCTTCCCATCGGAGCGACTCAACCCCGGCGGTTCCAAAGTGCAAGGTAAACCGGCGGA
Source organism: Hyles vespertilio (assembly GCA_009982885.2). Taxonomy (NCBI): domain Eukaryota; kingdom Metazoa; phylum Arthropoda; class Insecta; order Lepidoptera; family Sphingidae; genus Hyles; species Hyles vespertilio. Next base: position 6,599,438 of record CM042817.1, on the reverse strand, counting down.
AACCAAAGCACGGCGAATGACCTCGTTGAGCGTGTGGTGGCGCGGGAAACGACCCGCCGATCTGGAACAAACCAGACCATGGTAACCCGTGGCGTCAACCTGTGCTCCACATCCGCAAACGTGTGGCTCACAAATTTTGCTCCCAACCCTGAGCGCTACGGCTACTCTTAGCGAACCGTCATCGAGGAGGGTACCTAAGTGGGGAGATGGAATGGCATGAAGCCAGGCCCCCGCCTCTGGGGTAGAAACCGATTTAAGCCTAGCCAAATCGACTCCTCGTGCCGAATGAAGCAGCTCGGCGTTTCGTGCCGCACAAACCCGCTCGTCCCACAAACGCTGCACACTCGGGTTTTCAGGCTGATCAGCGGCCGGACACAATAGCGACCATGCACTTAAAGCCTCCACTGCGTACGGAATAGCAGAACTGCCACCCTGTAATGGGATTATGTTAGTGACCAATTCTACAACCCCATGCGCAGACGCCAAAAAGGCCGATACGCTGACATCCCTCACACGCCTAACACCTAATCCACCGTGTCGAATCGGAAGAGATGTTTGTATCCATTGTTTATCGTCAAGGTGTATATTTAAAATACCCTCTAAAGCGTCCTTAATGTCATTATCCAATGCATCAACTTCATCTGGAAAAAGCCACGTGGGACATGTTCTTAGAACGTACATCAGTTTGGGTACAGAGAGGCAGCTACGGAAGAGTGTGAGAGCTACGTGGCCAGATAAATGTGGGAGATGTTGTCGAGCAGAAGCAAGCATTCGTCTTCGGTTACGGAGGCAGTTAGTTAAGCCGTTTTCAAATATTGGAGCGCCCAGAAGCTCAAACGACTGCTCATCAACAATTTTAATGTTCTCGATTTTTTCTTCAACGACGTTTCCACAGCGGTACAGCTCACATTTTGCGCTATTTATAGTGAGCCCAATATCCCTCAGCCTAAGAATCAACATCTCCAAATCTTTGGCGACAATATAAGGGTCTCCTCCGATTATACCGTCGTCAAGGTACCATACATTAAGGGGCGCCCCAAGCGTGGCAATTATTCGGTTAACTGTCAGACTGAAGAGTAGAGGGCCAAGTGGATCACCTTGTTGCGCACCCGTTTGTGATGTAATTTTGTGACCGTTAAAATATAAGTTGCTGGGACAGACGTAACACTGGTCGAGAAACGGGCTTAACAGAGGAATTTTGTCTCGGGCCTCGACCAGCATTGCGCCTCTCTCTATACTATTAAAAGCGTTCTTGAGGTCAATTTTTACAATGATATTGCCATCTCGCTGTGGATCCGTCGCGAAAATACGAGTAGAGTGAATGGCTGCCTCGCAACCCCGTGGTGTACCAAACCCTAACTGATGCGGCTGCAATAAGTCCGCAGCCTTGTCGCGTACGGCACGACAACCCAATTTCGCCACGAGGCGACGTATCACGCTGCCTACTGCAATGGGCCGTATACCACCAACTTTTTTGTTGAGTGCACAAAGCGACGCTCCATATAAAAAGGGGCACACATCGCTACACAATTTTCCCTCAAGGAGAAAATTGCACAGGCTCGTTAGGGATTCTAGCAGTTTTGGTCCATTGTCTCCAGCAGAAATTGACACCAACTCCTTCAAATGCTGCGGTCGCAAACCATCTAGACCTGCTGCTGAACTGCAATGAAAAGACGCGATTGCTTCCACCACATCTTTGGAGGTCACTTGCAATACTTGGAGACAATCCACTGAGGCTTGTGTATAAGACATAGAGCGAATGGGAGACGGATGCTGTTCCCGCAACCTGTCCAGCGTTACAGGGTCCGAGGCAGCCAAGGTACAGTCCGAAGTGAGAAGCCTAACCGCCCCTCTTAAGTCTCCGTCGAACACTTTCGTTTCGATTTGTTTATATAAAGATGAAGTTCTCTGCGGCCTCTGGGCAGGTAAGTATTCAAGAGTGTCCCCGATATTCCTTTTAACTTTACCGGTCAATGACTTTGAGTCGTTGCCGTCCTCTGGGACCCTGAGAGCAGAATATGCAAAAGAGAGCAATGCATACCAATCATTAGGAGAGTTATTTTGAAGGCATTTCACAATAATGGAATTTAATCTACCTGCAGCCAGATTTCTCGCACCTTTCGGAATGTGCTTTAAAACATGCACATTAGCTCTATAATTTGCCAATCTCTCTAGACGAGTCAAATCTAGTGGCGAATTGGAAGAGTTAACTTCATCAGCTCCTGGGTTTTGCGTGGGACTTGGTACCCCAACCGAGGCGGTCGGTCTATGTTTACGGGTGATGTGTATGGTCAACCCGCGTTTTGTGAAACGACGCAAATTGTTCGAAGTGCAATGTGGACATAAAAGGTTAGCCTCTGGATTAACATCCATTATAATTTTGTAATGAATATAAGAAAACAAAAAATAAAAAAGTCCCAAATCACAAGCAGTTAAAAAAAAATACAAAAGACAAATTACATTTCAATTAGAATTAAAAAAAACATTAAAAATAATTATTAGTAATCAATAATAAATAAAAAAAAAAAATTACAATAACCATACAAAATAAATTATGTCGATATTAAACGTATATATAAACAATCTAGTCACAAAATTGCATAAAAGGTTAAAAGCAAAAAACAAAAATAACAAAATTAAAATGTCAAAAATAAAAAAAATATCAGCAAACCGAATAAAAAGTAACTACAAATTATTAATTACATCCTATGTAATAATATTATATTAACCTTATATTGTGGAAGTTACATTTACATTTTAATATACCCGAGGCGCCATCTGTTGTCGAATTGCAACAAGAGTACTTCATATTGGTGGTATGCTGCTAGCAAGTGATTTCGTGATCGCAGTAAAAATTAATAAATAAAATTGCGATTTTTTTTCTTCTCCTTTTTTTGCAAACTGTTGGATTTGAACTCGGTGTCTAACGAGATCGTTTAGCGTGATGTGAACCACCAGGCCAAATCGGTTAATGAAGGAGTTGTTCAAATTATTGATATCTACTATATAACGTTTCTAGTGCAATTCATGTTAGCCAATGACGGAACGTTACACTGACAAATGCACTGTTTCAAATAGAACAACGAACTTCTGTTTGTTTTTGCACTTTAATTCACTGTTTGCGCCGACGAAAGGGTTCCTTTTGCACTGCTAGTTTATAAAGTCAATAAACAGTCACTGTCGCAGCTACAAATCACTAAAAATCCATTGCTTTATAAATGTTGTGAGGTGGACTGAGTTCATACACTTTTTTCACTTTTTCTTGAAAATGTATCGCTGTAGAGAGCCACAAACGATAGGTGACGCGAGATAGATGATAAACTTTTAACAGAATATGTATGTGCAAGCGAAAATTTAATATTACTATTTTTTCGCAAAGTTATTTCCGGAGCTACTGTTTACATGAGTGAAGTACCCACTTTTTTATAATAATATTTTATTACAATTAATTACAATAAAATATTTAGGGTAATCCCAACATTTACAATACTGGGATAATCTTAAATAACTTGTCGGTTCTTAAAGATTGAAGGGAAGAAGTACGAATTGTTATGTATTTGATAATGTCAATAACCACTCGAATAATGAAATTCATCCCAAGGGGAACTTTCCGCTTTCCGGGACAAAACTATTACATTCTTTGCGTCGCAACAAAACGTTTGCCAATTTTTTGTTGAACTCATTCGATCGACTGCCTCGGTGGCTTAGTTGTACTACGACACGGTTACTAAAATCTTGGAGTCAAATCCCGGGTCGGGCAAAGTCATATTGGCTTTTTCTATGAATTATCAGCTCGGAATCAGGAATTTGTGCCCGATATAGCGATAGGCTCGCCCCCTATCACATCGTGGGACGGTACACACATGGCGAAGTGTGGGTGTCTTGGTACCTCTACCTACTCCTGGGAAAAAGGCTTGAGTTTACGTATGTATGTACCTATGTCATTCGATCGACTTCAAACATAGGTCATACATGCTTGAAATTAATTTTCGAACCGATGAGTAGTCGAATGAAATGTATAGTCCAAGCCGTAAATGGTACAGCACAATGGACTAAGGCCAAGTTGATCTGCTTGATGATCAGCTTTCGCTTGCTCACCATCGATCCGATAGTCGATAGTCAATACGGATCTCTGGATATTATTAACATTCAGCGTATTCGAATGTGGTAGCCGGTCGAACCGACTCTAGTCGTTGGCGACGTTTCTGGGCTCTTAATTATCGACATTGACGGTACGATAGTCACGCAAAACGATTATCCGATGATCAGTAGTCTATAAGAGTGCATGCGTAGTGTCAGCGTGGTCGAGTGTGGTAGCCGGTTGAACTACCTAGACTGGTTATTAACGTTCTTCAGCTCTCGATAATCGTCATCGATGGTACGATAGTCACGCAAATCGATTATACGATAATCAGTAGTCTATAAGAGTGCATGCGTAGTATCATCTTGTTCCAGTGGTAGCCGGTTGTACCAATCCAACTGGTTGGCGACCTTGTCCAGCTTTCGATTCCGCGGTATCAATTAATGTTATATTATACATTTTGTTACCATTCTGCCTTTACGATGTGGGACTTTCTCTCTGCTTAGCTGACAGTGACAACATACATATTATTCACACTCGCATGTCAATATAAACATGTTTTATATTTTGTGTATTATTTATGACATTGGAGGCAATTTACTCGGTGGAATTAGCAAGATTATAAATGTTCAGCGCTACATAATGACAATGCTTATTTGTTGTTAAAAATTATTTTGTCCGTCTTATCACAAGATCACAAGGTTATACAAATATTATAAGATTCATTATTATTATAGAAATCGCTTCAATGTTCTCAAAATACGATATTATTACCATGGATAAAAGATCCATAAATTGCACCAATACAGTAATTAAATGTAACATCGAAACCAATTACAACACCAATCATATAATACCCGTGCGAAAAAAACATTCACAATCCGCCAAACAACTAAATCATATAGAATATTTTATTCTCTAAATCGGTACGGCACGATTTTTCCGCACAAAAATCTCTAAATGTCATTTACATAACCAGTTTGCAGTCAACGTATTATGATCATTAGAAAAAATGTTGAACAAAACAAGTACAAAACGCATATAATTTATAACATGTTAATTGCCCGACGTATTAACGTAATTCCACAGCATAAACTTTTAATGTTTCGACAGATATATATTGAATTTTCAAATGGCAAAAGCTACAATCACACGCATGTTTCGTTTCCTTCACTGTATATTCTTTTTTTTATTTGCAACTAGCGGCCCGGCCCAGCTTCGTCCGGGTACAAATAGATTTCTATACAATAATATGTACGTATTATACATATAAACCTTCCTCTTGAATCACTCTATCTATTAAAAAAACCGCATCAAAATCCGTTGCGTAGTTTTAAAGATTTAAGCATACAAAGGGACATAGGGACAGAGAAAGCGACTTTGTTTCATACTATGTAGTGATGAATGGCGAGACGACCATGCCGTTCACCTGTTGGTAAGCGATACGACCGCTCATGAACAGTAGAAAACCAAACAGCGCCTTGAATTATAAAGCAAAGATTGGCATTCCACTGCGCTCGCCATCCTGAGACATATGATTGTAAGTCTCAATATGTCGAGGCTACAATGTCCTTCAAACCGAAACTCAACAAAGCATTTACACTGCTGTTTGGCGGAAGAAGCAACTGTAAATTAAATACAGAAATAAACTACCAATTACAAATATGCACCTAAAAATTACCAAATAAAACAAAACAGTCTCCCAAATTCCAGTACAGACGATATTTCAAACTAATAGTAACACGGTGCTCGTACCCGCTAACTGCCGAGCAAGTGTTATAAATCAAAAGTACTTAATTGACATCCCCTCTCGAGTAATTAACGTGCCACTTGGGCTAATGCTTGGCGAACCAAACCGATGTCCGAAGTTCAATGAAGGAATATCAATGTGTTGTGTATAGTTTATTGGTGTCGTGGAGAATTGGGTTGGTTAGACTTTGATTTCGATTTTTACACAGGGTTATTGAAATATTGTTATCTAGTATCAGCTCTTAAATTTGAGGTAAATTGAATAATTAATTCATTAATAATTTCCCTGTACATATATTCCCCTGTATAATTACTGACGATTTGATTTGCAACCTCCAGTCATAATCCAGTTCTCGTTTTTTTTTAATTTAACCATCCCTAAATGCTTAGCCCTATTAAAGGTATATAGGGTTAAAAACTATGCGGATGGCTAAATAAAAATATATTATAGGTATATATAATTTAATCAATTTGGTGTCATAGCATTTACGTTGCTTGTAAGGTATTATGAATAAATTCTATGACACAACATTGATCACTACTCAGTATTAAAGAGGTGGTCAATATGACTCAACCTAGCAACTAAACGAGCATTTAATAGATCACCAGCATACAAAACTCATATCTCGCATCTCAATACGAAAGACATAAAACCAGAACAAGCCTTTAAGTAGGACATACATCGTGTTGAAGTAACTAGACATCCTATATGTCCGCACCGAGACTCAAAGCTGGGCCATCAATGTTCCAGTGTTTTACGAGCCAAGCGACTCTGATTTACTACTCTTTATAGCAAACAATTAATTTTAATTGTGATGTTATTTTAGCTATTGACGTTTGCGGTTTTGATGTCATGCTGGTAAGTATATTAAAAACATATTTGTTAATAATTAATAAATATAGTTAAAAGATTAAAATATATTTATTAGTGTAGTGGCCTGCTGGTAAACGGACCAAATGCGGCTGCCAATATATATGTTCACGGTGATCCCCGGTTGAAGGGACTTGTACAGTGTATTTAAAAAAAAGACATATTGTCTTGACCTTGCAGTCAGACACGTGACATCGCAAAATTTTTTTTTTTCAGCAACGCCCATCCTAAGTTCAATATTCTATGATCACCCAAATGTCTTTATAATCGAACTCACAACGTTTGGCAAATGGTATAAACCAGCCCGGGTGTTGTAGAAATTATGGAGCGGTACTCGATAGGGTTAATTCCAACAAGTGCTTGTTACCGCGTCTGTACTGGGAGAATAATGAAAACAACACGTAAATAAAATAAGTCGATCCTTGCAAACTCCACAACAATGACAATGTAATAAAAACTTTTTATATTATCGACAGCGTAATTGAACAATACTAACAAAGCATCAAACTCGCAACTAATACGAATGTATCGGAATTGGAAACATTTTTACCGCGCACTCGATGCAAGCTGGGGTTTTTAATCCCATATCTGATTACAGGTTTATGCGGCAACTTTTATCGGTCTTGCAAGTCTAGTTACTGTCGTGAATCATTGAAATATAACAGAGCGGTCACTGCGAACAAAATTATTACTATGGACTTATTTTGTACAGTCAGCGACATAAGTCGTTGAACACTTCACATTTTTTGATAAGCTTTTTATGAATTAAAATTTGTACGTACTACTCTGTAGTCATAAAATATAACCAAGTAAAGTCATCTATGCCGAGATGTGCCATACGATATTAAAAATAATTATTATTTTGGATGATAAGACAATTCCAAATCTCGTGAATGTGTAGCGACTTATGTCGCTGACTGTACAAAAATAAATACAGTTAAAGATGCAGTAAGAAAAGAATATTTCTCAAAAAGAATTAAAATAAGAGGTAATAATCATGTTTTTAACTCGGTAAAGGCTTGTTATTAGCTTAAGTTATGTAAGATTCGTTATTTTTATTTATTATTTGCCCGTAAGTTTTTCTAAAATAAAATAAACAAAACAATATCTTAACCTGTACGTATGTACTTTTCAAACATGTGGAAAAGCAGTAAAGCGAGAGCGAAGATAGCCTAGCTGCCACAAACATTTTGTTCCAACTTTCCTCTCTGCAATATAAATAGATTTATGCAGTCACTTTTATCGGTTCTGTAACTAATTTCGAGTATCTGCCGTGAATCAACTGCATCTGTACGGACGCACGGACACAATCGTCATTCGCGTTTTCCAATCAAAATGTAAATCGTGTGCGGCTGCTTTACATTCATTTGTGTAGAAAAGTGCCGCGAAATGCGCGAGTTGTATTGTCATGTGCGTGTGGCGCGTGCTATGTAAAGCCCTGGTCTGTCGAAGCTACGCATAGCGTTGCGTTGCGCGGAATGCGGTGTCAAACTCGGTTTTGTATGAAAAACATTGACATTGACAAGTTCCGCCGCAGTATGCGTCATCCAGCGTCTGCGGTGAGGGGTCAACCGGGTGATGGGTGGACTGGTCTTTTGTGCTGTCACACTATGCGTCGGTGTAGAGGGGCAAGTGTGGTGAAGCACGGGGCGGATACACCGCACAACGTGCCGTCATTCTCATCATTTCGTCGCGGTAAGCGTTTTTGCGCAATAGATTTATTTGGAGACAATATTTTTATCACTTTTTGTTTGGTTTAAACTTTTGTTTAGGCTGTGGCGCGTATATCGACTATGTGCTGCCGCACAGTACGTTTTATACAGTTCACGTACGTTCCCAATGACAATGGCACAATATTACACCACGTAGGAATAAAACTTTAAAACCTTGCTTTGGTAAAAAAAAATACAATTAAAAAGTAAAAATAATTAATATTTAATAAGTACAAGATTATAAAATGGAGTCAATTACATTTATTTTATTGTTATAAAAATGACGAACGGAACTGTATGTTAATTGTTCTAAGTACCTAGTACCCCATGCTTTTTAACAAAATATAGCAACGGAATTAGTTCCCAACTGATCACGGTACAATTGGAGACGATTTATTAGTAGGTATCTATATACATTCAGTCTTTATCCCTATTCGCAGGGCACTTTATCAGCCCATATACCGTATACGTCCCACTGCAGAGCACGGGTCTCCTCTACAATCGAGAATACGATTGAGAATGGTTAGGCCATACTAGCTGGCCTTATCCCTATATTTGCATAGAAAGAAATACAATCAACAAACTTTGTTTGATAATATGCAGATATCATCCGGAGTCGTATACTACATGGACCTAGTGGAGACTAGGACGAATTTCCGTGCTTTCCGGCGTTTTTGCCATACCTATTACTGGAATCAAGTATAACAGCTCACACAATAGGTCCCATTTGAATGTAATAATGAATTCCGTGGTGCTTTACAGCTGGCTTCTCCGGCTGTAAAAGTCTTTTTGGGAGGTTATTTACCTCTTTAGTTCAATGTTTTGTCACCCGCTTTGCACGGAGGGAAGTGGACATTATTTATTTCCAACTCCTCCTATTAATTTAACTTTCTGATTAATTTCGTTGCGGGTTAAAGACAAGTTAGACATTCCCGGAGACTCGCCGAGCTTCAATGCTTGGTGTCATTACATTGCGTGCCACTGTTGATCCTGGCTTACAGGAGTTGCAGTGGCGGGTGTGAGGGCGGGACAGTCTCCTAATCAACAAACAACAAATTTTATATGAGCCCGAAAAAGTAGCTACAAAGAATCTTATGATGAGTTTTGTATCAGCCCATATACATACATTCGTTGTATAATGGTTGTATATTATCTTCGTAGTTATTTATAAAATCCAATTGCACGATATAATAAACTATCGCCGTTCGACACAATTAGCACCACTCTCCTAGCACCTGGAGTGCATCATGTGATGCAATTTTAAATATGTAGTTCCTCATAGTAGTATCAAGTTCTGTGTTTTCCGCTTTTTTCCATTCCCATTCCATTAAAACCCCCTCTATATATATTGTAATTTGTGCTACTTACACCTACGCATATATATTTTGAGCTTTGTGTTATGAATTCTGTTAAATACTAAAATAAAAATATTATTTTAAAAAGTGACCATCGGTATTGTTCCAGGTTTTGCTTGTGACAATTTTAAAGGAAAATAATTAAATCGTTATGGAATTTATTTTTACCCAATTACGGTACGATCGATAACGATAATGTAAGAAAGGATAACTACATAAATCCAGTGAAATTTAATTTGATCTGACAATAAGTTGTTTAGCCGAAAAAAATGTATTCAGCACACGCGTATTTCATTAGAATGATAGGAACCACTTATATCACGTATCAATATTGCGAAAATTGTCTCGTAAACATATATACCCAGTTTATTTAAAATGACGCACAAACATTTTTTTTAAAGAAATTTTATATATTTTCGAACTCAAATGATTGTTATTTGTTGTCATGGAAATTCAAGAAAACTTCAATGCGAAATTGCCATAGTAACGTTGGTTGTCAATGAACGGTTCTCCCATTGGTCAATAGTTTACGCACAGAGTGAAACCTATATGAGAACCACCTTTTTTGTTGTTATGTGAACTACGTTGCATGACGTCATGACGTTACCGCTTACCGCAGTGTCGCGCGTATTCTTCGCCAGACCAGGCCTTAAAACGTATGCGATTATACAAATCTAAACAAAATATTTAATTACGTGATCTTTTGAATCTTTAAGTGTTTATATTCCATATTATTCTTTATTTTCTTGGGGTCATCACAAGATTTTATCATTTCTAGCTTATTTCGTTTACTATCGTCCTATCCTAATCAAATCATGTTTATACTAGCTAAGTTTTACAGTCTATTCACGATGCCAATAGACTAGAGCAATTAATGGGCTGAGCCTTGACTATTCCACACTACTAAAAACAATCTTCAACTTTTGTTATTCATAGTTAGGCAGTCATTAAATAATATTAATCCACATTATGATCATTGTTGTCCCCAGGAAATATTCTATCAACATGAACCTCCCCCTAATAATTAATAATCATACAAAAGTAACACTCACAACGCCTCTAATATTAACCGTATTACAAAATAAACACAGCAAAAATAGGCAAATACACATATCGTTTGTAAAGGACAAGCGGCGACATTTCTACTTGCTAAGTAACTCCTGAAACAGTTATTGCCATAGCAGTGGCAATTTGTCAGATTTATTGCACTTCTGTGCCCCGGACTTAACTCACAACCTATTTAATAGCATATAATATTTCATTTTTAAACAATCAAATTTGTATGAATCTAAATTCTCTCACAAAGTATGAATATTTTTCGTAACAATTGTTATTTGTTTGGGCAAGTTGCGTACTCTATCGCGTCTGGAATCTAAAACGTGGCTAAATGAGTTTGGGAAACTTTAGTCTATGATACTTATTATAGTAATAAAGTCTAATACTTTTTTGGTATACTGACAAAATAAATTGACTACAATTTACCTCATGGTGGGTTTAGTATAAGATCAAGTATTTACATTAATAAATGCACCCAACAGTCAAATACATAGTCCTAACCCCACTTTAAGATCCAGTTCGGTGTCGTGGGTATCAGTAACTACGAGACACATTTACCGAAAACAAAACCGGGTGGTAGTTGTAGTGACTAGCAGTCTTGATATACCCCTGTATTTTAGCCATTCCAGAATTATTTCTACAGTAAATATATTGAATACGATTCTCTGATAGATTCAATTTATATTTAGATAAAAAAGTCAGTAATCTTTTGGCGCCTGAATCTGAAACATTTATTCTAAAAATACTAAAATGAGATCCTAAGAGGTTCTACTGTATATAATAGAAGCGTGGGTGTGACCTTAGACCTTTTTACTTTTAGAGTCTAATTTTCTAACTGTAATTTTTGTGTACTATATATTGATTAGGAAAACATGAACGTAGTTGGCGACGGTACATCTTAAATCCTTTATGAACAAGTTCTAAACGTAGCAGGTACCTAATCATTGTTAAATGTCAGTGTCAAAGCAAATACGATAATCACTCGACCTGACAAAAGTTTTCGAAAGTCACTGGATGCAGGGCACTTCAAAGCGGTCCCTGAGGAAGTTATTGGAGAAGACGTATGATCAGTATTGGTCTTTTGGTTGAGAATGGCAGTAATATAATAAGCTATCATATTCATCTCTTATTATTACCCCGACACACACAAGCTCATGCCTAAAGTTATAAGCAGAGGTGCCACTAATGCTACCCACAGTTCACTGACCTTGTTTCCATATTTGTTATCCTCTCATTAGTTTCCTATAAGCTCCAATTTTCAACTCTATCCCATCAATTCACATATGTAAGCCATTGAAAGCAGTAAAATCGTCACAATTTAAATCAGTAACAATTACATCATTGACAACAAGCCGAGCAAATTGTTCATTAATAAAGCGGACCAGCGTAATAGGAGCCTAATACATCCAAGGAGTTCGCTGTATGGAATCAAAACGTAAATCTACTTCGGATGGGACATTTATGCGTCGCGAGCGCCGCTCACAGACGTGCTACGTTGCCAACTTTTATATGCTGTTTGTGAGGCTAAAACACTCCTACAGGCCCGTCGCCACTCAACATTCCCATTTCTTCATAAGCGTAGATAGTTTTGTCTTGCTCCTTTTATTTTATTTGGAGCATTTCATGTCGCCGCCGATGGATGAACGTCCTCGCATTAATTTGAACGTCATCATATTTATTTGCGGAGTGATATTCCCGACACCTGTTTTGATGGTTCTTGTTGAAACGAGTTTGATTGAGCACATTGCTGCGTTGGCGTAATTGGGATGAGTTGCTTGTTGCAGATGTAAGCGTATGCAAGTGGAATGCTTTATGTTGTTTTAATTGTTTAGGTTGTTGTACTTTTATGTGACTAATGTCAGGAGGAAAAAGGCACGATTTCATCATATACTTAATTTTCCTTATTCAATCACCTAAAGAATTACGTATGTACATACAATACGACATTTGAATGGGAATTTAAGTAGTCTCTTTTAATAATCGTCTCATTCAATGAATTGTGCTATATTGGATTTTGGGCCGTAAGATCCTAAATATCACGAACCAGAACGAGATCTAGAACAAAATATCGGACACTGTAGGGTGCAAGATTATTAAACTTATACTTTGTTTTATACCCTAGTGGGGGAGCATTTATAGTGCTTATACTTTTAGATCGTCCTATAAAAAAACCTTTAAAGTACATGAATGTATCATGAACTCACGCCCTTTTTCCCAGAAGAGGTAGGCAGAGGTGCCACTAGGACACCCTCATTTCGCCTTGTATGCTCCGTCCTACACAGTGTAATAGGGAGCGAGCCTATCGCCATATCGGGCACGAATTCCTGACTACGGGCTGATAATCAATAGAAAAATCCAATATCACTTTGTAACTTAGAGCTTTGTAACCGTACCGTAGTACAACTACGCCACCGAACCAGTCAAACCTTTAAAGTTCTACCTGAAATTAGTGGTATTCATGACATACTACCGACATCAGCTAAGGACAAACCGCGGCACATACCGCCCCACAATACGTGAAAAGATATAGTGCCCCCTAAACCGAGCATAACGAACGACCCTTACAAAGACCGATATTAATATTCCGACAATATTCGCACAACAGTACGGCATGCTCGGAAATTCGTATGACATCATACGTACGTGCGGGATTTCTCGTGTATAAGGAAAAATAGGGTTAAATTGATAACGCGTTGGAAAACGTTATGTATTCCGTACGACAGTGTTTTAGGTGCCATCTTTATTTCAAATGTGGAACGAGGTGACACTACATCATTTTGCGTTCGGATTGGTTTCGTATATTTCGTCTATTCTATTGATGTGTGAAAATTGTGGTGAATAAATAAATAAATAAATACCAAGAAAAATTCTAAGCTAGAAAATGTTTCTTTGAAAACAAAACCTGTTCTAGGTTACTACAATTAGGTATTAGAAACCATCATAACAACTTAGGTCATTTGACTCATCAATGAACATAAACAGGAAAATAGAGACCAGCAAATTGAAAAAAGAACAATGTATAACATAAATAGTAATAATAAAACAAATAAAACACAATAGTGATAAGAAACCAATTTACTTTAAACTCTATCTTAATGACGATGTACAAAAAAATGATTTTATGTAGTAAATGTACATATACACATCGACGCAGGAAAGCGATTTTGTCGTATCTCGAAACAAGCAATTTTACACCAGAATCAAAAAAAAAATTCAAAATTTATAACCTAGAGGTTATAACTAGAAAACTTAGGATCATGTCTTCAATCATAACATTTTAAAATAAAATTTTACATTTTCACGAGGAAATTCAATGCGGTATTTTTTTTTTATAAATTAAATAATATACAACACGCATATACGTATTTTTTGAGATACGACAAAATCGCTTTCCTGCGTCGATATATAACAGGCTCTGTAATACAGTGGATAAAAATTGAGGTGATTCAAGACAAGGCGGGTTCCACATCCTACAATACGCCGACGATCTAGCGTTGTATGTGAGGAACAAATCAATTCAGGATGCAGCCACATCTCTATGTCTTTCTTTGCAATCTCTGAACTGTTGGCTTTTAAGACATGGCTTGAACCTCTCAGCCCAGAAAAGCTCTGTGGTTATCTTCTCCCGGAAACAACAGCACCCGTCGATTCAAGTAAGCGTAGACGGCAACGCTATACCGATCGTTTCGAAAGCAAAATTTTTGGGCGTATATTTGGATTCCAAATTAAATGGTGTAAACCACATTAATCATTTAATTAAAAAATGCGAACGAGTTGTCCCCATGCTAAAAGTACTAGCTGGTGTTTGGTGGGGGGCACACCCATTCACAATGAAACTACTGTATAATGCCCTAGTGAGAAGCATAATGGACTATGGGACGTTCCTCATGATTCCATGCAACAAGGGTGCGCTATTGAGACTGGACAAGTTGCAGGCTAAATGCCTCCGGATTATATCTGGTTGCATGAAGTCCTCTCCAATTAATGCGTTACAGGTCGAGTGTGCAGAACCACCGTTATCACTAAGGAGACAATACCTGGCCACCCGCTTTTGGGCTAGAATTAGTGGCAAAGGCTCCCACCCACTGCAAGAAAAAATTGGAGAACTAAATCAAATTTGCAATGAAGCACCTTATTGGATTCATAAAGAGATCCCCCTTTACCTTCAATCCTATCGATCCCTTGCAAATTTAGAGGGCCCAATAATTAAAACACACAGGCTCCCTCTATTTAACATTCAATACGAAATTCTTTGCTATAGACCTGAAATTATCTTAGATATTGGCCTCTCTAAACACACTGTGTCAGCGGATCGGATTTTTAATGCCTTGGTTGGAGAACGCTGGAATGACTATCACAGATTTTTTACTGATGCATCTAAATTCACATATGAAGAATATACAGGTTCTGCCGTTTTCTATCAAAATTTAAACATTATCTTACAATTTAAATCCCCTAAGGAATCATCAGTCTACACAGGAGAATGCATTGCTATTTTAGAAGCATGCAACTATATAGAATCCCATAATATCCATAAGGGTGTTATATTCACTGATTCACTGAGCTGTCTTAAAGCTCTGGGTCAAAATCCTTATAAGGATAGATTACATAACTCCCTGCTTTTAAATATTAAAAAATGTTTATACTCTTGTTCAAGACAGGGCAAAACAGTGCATTTAACATGGATCCCTAGCCATTCAGGTATAGGAGGTAATGAGTGTGCAGACAGACTAGCCAAGAATGCAATTTCTTCAGAAGCATCCGACCTAAAGCATTTTGTCCACCATAACTATGATTTACTAAGCCTTGCTCATAGGACTTTGTTGATATTGTGGCAGGACCACTGGAACAAATCTGCAATGCATAAAGGCAAACATTACTATGCCATACAATCAACCATACCACCTATACCTTGGTTCTACAAATTTAAAAAAGTGTCCAAACCTGTCATATCATCTGTTTCCAGAATTCGTATAGGCCACTGCTCTTCCCCGGTATTCTTAAACAAAATTCGGGTTCGGGACTCGTCTCTTTGCGAGTGTGGGTTGGACGATGGTACTTTGGAGCATATTTTCTTTAACTGCTCTAGAAATACCTCCTCATTTGATCTTTATACTCATTTAACATTTTTGAACATTCCCGTCCCTATTAACTTTCCTTCTCTTTTGACCCACTCTTCCCCTCGACTTTTTGAAGCTATGATTTCCTTCATAAGATCTAACGCCATCCGTCTGTGATCTTGAAATTTGATGCGTGTTGTACTGTGGTATTCCTATCTTTTATAACATTTTAACAACTATATATTATATTTCAATGTTTTTTTTTTATATATACTACGTGTGATTGTGTTTGTTCTAGCATTTATACTAACTACGTCGCCATAACTTCATTCATAAAGTTCACTATCGAACCAACTTTAGTAATGTAGTCATGGTCATTCCACCAGAAATCATATCACACACGAGTTCTCATCGCACATCTGACATTGGCAGAATTGTCGACATCGGCATAACTTGCCAGAGAGGGGAAAAAAAAAAAAAGGCGGGTTAAATTCCAATTCAAATATAGGACGGTTAAAAAAAATTTTTTTTCCTGTTTGAAATCTACTGCCGATCCATTTGAACGTGCTTGGTGGTAAATTTCCATCACGGAACGCATATGGAAAAATGTATTCAGCTGTGGAGTGGATAGCACTCATATGCTAATAAATAATACAAGTTTATAATATTTCTTATTCATCATCACGTAGGAAGACATAATTATGATAAGCGACAACATACATCAGCAAAATTAATGCAAACATTTAACGTCTTCCTGACTTGGACGTAAACTTACTACTACACATCAATCACAACTGGCGACACCAATGCAACGCACTTTATAAAACACATTGTGAAGTTGCAACGCTTACAAAGTTGAAATTTCACATATAGACCAAGAGCCCGTGGCCGCCAGGCTTTCGACATTTTATAAAAGCTGAATGTTTGTCTGCGCATGCTTCTAACATAGGCAACATACTATCAGCTATTATGAAGTTCCGATCGAGGTTGCTTTGGAAGTTATAAGCTTCAATGTTTCTGGCAAGTTGAAAGAACCATCAAAAGTGTATGAATATCAAGGAAATGTTTGTTTGTAGTTGCCTTCATAACATATATGAAATTCAGCTTTTAAACTATAATGCTGTCAGAATTACATGTTATTTAATATTACACTATCTTCAAACTTTAACATAATGTAATTTTTTAACTTAAACATGATGTATTTTTAACTTTCAGCTTTTATAAAATGACGAAAGTCTGGCGTCCACGGGCTCTCCATCTAATAGTGCAAACTGCAACCATCGCGCAGACTGGAGCGTGTTGGAATTGCGCCAATACTCCGCCACTCCAATCTTTATGCATCCGAGACTATTTTATTATATTATTATACGATTGGAGACACCAGTAGATGCGTGAGCTTCGACAATCAAATGAGCTGATGTTTGATGTTTATTAATGTGTACGGAGTACTTGTGTATAACAGTTTCTGAATGTTTTGATGATGACTAACTCGTGGATTTGAATTTTAGACAGATTTAGTAGTAAATCTAATTGTCCCCTGAATAGTTAACCGAATAAGGCCAGCGTGGTGGACTAATATAGACTATAGGTATAGCCTAACCACTGTCAATCGTACTCTCGATTGTAGACTAGACCCGTGCCCTGCAGTGGGACGTATACCGGCTATATACAGATACGGGTATTTTAAGCTAGAAATGCAGTTGAATGGCTATAAATGTGACGAGACAATATTCTACATTTTACTTCTCGGTAACAATGAAAGTACAAGTAAAGACCAATTACATGTCTAAACTAACATTTCAGAGGAAATATTTGATTGTTTGTTTGCATTGAATCGGCTCTAAAACTACTCGACAGATTTGAAAAATCTTCTATAATTAGAATCCTACATTTTCCCTGATGAACATAGGCGACAGAATATTTTCAAAAACGTTATGAATAAATTCGGCACTGCACTATCACAACAATTCTTTAGGTGAAAATTTTTGAGCAAGTGAATCTTACAGTGATGAAGTCAATAATGGCGAGTGATGTATTCTAAAATTCCAAACGTCTAAACATTAAACCAGAATTGAAACATTTCCATTTGAAATAGACAAATATTTATGTGACCAGCGAGCATTGCGGTCAAGATTTACCCACAACGTCGTTCAATATTACGTAAACACGTTCACAAAGCATCAAATAAGATCATAAAGATCTGACACAGCACCTACACAGGTATCACTGATGCTCACAATTTAACACAGCGTATAAATGTGATATTACGTTAAAGATCACAAAGCGACCGCTCGACGTGGTATTTTAATAATTATCATTCCGACATCGGTTGCGCCGGTCGGCCGCGCCGCGCCAGCACTTTGTTGCTGCTGACAAATATTTCTCTTTGTGCTTTAAAACATTAAAACTGGATTTGTGTAATTCAAATCACGAGTGATGGTAGCTTTGATTCGGCGACAGTTGAGTTTGGAATCTTGTGATTTTTTGGAATCTAAAAATACGTTTACAATAACTGTACCAGGAGATCCCGTTTAGAATTTTCATTCAATGTTTTATATCGTAATGTAGAAGTGGCCTAGAATTATTGTATAGTTCTCATACCATATTTGATCCATATCAGTAGTCATTAAGCGAAATTAAGATTTCGACGAATAGCTTGCAAAGTGTTGCTTATAGTGTGACTACTTGTTCTAAGAATTACTTAGCCTTCAGCCTCCTTCTCACTCTACATATAAAACGGCCAGAATGGAATGTGTGCTGATGAAATTTATGACCAGAAATTCAAGGCAATTCACAACCAAACAAACTACAATTCAAACATCCTCTTCAGCATCACACAACCGCACCTACATCACGCTTGTAGATACAACTCGCAACAAATATGTAACCGAGCTGATGGCCGAATAAAACGAATGGGTGTAAACGCTAACAATTTCCAGCGACGCGACGGCCTCTGTCGACGATATTTCAAGATAAGCTTCGCCGAACGGACCGGAGCCTGCCCGTTCCCACGGCGCGACGTCAACCTACCTATGTGTTACTCGTTGCCGTAATGTACGTGCCAATGGCTGCTGTTGTTTTGGAGCATTTTGTTTGGTACTATTAAATTCCAATATAGAATACATCTCTTTTTCTACTAATTGGCGAAATAATTAAAGTGATACGATCAAATTGTAATGTTTAAAGTACATCTCTACAGCAATGCCCGGTGTGTGAAAGGATATTGATTATTGATACAGCCGATTCAAAATTTGAACGTTCTTCATTCAAAAAGTCCTTTACTAGATGTACCTAATATTATAATATACTTCGACCTACATACAGGGTATATCAAGACTGCTACCGAAAACGAAGCCGGGTGGTAGTTTAAGCGACTTCAGACACAATGCAACAGAAAAAGTTGCAAAAAAAAAGCGACAATTTTTTTTTGTAATTTTTTTCTTATGACTACATTTGGGTGGTAAATACATTTTTTCCTAAAATAATAGTGTATACCATTTTATTTATAAATAATCTAAGGCATAAAAGTGTTTAAATTATTATTTTAGCAAAAACTATGGATTTACCACCTAAAAATGAAGATATTTAAAAAATCATAAAAAATAATTGTCGCGTTTCTTTTCGAAATTTTTGGTTGCATTGTGTTTGTAGTCACTAAAACTACCACCCGGCTTCGTTTTCGGTAGCAGTCTTGAGATACCCGGTATACCGTGTGAGTTATTACTCATTGCCGTAATGTAATCATAATTTACTTTTAACAATGCTTGCTGTTGTATTGATGTATTTTGTTTATTATGATAAGCCCAATTTTGAGAACCACCTCGTCGTAGCACTGGCTGATGATATAAAATTATCACAACGTTCTTTATTCAAAAATACCGTTACTTATTCTTCTAAATCATTGATGAATGGTTAGGGAAGTTGTGAAGAAGTAACTGGACAAGTTTCCTAATACATACTATCTTCTTTTCAAACTCCAATCCTATATGAAGTCCACAAGCCAACACTAGGCAAGTTTGGTGAACAAAGGCTACAACGTAAACCCTTTTTAACTACAGAGGAAGTTCGTGTTTAAAATTGTCTTGCTAGAATTTACCAGATAAAAAGGGCATGCTAATATTATTTTTAATTTTTATATTTCCACCCTCACCAATCAGTTATCAATTCACAAATCCCCCGCGTGGTCACAACACGCCCTCGCAAATGACAACCGTCCGTATCAGATGATTATTTCCCCTTACATTTGTGTAAACGGTAATAGTTCTTTGAATCAGTTTCCCCATTCACCTGCACAATTACATGGAAACTTCACCTTTTATGCAAATAACGCAGGCTCATTACTTTTTTTCTCTCTCTTGCAACAATGCAAAGTGGCACAAAAGGGACATTAGGCTCTATACAAAGAGGCTGGTTTTTAAAACACTCTATAGATCGTTATAACTTTGCAATGAGACGTTTTAAGAATATTTATTTTACAGGAAGTGTTTGCATTTTCAGCTTCATGACTTTTAATAAAATACATTTAAATGATCATTTTTATACTAAACGTTTTGAATAAAAATTATCCAAAATTTAGGTCTATAGTCCTGGTACAAAAGTAGAGTCACCTTTCGTGTTATATAAATTATCAATTACGATTTTGCTTAACCATACTGCATATTAAAATAATTACCTAAATATGTTTAATAAATTATTCAAAAAATACACTACCTACTAAAATAACACTTTATATTGACTTCACTATTACCTATCAAGTCCGCATTGCACCATGCCTCCCCACTTCCCCTTTTACACCTTACAGTCCATCGTATTAATTGAGCAGATGACAAACTGAACGCACGAGATAGTAGTCGAGACGACGACTCATTAATACCAAACATGTACGTTTTACGACCCAGTTCGGACCACGCTAGTACAAATCACCATGCACATGCTGAATTCGCAATACCGATAGTGTATCATAAATATATTATGGATTACGATGCAGATGTGGGTGTTGCAATTATAAATGAGAGTGCTCATTCATAGCATCGGTATAAAATATCGTAGATCTGCTTAAAATTCATTAAGCCATTTATGTGTCCTTAAACGTACTCCTGTTTCAACCCCTGCAAAATAAAAATCTGTCATTTTTATAAAATAACTTAATTATCAATATACTTTACATTTTGTTCACAGAGCCGAAAGAAAAAAATAAATTTTATCGGTCTTCAAGTTTATTTCTCCAAATACTCCGGGCGTGGATCGAAATTATGTTTATATTTATTGAAAATATTTTTTTTCCCACACAAAAAAGTAGGCTTCATCGAGGGACAAAATCTTCGCACAGATACTAAGTTTCATAGTAAAATGAACAGTCCTTTGACAGTTCTTTTATTTGTTGTCACATCCCTATTTAATAATGTTCAACGCATTTCTATTTTAGTCTGAAGTCTATAGCAGAAGATTTGTACTTTGTATAAATCCTCAAAGTAAAATTCGTTGTGTATTGGAGATATTTTTTTATACTTATAGGCTAAGGAATTAAATAGTTTCATTTTATTTTATTAAATTATGAACTGGACAGCTATCATTTCACAAAAAATATGTATACTAAAATTACACAGGCATGGAAAAAATTATAATTATATAATGTACTTTTTTAATTTTTCACAGTCATTAAACGCACATTATGTGCATAATACACGATGTAACAATATTGCATATAATCATGTTAGAATCGCGTAACCTCACCATGACCGTTTTTACATAACACCGAACAGTTCCGACACGCTGGTTGTTGTGGTTTGACAATTAAAACTTTGCACTAATTGTCTAAGTCGGCTGCACTTGCAATTGAATACTGCAAGTATACTGGGTGACCACAATTTTATTAAAAAATTTCGGACATTTGTTAAATCATTTCAGACGATTGCAGATCTTTCTGTACGGGAGTTAAAAAAATATCGACTTACTATCCAACAGATAATGGATTATTCGTAAAGCGCTTTCTTATATTTAAATCGTTATTAACGTTCCAACTGTTACATATTAAGCTATCGTTTGAAATCATCGCTAAATCGCAAAATTAAAAAAAAACACAATAATTTTCTGAACACAGTATAAAATAAAAATCGGGACTGTCCCAGCAAAATCGAGATATGTGGCAACAACGCAAATATTCCAACAGCCAAGAAATTGGACGGAAACATTTCCAGAGGAAACGGGAAACTCCCATTGGGACGTATTAAAATTTTGTTTACGAACTCTGCGGGTTAAGCACGAACTGTTACAACAGTTCCGTTCGCTAGTTTAAGGCGAATTTAACCATAGAACTGAACCTTAGGATATAAGTTTAAGATTTAATATTATACATATGTATTACATGGATTTGGATTGCGAAAAAAATAGTGGAAACCTATCAATGACCCACTCTATGCTAATAACTAAAGATGCTTTGTGTCAATCATTTTTAGCACTTCATTAAAAAGCAGTAAAAGTAATATTTATAATACCGATAAGCGAGTAGTTGGACATAGCCTATAACTTAGGCTATTATTTTTATGGACAATCTAATCGTCGGAATTCAGTGAAACCTTCATAATTCACTGATTGCAAGAAGCCTGTATTCATTACTAGACTACCCGCAAAAAAAAACAAACAAAAAACATAGTATTCTATACGGAAACCTATAACTAAAAAAACATCCATAAACACCTGTCCAAAACATAAACGCCAAGAACAAGTATCAATTTCCTTCATCGGTGGAGAAGTTGATATATTACCTCGCCGCAACGTCGTAAAACTACTATCAGATCAAATATTCAATAGCTCTGCAAAATGCAAAATACCACTATACATTAGTTAATTATGGAGCAGATAGGAAACACGCACGCAACGACTTACCGTCCATCCTTTTCACGATTAATTCCCCGTCTCCTTCTGCCTGTATGGGTGTGAAAGAGAGGCGTTGTTGAGAGACTAATGTCGCCAGTGCGTACGCCCATAACGGTACGACGGCAGAGGGCAATCGTGTAGGGCTGGCAGATGTTTCAAGGTTGGTGAATTTATTACTAATGAATATGAATTTTGATAGTTATGGTATAGAACATATAGGTGTTTTATTTCTTTTAAAATAAGAATACGTAACGACCAATTTAAATAAGCAATGTTAAATCAATAAATTGAAGTATTGATACCGGAAAAAACTTACTAGTGATAAGATCGTATTCGCTAGGGTAGAGACCGTTTTGGGTTGTTTTTATATATCTGCATCAGCTCATTTAGGTCATACAGCAGGGCACGGGCAGATCATCTATTTTCTATATCTCCAGTTTTAAATAGCCAACCATTCATTTTTTTGCCAATCAAAAATTACCATAGCTCACCAATTGTTACTTCAAAATCTACATAATCTTCACATTCAAACCCAACATTAATAACTCTGCAATAAATTCTCAAAAATATACTATACATAAAAATTGCAAGAAACTAAAACATAACACAAAAACAAATGACAAACAAACACAATAGTAATTCCCGCACCGGCCCACACAGTAACATAATATGGTGGCTAATCCCGAAACTTGAGTCTCGGAAGCGCACGTAACGGGTTCTGCACCGGATATTTACTGGTTCATATCCAGGTGTAAGTATCGGCGACAGATTAGCGTAATCCTTAGACTTGTGCTGTGTGCATACTGTATGTGGGTATGTTATAGCCTTATAGGACAAATCATTTTGTAAAATTGTTTAAGTCATGTTGCGTTAAAAATATATTAGTATGAGATTACGATAAGTAGAAAAATAATGAATATGCATATTTGTATATGCATTATAATACGTATATATAAGTATTTATTTATGTACCAGTAATCTACATCAATTGTAATTGTTGAGAAAGCATAATTGTATTTCTTTCATACTGATTTCTCAACAGTAAGACCACACTATAATCACTACATAATGTGCATTGTATTATTTTCCTTTTTTTTATTTATTATAAGTGCTCAATAAAGACAAAATACTTAAATAATAATATCAACACATCATACTCATTTTTCATGTATTGCTTATAAAATGGCGGTCAAAAATAACTTGACCCTTCCATATAGTGTGTGGGCTTTTACCGATGCAATGTGCCGCTTGACACTTAAGAGCGTTTATACCCTGCACGCGCTTTTTGGCTTAAAAACAGGACTTTTCAAATGAGTTAATAGCCACCAATAAACCATTTCAAGGTAAAATAATTAGTACTAATTTTAGAAAAGGTTGTCATCTAAGGATTTTGGTGGAAAACATTATAGATTGATGGATAATTTGTGAGTACTATAAGGATTACTGAACACAAGTTTCGTTATTTAGGCTTTAAATGGCAATTTAGAAGCTTAAGATATCCGAAACCACTAAATATAAGATGAAAATAAAAATATTATCAGACTAATAAGACCCTTATGGAGGGATTTTGCTGAGAAAAATAATCTTTTTGTGTTTAGTTCCTGAAAAATAAAAATTTAAACAATGCGAAATTATTCAGAAACTCTCGTCAAGAACATATTTTTTTTCACCAGCTTATCGTACATAATTCTTTATAACAATTGCATATTACAATAGAAGAACATCTTATCAATAAATTACCATTTTTATATTTCAACAAAATTAGTTTTCATGTTTTCTACAAATATTTTAAAAACCACTATAAAACACGCTGTCCGACGTGGATCAAATCAGACCGCCGCTAGGCCTTCTAGAGGGAGGACGTATCGCTCGTCGCTCCGGCCTGGCTGCAGTCGATTATGCCGCGCGTAGTAAAAATAGCTACGCGCGGAATGCGATTACCACATCTTAGTACTTTGGTAGTAAAATATTTAATTATTTTTATTACCTACAATGATTTTGTTATATGATAAATTATGTTTCAGGTAATATAATGGGATGTAATTCCGAGGCTAAATTATGTTATGTATTGTAATATAAAATTAAATATATTTCGTAATTGTAAGGGGTTGTAAGGCCCCTAACACTATTTATGAGTTCGAACACGAAATGATTAATAAAACGTCCGTAGTGTATACTGATTGAACACTGATTTGAATGCAACTTAACAATGCAATAATAACGAAAATATGATTAGTATCCAATATTTGTATTATTCTTTGCTTGCACAGTAATATTTGTCTACTTATAATGCAAGTAAAATATTTTTATGATATTATATTACAGTTACATTTCAATTGAATGTTTGAAGCGCACGGATCAAATTTGTTTGAGCCGATTGTATAGCGAGCCGACGCGGCAGCTCTACGCACACAGCTTTGGTCGCTTATGTGTGCGTGAAATTAACGAAGAAATACCTATAGTTGACTTTGCGCGCAAGGTGTATACGCTCTTAAAGGTCACCAAATCATCTCTGAAATGAATCATGAGCCACTATTTCAAAATAGCAATAAATATAAACATAACAAAGGGTGAAAACCACTTTATGTTTTACATTTTGAGAAACCTTCATTTCACATAACATAAACTCACGCCTTTTTCTCAGAAGGGGTAGCAGAGGTACAACCAACCCACGTTTAGCTCTATAATTTCCACAGAAATTTTATATCATTTGGCTTTTAATGACAATTATAAGGAGTTAGATGCAATGACTATGTGTAAATGGTATATATTATTTATCCTATATCATTAGAGATAAGGGCGGATAGAAGATATAAAAGGGGACAATAATTAATCTAACAGCAGCACCATGAATCTAAGTTATCCTATATTAAATTAATAGGTCTCATTTTAAAATCAAACGAAGGAAATACCAATTGAAAGACTCAACGTAACACAGGATGTAATTAATACAAACAGTTACAAGCGGCGTAATCACCGAGAAAGCGCACAATATTAATTGAATAATATAAACCATATTTATTACTGCGCAAAAACTGAAACAATACCCGGAGGCGGAAATGTATATTAACATGATTCATTTGTTCGTCTGCACACATGACACCAGGTATTTGCATAAAACAAAGTTGAAATTTACAATTGTTAATATTTTAAATGACTTGGCTAAGTTAGCTTACGTTTAGTTATAATGTACTAGTGACCCGATTAGGCTTCTTTTGGGTCTTTCATTTTAGGCCAAATTTAGACGATCAGTAGGGATTGAAGTGCTTCATACATGCATACATACATACATAAACTTTCGCCTTCCTCCCAAAAGGAAGTGTTATTAAGTGTTTTATTTTTTTAGGAAGCGACATGATATAACAACTGCGGAGTCGATGTTGTAAATCACAGAGAGCGTAGTTTAGAGCATCTTGACATATTTCCGATTAAAATTTAACATGACCTACATACATACATTTTCTTTCTTTTTTTTTCTAATTTCTAAAATATAATTTCCTGCGTACTTACTATAGTAATCGAGTATTTTGAAATGTAATGTATATTAACCGCAACTCACGGGCAGTTAAAACACATAAGGTATCACACAAGCTGGTCAATTCCCTTTCAGCCTATATGATTTTCTGTATTATAGTCTACAATACTGCAAAGTTTCATCAAAATCCGTTCAGTAGATTTTTCGTGAATATATAAACATCTCATCCATCCTTAAACTTCCACATTTATAATTTTAGTCGTTTTTCGTACGTAATATTTCTTCGGGAGCACGAAAGGGGACGCCTAAAGGCATCGGGTGTAATTTTAAAAGATCAGATAACCCATATTAAGATAAAACGGCGGGAATGTGAGTAATGTGACAAAAAATATGATGAAGTGTACAAAGTATTTCTCATACAATCATAATTACATACTTGTTATTTATTACAGAGGGGCTCGTTGCGTGAATACAAGTACATACAGAAGACGTCATGGTACCGTTGGGTTGTGAGAGATTGGTTTTTAATTTATTATTGATTTTTATTTTATTTTATCGAGTTTGCTAAATGGAATTAAAATATAAGATGACGAAACAGACTAAATAAAAAAATAATGATTCAATAGTCTATCCAGTACTATACATGTTTTATTTAGAACTTCCAGATATTTGTGGTGGACTATATGGCCTAACCACTCTCAATCGTACTCTCGATTGTAGAGGAGGCCCGAGCCCTGCAGTAGGACGTATATGGGCTGATACAGTACAGTACAGTATAATCTCAATTACGACAGCCCAATAGACAGCCTATTAACAATGCTTTCAGATATATTATACCCATAGTTGTCTTCTACGTTTATATGCACTTTAATTGCCTGTGTATTGGATTGATGTGTCTATGATCACCCGCGCTCTATGACATTTTGCCTCCAATTTGTAAAATTAAAAAGTTTACGCACAACTTATAAATCAGCTTCTAAAGCGAACCGTTGTTTAATTAAGTATTTATCATGGATATATTTATTTCAATATGTAAACTATTTATCTTTTGTTATGAGTGTTAAACCCAATCCTCGTCACAACAAAGCCATGTCATCTCGTACTAAGTAAGTACCCACTCGGGCATTAGAAAGACGGTTGAATACGCACTACGCGTAAGTTATGCTCTAATTGCGCGCTTGAGGACCGGTCGAGGCATACACGATATACGCGCATACTGCATGCAGGGACGGTACCAAGTCGTCACACTTTCCAGATGATTCGACTAGTCAGATGAGTAGAAGATTTTGGCAATAAAAAAGTACGAGGTGCGGACATGATGTTTTGATGAGTCCAGCCAATATGCCGTAGATGGTATTAAAAACAGTTTTTATTCATTATTCTGGTCACCATGCTACAGTGAATGAATCAAACATTATAGGGGGTCAAATTTCTTCAGTTTCCAAAATAGAAATAGTACAAAAAATCAGATCACACAAAGAAATCGGCTGATCTTGGAGACTGAAACATAATAAATGATGTCACATCCTTTCGTGATATATTCTTTTACCAGCAGTGTCAAGACACAATTGCATTTATAAAGCACTGATTTGAAGTCGTCAAGCGAGAACAGACAATGGTTTTATTGAGTATGCCAATTACTAATCGGCAAGGATTATGACTTTAGCTACAAGAAATTTGATAGTAAATACACCCGACAGTCATATACATAGTCCTGACCCCACACTAAAATCGAGTCTTATGTTGTGGGTATCAGGAACTAAGGACAGACTTTGTGGTCCTGGAAACACCCCTGCGACAAATATTTTTAAGCCTCTCAAACATTTGTCTCGGTGCGGAGATTGAATCCGCATCCTCTCATTTCCGTCAGGAGATATGTATGATACCTAAACAAGAAATCATACCACAACACGTACATTTTTCTTATCCAACATTCAACACGAACCCGAGTATCACCTATGATGATTTTACAACGTGATATCTAAATTCTGACGTCAATCCTAGATGCTGCGTCCTGTGTATGTAAATATTTACATGTTAACCCAGATACATCGCATTGACAACTAGAACGACCTCCACGGCAACCTTGAAGCTCAGCGGGTGTGTATCTGGCTGAGAAACTAGAGGACATTATACATCCCGCTGAGGGAATGTCGGAGACAATGTCAAAGCCTTAAGTGTGGCTTTTAAGAAAATTATCTATAGACTAGCAAAACAAAATTTTCAAATTTTAAATAAGTAAAAAAATATAAAGAAGACTATCAAAATTATAGCCAGAACTTTGTTATTCCTGTGAATGGATAACTTATAAAAAGTTGAAGAAAGTAGTTGGATGTAGGCCACTTTCAACAGGTACTTTGGTAATCTGTATGAATAAAATATAAAACTATTGAGCGGTGAACCTATAAACCTTGATGTGGTTAATTATCATTAATCATCATCATCATCAGCCTATTCGCGTCCACAGCTGGACATAGGCCTCTCCTATGGCACGCCACTGGGCTCGATCTTCAGCCCAACGTTTCCAACCGCTAAAAGCCATCTTTCGGATATTATTACTCCACCTCGTTGGAGGGCGTCCTACACTACGCTTGCTAAGGCGCGGTCTCCACTTGAGAACAATTAAAACATTATTAAGTCTTCAATAATAATTAGCAGCCATTAAAACTGAACAATTTTAAAAAATATCTACAGTTATATCCATTGCCAGGACTAGTTCTGTTTTTTTTTTTTTGTTTTCTGTATTGCGATAAATGGCGAGACGAGCATGCCGCTCACCGCGTTACTACTGCTCATGAACAGTAGCAAAATCAAACAGCACTTTGAATTACAAAGCAATGCTTGGTATTCCACTGCGATCGCCATGCTGAGACGTAAGTTAAGTCTCAATATGTCTGTATACCCAACAAACATGCAGGTCGTAGAAATTGACTAATACAAAGTGTCTGTTAAATGTTAATGCAAAAAGGTCCGGAAAGTTGCATGCGGGAGTGACTCGGAGTGAGCTCGGCATTCGGCTTAATCTCGTTAGTGCATACGATGCGCCGGATCACTTATGCACCCACCCGACGTCTAAATGTGGACCCAAATTGGCATACTTTACGTTATAATGTTATACTGTGTACGCTAGTGAGGAGGGATACTCTGAGTTATGGGTTAGTGGAAGAGTTAGTTATTTTTTATGTATATACACAGTCAGGTCATAAGTATTGTCACACAGTAAAAACTTTTCTTTTAGGATGCCGGCCACAAAAAAGTTTATTGAATTAGAATTTCGAATTGTTCATGAAAATAAAAATGTATACTTTTTAGAATTTTACTCATTTTTAAATATGGAGTGGACGCTTAAAGAAGACCGTGTTGCAGTTATTGCGTTGCATCGTTGCGGTTACGCGCCAATTCAAATTTTTAACATACTGAAAAAATTGAATATAACCAAAAGATTCGTTTATCGTACCATCAAACGATTCAATGAAGACTCTAGTGTAGACAGGTCAAGAAGTGGTCGCCCTCGGTCTGTTAGGACTCCAGCAGTGATAAAAGCTGTGAATTCGCGCCGAATTCAAAGAAATCCCAAACGTAAGCAGAAACTGTTCGCCCATCAGATGGGGTTAAGCAGAACCACGGTGAAAAGGGTGTTAAATGAAGACTTAGGGCTTTAGGCATATCGAAGAAAAACAGGACATCGTTTGAATGCTCGTCTAATGGACCTGAGACTGAAGAGATGCCGCGCTTTGTTGAAGTGGTACGCGGGAAAAAAATATCGGGAAATTCTTTATTCAGATTAAAAAAAATTTACCGTAAAAGAGAGCTACAATAAACAAAATGATAAGGTGTACGCACACAGTAGTGAAGAAGCGAGCAGCCGTATTCCACGTGTCCAACGAGGTCATTTTCCATCCTCGCTCATGGTATGGTTGGGAGTTTCTTATTGGGGCTTAACAGAGGTAAATTTTTGTGAGAAAGGTGTAAAAACGAATGCAGTTGTGTATCAAAATACAGTCCTGACGAACCTTGTGGAACCTGTTTCTCATACCATGTTCAATAACAGGCACTGGGTATTCCAACAAGATTCGGCGCCAGCTCATAGAGCGAAGAGCACACAAGACTGGCTGGCGGCGCGTGAAATCGACTTCATCCGGCACGAAGACTGGCCCTCCTCCAGTCCAGATTTGAATCCGTTAGATTACAAGATATGGCAACACTTGGAGGAAAAGGCGTGCTCAAAGCCTCATCCCAATTTGGAGTCACTCAAGACATCCTTGATTAAGGCAGCCGCCGATATTGACATGGACCTCGTTCGTGCTGCGATAGACAACTGGCCGCGCAGATTGAAGGCCTGTATTCAAAATCACGGAGGTCATTTTGAATAAACTTTAGTGTCATAAGAATCTATGTTTTGTTAAGTTCATTTTGGTATATAAATGGTTACATAATGAATAAACTTGTTTAAATTATTTTATATTAAACATGTGACAGAATTTATGACCTGACTAGGTATATTCGCGAGTATAAATTATTTAAAGAATGATATGGATATTATATGGATATTTGCACATGTAATGTCCAGTAGTTACTCTGGCTACAATGTCCTTCAATCCCAAACACAGCAGTGCATTTACACTTCTGCTTGATGGTTGAAATAGACATTGAGATGAACCTACCCAGGCAGCCTCTCACTTATGAGAGACCTACCACCAGTTTGAAAATAGCATGGCCAATGGACTGTTTAGTAATATTAGAAAACATTCACCAGTCACAAAACCATACACACTTTATACTCAGCTAAATATTAACACATAGTAAAACATTAACACATCCTAAAACAATAATCAGCAGCAATACTACATACCCGACCAGTAACCACCCACCTTTTGCAATAAAGAGTTTTATACCCCATAGCTAATTGATTTTTCTTGTTTCCACAGCTTCGTTAACATATTTAATGGCACAAAATTGCAGTCGACATAGTGACAGAATGGGCATTAAGCGTCTATGGACTCAAATGACCACAATTGATATACAGAATGTATCAAGACTGCGATCGAAAAGGAAGCCGTTTTACGTTGTAGTTTTCGTGTCTTCAGACACAATGGAACTAAAATTTTTGCATAACAACGCACCCTTTTTTTTTCTATCGTCGTATTTATGTGGTAAATACATAGTTTTTTCCAAAAATAACAAGAGTGTGTTTTTCATTGATATAAATACCATAACCTGATTTATATATTTCAAAATGTAAGGGTGGTAAACAAGATTATATTTAAAACATCCCAAATGAATTTTTGCGAAAATTTTATTTGAACTGTGTCTGCAGTCACTAAAACTACCACCCAGCTTCGTTTCCGGTAGCAGTCTTGATGAACCTTGTATATGGTATAAGGGGCAACATTGTCACCGAGTACAGAGTATGTTATAGCTAGTAAAGGAATCCAATTATTGCGGTGCAATCGGTGGGTAAGACTTATTGATTGGCCAGCTATACGCGCCAAAGAATGGGACAATGTAAGGGCAGTTAAAGGGTTTGCAATGTGAAACAATGTGCACCATATATGTTTGGTAGCGGATTTGTCATATTTTATAGCTTACAAATATTATAAAACCTAATTCTAAGTGAAATGCAATAGATCTACAGACGAGAAATGGTCATACCTCGACATTCGATACAATCACGATACACTGACGCCCAAATACTGGAACGCAACATAAATATTATGTTGCACTTGACTATGTAAATCCCGCCCAAATTTACTGGCTAAGTGGGCAATGTGCTGTTAAAAGCAACTTACTATTTGAATTCCGTTTGAGTATTCGGGCGTTAGACAAAAATACATTTAAATAGGCTGAAAATAAACGTTTTCTTGCTATGACAGGTTTTCCTACAGCGGTTGAGACGACCTACCATATAATACTTTTTTACAAATGGAACGAAACGTATATGAAGTAATAAAATAAACTCTGCATCTGGATACTACTTTCCTGATCCAGTCCACGATGATAATGATGATTTTAGTACATGTTACAATAGTTTTGGTGGATGATTGGTAACATTAGAAGAAAGAAAAAAAAACTAGACGATACAGAATGCACTCCAGCTAATGTTGATGAAGTCAACGTGGTGTATGATTGGCAGTATTGTTAGATTGATGTGTATGAACACAACATGGTCCAATTAATGATGTTGATAAAGGTATCAATATGAAGATACTGCCGGATGATAGAGCACAATAAGTGTTCCACGTCGCACTGCAGACCAAAGATAATAACCGACAAAACCCGTGAGCATTGCTCGCCGGTCGCACAATTATGTTGCTAATTGGTTTTTCACGCTTCGCTTTAACAACCCAATACAGGTACACGAGTCAGAACGCCGATACACTCATTCGCTACAATCATGTAATATTTGTACTATTGTTAACAATATTTTGAGTTGATTATAAAATGTAGCTAATTTTTTGTGGTATCCGTCTGAATATCGAACACCATGCAATGTTCAAAAATTCATAATGACGAGTATGACGCGGCTCGGGTTCAGCTTGAGAATGACGAGATTGATCATTTCAAAAAATTAGGACAGTGCTAATTAATTACTTCTGGCCACTGGGCATTTCCACATATAATTTAGTATATTTACTAGATGTATTAAGTAAAAAAAATTAATAGCCTCGCACTCATACATAACTAAGAACCTAGATGTCAAGTCATATAAAAGTGAGAGCTTGTTCATAACTAACACAAATATCTATACAAAATTGATGTACCAGCAACGTGGCAGACAAAGGGCACTTAACCACAGAGCACGTAGTTTAACATATAACAAAACATCTTTACTCTGACCGGTACTAAAAACGTCTGAAATCTCTTCTTTTTACGACGTCTTTACATTATTAGCAAAGCGTCTGCGGCTCTGCGCACATGTGAAGTTAATGCGATATTTGAACACATTTCAGTCATTCAAAACGTAAATAAGTGATACCTTCAAGATTTTATTATCTCATAAACATTATTATTCATAACATAAAGTTTGAAATGCTTACATATTATATAAACAGCAACGGTGACCGCTGTTAATGTCATAAACCATTAACATATTTATTCCGGTACACTAAGCGCGAATTAAATTTAATAGAAAAATTAACATCTCACATGAAAATTGGTAGCAATTCACACTTACGTTTGAAGGTCCCGCCAAAACTATAAAACAAATGAACGTCAAAGGAAAAATGGCGGTCAAAATGGCCACGTCGTGTGTAGTGGCGCCATCTATCGTTTGTGTTTGGAACGAGGACGGAGTGTAGTGTGTAGGTACCCACGCTCGCCGGCCACCGCGCCGCGCGCCGTGAAATCCGAGAGAGCACCTCAATAATGGATAAACATTTAACTTTGGTATAGCGCTTAATACTAGACTGAACGTCGCCCATATCTGGATTAGCTGGCTTAATATCTCCGCTAATTACACAACACGGTGGCTTATTGTACTTGCTCTCATCCTGTTTAACACATCGCCGCACATTAAGTGTTTTACAATATCATTGCTCTTTTACAAATATGACAAGAATTAAGATAACATATTTTTATCGGCCTTGACACAGTGACTTTGATTGCTAGTTTTTGTTTGATTGTGTTTTAATGATCAAGTTTATAACCAGTTCGACAAAATATAACATTTTTGTGTTCACATTAAGTCACTGATATTAACTTGCAGCTAATTGTGATCTTGCTCCCTAAACCCCTAAAATCCGCATATATTTTTTTACCAAGACCGTTAAGTTTAAGAAATAAATTAAAGTATGCATTCTTAAAAAACTAGATAAACTACTGTCAATCTAAAATATCCAGCATTAAAAGCATAAAATTAAATCCAACACACAAAAAACCCCCTTTAAAATAATTTCCCAAAACATTTTCTCATTACATCAGTGTTGGCCGTTCATTCATTGTGGAATGTACGGTAATTACGAGTGCGGGGCGGGCGGTCGTACCTAGGGTTGCCACCTTTTTTCTTGCAGATAAAGTACATTGGTTACTAGAGGTAGAAAAGAAAAAGTACATAGTAATAAAATAAAGTACAATTCATTTTTTACTATTATTATGGTTAAATACATATTTTTGTTACTTTTTGCGATTTGTATCTTTTATTTTTCTCTTTTCCCGTATCTTATTTTTTTAAATCATTTTTTCTGTGTTATATACTTATTCACTATCTATTTGATCGGTTTCACTATCGAAATTACATTTTGTAGGTGTATGTGGAGTATACTTGTGCACGATTCATAGCATTTAAAGCATAAAATATCTATAAAACTTTGAATCTTATTTTTATTACATCTAAACCGCTCCGCGCGAAATAATCAAGAAATTGTGACAATAAATGACAGTGACATTGTTGACATTTGAGGTTTAGTTGCGGAAAAACGAGACCCCTGAACCGTCGGACGAACCGCACTGCGGCTCGTCAAAGAAACCTAAAAGGGTGCCGAAAACCGTCGGCGAGCCGCAATGCGGTTCTTGTTTACATTATAACGCTATTACACTAAAATGAACCCTATTTCTATGGCAGTAGGTTGCTTTTTGCTTGAAGTTTTTTTTGTGTTCCTGACGGTTTTATGCCATGACAGTTTCTGTCAAAAAAAAAACAAATGACAGTCTAGGGGATAATGAAAAAGTATGTATGACTAAACTTTTCAGTCCCATAGAAACCAAATCATGCTAAATAAAGTATTTTCGTGTACTTTATTGTTCACATAAAGTACAGAGTACAATTACCTGAAATAACGTACAATACTTTATTATAAAGTACGGGTGGCAACCCTAGCCTCCGCCCCAAATCGTATTAACATCAAGATCAAAATCAAAAGATATCCGATCTTAGGATACATTTGTAGGATCAATTGGTTTTCCTTGAGGCATTACTGGCTGTACCTACATGAATGGATTAAGTGGCTTATGTGTTTTGACCAAACTACTTTTTTTATTTATACGGAAAATATCGAATTGAAGAGGAATGCTAATTTAGTGAGTGTTATTTTTGGCTAATATAAATTTTAAGTACGCGTCCTATGATATCAATTGATACATAATGACACATAATGCAATTACTCGAACTTCAAGACTCAATTTAAACCATTTCAATGGCGATAAAAGACTTCGAAAGCCATTAAATATATTCATGCCCACTTGTATTTTGTCATAAAGTTATCTAAATGTTGTCAACTTGACATTTTGCCAACTAAAGTTCATAAATATCGATGTTCTGTTTAAAAAAAAAACTTCATTTATTTATTTGCTATGTTGTAAAATAAATATTGTTGTTTTCGTTTTGTGGCGAAATATAGTATTTTTTACAGCAAGCATGAAATTTCTAACACATAAAAAGGCAGTCAATTCATGTTTTTGTCAGGCGACTGTTGGCTCTACAGAATTAATAATAATAATAATAATAACTCTTTATTATAACACCATATACAAAAGATAAACAAAAGACAAAAACAAAAGAAAAAAGAAGAAAACAATAGTTATAGAAAAATAAAGTTGGTGATATAACTGGCGGTTATATCACCAACTTTATTATTGTAGAATTCAAATGTAGATTGGTGGACTTTAAATTGTATCAATTTTAAAAACAAGAATTTATTAAAACGACTCTCTCAATAACGCTTACAATACATTTATAAGTTATTAGCACACTAATAAATTATTCTAAAGGACGAATCAAGCTTAAACAGTTTAGACGGGCGATCAAATCCAATTTAAACCCGGAATCCCCGTGACGTTTCCCCTAACACCTTTATACAGGCTACATCTTGAGCACAATATTGCGACATTGCCATTTTAAATTATTAAGTTAAACGTTTGTTTTTCAATTAAGCCACTTTGTAACAGAAAATATTAAATTTGTTGAACATAATTTGATTTGAACTTTATTATGGGTTTCGGAATGTTATTGAAAATAAAATGAAGAAGAAGAAGCCTGTTGAAAGAAGTTGACTGTTTTTCAAGTTTATGATAAGTAGTTTTATTTAAAAAAAACGCTTGGTGCAATATATCTCAAAATGAACAATGTAACTTAATTTTTTTACTAGCTTCGAAAATATTTTTTAAATAATATTTATAAAAAGATAAGCTTTTTTATCAACAGTCCATGTCCAAAAAATCATTACTTCTACACATGAATAAATATTTGATGCTAGTCGTTCTAAGACAAGTCGTACGATAAAAAAAAGGAAACACAAGTAAAGCTGTAGTAATAACAAAAGCTTATCTCTTACCAGGAACGAAACCAATAAAAGGACGGTTAAATACTTTCCCGACGTAATCCCGTTCGTACGGACATATTTCCTTGTATTCCATGAATCACGGCGAAATATTATATTCTTATGTTGGTATGTTCGTCTTTTAGTCATGGTACAACAGATTCACAAGAATATTTCAATAGCTATAAGGTACCATAGTGATTAAAAAAAATTAATACTTCCGTATCACAGAAAAAAATGTCTCAGAGAGAAATTCGAATACCAGGCCTATCATTTGCAGCTGACATCTTTACCAACTACACCCTTTATCCATCAAAACACGAATCAAATAATTAGAGCCATTGCATCAATTTTTAAATCCCATAGCGATGCATTTCACAACATCACATTCCCGTATAAATTACGTCGCAAACACAACACCCAACGTGTAGCGTGACGCAGTTAATCAGCGTAAACAGAACGCATGACAAACACGAGGGGAGGTCGGGGCGAGGTCGGACACTGCCGGTGACACGATGGAATTAGCGCGACAGTTGTCCAACAACAAGCCAGGCGAGGAGGACCGTGTCGCGCCCCCACTTCCCCCGTAGGTGCTATGACCTTTTTTTTTTCAAAGGTAAAAAATGGAAAATAAATTTTCTTAATGGTATTGTAGCCTCATACGGGCTGTAATGTAGCCTGGGAATCTTAAGAACCTATGATCGATTCTACTGGGTTACTTTATTTAGAAACGTCCAGTAATGATGACAGATTATTGATAAAAGCGTTTCGGATTAGTAGCTGCATTTTTTTTTTTGCAATGAATGACAAGACGCGCAAGCCGTTCGCCTGATGTACCAGTACTTCATTACTATAGGTTGGTGATATAACTGGTGGTAGGTCTCTCATAGGTGAGAGGCCATCTGGGTAGGTACCACCGCAATGTCTATTTCTACCGTGAAACAACACTGTGTAAATGCACTGTTGTGTTTCGGATTGAAGGACATTGTAGCCGGAGTAACTACTGGACATATTGAGACTTAACATATTATGTCTCAGAATGACGAGCGCAGTGGAATGTTGCTACTGTTTATGAGCGGTCGTATCGCTTACCATCAGGCGAACGGCTTGCTCGTCTCGCCATTCATTGCAATAAAAAAAAAGTTATAGCTACAATGATGTAAATTATTTCAATTGTAGATTTATCTAGCAAATTATTTTGGATCACAACGATTTAAGAGATTAAAACTAAAATAAATAACTAAGTGGTAGTGATTAATGAGACTCTTGTTGATTAAAGCCAACGCCCACTTAAAATACGTAGCACCAATGATATATTATACAAATACGACGTAGATATCGCACTAGCACTTCAAAAGTGAGGCGTTCAAATTCGGGCAATTGGTGTCATTTCATCTAGTCGCATAGCAACGGCGACAGAGGGAAGACCTCAATGCTGTCAACATAATTTATTTCGAAAATATTGTCTAAAGTGTCGAATTGTGTGTTTTAAAAGTGTTAAAACAATGGTGCAAAAATATGAAACTAAATTGGACCTACACACCATACGTAAGTATATAAAAACTACACAAAATTTAATTTTTATTTTAAATTAGCAAACACCGCCTTCAATTGTGTAAAAAGGATCGCCTAATACAAAGATTGTGAAGTGCAATAGGGACAAAAACCGTACGTCATAGATTGACAAGTCAGAAGCGAAACCGATCATACAGAAAATTGACGATGAAAGTTTGAATGGATTAAGTTATTTGTTATGAATTATTTTCATAATAAATAACTGAATCCAACCACGAACATTACAAAATACATTAGCTTCCCCATATATTTTGAATAACTATATTTATATACCGGGTATCTCAAGACTGCTACCGAAAACGAAGCCGGGTGGTAGTTTTAGTGACTACAAATACAATGCAACTAAAAATTTCACAAAGAAACGCGACAATTATTTTTTATGATTTTTTAAATATCGTCATTTTTGGGAGGTAAATCCATAGTTTTTGCTAAAATAATAATTTAAACTCTTTTATACCTTAGATTATTTATAAATAAAAGGGTATACACTATTGTTTTAGGAAAAAATTCATTTACCACCCAAATATGGTCATAAGAAAAAAATATCAAAAAAAAATTGACGCTTTTTTTTTGCAACTTTTTCTGTTGCATTGTGTCTGAAGTCGCTTAAACTACCACCCAGCTTCGTTTTCGGTAGCAGTCTTGATATACCCTGTATATCATTGAATGTTTCCAGATTTCCACGTGATGAGCTTTTGAGACGTAAATGGATATGCACTAAGCACAGCTCGACACTCGAACACAAAAAGAGGGGATCGTGACTGGACGCCTTTAAAACTGATTAATATTGGTTTAGAACATTTAATTATGATTAAAAATATACAACTACGACAATATATATATCCACCTAAAAACCCTGCACCATCGGTTGTAGTATCGGTTGTTTACTAGTGGCAGGTCGCTCATACGTTACCACCATGTGTAGGTACCACCGCAATGTCTATTTTTCCCGCCACACGGCAGTTTAAATGCCATGTTATGTTCCGGCTCAAAGGACATTCTCTCCCGAGTAATCGCTGATCTTATGTCTCGGGATGGCGAGCGCAGTGAATGCCAAGCATTGCTTTGTAATTTAAGGTGTCTTGGTTTAGCTTATGTCCACGAGCTGTCGTATTACTTGTCATCATTACAACAACAACAAAAAATAATTAATAAGAGATCGATTTTTTAGTGCATCTGTATCAGCCCATATACGTCCCACTGCAGGGTTTGAGAGTGGTTAGACCATATAGTCCACCACGCTGGCCTAGTGCGGGTTGGCGGACTTACATACCATAGAAATTTTTTTATAAATCGCTATGGTATGCAGGTTTCCTCACGATGTTTTCCTTCACCGTTATAGTGCGTGGTGATTGACTGTCAATACACACATGGCTTCGAAAAGTCAGAGGTGTGCCCTGGGATTCGAACCCGCGACCACCGTGAACATGTTGGCAGTCGGGTCTAGTCCGTTTACCAACAGGCCACCACGTTTTAGTGCATGCTTACCATAAACTAATATAAAAAACGGCAATCAATTTATTTTTTTTATTTTATCAAGGTTGTAAGCAAATAAAAATATATTTGTTTCAGGATGGCGTACCACACGTAGATTCATGTAGCAACCTCAAAGTTAATATATTAAATACTTATAAAACCAAATAGGTAGTTTTATTTATCGTCACCCTTCTGTTTCTATCGCTTCGATTCTATGTTTGGATAGCGCAATGCTGTCTCTTTTCGTCTCGTACTTTCTGTATAATCTGTTTCATTCACTAAAATTTTCATAAAGTATTAACAAATGAGTATGTATATGCATAGCAGTACAGTTTTTAAACGTCACGCAATATGGATATGCGTCATCTTTATTAAAACATCATTGCGTAGCACGGAAACAATTACAACAATCTACGTTCCATTTGTCATTTGTATAAACATCACGAGATATGATAAGATAGTATTTTCGGAGAATGCGATCACATACAGTGTACATAAATGTGTTTAATATCTACAATAATTCACTGAAAGAAATATTTGAGTTTAGTTGACACTAGCAGCGAGTTCAGGACTTTAATCTTAATCGTTATTTCACGTCCATCTCATTATCTCATTGTTCTAGGATCATTTGTAACGCCCGATTTTGAATTCTAGGTGGTCGATTTATTTTATTTTTTAACAGCAAAATTTAATATTTTGTCAAAAGTATAACAATTAAGACCTATTTACTGTTCAACAAACAAGTGTATTTCTTTCTACAACATTATTAAACACGCCGTCTATACTACAATAGAGGAAATATTTGATTATCTGTTTGCATTAAATGAGCTGTGAAACTTCTAGACTGATTTGAAAAATTCTTCATTAACCCTGATGAACACAGGCGGTAGAACATTTTCAAAACAGTGTAACTGCACCCGAACAGAGCTGGGCTAGGACCCTAGTAATTAATACTCACTAATCGTACATAAATTTGGAATAAGCACAAGAAATTAATTTAACAAAACATTTCAATCAGGTGAGACAATTATACCGCTCTTTACAATGGGAAGTCTGAAGTCTCACAATCGAAAGTATCAACATTTTTGTTAGATAGTAAAACCGGAAAATACTACTGTATGCATAATGTTGCGTCCGCATCGCTGCAAAGGCTTTCTCGCTTCACAATTCTAGCTTTACTATCGATTCAAAGGGGTTTTAGATGTGGTCTTTTGTGTACAGCGGGTACTGCGATTTAGCAGGGAACTCGGGTACTTTAACTAGGTTTTTAATATAAATCCCATTAAAAACATCCTGTAAAAAAATTCCAAGTCTCGCAGCTCAGGTTTTCTACCGCAAAAAGTTGTGAGATGCATGTAATACCAAGTCGATTAATTTATTTAGTCCTTAAGGGACCTTCTATATAAAGATATTACGTTAGTTATTACCATATCAATATTAAAAATTCTTTACGTTTTAAATAAATGGATCGGCTTGGCCATCGCATGAAAACATAATGTATCGTACAATTTATACATAATGCTGCTGGCCAAGTCGATCTATTTATTTAAAACGTAAAGAATTTTTAATATTGATATGGTAATAACTAACGTAATATCTTTATATAGAAGGTCCCTTAAGGACTAAATAAATTAATCGACTTGGTATTACATGCATCTCACAACTTTTTGCGGTAGAAAACCTGAGCTGCGAG
Organism: Hyles vespertilio; assembly: GCA_009982885.2. NCBI lineage: Eukaryota > Metazoa > Arthropoda > Insecta > Lepidoptera > Sphingidae > Hyles > Hyles vespertilio. Next base: position 6,558,206 of record CM042817.1, on the reverse strand, counting down.
ACTTGGAATTTTTTTACAGGATGTTTTTAATGGGATCTCACGTCTTTTTGTAGAGTCCTACTTTTTTCCTTTTCGGTACTTCTTACTTCTAGAATATCACTAACGATTTTTCTTAAAGCCTCTGTCTTATGGATTTTTCTTATTTTTGTAGGTATCAATTTATCACAAATATAGCGGATTTGATTATTAATGTTCTTTCCTTCATTGTAATTGATATTTTCGAGTTATTTAATCTATTTATTTGCAAGTTTTCCTTCGTCATGTTTTTCTAGAGAAATGTTGTACAGTTTCATGGGCTGAATACACCATTTCCCTCTCTATATTCCCTCCTGTTATGCCTCATATATATAGATATCTATCTACAACTATTATTCCATTATATACGGGTACAATGATTCACTAACTGCAAATGTAACTTTGTAATCCTATACATTTATATGAGATTACAAAGTTATTCACGCAGTTGGCCTATCTAGAAAACTAGACACAAATTATGAAATGTTTGAATTTTCCCTTACTTTAGAGACTAAACACTAATTATATTCTAAATTTGAAGGTTCTATGTCTGCTAGAAGTGCCTTCGACTTTTGATGATCGGTCAGTCAGTCAGTGAGTGACAAAATTACGAAAGTTTGATAAGTTATAATTCTTAAACTACTGGTTCAAATTGAATGAAATTTTAAATATACCGTGTTTACACAATGCCTGCTTAGTAACTGAAAATTCAGGCTTCATGCTTTAGCCAAAACGAAGTTATAGGGGGTTGAAAATGGTCTGAATTGCTTCGAGAAAAGGATGTTACGGCCATGCCACTTTTTAGCTCGACTTGGAGGGGGCTCGGCCGCGCCCCCAGATAAACTCGTTATTAATTCATTGTTAACTTTATTACGTCTACTGGCAATAATTGTGTCAAATGGATCATTTCCATAATCTACACCACGACCTAAAATATTACTAATTGCTCTTTAAATTTGAATCGGACATTAAGTTCAACATTTGGAAATCCCAACATAATAATAATCATGATATAATCATTATTCAGTTACAAATAAAAAAATATGAACATCAAAAACAATCGTAATTGAATTCACCAAATCAAAAGTGGCCCTCACTTCTCGCACGTTAATAATTTATACGAAACAAAATCCTGAGGTTGAATTTATTCCCCTCTTTACCTCAACGGGGATTATTTATTCAACTATGAAAATGCACTTGTGCACGAAACTTGCTCCCGATATAGTATGCATTGGAGCCAGCCTACACGGGGAGATATCAAGGGGAAGTCGGGGGGTGGGAGAAATCTGAAACGACGAAACCCCTCTCTCCGCTCGCAACCCGTTCCTCCCCGCTCTCCCCCCGGCGACTAATTTCCGACAGACTAGTGTATTCCTTCGCTACAATGTTTTATACTATTTCATATTTCATCGGATTATGAATGAGGATATGAGTACGGTGCCGCGTCGGAAGTAATCAGCCGCAAAGTTTGTTTGCACATCATTTTAAAATAATTGGTGATTTTCAACTTCAATTGTCAGATAGAATTTGAAATATGTAGCACGAGTAAGTAGAAACTCTCAGCCGTGTACTGCAATCTAATTACGTAACTATTATATCGAAGATTTATTTTATCTCTTGTATAGATTTACTAATACCTAATTTCAGTAGGTAATAAAAAATCATATTTGTTCAAAATGGAAGCAGCAATTTTTGCACAAAAAAGTTTTTCGCTTTTATGCCAAAATGCCATCTAAAGTTAGATGTTGTTTTTGCTGTTTAAAATTAATTCCTGAGCGCAGGTGGGCTACCTGTCGATGTTTCGAACGAATATCATATTACAAATTATTATTCTACGCACACATATTTTGTAATATTTTCACGTACACATTAACTAACACGTATAGATATGAAGTATTCATTGTGATATATATAAGCATTATTTATCTTCTAATTACAGTGTATTAGTCTTAGCACACATCAATTCCAAAGTGTAACATACCAAACTTTACATGGCAAATGTATTTAATTTTTATTACAGAACAATAAGGTCTAAAATCGGACAATCTGCTTCACATATATAACACTTTGGAACTGAGGTGTATGGTGAAAGTAAATTGAATTGGAACTTACCAGCATTAAAGTGTCTAGCAGTAACATGAATTGCCGTGAAAAGACTACCATCAGATGTATTCCAACTATCCCGACACCGCATAACTTTTACGTACCTGGAATGACAAAAGAATATTATGTTATTTGCAAAATCAAATCAAAACAACTGAGCGAAAAAGGATAAATAAAATGGAATCTTATAATACATTAAGTTCGGTTGAACAAGTTTGCATAATTTAAGACGAATTCCTGATGTATTATTAGTCACAGCTCGTGACTCCTAAAGCTGTGAAGTAATCGAAATATCGGGAATCCTGTACTAACATAATGCGCAGAGATTTTCTTCCCGATGTCCGCTCTAGTTTAATACCTCAATTATGTAATTACATGCCTCTAGTTTGTGTATAGCTATAGCCTACGCCATAAGTTCCAAATTTATAGAAGCAGTACTATTGCCTATTATTCAATTATGCATTGAAGCTTTACTGGTTAGTCAGAACATTCTAGAATGTTCTCTCTTATGAATTAGCATTGCATACGACCGGTAATTAAGAAGAATATTGCCTTTGAAAACCAGCACTGAGTTGCTATGAAGACAAATAGCAATAACGCTGAGATGGCATCCAAATGTAACGATTAACTGCTATCGGAGACATTTAATGAGCAATGAAACAGTTCCTTAAAGATTTTCCTGTTTAGATCAATAGAAAGGAACTATTTAATTACCTTTTTAATGTCTGAGTAACACAGTCATGTTACATAACCTTTATTTTAATGTTGATATCTATACTCTTATCCTCATTATTTCAACGTCACCATCAATCGTGACAACAAAACAAACATTTATTTCAAAAACTACCCCAATTTAGGCAAACGTAATTAGAGCGACCGATTCCAATTTAAAACGCTAATAATTTTCGACGGAAAGCTGACGTTTTATCGCAATTTCATCGTGTTCGCGGTCGGTACCAGCCGACGACGTGCTCCTTTCATACGGCCTTGTCCGTTTGACCTTTTTGTTTCGAGGCACAATACCTATATTGCATCGACACTGCCTATCTGACGGGTTAATTAAGCATTGTGGCCTTTTTTTCCTTATCTATGTGATGTAAAATCGTTTGAGATACCAAAGGTCATTGATGCAATGTTGTGCAGTTATTGTGTCATTGTTGTATGTATGTACTACGTATGTTGTATATCTCCAACTCCTCTTATTAGAATAAAATTACGAAGACAAGTTAGACTTTCCCAGTGAGCTTAGCTTTCGATCCTAGCTTATAGGAGGTAAAATGGCAGCTCTGAGATTTAGACAATCTATGTTATTTGTAAATTCTTACTATCCTTTGACATAACTTTAGTTCGATGCAAAATGTATGATGTATAAATAATCTTCTTCAAATAAAAGGATTCTATAGCAACTTGTTGATAGCGAACTGCATCGAACAACAGTATTATGCCTATAGATACATATATCGTTCACGCCTTTTGTTTTTGTTTATCAAAGTCCTTATAATCTTATAAATCGTGATATAATTCATAAACATTTCATTTTAAGTATACAACAGCGATAACTGTCACCTAAGGCGCCAACCCGAGATAACGCAAGCTATTTCAATAACGCGTACGTAGTTGATAGGCGATTTATGGTATAAACACGGAAATATGCTGATACATAAGTTGGTAATAGATTTTTTGTACTTCTACGTCAGTAGATGATTTAGTATCAACTAAAAACCTTTTTTGGGTATTTTTTGTTTTAATGAATGGCGGGATGAGCATGCCGTTCGCCTGATGGTAAGCGATATGACCGCTCATGATCAATAACAAAACCATGCAAAACCTTGAAGTACAAAGCAATGCTTGACATTCCACTGCGCTCGCTATCATAAGATATACATACATACGATGTTAAGTTTCAATGTGTCCAGAAGTTACTCTGGTTACAATGTCCTTCAAACCGAATCACAACATTGCATTTAGACTGCTATTTGGCGGGACAAATAAGACATTGCGGTGGTACCCAGGCGGCCTCACATATGAGAGACCCACCACCAGTATAGATAAACTTCTGCCAACATTTCTTTATCTTCAGCTACCATCAACATCTTCCGCAGTTGGAATTCTACTGCCGAACATAAGCCTCTTCCAAAGTTCTGTATGTATGTAATGTATATTAACAGATAATCTGACATATAAACAGTTAATGCGCTACTCATCCGGACGAGAGTAATAAATCGATCAAATTAACATTAAGCGAAAAACGCCTCTGCCCGCCCCTTCAACTGGTGGGTGTGTTGATACACCTTCCAAATATTTATTATCCACTAATCAGATGTAATAAACCGATTAAACATTACTTGCTACTTCGTTAATTAAAACTCGCTTACAACTTAAAAGTATACCATTGAAACGTAGTATTTTTTTAAAGTATCTTATAAAATTTTTCTGTGAATCATTTTTTGCGTCACTTATTATGGGCCCTGAGTGAGACTGATGTTCTAATTGAGTCTAGGAACTAGCTGGATGAAAACTTATTCCTAAACTAAACACAGGAAACCAAATCCAGCAGTGTGGTGTCCAGCAAGTGGACTTCTTAAGGCTAAAGAAAAATTTCACGTGTTTTTTTCCATCAAATTATTATTTTCAGACTTATCATACTTTATAGTAGAGGTACAGACCGTAACCGCGTCGTCGTCGATTCAACAGCCCATGATCTATGAAGAGAAAAAGCTAATGATTTTTTAAATTCAATTTATCAGTAGCTATATCCAGAACAGCCATCACCAATAACATATCTAATCAAATTAGGCTGAATTCCATTGAGCATAAATTATTTGGGTTGTTTAATTATAAACTAGACATATCTGTTAATTAACACCTATACCATATCGCTTGTATATAGATAATTACTCAGAGGAAACCTATTGGGTATCGATTTCGGCATAACACGCGTTCATTTTTTTGGTGTAAGTGTGTCGCCCAGACGGCCTTCGCTACGTCATCGAACCGGTCGGTTCGGTTCAACAGCTCCGAGAAATAAAATAGTATGAATAACTACAAAAAACGTCAACAAAATAACTACTGAAGATAGGATTATCATATCGGCCTTTCGTAGTGACTTATGGAAGTCTTGAGTTTCTGGTTTAGACCAATTTTTATTGCATAGGTCCGGCAAACGAGCAAACAGGTCACCTGATGGTAATAGTCACGGCCGCCTTTGAACATCTACTACATTTGGGTTCATAGATGTACTGCTAAACTATAAAATGAGGAGGGCAGCGAAAAGTCTCTCGAAGTTTCTGATACCCACGACACAAGACTTAATTGATCTTAATGTGGGGTCAGGACTATGTGACTGTTGGTGTATTTATTTATTTCTCAAGTCTCAGTGGATATTCCGAGTGGTTTGCATGTTAGGTGCGTTGCAGCCACTTTGTGTCAATATGAAGAAGTACACATAAGATTGAAACATACTTATATTAATGCTAATGAATACATATTTGTTACTTTTTCCTCCTTTCACGCAATAACGAAGATGTATCGGCATGATTTAATATTACCTAGACGTATGATTATTTGCGAAAGATTGAACTGGAATTTCTAACAACATGGAATTGTTCTGTGTTTGTTTCATATTTTATTTTACTCGTATACTCAACAACTTGTGCTATAATATTTAAGAGAATAACGTCGGAAAATAAATAATGATTATGTTTCGTCATCTTAATAACAGAATAGCTTTAAAGTTTGCGGAAAAGCAAAAAAAAAACAGTCACTAATTGAAGCGAAAGTGTCTTAATTAAAATAAACAAAGTTAAGTCCTTTGAAATTGCTTTGTGATTTAATAGCAGCTGTGAGTCATGAGATTCAAAATTCGATATCCGGATTGGTATATTCAATTGATATTTTAAAGTAAATCTCTTGTTTTTGAATTGACTGTTTTTCCCTTCGATCAAGTATACACTAGATACACAGTTCCCTGTAAATGTTCAGTTAAAAGTGGCACCGATGCATGACATGAAAAAAAGTAAACAAAAAGATCACATATTCCAAATATATTAACACAAATTCAACCTTATTCTTGGATTTTAAAGTCGCTTTTCACGTAATATTGTCTAAAATTCTGCGACGTTTTAGAAGCAACGGTCGGTGTGTGACTGAAGGCGAAAGAATGCTTAAAGCACTCTTTTTTGGTGCCATTTTCTAAGCGCTCATGTTGCATCTAGTGTAAATTTCGAAGGTTTTTCCCATTACCTAGTATTGAGATTAAAACCTTATGAAAAATGATATTTATTTGCACTTGGAATACATAAAAATTATATTTATATTTTGTTGTTCGCTCTTCGACTTTTTGAAATAACAAATCAATCCTCAGAATATCAAAATATATCCTAATAATTGTTTCTTTAGATATGATTATTCCTAGAATCTGTCGAAACACCAGACATAGAAACCAAAGATGGAGTACCAGGAATCAATAATAAATACCTAATACTAATTCTGTACAGAGGTTATAAATCTGACTTATTAAAATAACATCTGTAATGTGTCTGAACTGAAATCTATATGGATATCATAAGCGAAAATTAGGGTCGGGGAAACGAACGCCCACGCGGTTCATCGACCCGGAGTGAGCTGAACGTGTCAATACATTATCTCACTATTATACTGTCTGTGACAACAAAGCGAGATCTTCATGGGTTTTGGAACGTCGAAAGATACTATTAGTCTGGTCAGTAGTCTGGGATCTGATTGTTTAGGAAAACTTGTCGATTTCATTTGATGAGGAACAAGGTGGAAATACCTGGCCTGATTGAAGGTTGCAGGAAGCCGCTGGATACAGGCCATTTCCAATAGATTTGTAGATTCAAAATCTTGGTTGTTTGTGGCAACCACAAGTATTTGTTTTGAGCATAGGTGTTTGTGAACCGAAAAGACTCTCGTATGGGTATCAGGAACACCCATGACACGAGACTTGATCTTAGTGTGTGGTCAGGACTATGTATGCGACTGTTGGTTATATTTCTTTATTTATTACCAAGTACTTCATGGCATCATCACTGCACTAGTCACACGAAAATAAGACGTTAAATCTGAATAACCAGTAATCATCTGAAACAAAATCCTATAAACAGGTCTGGGAAGAAAAACACTAGTAGTAGTAGAGTATCTTGTCCGTTCATCTCTAGTGAAAACTGCTTTCCGAAACCGGGTTGTAGATTAAAAAAAAAAACGACTAAATCTAAATGATGTAGATCATCTTAATGGATTAAATAAATTATTTTCATTTTCAAACCCCAGAATATCACACCATGTATGTCAGTTGACCAATGAGAAATCAAAACTTTTACCACCTGCAGCGACAAAAGATTCATAAACATCCTGATTCAGAAAGGCTGCAGATAGCCAGCGCATGAACACACGACAGAAGGCTCACGTTATCAACAACAGTAAACAAACGGCGCGGACACGTGACTACAGCCCACAGCGCTGCCTCGCACGAGACCATTGTATACATTCGGATATTGTAGAGGCATTAGCGTGTTAATAAAGCAGATTAATGCTATACAGCCTTGAGCCTCCGTGGAGTGGTTGGTTAGACGCCGGCTGTGATCACCGCACCGAGACAAATGTTTGTAGCATTCGTTTTGGGTCTGGGTGTTTGTGAGACCGATAAGTCTCTCGTACTTCCCGATCTCCAAGACACAAGACTTAATCTAAGTGTAGGATCACGACTATGTATGTGACTGTTGGGTGTATTTATATTTTTATAAGTGAATGTTTGTTTATTAGCCATTAACCCCTAACTAGTTGACTAACGCCCGAATACTGGAACGCCATTCAAATAATAAGTTGCTCTTAACAGCGCACGGCCCACTTAGCCAGCACATTTAATCGGGATTAACGTAGTTAAGCGCCATTTATATTTAAGTTGCGTTCCAATATTTGGGCGTAATTGTTCTAATACTGTATAAATAACTTGTCAAAGATATAGAAAAGAATACAGGATACTTTTCATCCAAAGAAAGTGTGTTGCTTAATTTATTTTTTATTTAAAAGTTTCGGCAGTAAATTGGGGTTTCTTGTATTTTTGCACCGACACGTGACTACAGATCGCTTCGCACGAGACCATTGTATACATTCCAGTATTGTGTGCATTCAACAGATACCTTGGAGATATTAATGTTTGTGTACTCCACAAGTAGATATAATAACAAGAATGAAAACTCTACAGCTACCGAAATATATTTATAAATTGATAGAAAAGCAGTTATTTTACTTAAATCTGTATCAGCCCATATACGTCCCACTGCAGGGCACGGGCCTCCTCTACAATCGACTACCGATTGAGAGTGGTTAGGCCATATAGTCCACCACGCTGGCCTAGTGCGGGTTGGTAGACTTACATACCATAGAATTTTTATAAATCGCTATGGTATGCAGGTTTCCTCACGATGTTTTCCTTCACCGTTTTAGTGTATGGTGATTGACTATCAATACACACATGACTCCGAAAAGTCAGAGGTGTGCCCTGGGATTCGAACCCGCGACCACCGTGAACATGTTGGCAGTCGCGTCTAGTCCGTTTACGAACAGGCCACCACGCACTTTTTACCAACAGGCCACCACGCACATTTTACTTAAATACATGCAGAATAGTTAGGAAGTTCCTACAAGTACGTGTAGAAAATTAAAGACGCCATAATGAGACACACCTGGCTTAGTCTTGTGTGTTACATTATTTTTCGATATAAAAACGGAGTATTTCATACACAAAAAAAAAGAAATATACAGTGCCCTCCAAAAGTTAGTTGAAATTAATTCACCTTTACAATGATGTCACGTAATTTCTAAAATACGCAGTTTCAATAAAAGAACTGTTTACTATTTATGTTCGGATACTCTATTCTAATACATACAGTATCGAATTTCTCGAAATTCCATTTGCTTTCTTTCTTAATCAATGTTTATATACTCAGTACTTGAATTGTGTGCGTCAAAAGTCAGTTGAAATGGAAAACTTTTAACGATTTCCGATAATCTCGTGGTTTTAAACTCATTTACCAATATTGTTAGGGCAGTTTGGGTAGTTTATATTTATTAATAAGATATTGTGAGGTGATATGACTGTTTTAGAATAAATAATGGCTCCAAAGTGAAAATAACACGTAGAAGATAGAACAAAGATGATTAGTAAATAGAAAATAAATAAAAAAAAATAGTGCTGAGGGAAAATTATTCAAAGTTAGTGAAGAAGATAAGCGAATAATAATGCCGAAGAGTTTGGAATGTCCTAGTCTTGCAGATAGGCCACGGTAGAGGCGTCCTAGGTCTACTAATTCTGTTGATGATCGACAAATTGTGCGGCAGTGTAAAATTAATCCCAAGATTGTGATACGAGTGATCAAAAAATAGTAATAGAAAGCAGGAACCATGGTTTCTATAACTACTACCAGGCGATGTCTGCATGATGCTAATTTACGAGGTCACGTTGCCAGATAAAAACCTCATAGCATCGATCCATAAAAAAGACGGTTGGGGTTCGCCCGCAATTATTTAGATAAACTAATAGACTTTTGGAATAAAGTATTTTTTCGCGATGAATCAAACTTCTAACGGTTTTGAAAGAGGTTGGCAAACTGTATGTCGTAGGAGCAATGATAACTCTTACGACGACAAACACTTGCAGCCGACTGTAAAACACGGCGTTGACAGTATGATGGTTTGGGGGTCTTTTTCTTGGAATGGTGTGGAACTGACTGCAAATAATTGAAGGCAAATGACATCACAGATCTATTGTAATATTTTCCATGACAATTTATAATAATCTGTTGAACATATGTGGTAAAGTAAATTTTTTAAGTTCCAACAAGACAACAATCTGTAGCATACAGCAAGGATAACTGAATAATATTTTGAAGATAACGAAGTAGACTTACTGGGATGGCCTTCAATATTACTCGACCTTAACTCTATTTAACATTTGTGGGATTAATTGACCCGAGAATCCCTGTTTCCATAAAAGGCAACAGGAATTTGTTGAAAAATAGAATTCATGAAACATGGTCGACTATACCGGTCAAAACTTTACAAAATCTTGTAGAATCAACACCTGGACGATTTAAAGCAATTCTACAGAATAATGGCGGCCATACAAAATATTAAAAGTTAAGACAGTGGCAAATATAACAATCCCTAAAATATTTTTTCACAGCGGCGTGCACAGGATTATGACACTGGGTATGCGGCGGAGTACTCGGTCACAAAAACTTTTTCTTTTATAGATTTTTAGCATAGCCACAGCCACGCGACGGATCTCTAAGTCGGAAACCATGCCAACATAACAAGTCTTAGATGTACTACTATTCATGTTCATCTTCTACGGCAACGCAGACAAAACAGCGATCGATCGTCGCGGCGGAAGAAATTCTAATAAGTAAAATAAAAAAAACTCACCTAGTCAGCTTTCAATTTTCACATATTCAAGGTTCCGGTTAGTTGAGATTACTATACCTATCCCGATGTAAATAAACGCAAGATTTCGGCCACCTCATTCATTCATTTGATAAACATACATTTTTAACACAAACCTCGCAATCAAATAACATTTAAAAAAATAAACAAACACACTAGTAAAAGCAAATGACTACAATTAATATCGAAACTTCGTAATAAACTGTTAAATGTACACACTTTCAAATGTTAAAATGAAAAATCCGTTAAGAAATCTATTTTTTTTTACAAACATACTAGTATAAAATAGTAAACAATGCAAAAACTCATAAAAAAAGCAAAATGGCCCCCGCGAAACACAAAACATTTCTATTTAAACAAATAAAACCTTACTAACCAAAAATGCATAATGTGCATAGGTGATTTATTAGATTCCAGCCTATTAATTTTACTCGGATTATAGGCAACGAACATTTACGATTACTCCCGACAACTGCCGAACTCCCGAGGCCTGCCGCAGGAGTCGCGGCTTTCAATATTCATGGGTGTGTGCGTTTGCGACTGTGCACGGACACCAAAATTACTACACACATGCAAACAAATGTAATGCGGCACGCGGCGGCATGACTTGGTTGATTAGGTACATTAATTTGCTTTGCAGCGCCTCCTGCTTTTCGCGTGGCAACCATAATGTTTGCGTGATTGCAAATAGGTGCTATTTATAAAATATTAGGCGTTTTTAAGTTATTATATTTTGTTTATTCATTTATTTACTATAAATTAAAGTCATCTAAAACGTACGAACGTTATAATAAAATATCTGTGAATGGCAAGTAAAGCACTGCATTTCTGCCTACAAGGAGCGCACGCCCTTGTTTTTTCATCAATTTCAACTAACTTTTGCCACCGCAATTTTACTGTTTCTGTACATAAATTATTATTAATAACGTTATTATGCACCTTTTATTGATAGACATATTCAAAATTGATTAAATTTTAATAAACAGTTTAAAAACAATGATTTGAATTGGTTTTATCATAATTTCCTCACATTTATTACATTTTTGATCATTTCAACTAACTTTTGGAGGGCACTGTAAATAATAGTAATAATAACACCCAAAAGCACACGCTTAGTCTAGTATTTCAGATCTGGATGTTTCTGTCTCTCTCATAGGTTAAAGCAGTATGTTACACTTTGAGGCTTGAAATGCTCAACTTATATACCTCATCAAATCGAAACACGTCAAGGGTACAAAAAATAATACAGGATACCTTTCACTCAAAGAGTATGTTGCTGGATATTTTTTATATAAGAGTTTTGGGTGTAAATTGTCCTGGTTTGTATACTGTATTTTACTCGGACACGTGACTACAAACAGCTTCGCACGAGACCATTTTCCCATACATTCGGATATTGAAAGCAGTTAGTCCTTACAGAGATATTAGCATATTAATCAAGCATTTACAGATTATGATTATTATACAACTCCACTGTATTACGCATTCACAAACTATAAATAAATAAATAAATACACCCAACAGTCACATACATAGTCCTGACCCCACATTAAGATCAATTAAGTCTTGTGTCGTGGGTATCAGGAACCACGAGAGACTTTTCGGTCTCACAAACACCCAGACCCGAGACAAATACTTGTGGGCCTCACAAACATTTGTCTCGGTGCGGGGATCGAACCCGCGGCCTCTCGTTTCACAGGCGGCGTCTAACCAACTGTGCCACGGAGGCTGTCATAAATACTGTCATACTATTAAATTAACTTACCAAATTTTGCAGATATGATGATTGAGGTTCCGAAAAGGGTATAGGGTTTATATCTTTATGAAAAACGTGTACTGTATCAGCCCATATACGTCTCACTACAGGGCGCGGGCCAACTCTACAAATGATTGAAAAACATGTGCATTGGTCAATTGCATTTTTAATACACAGTTTTGGTGTTTAATCATGCTAATATATTTGGCATTTCAAATAGATACTAATGTCACAAACTCTTTTGGCCTTATTCAAAGATATTTTTAATAACTATTAAGTAGTTATCGAATGATTCTTTGATTATATACTTGACTAAATTGAGCAATGCCAACAAACGATGCGCTAAAAGTGTCCCCACTTTCGTTGATATGTGTGAGTACCGGTCGTGTACTTATTGTAATCAAACTGTCAAGGTGTGTGTGTTTAGGGATGCCTACTCCAGATTATTAACTTAACAATTCATTATTTGATAAACAATATAGATTAAATAAAATAATTTTCTTTTTTTAAAGTAATTATACTATTAATTATATTTATAACGCATTTTAGTAAAAACAATAAATACAATGGTAAAAGTATACAGTATTTTTTAGAACAAAACCTATCTCCTTCTCTTGTGTTTGTTTCGGAATAGAATTAACTCTTTGGATTTATTGCCTGGGCTGTGTTATCTGATTTCTGTATTTACGTAAAATATAAATCATCATAAGTAAAATGTTCGGAACACACGACTGAAGTCTTGTGAGGCTTCGAATGGTCTTCATTTTGTTTCCGCTGTATAATGTCTCTCCAGCAATTTGCTAGTACGGAATCCGTAGGAAGTCTAAAATATTAGAAAGAACTAACAATATTACTATAAAGTGCATGACGTCATGGGTTTCATTCATATTGTGTAGGTAAGTTATCAGTGGCGTAAAAATAGGGTGGCAAAGTGCGCAAAATGCCACGGGCCCCCGGACTAAGGGGCCCCGGGCCCGACAGGGCCCTGGCCTGACCGGGCTTCAGGCCTGATAGGGTCCTGGTTCGACAGGCCCCCGTTCTCAAGCTCGACAAGGCGTAAGCAGACAGACATTTAATGTTAATTACGAAATTCATCATAATGAAAGATTAACTAGATAAATAAATGTATTATTCTGAAGTCATCATGTTGTTAACCTCCGAAGAATGTACGACGGCCCTAATATTGCTCAAGATGGCCATTGTGAAATTTTGAGCAACCGCTTTCTTACCGGTGTCGAAGTAACGTATCGTTATTTATGAGCTGGAGGAAAAAATCGGCGTACGGATAAAATACGGCAGCATCCATCTGAAGCAAATTCAAAGTCATAGAGCTGCAAATGCCTCAAAACTAGAAAGACACCACAGAAACTCAAGAGAATTGGACTGTGAATGAAGTTATGTTTTCAGGAGAGTTTATATTCTGTTCATACAAGCACGACAGGAGAAAAAGACTGTACAGAAGACCGGGAGAGAAATTCTGAATGAAATTACATTGGTATATTTTTAAAAGGAAGCAGATAGAAGGATTCAGTTGGGTTGAGCTAAGCCGACGTAAATATGTGGGGCAGCAGGAAGTTGTACCACATGTTTTCGTCGGATATACCACAGAGCCTGAAGACTAAAGTATTCAACCAGAGCGTCCTCCTTGTAATGACGTATGGAGCCGAAACTTGGAGACTGATTGTGGGGCTAATCCATAAGTTTAAAGTCGCTCAACGTGTTATGGAAAGAGATCCGTCACAGAACCAAGGTGACCAACATAGCTCTGAAAGTTAGTTGATGTAGTAATGGGCTGGCCACACATGTGGCATCCGTGTCTTGGCAAGAGTAACGTGGGACATCCTCTGGCCAGACGGCGAGACTATTTGTACATGAGGGCCGTCAGTGACTGGATGCATCAAGTAGCAGACTGGGCTCTGTGGCGTACTTTGGGAGAGCCCTAAAAATTAAAGATTTTTTTTTATTGCGTTGAATAACGAGGCGAGCAAGCCGTTCGCCTATTGGTAAGCGATACGACCGCTCATAAACAGTAGCCACATTCCACTGCGCTCGCCATCCTGAGACATAAGATGTTAAATCTTAATATGTCCAGTAGTTACTCTGGCTACAATGTCCTTCAATCTGAAACACAATAGTGCATTTACGCAGTGTTGTTTCACGGGAGAAATAGACATTGCGGTGGTACCTACCCAGATGGCCTCTCACATTTGAGAGACCTACCACCAGTAATTTTCTTAATTAATTTAAATTTAAAAGTATTTTTTTTAATTTCTAATGGAGGAATGGCAGAATAGAGCGATTAACTATCTTTACAGCAAGTTTCTTGTACTTGCTGCACAGCCTTAATGAAGCCTCCAAACATATTGTCCTCTGGATGAACCTAAACAAGACGAAGGTAAAGAATGAACAGGAAAAATGTGTGCAGAACTCATCGCTCCGGGAATATTGGGGTTATAATCGATAGCACGCCTCTCGAAGTTATCTAGGAATATAATTGCCTCAAGAAATTAATGCAATTGGGCAGCTATAACTTCGGAAAAGAAGCCGATAAGAGGATTCATTTTGGCTGGGCAGCGTTTAGGAAGTTGTATATACTACAGTGGGGATATACTTAAGAGCCTGATGAAGAAAGTATTCAACATGTACGGCCTCCCTGTAATGGCGTCCGGAGCCGAGATATGGCCATGGGCGTAGCCACAGTGGGGCAGGGTGGGGCACTTGCCCCACCCTGGCTCTGGCCTCTAAGGTACCTAACCAAACCAAAAAAATTAAATTCTTTAAGTTAAGAAGTTATACTATCTATGGGTAGAGATAAACCTTTAAATTAACTGATTAACAAATTGGCTTACTCCCACAGCTCAAACGGCTGAAGTTAGGGACATTTTTTTAGGAATTTTAGGTTTAGGAAGGTGAGCAATAAGAAAATGTTTTGGTCCATTCGAATTATACATAACAGGATATATCAAGGTTGCGACCGAAAACGAAGCCGAGCGCTAGTTTTAGTGACTATAAACACATCGTCCAACATCCATCAGCCAAAGGAAGTCCACTGCTGAACATAGACGTCCCACGACCTTTACCAGGTTGTCTGACCTTGTGAGTGGACGTCCTACGCTGCGTTTTCCGCTACGTGGCCTCCATTCGAGAACTTTTTGGTCCCACCGCCCATCAGTTCTTCGCACTATGTGCTTCGTCCATTGCCACTTCATCTTACTACTCCGGTGGGCTATGTCGGTTACTTTAGTTCTTCTACGGATCTCCTCATTTCTGATACGATCTTGTAGGGAAACCCCGAGCATAGCCTCCATAGGTCGTTGAGTGATTTTGAGCTTCCTAATAAGGACTATAGAGAGAGGCCACGTCTCGGTGACGTATCACAACTATCGAATACTTTCGATTTAAGGTACTGAGGTATTTTGGATGAGAAGACGTTGCGTAGTTTTCCAAACGCTGCCCAACCGAGTTGGATTCGACGATTGACCTCTCTCTCGAAGTTGGACCTGCTTAACCGGACCACTTGTCCTAAATAGACATATTCGTCTACAACTTCAAGATTCGAGCCCCCTACTCCGTTGGGGGTGGGCACAACATGGACATTCGACATGACATGACATCGACATCTTCGTTTTGTCCAAGTTCATTTTAAGACCCACTTGTGGGAGACTCGATTGAGGTCTTCGAGCTTAGTGCTAAGGTATTCCAGCGATTCTGCCAAGACTACAATATCGTCGGCAAATTGAGTGATATACTCGCCGTTGATGTTGATGCCGAATCCTTTCCACTGCAAGAGCTTGAAGGCGTTTTCCAACGCGGCAGTGAACAGTTTCAGAGATATTACATCTCCCTGTTTCACGCATCTCTGTATTGGAATATCCTTCATGCTCTGATCTTGTACTCGCACCGACATGGTGCCGTTGTTTATAATTCATAATAAATACATTTATTTATTTCAATTCTATGTGATTTTACAGTCCAGGGTAAGAAATCTCTTTTTAAGCAAACATTTGCTCGTGTTAGGAAATTTCGCTGTTGTTGTATATATGTTATGGGCCAAGTGATTAATGCGAGCAGTATTCATAATGCCCGGGCAGTATGAATATTGCCGAGCTATATTGGGCCAAGTGATTAATTACGATCTAAACTCACCTATTTATCACATAGCCCGGGCATTATGAATATGGCTACATGATGATCGGGCAATGTAATTAATAGGTGATTTTTTATGTGGTGGACTGCCGCATTCTCGCATCTGCGATAGACCCATAAATAAGATAGGTTGAATTGACCTGCTTATGTATGTTTAGTTGTTTTTTAACGTCCGAAACATTATATTCAGAAGAAAATTTGTGTACCCACTTTATGGATCAGTTAGGTCGACTGTGCCCCAAAACCGGCTCGGGACACCCCGACTTCACGTAGTCTTTTGGCTACCGACCCTAGAGTGTATATAAAAAGCCGGAGGCGCGGAGGGAGAGCAGCCCCCGCCCGCTGTAACGAAGGATAGGCAACCGTGCGAGCCGCAGCGGCTGAGGCTGGTCGCCGGAGGCGACCAGCAAGGCGAAGCTGCGGAGGTGAGCATGGGTGCCTATCTTTTGTTACGCAAGGGCAAAGGGGCTGAACTTCCCGTAGCGCCGGTGACGATGCAGAAGCTAATTTGTATTGACAACAAGTGGTACCAGGGGAGGTGCGACACTCCCCCTCCACTTCCACTCCTCCCAACCCACCCCCTCATGCTGCCCTATTCCATTAAATTCTACCACTTCGGCTCATTGTTTTGATTTTTGGCATTGATTGATTGTGACATGACACTTGGCATTATTCATAATGCCCGGGCAATGTGATAAATTGATTGGTTATAATCACATTGCCCGCTCTTATTGGGCATTATTCATATTGTCCGGGCATTATGAATAATGCCCGATTAATCACTTGGCCCATAACATATACACTTCACAAACAAACACAACACAAAACACTTCTATGTACCGACAGTCGATGTCGATCGAATCAAAGGCTTTCTCATAGTCCACAAACGCTAAACAAAGCGGCAAGTTATATTCTTCGGTTTTTTGTATAACTTGCCGAAGCGTATGGATGTGGTCTATGGTACAAAAGCCTTTTCGGAAACCGGCTTGTTCGGGAGGCTAGAAGTCATCAATCCTGCGTTTGAGACGATTTGTGATGATACTCGAAAACAACTTATAGACATGGCTCAGAAGCGAGATGGGCCTGTAGTTCTTCAGTAAAGTGTTATCACCTTTTTTAAAGAACAATACCACCATGCTCCTACTCCATGCCTCTGGCGTTGAGCTCTCGAGGAGAACGGAATTGAAGAGCCTCTGAAGGACATTCAATATCGGCGTTCCGCCCATTTTCAGAAGCTCTGAAATGATTCCGTCCACTCCCGGCGCCTTGTTGTTCTTAAGTTGCTTCAGGGCCGTCTCAATCTCACATAGTCTGATGTCCGGGATATCATCGCTAAAGTGTCGGATCAACTTCGCCCGAGCTAACAGTAGATTCGGCAACCGAGGTGTAAAACTGTCCGTAGAACCTCTCGATCACCCTTAATACCTCTGCCCTCGTCGACACTACGCGGCCTCCGTCCGTCTTCAGCCTAGACAACTGGCGTTGCCCAATAGACAAGTCTCTTGCAAACACTTTGAAGTTTCCGTTCCGCTCAATTGTCTCTTTAATGCTCACAGTATTGTGAGCACGGACATCGTGCCGTAAGGACTTTCAGATCGGTCTATTGAGCAGCCGATATGCTTCGGCGTTAACGGAAGACTGCAGCGCCATAGGCCGACGTTCGGCCATGAGGTCAAGAGTGTGGATTGAGAGTTTTTGTGGGCTATCTCTACGGCAAGGTCTAAAATATTTAAATCCCACCGTATGGACAGCTTTTACCAAACCACTTCACTTTTGACAATCAAAGCGATTTGTTAGTTCAAGTTGAAAGGTCTCGGGTTTTTGGATATGGGCGCGACTTCATCAAGCGACGCCTTTCCAATTGGACATTGATATTCAATGTGCACCTATCCATTCGGTGATCACTGCCAGTTTTCATCCTGTTGATCACAGAGACATCTGTGACTGAACATCCGTCTATTCGTCGTCAAGATGAAATCTAACTCGTTTCTCGTAGAACCGCCAGGACTCGGCCAGGTTCGGTCCGGTTTCCTGTGAGGCGGCTTCTGAAAAAATAGTTCATCGTAAAGAGCCTCTCTTTCTCCAGAAAGTCGGCCAGCCTCTTACCCCTGGGGTTCTGTAGCCTATGTCCAAATTGCCCCACTTTCAACTCTGCGTTGAAATACCCTATAACAACATTAAAGGAGGGTTTGGAAGTATGTAGGGCCCCACTTACATCTCCTCTACTTCTTCATCTGGACGTGTCGAGGTCAGTGCATATACCTGTATGACCTTCAACGAATATATTTTAGATATTCTAAGTATAAGATAAACTACCCTGCTCGACACACTTTCGATTGATACGATGTAGTAAAGGTTGTAAGCACCCCACGCTTTGTAACAATAAAATGTATGTATTTTACTCCATTTTCTAATCTTAAACTCATTATCACTTTTTTTTTGCTTTTTAGTTGAATCTTATAAAAAAGGGTACTTTTTTTAAAACTATAATTTAATTTCGCAAAATTTTTAGTTGCATTGTGCCTGAAGTTACTTAAACCGCCACCCGGCTTCGTTTTCGGTAGCACACTTGATATACCCTGTGGATACATGGTGCTATAGGGTGTAACCGTTTTGTATGGAAATAAGGAACTTCGTTCCAAAAATAACCGGGGAAACCATGAGTATAGTTTGCTACTTAAATATTATTTTAGACTTCTGCCCCACCCTGAGCCCATGGCTGGCTACGCCCTTGGATATGGCCACTGACTGTGGGGCTAATCCCTAAACTTCAAGTCGTTCAAAGTGCTATAGAAAGCGTGATAGGGAATGATTGGTTCTTTAGCTCGAAATCTAAACATTGACCATTTTGCTGAACAAAACGCTCGAAAAAAAGATATTTAAGACATATTTATTGTCTGTTCTGTATAATAACTACTTATGTATATAATAGTGTTTCTACATACATATACTTAAATAGATTGTACCTTACTTATTGATTCATAAAAACGAAATTACAACGTCAAGTTTTTTCACATTTACTAAGGGCCCCATTTTATGAATTTTGCCACGGGCCCCCGATGGTATAGTTACGCCACTGTAAGTTATTATTTGCTCATCAAATAAATAATGCCATTCTTCTTGTTGTTCTTCTGATCGAAATATGATGGAATGATATTGGTATTTTATCTCCCATAGTTTCACCAAATCTCCCTAGTAATAAATTGTCAACACTGGCCAATGAAACTCATCTTCAAAATAACGAATTAAAAGTTCGTGTTTTCTCAACTAATAGTGGTTTAACAACAAAGGTTACCGATGAAAAGTGATATTGGTGTTATTATATAGTTTTCCCACATAATTGCGATACAATTCGACAGCACAAACCGGCATAATTAATTATATTTCGGGAGCACGTTATCCATATGTAGTTCAAATGACACTGACGTACGTGAGAAGCGAGTCTACCAAATTTGGTAGACTTTTTTTGGGCCGTGCGGTGAGGTGTGATGTGTCATCTAGACGAGTATATAATCAAAGCGAATGATTCTTCTTCTTCGCTCAAACTAAATTCAACAAAGGTTGAAATGCACAAAGAATTCTACGAGTGTGACTAAAACAAGTATAAACCTGTCTCTTAATTAGGCAGTTAATTATTAACACTGACCAAAGTCCAGATATCGACTATCGTGACATAATTAATTTCATTTTAATTTAATTTATAAAAAAAAAACGCTACTATTCACAAGCAGTTCAAACGAAGTAGCCATTAGATGATGTTCGTCTAAAGATTATTACGGTAGTGACAGCGACGAGCGTAACCGACGCCCACGCTCACATCAACTCACTAATTATGACCAATGTACCGCGATAGAGGCCAATCATGCCACATTATTTATATTAGTTTTATTTTTGTAAAAATTTGAAGGAAATGATTAAGAAAAATTCCCATGGTTGTCTGTAAACACTGCCTTTGGGGTATAAGTCCGCTAATTGTACTTTAATATTTTGTTGATTTCTGATTATATTTATTATATTTTTTTCTGTGCGTGTGTGTATATAAATAAATGAATATGATATTGTAGAAAATTGTTGAGTATAGGTATTTTTTATTGGGTGGCTGTGGAATTCTCAACAAATAACATCTTGTAAATAATAATGAAAATGGACGTTTCACTAAAGCCTTATAAAAAGGAAAGCTATTCGACTCTAGTTCTAGAGCATTTATCGGGATGTCGTAAAGTATGCCGGCCTCAAAAAATTCTATCACAACGCACTATATTCAAACTCAATAGGTACTGTTTGACGTTTCATACATTTAGCTTTATACCTAACGACTGCATATCGTAAACTGTATTATAAAACAGATGAAACTATTTAACAAACAACCCAATTAACTGACTAATGGAATAACCAAATCGTAGAGAACGCGATAAATGTATTTTTATAAGCCGAACATTAAATAACTCACACGCACAGTTGATAAGATTCTGTATAAGCCGATAAGTGAGATGTGCCCTTAAAGATTTCACCTTTAAAGGGCAATACTCCTTGGTTTGTGGGGGCGGTATCGCTAAGCCAATGTAAAGGTTACTACAATCTACACCCAACAAATTGAGCCAAATATTGGAAGGATACTTATTAGGGGCCATCCATAAATATACGTCAAACGTTAAGGGGGAAGGAGGGGGTCGACAATGTGTGACAAGGGGAGGGGAGGGGACCATTTTTATATCTAATTATTATAACACTAAATTTAAAGTAGTAACATAAAAATAGTCGCAACTCTGACTAAAATTGCAAAATATGTGACATCACACTAGGTCATAAATGTGACCAGCTTCGACAAGGACGGAGGAGGGGTCACAATCATGAAATTAGTGTAACGTAGTGTATGGATGACCCTTTATTTTCTATGAATATTGTATGATCATCGCACTCTTTAGCTTCTCAACGTGTATGGGTTATACATTGTGAGGTCGTGAGTTCTATGCCCAGGTGTATCTACTTTGATTTATGTTTTGAAAATTCTGATGAATTGCTTGGGACTAGATTTTGTGCCTAGTAAAGCGATAAATGCTATTCTACCCATTCGCCCGAGGATAGGAGCAAATTTATATTTTTTGCATATTCATACCTCTTTTACAATTATACAATAAACACAACTCGGAAGTGATTTAAAAGGCAATCCAATTTAAAAACCGAACCCGCCGAACATTTTCCGCCAAAATCCAATTTCTTTTATTCAGATCAGTGACTACATATTGTTGCGCACCTGCTCCGCGCGGCAACTAGCGCCATCTCTTAGCCGTGTCCGGAACTAAATAACACTGTTATTTTCACTCGCGCCTATAAATATCACACAAGTACTAATATAGATATTTATAAATAGAAAATGGCTTGA
The DNA here is from genome assembly GCA_009982885.2 of Hyles vespertilio. Taxonomy (NCBI): domain Eukaryota; kingdom Metazoa; phylum Arthropoda; class Insecta; order Lepidoptera; family Sphingidae; genus Hyles; species Hyles vespertilio. The sequence continues at coordinate 6,536,340 of CM042817.1, read as the reverse complement.
TTCGCAGGAAATACTTGATTTAAAGCGGGACAGTGTGTTATCAGTGCACGTTTAATAATAGATAACATCTGAAGTACTTTTGAAAGTGAATTGGAAATAGAAAATGTGCTACAATGTATGTTAGACCTGTATCGGGTTTTATCTATTCATTAAACAGTTATTTTGTTGGTGTTAATGTTTTTATATTTGCAAAGAGAAAGTTATTGAGAAAAACTTATAGGTATTGCTAACCTTCATTCACAGTTTATTTTACCACGTTTTTATATTATACATTTTATAAAACGGAGAAGACTCAAGGGGACACCTAATTCTTCCAAAAGAAATAGGGATACCCAGTAACACTATTACACATATGCCATACATGGAAGTTGCAGGTTCCCGAGCTCCCGACATCTCCATCATCGTAATAGTGACCTAGACGGCGATGTAATCAGCAAGCTATCGATTTGCATAACACGTCTAGTCGAGTTTGAAGAATACAATAAAAACGTCTGAGCACACCGTCTGCACAGTCTATACTGCTGTCGAGTTATTCAACTTTGTAATCGAGATAAATGCACTAGAAACGAGGGATATTTCAGCTGTGGATTGGACTGACAACAGAGCAGAAGTATCTAAGCAAGCGATTTAAACAGAGCAAACCTTTAGCTAGGTTTTTTATCGTCACTTGATCACTTAAAACGAAAACCGCCAACAAATTAACAACCTCAAAAACATTTCATGATCATCATCATCATCATCTCAACCACAGGAAGTCCGCTGCTGAACATAGGCCTCCCCCAAGGATCTCCACATGGACCTGTTGGAAGCGGCCTGCATCCAGCGACTTCCTGCAACTTTAGCCAAGTCGTCAAAAACATTTACCTACTATCAAAACACAAAACAGGTGTACACGGAAAATCCTTACACGGATATCGTAAATATAGTCAAAAGAACACCAATACAGTCAAAACACTCACCCCTGAGGGAGTCGGGGGGGGTGAAAAAAAATCTCTAATGCATCCGAAATATACCCGAATACGTTTGTGCGCCGGCTGACTTGAATAACAATGAGCTTGTATTGGATCAGAGAGATAAAATCTATGTATATGTGTCGTTATATTTATATGAGGGTAGGAGTTCTGTTACTTACAGGAATTAGGGACATGTAGGACAACCTTAATAAAGCGATAATAAGTAAACTTAGGATTCATTACAATGCTATGATTAATATTACTTAGGGTTCTCTACACGAAACATGACCGTGCTGACAGTGTAAAGCAGAAAAGTATTACTTAGATCTCACGATACTGCTGTTGTTCGTTTATAGTACTATATTACTGACATTGCTCAATCTAGACGAGTATATAACCTTAGATTATATACTCGTCTAGACTGAGCAATGTCAGCAAACGATGCGCTAAAAGTGTCCTCACTTTCGTTGATATGTGTGAGTACCGGTCGTGTAATTATTGTAATCCAACTGTCAAGGTGTGTGTGTTTAGGGATGCCTACTCCAGATTATTAACTTAACTTTTCCCCATTATTTGATATACAAAATAGGTTAAATAAAATATTTTTTCTTTATTTAAAGTAATCATACTATTAATTATATTTATAACGCATTTTAGTAAAAACAATAAAGATCTAAACCCATCTCCTAGTGTTTGTTTCCGAATAGAATTAACTCTTTGGATTTATTGCCTGGGCTGTTATCTGATTTCTGTATTTATGTAAAATATAAATCATCATAAGTAAAATGTTCGGAACACAACTGAAGTCATGTGAGGCTACGAATGGTCTTCTTTTCGTTTCCGCTGTGTAATGTCTCTCCAGTAATTTGCTAGTACGGAATCCGTAGGAAGTCTAAAATATTATTAGGTCCTTGATTAAGTTCTCGCTGTTTCTTCAAAGATGACAATAGCAGTACCCCGTTTGTGAAATTTTGAATGGTAATACACATGCAAGGCAAAGAATTAATAAAATTACTATGAAGTGCATGTCGTCGTGGGTTTCATTAATATCGTGTAGGTAAGTTTTATTTACTCATTCAATAAATAATGCCATTCTTCTTGTTGTTATTCTGATCGAAATATTATGTAATGATATTTGTGTTTTATAGTTTCTCCCAGAGTTTCAACAAATTTTCCTAGTAATAAATTGACAACACTGGCCAATGAAACTCATCTTCAAAATAATGAATTAAAAGTTCATGTTTTCTTCAAATAATAGTGGTTTAACAATAATTTTACCGATAGAAAGTGATATTGGTATTATTATACAGTTTTCCCATACAATTGCGATACAATTCGACAGCACAAACCGGCATAATTAATTATTTTTCGGGAGCACGTTATCCATATGTAGTTCAAATGACACTGACGTACGTGAGAAGCGAGTCTACCAAATTTGGTAGACTTTATTTGAGCCGCGCGGTGAGGTGTGATGTGTCATCTAGACGAGTATATAATCTAACGGTCTTACTAATCAACATTTATGCATCGTGTATAACAGCGTTATAGCGAAATCATTACTAATAAACGATGTATAGGGATTTTTAACTTATACGCCCGTTATAACAGTTGTATAAGTGTATGCCATTTTATACAATCCTTATGCAGTCGGTTGACCTTGTTTAGAGTGTATATAGCCTACAAATTATAAATTATTGTCAGGGCTCATCTCGCGACGTATTTTGATTTAGTGTTAAATATGGATTTATGCATTATTTCGACTATTTTGATATACTTGAGGTGGACGATGAGGAGCGGCAATCCTAAAGATCCCGTTTCTCTGGAAGAAGATGAATTTAGAGGTATATACAGATTTACTAAAAGGTATGTCAAAGAAGTGGTGGACTTGATCCGAGAAGATAAAGAAGGGTAGTGGGTTCTTTGAGGAGCTTCAAGTTTGTACAACTCTCAGGGTATAGGCGCGGCAAGAAGAAAGACGCGACTACCAACATGTTCACGATGGTCGCGGTTTCGAATCCCAGGGCACTCCTCTGACTTTTCCGAGTCATGTGTGTATTGATAGTCAATCACCACGCACTAAAACGGTAAAGGAAAACATCGTGAGGAAACCTGCATACCATAGCGATTTATAAAAAAATCTATGGTATGTAAGTCCACCAACCCGCACTAGGCCAGCGTGGTGAAATAAATGGCCTAACCACTCTCAATCATACTGACGATTGTTGAGGAGGCCCGTGCTCTGCAGTTGGACTTATATGGGCTGATACAGAAGACGTACAAGACGATGCAGCTGACATACATGGCATGAGCCAACAATCAATCACTACTGTTTTTCGCCGCGTTGCCATCGCCTTAGCAAGTAAAGCAGCGCAATTTATCTATATACCACGAACACTCGAGGAAGAAGAAGAAGTGAAGGCTAGATTCCTTAGTATTTGTGGGTTTGGACATGTGATAGGTGCAATTGCACACGTATTAAAATGTAAAAAGTTGGCGGAGGCAATGCCCAGTATTAGACGATCTGACTAAAGCTGCAGGAAGTCGCTGGATGCAGGCCGCTTCCAACAGGTCATTGTGAAGATCCTTGGGGGTGGCCTATGTTCAGCAGTGGACTTCCTGTGGCTGATATGATGATGATGATGATTTAGAGAATCACGTATGCGATAGATGTTCGGCAATGGACACTTCCATAGACGCTTACTCGGAAATGCTGGTTATGGGCTAAGTAGCTATTTGTTTGCACCTGTACAAAATCAATAATAAAATGCATACGAATTAAATATACGAAAAACAACGGTTTGTTTTTAACTTTTTACATTTCTTGCGCAAAATGACAGTTGACGTTTCAATGCGCGTTCATAACGTGTTCTCTATTTTTCGAGGACAATTTACAGAATGGAAAATAATAAATAAACAATTTTGAAACCTGTATTTTTTAAACTGAAAATATTTATTGATAAAAAGGAATTGTCGTTGCGCTATTTCTCAAGCCATGGGTAAATAAAATCATGTAAATATAAAAATAAAATCTAAAATAAATAAATGGTGTATTCAACATTTTAAGGTTTCGGAACGGTTCCCAAAATGTTACCAGCAGTTTGTGTCATAACAAATAAATAGTTATACAAGGCTTATACACTGTTTATTAGTAAAGTATTGTATAAGTAGCTATTCACACCCTATCTATTGAATAAGTATATAAACGTTAAACAATTGTATAATATATTTTTATTAGTAAGACTGTAAGACTATAAACATTATACAGGGCAGAAATTTTAATCGAAGAATTACTAACAACTCATACAATGCTTGGCATTCCATTGCGCTCACCATTCTGTGACATAGGATCTGTTAAGTCTCAGTATGTCCAGTAGTTATTCTGGCTACAATGTCCTTTAAACCGGAACACAACAGTGTGTTTACACTGCTGTTTGGTGAGAGAAATAGACATTGTGGTGGTACCTACCCAGACAGCCTCTCACATATGAGAAACCAACCACCAGTATAAAAGTTTTGCTATTCATAATGTTTTCTTCTACATATTTTAACTTATAAGCGAATGAAATAATTTTTTCGTGAAGTGGCAATATTACTTAGTTAAAATATGTACAAAAACCCCATAAATAGAAAAACTTAATGAACATTTTATCTCTTATTAACATGATTAAACTAATTTACGTACAAAGGTTGATTAGCGGTTTCTAAATAAGGAATGATTAAAAGCACGTACATACTCACGTACCAACAGCGCTACATTGAATAACACTCAGGTAGCAATTAAACGTTTCCATTTTACTTTCATTCAGTTCAGCTTAGAATTGCCTGAGTTTCCGCTTAGTTTGAATCAATAGATAGTTTAAAAAACAATGGATTAATATTTGCAAATAAGTTATTACATCAACAATTAAAACAACAGGCCGTAATGTAAAGAACTATATGATATGTCTTGTGTCGAATATATCAGAAGCTATTAGAGACCTCAATACCTTATACTAATATTTGTAGATCTTAGTAACAAAGAAATAAAGATATGGATTTGAATATAGGTTGTACTAGATTAAACTCGACAGATTTGCACACACTTTGCAAGGCATTATATTTTTAATCTTAGTTCACTCGTAGCGGTTTATTTATGATTCATAACAATAATATTTTCTGTAGATTACATCAATTACTGCATATAGCGATTATTGACCGAATAGTTTTTCGTATGTAGCCATCGTCGATCCGATCATTGCTTAGAACAATGTTATCTCAGTGCCGCCATCTGTGGAGCGCGGCGAAACTCACCCATTCCACCTATGACGCGACATAATAGTGCACTAAAATGTCTGTCAGTCTGCAAACCGCGAACCCAAAGTCAAGGCAACAAAAAAATTATCGCCGATTCCGAAGTATGGCAGAAATTTGTGCCGACACGCACGCCCAAGTGAGCGGCCCCTTTATTTGACAGCAAATTAATAATCAGCCGCAAAACAGCAACGACCCAACCACCCGACCTGTCCGCACAATGCCGACTCTATTACAAGAGCGACAGAGTCCATAGTGGACATTTAATGCCAAATAAATGGTCTTATGCAATTTCAATCCTTAGGTCGGGCGACGTTAAAGCTTAAATCGAACACCGGAACAAAGTTAATAAGATGTAATTGATCCGGGTCGGAGCGATACGTTGCCGCTCCGGCTGCGATGCGAAGGAGACGCGCGTAGCGTTGTGGGCGAGGTATGAGCGGGATGTCGAGATGTCTGCGAGTTCGCCGGCAGTCATTAGCGTGCGCGACGTCGTCAGCTCGCGGGCGCGCCGTCGCCGTATTGTGGAAACGAGGTGCGATCACAAACGTCGTAAGCGGCGTTCTCATTAATTTTCAGGAAGACTCAAAATTCTGTCTCATTGCTCGCCCTTGGTGAAATATCTTTCGTTTTGTCTCGCGATGTACCGCACCTTCGCTTTGACTCCGTCACTCGGGCCCTCGTCACGGCTCACTGGTTGTTTGATAACATTGTATTATCAACACTCGTGCCCTTGCATTGAATTCAACTCTGCCATTTTTGCCTCATTCAAGCACATAATCGAATAAAGCGTAGCCTTGTTATTTCTGGTCATTATCAACTTCTAAATGGTAGTAATATTTACCAAATAGTTTAAAAAATACCAAATTATCGGCTTTTGGATGTTGGGAGTTTATATTACATCCTACAATGACCCGCGTTCAGGAAAGGGCAAGGAAACCTTAAGTGTAATAAAGATTAAGATAAGACAATCAACTCTACAGAAACTAATAGCATTATGGATCAGATGCAGACATTAAATTATAAACTACGATTTAGATGGCTAGATCCATAAATTGGTGGGTTGAAGAAACATTTGGCAATTTTTAGAAAATCCCTATAATTCACAGGACATTTTCCTTATAAAAAAAACTTATATTAAAACACTGAGACATAAACAAAGCACGTAGAACGGATATCCTCGTAATGTTTTCCTTCGCCGTGGAGCGTTGTGTAAACAAACACCGCAATTGACATAATAACACATACACATTACATACGAAGTACGAACCGATTGGAAACACTTTAAACCTACTATTAGAATAAATAACTAAAGAACATAACGCTGAGTAATAAGAAATATTGATTGAATAGTGTGAGAATGGCTTTATGGACTGGTCGAGGAATTTATGTAGATTTTCCGACAGACATATGAACAAAGTCAACAAAGTGACGATTATGAAAATGGCATAATTATTTCGAATAACCATTGAATACTCAAAGAGATTTTCAATCGATAGATCAATCTAGATTATAGACATACATATAAACAATTTGTATTTATGTGTTAAGTCTCGAATTCGAAATAATGATTTCTAGATTTAATGCAGGCAAAACTATCACGTGCAGTTCAATTAATTTATCGAGACGTCACAGGCTCATAACTATTTTTAACCGACTTCAAAAAAAGGAGGAGGTTCTCAATTCGACTGTATGTTGCTTTTGTTATACATAAAAACAACTGTAGAAGTTTTGACAATTTCAATCAAAATAAAATCATTATAATATGTCATCTATTTTCTATTGGCGTGTGGCGAATTTTGGAACTTGAAATATAATTTATAAATATCCCTTGAATGAATTGTTTGAGGAATGTTTTAATGTTATAAACAAAAAGAATTATACTCCTCATCTATTATTAAAATGACCAACATAATACATTATACAACGTAAAGAGAGAAAAAAATATCCTAGTAAGTATTTTGAAAACAGCATGACAACAACGTATTCGAACGCCAAAATCCTAGACGATGTATATTGTTATTATTACTCAATTTTCAAAACCGCAATGAATTAATTTCCCCAATAACATCACATATGACGTCAAACGTTTTAAAAATGGTCGCGGTGGCGATAACCCCGCGTGTTTTTGTGCGCGGCTGAGGTCACGGGCCGCTTACATGTAACCGTCTACGCGAGCCTCCTTCAATTAATATACGTGGTCTGATCGACCGAGACATGTCTCATCTGGACTGCAATAACCCTTTAATAGTTATTGCCCATGTATGAAAGGATTGCAGTGTGTCTATTCAACATTTTAGATGTTATTGCAACCATTGACGATTCAAAAGACCTTTTAAAAGATAACTTCATAAAATAATATTTGAATTTATCATATTGCAAAGAAAATTTAATAAATTATACGCACATCAAACAGTCACATAATATAACCATACTAATTTTGAGTTTTGTGTATCAGGAACTATGAGAAACTTTTCAGCCTCACACACACCCAGACCCGGTCACACAAACACATTTGATCACACAAATATTTCTCTCCGGCATCGAACACGCGGCCACACGTTTCACAGCTGGTTAACCAACAGCGCCACGGAGGCTGTCGAATCTATCATATTATAAACGATAAACTACTCTAATCTATAGAGCCTATCGATAAAACAATCATGACGTTATGAATGTTTACTTAGACATACTGATATGATGATACGGAATTGCGCCGACGGCATTACTAACTAATCGTAACTACCGAGCATAATTGTAAATCATGGACATCGTGCCTCATCATTATAATTTGATTATTGCATTAAATATCAATATTTTATCAATGAGATTTCACACATAAAATATTAACACAAACACAGCTTCAGAAACTATATAAAATTCAGTAAAGTCAATGACCAATTGGATTTAGTAGACTTCTATGATCTATCTTTAAACCCACATCACTGATGCTGAAGTTTATACATATATCTAATAATACAACCTGATCTATTATAAATAGCATTTAGAAGGTAAGGTAAAAGAAGTGTACAGATCTGAACTTATTTCTCCGGTATAAACTGTTGATCAACCAAATTTCAAAAGTAAAAATATTTCTAATCATTATCATCAATATATGAACAGAGCGGAAAGCGCGTAGTGTTCCGACGTAAGTGGTGCGCGCGCTCCAGCACATCTCTACTGTAGCATTACTCACATTAGTAGTCACTCACAACGATTTTGAAAATGCTTGCTTAGATTATGACCGAAAGTTAAATAAATAAGAAGATATTTTTTATTTCCATTGAGACGAAATACATTAAATGAAGTTAATTTAAAATTTATTTTAGCACAATTTTCATAGTCTTGTTTTAGAAACTCCAGATGTACTGAAGAGCCTATCCTTAGTTTCTAAAGGTTTAAATATACTCAATCATCGTAACACAATATAATAATTCTAATATCCCAACCATCAAAGCAGGAGTACAATTTGTACAGCTGCGTACGAGACAAACATCACGAATTAGGCCACGGGGTTATAAAACGTGAACTGATTATATAAAGTGAATGTTCACATCGCATGCAACGTTTCACGTGTTCGGACAAACGAACTACGCGCATTGTTCAAGGGTATTTCCTCTTGAGACGTTCTGCCATCATGTAGTACTCTATGGAGGTCATAATTTTGTCACGACTTTTTTTTTAAATGGATCCAACAATTCCCTCAAATTTTCTCTACATTTCCTCAGAAGGTTTAGGCAGAGGTATTATTACCCAGACACCCTCGTTTGACCGCGTGTGTTCCGTCCCACGATGTCATAAGAGACGGGCCTATCGCAATATCGGTCACAAAGTCCGGACTGCAGGTTACTAATAAATAAATACACCCAACAGTATCACACATAGTACCTATGACATTCTGTATCAGCCCATATACGTCCTACTGCAGGGCACGGGCCTACTCTACAATCGAGAATACGATTGAGAGTGGTTAGGCCATATAGTCCACCACGCTGGCCTAGTGCGGGTTGGCGGACTTACATACCATAGAAATTCTTATGAATCGCTATAGTATGCAGGTTTCCTCACGATGTTTTCCTTCACCGTTTTAGTGCATGACATTATGATGATTATGATTACATGACCTATGACATTATGATCAATTAATTCTTGTATCGTAGGTATCAGAAACTACGAGACTTTTCGGTCTCACAAATATCTGACCAACCCAAAGCCGAAACAAATACCTGTAGATAACACAAATAATTATTTCGATCAAATCTGTGGCCACTCGATTCAAAGCCAAAATAATGAAAACATGTAAGTAGTAAAAATCGTTATAACTTTGCCCTACCCAGGAGTTTAACAACTGCGACTATAATTGAGCCACCACGGCAGTTGCTAAAATATAATATGATGTCTCTATCAAATTGTAAATGTAATAACCACTCAGGTAATAACGCAATAACAAAAAAGCATCTTTTCCTTTTTCGACCCTTGGAACAACAATATGCTCTGGTCTGACCCTTGCGAGAAACATCAAACACGAATTTGGAACAAGAAGGTTAAATGAATTATATATAAACTAGCGGCCCGGCCCGGCACCGCCCGGTTGCAAATACACTTTTTTGTACATATTCTATCTTCTATGTTCATCAAGAATAATGTAGGATGCTAATAGTGAAAGAATTTTTCAAATTGGTCAAGTCAATGCAAAAAAAAACAATAAAATCTTCATAAAATTTAGACTATTTAATAATTTATATGTAGGATCGGTAAGGTTCGGTAGGTCGCTAGCAGATACTGGATGCAACAAGCCGGAGACAAGGTGAAATGACACAGTTTGAAGGTCTATGTCCAGCAGTGGGTAATAAAAGGCTGAAGTTGAGATATGAAGTGAAATAATCTTAGTTAAAGGGCGGAAAGTCCCTTTCTCGTACCTACTTCAAAGCACAGTTACTTTAGATGACACAGCGATAACGTGACATCTAAATCGACATCTAATAAAGTCACTATTCAAAACGAAATATAAACCTGCCATATTGGAAGCAATTATCCGCCCACTACTCAACAAACATAGTCTCTGAGAAAATAAATAAGACAATAACACAAATCTATACAGGCGAAATCAAATGTTACGAGACTCGTGGGAGCACAAAAGTTATAGCGCGTCGACGATTTATGTCTTCGCGTCCTTGACATATTATATTTCCAAGCGTCTTGTACTATAATTGTAATAATTGCATAACTTGTGCCGTGTTTAATTAACCACTAATGGATTGGACACGTTTGCTACGTTGCAAAATGTCCATTGTTTAATCCCGATGGTGATTATAAATAGATCGCGTTTCTCGTTGAAATCAGCTGGACCGAATGCCATGTAACTACGAGAATACGGGTTCTTGATCGAACTATTTTAAAAATAAAACGATTATTATTTTATCTTGCCTGCTTGAGATTTTAAATCCAATAACTTACTTACACAGTATAGCCTTTGGTTACTGCATTACTTAAACGGACAGATAGATTTCAAAGATAATTGATAAATTAATGTAATTATAAAATGATTTCTACAGTTTAACTCCACCTTCCAACTAAACTACAAAAAAACACCAAGCAAAACAAACCACACAAATAAATATAAATAAATACACCCAACAGTCACATACATAGTCCTGACCCCACACTAAGATCGAGTCTTGTGTCGTGGGTATCAGGAACTACGAGAGACTTTTCGGTCTCACAAACACCCAGACCCGGAAGAAATATTTGTGGGCCACACAAACATTTCTCTCGGTGCGGGGATCGAACCCGCGGCCTCTCGTTTCACGGCGTCTAACCAACTGCGCTACGGAGGCTGTCGGCATTTTGTTTTTTTGTACACAAAAAAGACAAAATGTTCCTCAGGTGCGTGCGAAATTATCCCAAAGCGCATTGTACGTGCAATAAGTGCTTTTTTTTTATAAATACTTCCATCCGGGGAGTGAGATGGGGCTGGCAGCTCGGTCACGATTGCATGTCACACAATGGGACGCCACCGCTTCCGACAGAATGCCCACGCAACCAGATAAATGCCGAGGTATCGACAGATTTGAAGGCGCGAGGGCTTTTGTGAAAATTACAGTATGATTATGATTAAATAAAAGTTGGGGAGAAAGATTTTGAATGATGGTAGGTTGAATGTAGATGGAAGAGTCGAAATTCATCTAGAAATATTCAATTCTTCTGGTTCTTCTATCATAATGATAAAAAAAAATACTAAATCAATTTCTCTAAGACAATACACAGGCCAGGAGTAAAATGACCGAATAATGATAAAGAGATTTAAGAAAGTGTATGAAGAGAAAATACATCAAAATGAAGCAACGTGGAAATTTATAACAGAGACTATCTTGAGATATGTAAATACAAAGATATATGGGATACAGTATTGCCATGACAAGTATTATGTATGTAAATCATACTAGCATCTTGATAGATTTCGCATTGTTGATTTAGTAGTCACTTTCAAATCAGTCCATCAAATAGACCACCAACGATCCTTTGAATTCATCTGCGGCGACATCAATTTAACTGTTTGTGTTGCATAAACACGTGTGCATGTGTGTGTGGGCTTTATTGATGAAGCGAATCCATTTCATTTCAGTGCGGATATAACAATCGTTCGTCCGGATAACTATCGCGGTCGTGGAGCGATATATGTATGTACATACATTTTGTGCACTTCCGTTTAACACATCAATAATAAACGCATTATGCGTATTTCTGTCATTGCAGGAGAAAAATATATTAATTTAATTTCTGTCTTGACTCTTGTTCAACAATTAGAGTACTTAACTTACGCCTACACAAAATTAGGAGGCTCCTAATCGCAATCCATTTTCAACAGACATTTAGACAAAGCCTAAAGACACAATTTCTATGTGAATGATTTATCTAAAGTTCTTAATAAAACATTTTATTGTATTCTTATAATTAGACTGGATGAAAGAATCGATGGTAAAGGTCGCGGGACGTCGTTGTATGTAGGCTGCCCCCAACAGGTCACTGTAGAAATCATTGGGGGAGGCCTATGTTCAGCAGTGGACTTCCTTTGGCTGATGGATGGATAGATGGAAAGAATCGAAACCGCAGCCTCAAGTTACACAGCTAGAGTCTTAACTAATATAGATTCATCAACTTTTATGTTTTATTTTTGAATCACGCAATGTTCGAGAGATACAAGTCTTCAGACATAAAATCCTTCTCAAGCATAAAACATAAACAAATAAGAAATAACAATTTGACGACACATCAAAACGACAATAACTAGTCGGACAAGTGAGTAAAGCGAAAAACCGCTGCCAACCACAATAGTATAATTACATTTAGTTTGTATGGGAAATTATTGGCTTCAGCCGGCATTCGCTTTGTGTTCGTATCTTTTGTGCTCAGTTTCGTGTACTTATAACACTGTATTTTATAATAACGTAACTGTAAAATCACCTTGGACAACTGTACATATGGCAACGGCAATAATTGTGGTCTAAATTGTATTGATCGTCAATTGTTTTCGGAATGGGATACCAGTATAGTCGACTATAATGGGCAGCTAATAACTCGAATTAAGATTGTTCTACGAGCTAAACAGGTTAATTAATAACATAACAAATCATATAAATCAATACTGTCAAGTAATATTCCAGAAATTCTGTCTTATAAGCTTTAATAAATAGTAGTTAATTATAATATAACAATAATAAATAATTGTTAACATTCGTTTACATTTTCTTTTATTTCAATTTTTAATTTATTGTTGCGTTTGCTTTTCTACTGTCTCATTAAACTGACTATATTAGAGTTGATACTAACTGCACTGCCATGTAAATTGGTTTCTTTCCATACCATACGATTACGTATGTCTCATCTATTTCTTGTATTGGCGGACAGTACTCATTCATACTAATGTTTACATTACAACCTTCAACTACACTCGATACATGAGCGCTGTGAATAATGTTCTGGCCGACACTAATGCATCAGCAGATTTGTTATCGATCATAGTTGCGGACCGTTCCGCAGTTTCTCATGGTTTCCACCTCGATGCTGTTCCCACGGCAAGCGCATGTCGCCGGCGAACACTCAATTACCCGCGATTTCATGCAACTGCCCGTCTTGTCGCCTGTTTGTTGAACGTGATTACAATGCGTGCTAAATATTCATCTTTGACGTCGCCGAATCAATTTAAAGCAATGGATGTTATTATATTAAGGGGTTTAAATATTCCAAGCTTCTGTTGCTAACATAATACCTACTTTTGTTAAAAATGTTGTTTATAATTATTAAATAATACCGTACTATTTAATGGGTGTGTTTGCATAAGGCCGTAAGACTAAAACACCTTTGCATAGAGCCTCAATATTAAAAACCAAAATGTCAAAAAGCCCGCCGCCATTGAGACTCACTTCGCGCCAGAGTTATGGTAAAACGCGTTCACTGTTTTGTATTGTATTTAGAATTCAGAAATGAATATGGCAATTATAGTAATTTCAAGATATACCGGCGGTTGATTCCTGATTTCTAACATGAAGGACAATAAAAAGCAGAGGAATGTGTGATAGACACACCGGAACTTCTACAGGCGATAGTTGAAAGAGTAAATATAAAGCCAGGAACATGTTGCGCCGACGCCGTGGGTATCTCTCAACGATTACATAAATCATGTCGGCTCGTCTAATTGTACCATCAGGTTTAAAAATAACGACGAAATAGGAAGTAACAAGGCGACCGGGAACGCGTAAAAAGGCATGAATGAGCTCAGAAAATTCTCGAACTCTTAATTTATAGAACATTGTGAACCAACCAATTATTCCCAAGAAACTGAAAGTGAAATGTTATTTGCGAGAAAGTATGCCGGGCTATTAATCTATTTAATTACAGAAATTAAAAGAACTAATGTTTTTGTATCCATTTATCTTCCGTCAATGTGTATAAGTATGACGATAGCTAATTCAATGGCCGCCACACTGTATTGCAACTAATAAAATCAAGAGTTCAACGACCAGGATTTTGTACCATCAAAAATGATGTTCCGAAACGCCGCGCGCCGTATAATTAAACTTATTTCTTTCAATTTATTCACAATGCTAATCTAATGCCAGACGGAGCAGAAATTAAATTACCAAATTGTAAATTAATTAACAAAGACGTAAACATCAAAATTACGCACAATTTAGGCATTCCCTTCAATCGATACAAGCGTGTATAGTTTGTGTAAAGAGAACAAAACGAGTTCGAAATAAATTAACGTGAACCCGTAACATGTACATAATAAGGTGCTAATTCGGAAGTGGCAGGCAGCCTCTGCCGTACAAACACACAGTTCATTAACATGGGCCGTAAGACAAGGTCACACAGAATTATAAGTAGCTCCGCTCATGTTAAGCCGACGCAAATGTTGTGAGATATCTTGCAAATTGCAAACATGCCGATTCAGCCGGTTCAACTGAAATAAACTGTCGTCGAGATGTGTGCTTACTTGGTTTTAATCCTGTTGAATCTCGGCGTCGCGTCGCGTCGTATCGTTATCGCTGTGATTGAAGTGTTGTTACTTCTTTGAAGATTATGATAATTCTACATTCATATTTGTATTAGCCTAACTGTCACAGCCACGGGTATCTTAAAAATGTGAGCCTTTCCGTCTTCTATACTGGTTCAATGTAAATAAATGGGTTCTTCTAGTTTAGTAGATCGTTTTAAACAGAATTTTCATATAAAATTCAAACTACGACGCTATTACGAACTGCCAGTATTTTTTTATACAAAAATCTTAGGTCCCTAAATCACAAAGTTACTATAAAAACTCGAATTTTAATTTTAGAAAAGTTCTTCCAAGGCTATGTATTGTTAATTAGCGAGGAAGCGTAAAAGTTGGCAATTAAGAGTCTTTGTTTCGCGACGCGTGATCGCCTTTTGAGTAAAATATTCGACTGCGCAATACTGTATTTTATTGTCAAGCGTTAAAGTCGATAAACGATTGAACCGTTCAAACTGACGACTAAATGTACTTTTATTGAGGAAAACTAAATGCGAACAATCGAATAAATTCAATTCAGTAGGTTTAATGTCACTGTATAAACAGAAGCGTTCACAGTGGAAGGTATTGTTTGAGACTCGACACGCGAGCGCCGCGCTTACAAGCGAAACATCACAATTTTAAATAGCAACCACAGATAAGATACCGTTACACTGTATGAAGGCTAGTGGTGCGTTTCGTATTTGCCATTTTTATTATATCACAATGATAATGTGTTTCAACGCATTATAGACTCAATTATGTCCATCAGTAGACGCACATTTGTTTGACGTGATATTGACAATCATTTCTAGTTGTGTACGTGATTATGGATTTTATAACTTCGATTGTCGAATGGACACATTTTAAATAGCTTTACATACATGTTTATACGTACGCGTCTCATGTATTAAATTAAACTTTATTCTCGATTTTAAACATTATTTTCCGTAAATAATGGTACAATCAATGAACATATAATACATAAAATTACGTATATTCGTCATACGTTTCAAAAGACCACAAGCCGATGACCTGTTCAAAATAAAGTGCAATAAAACTTTTAATGACGATTATACATATATTTTACAAAAACGTTAAATACATAAGCACGCCTGACCCAGAGAATTTGCGATGCGTATAGTGGCAGTGAACCGGGCATATAGCGCGAAGAACTGTTGGCCGTTGGCGCCGAAAAGTTCTGGAGTGGACACCAAGTAAGGGTAAGCGACGTGTCGGACGCCCGCCTACAAGGTGGACGGACGACTTGTTTATGGTCGCAGAAAGTCGCTGGATGCAGGCCAGCCTAGGCCTAGCCTATGTTTAACATGGATTTAATGTGGTTGGAGAGAAGAAGACGATGATATTCCTCCTAGATAGACTTATCGTAAACGCTACGTACTTCGCTTTAGCTACAGGAACTCGAACTCTGAGCATAGGCCTCCCCATCGACTTTTCTAACAGGACAGTGGATCTCTACATCGACCTGTTGGAAGCAGCCTGCATATAATACACGAATTCTTAACAAAAATATATTATTTTTAAAACAAATAGGTAACCACAGGTGACATAAAGTTACAAACAGTAGCATATGCAATTTATATCACCAGTAGATAAAGTATTGCGCACAAAAAGCCCGCCTGTGTCCGCGGTAAGGGCATTGCTACTGTTTACATTGAAATTCATATTATGGCACATTAATAAATTACGATAAATGGCGTGACCTCATTCGACTCATTTCAATAAAACATCATGATTCAACGCAACACTTGTTCATTTCCAGTCAATTTTATTCAGCATACATCTTATGTAACCTATTATTTGTTAACGCGAATAATGGAAACGTTATGGCAATTTAAAATGTTAAAAATGTAAAATAAAAGAGCGAAATAATAGTATTTGCGGCCTCAGTTGCACAGTTGGTTAATCGCTGGCAGTGAAACGATAGTTCGCGGTTCCGATCCCCGCATCGAGACAAATGTTTGTGAGGCTCACAGATATATTTTGTCTCTGGGTGTTCGTGAGACCGAAAAGTCTCTTGTAATTTCTGGTATCATGATTTCTGATTAATGAATGAATCTGGGATCATGACAAAAATATTTACAGAAAATGGTTTAAATGGTGCTCCCTCATGTGAGAGGCCTCCAGGGTAGGTACCACCGCAATGTCTATTCCTTCTCGCAATTAACTGTTGTACTCGTATTCCGGTTCTAAGGACATTGTAGCTAGAATAACTAGTGGACATATTAAGACGCTTATGTATCAGAACGGCGAGCGTAGTGGAATCCCAAACATGCTCAGTTATTCCTGGTGGAGTTAATATACTGTCCATGAGCGGTCGTATTGCGTACCATCAGTATGCTCGTCTCGCCATTCATTTCAATAACAAAACTTGGTCTTCTCTTACTGATTTGATTACCCATTTCTTTAGTTGGATGGCATTGCGCATACTATTATGTATAGTAATTATTCTATCTCGCCGGTATACGCAATAAACAATATAACAAGAATCATAACAGACCAAACAACATTAAAACCACAGCTGTCGCAAGTAAACCAAAACAATTGAATATATTTATTATTATTCCGATGGCACGCGGATTTTCACGAGACGTTTTCCATTACGGTAACATTTTGATATGTCACTCTGAATTGAAAAAATACACCATAACATTTACCCTTTTTGTTGTCACATACATATAAGCACGACTGATTCCCCAAAGGGGTACGAGATGCCTTCACTTACTTTCGGTCAAAATATGGTAAGTTGTGTAATAAATAGTGACATTTATTTGTTTGTTTTATCTCATTGTCTATGATCCATCACAATAGTTAGGATAGATAGCCTGTTCTGGGTAGAGAGGACATGAAAAGGAAAGATTATGAGTAAGTCATGTTTTAAATACCTACCATAATTACCTAATTACCATAAGACGTGGAAATTAATTTATAAATATCCACTACAAATAACTTTCGCCAAGTTCTATCCATTCTCACAAACCAAAAAAGACAATATAAACAGCACAAAAATAAAAACGCAGGCACAATTTTTCATCTGACATAAGCGCCAAAGCATGGCACCGTTAGGATTATTTTTTAACCCAGTTTCACACACTATGAATCTGAAAATAACACTCCCGTGCGATAAATACATCAAGACTTGTAGTAAACTGGATCACGAGTATGTTATTAGTTCTCTGGATGAGTATCAGTCTTGGAAAAATGAAACTCGCTTTTGCGTCCTTGTTATTTTCATTTATAGCAGTCGCCGAGTTGTATTCGGTGTCAAGTAAATATTATTTTATATAATTTATTTCTCGATACCGTTTTCTCGATAAATAAATTATAAGTGCGTGGTGGCTTGGTGGTAACGGACTAGACGCCACTGCCAACATGTTCACGGTGGTCGCGGGTTCAAATTCAAGGGCAAACCTCTGACTTTTAGGAGTAATGTATTGACAGTCAATCACCACGCACTAAAAACGGTGAAGGAGAACATCGTGGAGATACCTGCATACTATAACCATTTGTATGAATTTCTATGGTATGTAAAAGTTCGCCAACTTGCACTAGGCCAGCGTGGACTATATGGCCTAATCACTCTTAATCGTATTCTCAATGGTAGAGGAAGCCCGTGCCCTGCAGTGGGACGTATATGGGCTGACATAATAATTTCTATTAATACAAATTCTAAAAAATGTTATCTAAAATCTTATTCTTTATTACACGTACAATTTACCTTCTGTAAGTTCTAACAAATATAAAGTATTCTTAGAACCACGCAACTCATTTTTACTATTCAAATATTGCTATAAATAATTAAAGTATCCATATACTATAACACGATCATATTAGCCAAAACGTCTACACTAGACTTGCAAATTGCAGTCAGTATATGAGAATATTTAATAACACACGCGTGTATAACAGATAAGCCTGTGGATGTCACGCAATCTATTACCCGGACAATAACAGAAGACATAAAGCTCTAACGTGTGCCGTTACATTTACATCTATACAAAATGGTTGGATTATACCTGTGTTGCCAGATGTGAATATTAGATAAGATTTATGTTTTTTAAGTTGCTTCTAATATCTTGTTTATTGAAGATCATCAGTCTTGCAATGAAACAAAACTTGTTGTACGGTTTTATCTCGATTTTCTTTTACTGTTTTTATAATTTCCTGAAAAGTTGTTATTTTAAAAAGGAAACCAAGACACCTTGACAAATCAACGAAACTAGTTTTAGCTCGATATAATAACATTTGCAACACGAGAAGCCATTGTCTTTCCTTGGTCAAATTTTCTGTATGTTTGACTTCATTTATTTTATCCTTTGAGCAGCTCATGGCCAATGTCGAAAAGTAACTAAAACAAAGCAAACAAATGCGAATTATACATGCAAATGAATATTATCACACTTGTAGGCAAAAACTTTGTGGAACTTGAAATACTGGTTACACTTTATTCTCAAGGATTTTTCTGACAAAACATCAAAACATAAAATGGTTTTATGATGTACATTACACATCACATCTATTGACATATTATATTGATACGTGTAAATATACCATATACAGATACAATTAATAGTAAAATATCATACTGTTACTATATTATATGCAGACTGCTGCTAACAATAACCTAAATAAAAAAGCCAGTTCTGAAGTTGGCAACCCAGCGAGGCGCGTTGCGGACATAGACCGAGTTCGACCTTTCACTCTTCCCGCGAAACTATTCGCCTTCTAACATTTTTACACTCACAATAGCACGCACAACTTATTGTTAGTTTTATTCGCCCTTTCAAAAACTATTTATCCTATGGTGATATCATCAATCGCTTGTTTTGGTTGTTTGATTGAACTCGCCCTTATCACATCACATGGTGAAAATAAAAATTGGTGAATTACGTGAGAGTGAATCTAGTCAGTTTTCTCCTTACCTCGTACGAGGCATAGATGCGTGATAATAGTCATGTATACTATATGTAAAAGAATGACTAAAATTACTTAAAAATACAGATATAATAAAGTTTATACTAAATAATATCCACTCAATTTGCCCTAACAAAACTTACATCTCTGTTTGTTACAGTTTTGCATTTAAACTACTAAGACTTCATAAACTGGAAATAGCTGTGGCTTGAGTGAAAGCATTGAAATTTAATTCTTGCTAAGGTACTCGCTACTTTCACTGGAATTAAGTGTTACGTCACGTCTATTCGGACGGATGGTAGATGCACTACTTTTGTTCTAACTGGTTCATTAATATTCCAGGAATTGAGGGTAGAGTAATAGCTTAGTTTTTGTCACGGTAATGGCTCGATTATGTCTTTGAATCGTCTTATAAAAGCATCTAAGCGAATAAGCAATGTACAGTGTGTTTAAACTGTGTCCCGCTAGATACATCTTTGTAGGTCACCCGTCATCGTCCACTTCAGCAGCAAAGTCAGCTACTAAACATAAGATTATCCCATGGATTATATTATTGGAAGCCCTCTAAATCTAAAATTTTCCTCCAGCCTTTATTAAGACGTTTGGACACTAAACTGGCATGTGGTCTCAATCCTAGAACTTTATGAATACTAAAAGTCAAGGTGACTTGAGCAAATTTGTCAAAATTCGGGTCCAGCGTGGATAAACATTACACATATACTCCATATTACTATGTGGATACTCTTCCAGAACAACCAGATGTAATCACTTTGTTGATACATTAAAAAAACGAATACTTCTCTATACCGGGTATCTCAAGACTGCTACCGAAAACGAAGCCGGGTGATAGTTTTACTGACTACAAACACAATGCAACCAAAAATTTCGAGAAGAAACGCCACAATTATTTTTTATGATTTTTTAAATATCGTCATTTTTGGGTGGTAAATCCATAGTTTTTGCTAAAATAATAATTTAAACACTTTTATACCTTAGATTGTTTATAAATAAAAGGGTATACACTATTAGTTTAGGAAAAAATGTATTTACCACCCAATTATGGTCATAAGAAAAAAATAACAAAAAAAAATATTGTCGCTTTTTTTTGCAACTTTTTCTGTTGCATTGCGTCTGAAGTCGCTTAAACTACCACCCGGCTTCGTTTTCGGTAGCAGTCTTGATATACCCTGTATATAAAACTATATACTAATCCTAAACGAGTAAAAAGTATTCCATACAGGATAAGCTAACATAATCACCTCCATAATGCATCTGCATACACAAACCAGGGTAAGAACAAAACTAACACCGCTCCATCTGTTGCAAGGAGGCATCCTTTTAACTCCACGCTCTCATTAATAATAAAGAAGTCAATTTACTGTAGTGTAAACAGACGTGGCGTTTTAAAAACGGTCCATTCATGAAACAGTCGCTTGCGGTACAAATTTCTGGTTTATTTAAAGACGTCACCAACGTGTAATGGTGTCACAGGGCCCGACGCCCTGGCGTGACACTTCCTCAAACTATTAATTTGAATTTGAAGCGATAAATCAGAGGCGACGAACGATGTAAATAATTTATTTCCAACCGGCCCACAATTTATCGGGCGTGCTGTTAACAGCTTATTTAGCATTGTACGTGTTTTGTTCATTAAAAGGAAGTTTTAAAGTGGTTAGTACATTTTTGTCACCTCTGTAGCGGTATTGGCAAAATACAATTTGAATGCCAAGGATCTAGAAGTTCGTAAGTCACCGAGACAAATTTTGGGCATGATCAACACATGTTTTTTCCCGCCTTCTTGAGACTGAAAGTTTTCCGACTTGTTACGCCTCGCAGGCTGTCACATAACTATACTCCATCGGTTTAGGTACTTAACTAAATGTAAACAAACCAGAACACGTGACGCATGGTTGTTCAACATTTTATTGCAATGTCCAATTTACGAATATTTTCGTAGTCAACCAAGTAACAAGTATTAACAACAATTAACAGCAGCTTATAACAAATAATAACTAAAACAGTAAAGAACAACGATGAGCACTTCCAAACACTTCACCACTTCACGAAAACAGTAAGTACATTATCGCAATGAATAATAATTGGCTGCCACACATAACATACTATGATGCTTAGTTATCCGACTTAACGCATTATTTTTCATTTAAATAGTCGCATTACGATAAAGTTGTACTTCTCGATTTTGTAGCATAATATTTCTTGTAACTTTTATGAAAATGTTTTGGATGCCTGAGTGTTTGGGTCTTTTTTATAGACAGACCGCATTATGTAAAATTAGATAATTTAATTTAGGTAATTTAATTATGATCTCACATAATTTAATTGTTTCCAAGCTTACACATTCATAATTATAATCGTTATAATAAAATTGAACATGTATTGTAGTTTTACATTTACGTTAACATTTTTTTTTGTCTTCAATTAATTTTGAAATGCGAAATGGCAATGTTAAATAACCATTTTTATGGTTTGTTTACATTTAGTTAAGTACCTAAACCGATGGAGTATAGGTAAAAATAATAGCAAAATTGTAAACGTTTTCATAGAATTTGTTTTTACCTTTTTAGGAATACAAAAGGAAGTAAAAATTACTGTATGTGCGTGCCAAGCCATACTTATGTTTTAATTAAGAGCAAAACCAAATAGAAATCCAATATTTATAAATCATAAAAATCTGTTAATCACTGATATAATTCCCATCATCAACTTAAAATGTATGCTTTGGCAAATGAAACAATAACATATTAAAAATACCATATAAAAATACGCACACAATATGTTCTCTCAATTTTAACGAACACCAAACCTTTAGGTGGAATTTACGTCTGAATACTTTTAATTGGCTTTTACCGTGCCAGAATGGGCAATGGCTTAAGGCTGGGTGGGGATAAAAACGAAATTATCTGGGCCAAGGGCGCTCGGCAGCGGTGAGGTAGTTACTGGCGAGATAGGACAAGACCTCGACGCCAAACGGAAGGCACGTTACATCAGATCCGTCTTTGTGACTGATATTGCGTAGGAAATTTGAATTTGCCGCTTTATTCGGATAAATAAATAACAATCAACAGTCACATACATAGTCCTGATCCCACACTCAGATCGAGTCTTGTGTCGCCGGTATTGTATGGTATTTAGTCTTATGACTACTTCACGCTTTATGTGCTCCACAACGAGCCTTCTGACAAAAGCTGAAATGTACTGCGTTGTTGCTTAGCCGTGCTGTGTTTAATCATAATGCGTATTGTTGCTCCAATTTACGAACAGGCGCTTACCATAAGCTCAAGTAAAAGATAAACTAATACAAGATAATAAAGTAAAGATATTCTAGTGATTTATTCGCGATTATTCCGATGAGTGGCCTCACCGCTTGGTGATTGATTGCCGAGGCATTGCCTGATATGGACTCCCTACGATGTTATCGCTCATCACCGCTCGCGCTAACACTCTATGTCGCCACTCACTTTAATCAACATAGTTATATTGCAAATTTCCGGAGCTGTTTCAAATTCTGCGCGTATAATTAGGCGGCGAATTTATTCATGTATTCGAAGTTTGAACATGCAATTATGTCGCAATTATCAATTGATTTCGGTTGTTATGCTGGGAAACGATTTGTGTGATAAAATTATGTTTAAAACTTGTTATTTAATGTTATAGTTGTTATGTATTTTTGGCAACACTATGAGTGTGGATTCTTATCATTCAAAACCGGTACGTATTAATCAAGACAACACAATCATTAATCACACTTTAGAATTTAGATGAGCTGATTCCTAATAGACATTTTATAAAATGCTTAACATTTTCTAATTCGATTAAAAGTGTAATTAAGCAAAAAAATAGCTATTACACAAAAAACATCCAAACACACGACACGACGAAGCTGATTAAACGATCCGAACCCAAAGCCGAAAACTGTGACAAACTCTTCAGAGCACGTTAAACTGCTCAAACATTTATCATGTTACGGCACATCACGCTAGCCGCATAAAACATCAAACGACGACTATGCAATAAATTTCAAATGGGATTATATTATACAAAGGCCACTTTGTACATAACACACATAGAGAAACAGACAACAGTTTTCTACTACTTACACGGAATAAATACGAGTTTTACATTTGCGACGACGCTGGCTAATTGTTTTTGATATACAAACATGATGATATACAAAGTGAGAAAGCAATTTAAACAAGTAATAACGATATTAGCATGCATATATTACATGAGACCATGACCAATATTATACGAGTTGGATGTATTCGAGCCATAATGGCCAGAACTCGCCAAGGACATGCAAAAATTGAGGAATAAAGGGGAGGCCTTTGCCCAGCAGTGAGACACAATATAGATTAAGAGATTTGACAGGAACTTTGGAAAATTTGACTGTTACTAGGCATTTCGATACTTAATACCTTATGACCCATTATGTCATGCACGTTTCATCACTCCTATCAACATTAAAAAAGCTAGTATTTCTAGATTTGCTAATCCTTTGTTTTGGGTAACATCATATAACATCTGCTTATAACATAACATCTTCTTAGGTTTAATAAATGCATAGCTAATCATAACAGAATTTTACGACAATTAAATCCCAGCTTGCCTGTTCAATTTCAATACCATCGCTTATAACCCTTTATTTTCACGGGGATCTGAAATACCCACCTTAAGGAAGAAGCTATGCCGTTTTTACCGACTAAAACCTCCAAGTCACTCCTTCGGAATTTTCAAGAAACTCAGGGACCCAAAATGAACACGCCAAAGTTTCTCAAATCACCACAAACCTTATAATTCACGCAACGCTAGTAACATTGATAATAATCATTAGAACTTAGACCGTAAAGGGAATCAGTAAAAGTGTTCCGATGTAGGTAAGTAGGCCGACGTAGGGCCAACGTGAAGTAAACACTTGGAACAACACGCACTGTTTGCACCCCCAGCCACCTTCAGAATATCAATCAAACCCCTTATAACGAGTAGTGATACTATAGTGTCGTAGTTTATTCAGTGGATGGTTTTCATTTTAATTAAGACGTTGTCTTAAGCTACCAATCTTGCTGCAGATCACAGTAAGTAGATCACACTAAATTGCATGAAAAATAATGACGTGATACCAATATAGTAAAATTTATTTCAGCATCGAGAGATTGAACTATCAAGATTCATTTACTATTCATCAGAAAATAAAGTGACTGTGAGACCTACATTGTTATCTAAATTTCTACTACATGTTGTAAATTTGTTAGAAAAATTTACTGAAATTGCACTATTAACTGGGCTTAAATCTTCAGTTAGTACCAATAAATGTAACAATGAAACACTGACGCATCAAGAATGTTGCCAAAGTAGATACAATTGAGGAGGTGATGTTTAATCTCTCCATCGGATAACTTTCTCCGGATGCTGTTTTATTCACCAACATATTTGGGATGTTGGCAAAAAGTTTTGGAGATAAAAAAGTGTCATAAAGCGGAAATATCAAGCCTAATCTGCCGGGAACAGTGCAAAAATTGTTGTTTTTTTTTTAAATCTGCTATCTACGTGACATCAACACTTACCGGAAATATTTAATGTCTGGTAAATCACCATTTGCTTAATATGAACACTATGAAACAACAAAAAATCATATAATTTTGAATATAGAAAGTAAGCTGCTATCACCTTGATGTAACCAGCTAAAACAAAACGCAACCATTACTATAAAAAACTATGCATTGATCACATAATGATCAATAGAATCAAATGGTTACGTTTCACTCTTGCACATAAAAGATCAATTTATGATGCTAATCAACAATATTATTGTTTTTTTATAATAATAGTAACTTACTAATCGCGACTTTTATATTCTATTATTTTCACAAAACGATTACTTTCACGTAATGGTTGGTAAACTAAGATTTATCTATAAATTCTTTAGTGTTCACCATAAAAATAACACAATTAAAATGAAAAACACTTAAATTAGGGTAACAATCGGTGGTGTTATGAGTTACCGCTACTAGCGATTTCTTCCAGACCACCTTTAAACTATATTGAATTTAAAAAAAAAAGTAACATCATCGGTGACAGAATTGAGAATCTATCAAATTCACGACGCTTACCAAACAAATCGATAAAAATACATTGCCTGACATTGTCAATCTACAAAAATCATACCAAGATTCCTTAATATAAAACAATCCTTAAATAATTGACAGTAAGTTTCTCCACTTCAAGTGAACTATAGAGATATTGAATAACTTTTAAGTCTAAGTTGATTTGACACAATATACGAATTTACAACTATCAACAGCTAACACATTTTTCAAACCAGACCTCTCGAAACTTATACTTGACACAAATCTGAATCGCATCAGACGTTCTGATTCCTATAAATTAAAATGTAATCCAAAATGTATTGTTTATCAAAGCTGAATTCGCTAAAACAATACAAAATCTGCACAAGTTTAAACAACACTTAGTTATAAATGAGGATAATACAAAACAAAACACATAATGGTGTTGTGTCGAGTCACCGCATCGCGACCCAGTTCAAACGGGCTGCACCGCGCGACACCGTGTCAATACACGTTTGTGCTCTTTAGTAATATTTTACTTTCCCTAAAGAAAACTTAACGAGTGTACGACGACACAACATTGAAGAAACACGTCTGTTGGACAGCGTGTTAAATACTTATTCATGGACAGTTTTAAAACCTATGTAAGTTATTGAATGTTTTGTCTTCATTCGAAAGGTACAAATCATTTGGTAACTACAATAGGTTTCAAAATTGTCTTTGAATAAAACCGTTAGCCTCGAGTGTTTAATTCAATATTATATCTGCCCAAGACATTTCAGTTTTTAACGTACTATCTAAAAACAGTACTTCTAAATGAACTTCATAGAGTGATATTAAAACCTTATTTGTTTATTTAGATAACATTGCGATAATATTTTTTAAAACGGTGATCGTAAATGGGCATTTTCCTTCAATGTTAAGCTCGATACTGATGACTTGCTTAATTGCTGCCAACCCTATCGCAAACATTCTATAATTAATTGAACCAACTGTTTTGTTATTAATGGGTTATTCTTGTTAATTAAAAAAAAAACACACCTACAACTATTTATTTCAGTATTCAACATTATAACTAAGATAATGAATTTCATACAATGTATTTTATTCAAATTACTCTACCTGTTCTAACCAGCGATAAAATTAATAATTGTATTAGCACCTTATAAATTCAACCTATGTCCAAGATATGTCTTAATATTGAATCTAAAAATAGACTGCTGCCTAAAATAAATAATTTAGTAGGAAAGTTGTTTAGCAGAATTATGTCGTGTTTGCTCCATGAAAAAAGTTTCCAACGAATTGAGACCTCCTCCTTTTTTTGAAGTCGGTTATAAAACCTATCAATATTACAATTTTAAATCAATATTTATGACATTTAAGTACAAAACCGAACATCCTTGGACGAGATCGCACAGCTTTTCGATTGTGATGAAAAAAGAATTATAAAATAATGTTAATTCATTCAATTTATAGGTGAAATAATAAAAGTCAAAGCGTAAGTAAACAGTGTATGTTTGTGTTTGAATCGAGATAACGCAATAATGCCGAGCAAGGTCACTGCGATTTCAAATGTACACGTAGGCATAATTTATACTGTCGATTTATTAATTGTACGTTAATAATAAAGCATTGCACAATAATAATTTGACAGCCTCCGTGGCGCACTTGGTTAGACGGTGACTGTGAAACGAGAGGCCGCGGGTTCGATTCCCGAACCGACGCATATGTATGTTTATAGGCCCAAAGTATTTGTCAATTACTTATCAAAGTTTGTGAGTTTGTGAAACCGAAGTGTCCCTCGTATGTTAATTCAGTTGTTCTGACAACTGTCAACTATACCGGGTATCTCAAGACTGCTACCGAAAACGAAGCCGGGTGGTAGTTTTAGTGGCTACAAACACAATGCAATTAAAAATTTCGCATAGAAACGCGACAATTATTTTTTATGATTTTTTAAATATCGTCATTTTTGGGTGGTAAATCCATAGTTTTTGCTAAAATAATAATTTAAACTCTTTTATACCTTAGAGTATTTATAAATAAAAGGGTATACACTATTATTTTAGGAAAAAATGTATTTCCCACCCAAATATGGCCATAGGTAAAAAATAACAAAAAAAAAAATTTCGCTTTTTTTTGCAACTTTTTCTGTTGCATTGTGTCTGAAGTCGCTTAGACTACCACCCGGCTTCGTTTTCGGTAGCAGTCTTGATATACCCTGTATATGTGACTGTTAAATGTATTTATTGTTTTTTATTACTATCTGATACACGCCTGCGCCTTCTGTCGAGAACTACCTATAATTATACATTTATGTAATAAATAAATAAATAACATCCAACAGTCACATACATAGTCCTGATCCCACACTAAGATCGAGTCTTGTGTCGTGGGTATCAGGAACTACGAGAGACTTTTCGGTCTCACAAACACCCAGACCCGAGAGAAATATTTGTGGGCCGCACAAACATTTCTCTCGGTGCGGGGATCGAACCCGCGGCCTCTCGATTCACAGGCGGCGTCTTACCGCCTGCGCAACGGAGGCTGTCAATCATATCTTTATGGATAATTATATAGATAAATTATACCTATGCGAAATCATATAAATATAATCATTACGATAATACTTAATACGTATGTGTGTATAATGAATACAAACATATTTATTAATTGTAGTGTTACACAACAGTACATGCAACAGAATTCTGGCTTGATAGTTGATACTAAGATACCAAATCTATTGACTTAAGTATCAGAAACAAGGAAATACATTTTACTATCACAAAACGTAAACTCTAAACAAATTACTATTCGCAGGGCTCATACTTATTAAGGAATGCATAAAGCAGCAGTCCGGGCTCAGTGAAGGAACTCGGGAGAGGCCTATGTCCACTTGCAGACTGCAAAGGTCTGATGATATTACTTAACCAACTGCGCCAGAGCCTATCAACGATTCTACGAAACACTTAAAAAGATTAAACTGGTACATATTTGTAAATCATTCACCGAAGGTAAAAACGAATGTAAATAAATAATAGCCTCTTTTCATAAAATCTCATTGTTAGAAAGATTCAATTACTTTCAATACAATAAATATAAGTAATTGAAAATTGAGAAGATTTGGGTTCGTCTTTTTATTATTTTTCTTTGAATATTGTAGTATTCCATCTTTATTTTATTATAACAGTAGTCTTGTGGAGTTTTTATTTATTTCTTTCTTTATATAAAAGCCACAGCTCTTAATACTATTATAATACAACTGGTGCGCTTATCTTACGGTCAAAACTGGATTTACGTTTTACATATGTATAACGTATATAATAAAAGGCAGTCGTAATGTTGAAAATAAGACTTATAAAAAATATAGTAAATTAACGTTATTACAATTACATTATCTATCAATGTTTAAAATTAAGGATCGCTACATTTGTACATCAAAAATATGATCGTGAAAATCGCATTAAATATTAAATTTACATAATGTAAGTAATAGGTTTTGTCTTGACGGTAATAAGAATTAGTATATGTTTTTTTTTACTAAACTTTCTGTTATAATACAAGCAAGCATTCTAAAAAAAGTGCTCCACTGTAGTTGCAATGGAGCGTCGCACCACTTTCGTCGGAGTACTGTTAACTTCGCCATCTCCATATATTTATGTCAATTTTATCTATTTTTGTTTCAAACAACATTAATGACCTGCGTTATATACGTTCTAAAACTATTAGTCCAATGCAAATCTAATAATTTATTCTATATCAAACACAAGCAAATGAGATACATGGTTAATCTTAATTAGATTCTCCTTTATTTTTGCTATATCGCTTATACCAATTATACCGGCTATTGGTTGACCTTATTAGTACAAATATAAATCACAGTAATCTAGTATAACATATGAAAATCGAATATTCTTTTGATTACATGTCTAGGACATTCAAAGGAAATGGACAATCTTTGTGACCAGTTCTTACGTAACTAGTCCATCGGCTGTATTATTATCACATATTATATCTGTAACTCCTATTTTATCTTAGATATCTTCATTATCCGTGCAATCTCTTGTACTTGCACTGTCATCTTTATCTACATCAATTTCCTTTTATTCCAAGATATTTTTATCTTGGAAGAATATTTCTTACATTGGCAATCATTTGTGAGGACAATGATATCCTGAAGATATTGCATAAATGGTAGGTAAGTGACCGATATTAAATGATAGATTTGTAGCAACATCACTATCTATTGAATTGGCGAAATAATTTTATCAGATCATAATCGTCTGTCGGCCGGCACCGACTGAATGAATAAAGCAGCAGACCAGGCTTCGTGGCTTAGCTTGGGAGATGCCTGCCAGCAGTGAACTGCAACGGACTAATGATGATACTCGTCTAACAGTTGAGCTCATAATCTTGGGACTAATTACTGTACTCTAAAGCCTCTTGGAAATTGTTAGAAGTATCATTGTCATTAACCAAACATAATTTAAGTGTCATAAACTGGTGACCTTAAAACTAAATGCAATAATTCTTAACATTGCACCGAACCAAATTATTTTAGCCTTAACTACTCTTCACAACAATAACAATAATTTTGTCAACATAATCATGTTATCTTGACCAATGACGCATTAGATACATGGTCGGTAAACCTACGCCTCTAAGCCGCAAAGGCCATCCAAATCAAAGTAATCATCAACAAGTTGCCGGGCCCGAACCGGCGACCCTTGTTCACAAAGCCTGATAATAGTAATTCTTTGCAATTCCTTTGTCCCGCACAAAGTGGCACAGACAGAACTGTTAATTAAGAAAATTACGTTCGCAACATTTGTACGAGTGAGCTACCAACAATTCTTAATTGGATGTAGTTATGCAAACCAGACACTACACGGGATTTTGTTGTTTGTCGTCTAATGTTTCTGGTAAATTAAAAGGGAGAAAACATTTTTTTTAAATGTTTAACACATTTAAGCGGACGCTTGTATCTTCGTGGGGTTTTTGAGTATGTTCACAAGTAATCTAAACAGTGGCAATTGAAAAAAAAGTAACTTTAATCAATTATTTTATATTAAGTATTGGAAAATCGCTGCATAGAAATGGCCTTACTCTTAGACAATTCCAAAATCTATTATAACTGTCGAATGTTTAGTCTTCTCCGCTCAAACTGGATTCAACTATTGGACCAACCATTCGATAACTAAAATAGGTTTTAAAACTGTCTATGAATAAGGACGTAAGTATTCATGAAATTGTACATAAATACAAGAAGCGAATAAGTAAATATTAATCCTTGATCTCTATAAAAAAATAAGCACTTGAAAGACAACAATTCAATCAATCGTGCAAGACCACGACTACAAATTTATAAAATACAACTTGTTTGTAAATAATAAACATATTTTTAATCGAATACCTATTAAAAGGAAACAGGAAATGTGGGCAGACAGTGTCGAGTATCGACTTCAAGACTCGGATCAATTGTAATGTATGGATGTTAATTCTTTTATGTCAATAACACTATTGTAACAAATATAATACATGTTACACGAAGCGATACTGGTTCTGAATTATAAAACGCTAACACGTTTTACATGCATAGACAACGTTATGTTGATCATTTTTATGTTTTATTTTATTCAGTACAACTATGAGACATAAGCCACAGTTCAGACCAGAATATTATCCATTTTAAGAACGCTTTTGAAATTTTCTAATGCTAACTGTTGCTGGTAAAAAAAAGACATTCATTTGAGATTCTAAAATACCTTATTTAAAAGTTTAAGACATTATTTACTATGCAGGTTTCAAATTTTTGCATATTTGTCTAGACGTAATAACGGATTCAACAAGAGCAAGAATGAAAAATTTTGAACTTGTGAACTTTATGGCTTGACTCTCAAAATTGTTCAAGCCGTCCAACGCACCGACGCAACTAATCTACTCCATTACAACAATTCAAATTTACTTCACCAAGGAACCCTATCCCTCCAAATCTAATAAATAAACAGGACCCAGTGAAATAACAACTAATGTACCGGGTAAATAGTTTCCGACACCTGAAAAAGCTGTGTCAAAATTACCCTCCAAGGTTCATAAATCTTATGCAATATGTGGGTAGGAGTAAAAGTAAAAGTTATAAATAGACTTTGTGAATGACAAGTCCTCCATCACTACAGAGGGCGTAGGGATCAACCCTAAAGGAAAAAAGAGAAACACACTCCATTCAAAACTAACAAACATAAAATACAGCGAGAAGGAATCAATGGGGCAAAAATAGAATGCAATTTCGGCTATGGAAGGATATATTTTAACGTGTTGCTAGGGGTGAAAATAGATTGTTCTGCTTGGAGAAATTATGTTGCCAATTTGATTTGATAAATTGCTTATACGTTATTCAGTTAACTGAACCTTCATTAAATATGAATTCGTTTGTTTAGATCACCGATGTCACTCAAAATTATGACGAATTAAACATTATTAATTAGTTACATACTCGTAACGTTCATAAATTAAAGGCATTTGAACATAAAATAACATTATAAAACAATTCTACAAACGTGGTGAACATTTTTGTATAAAGAGAATCGCTTGTTTATTTACCTATTTATTAAGAATATTTTTAAGAATATCGTCGACCATAGATCACCAATATATTTTGTTTCTTCCTTCTATGGCATACAAAAAAGCTCACAAGATATGAAAGACTTATAGGTAAATACGTATACAACGGCCACTAAGCAGTATGTATAGACGCGTGCGGTGAGATGGAACGACCTGTGAAAGGCAGCTGCCTGCATAAGACGCGCTTGAAATCCCCATTAAATACCGTTTAATACTGTACTTATAAGTCTAGAAAAAATAATAGGGGATGGGAAACATTTATTATGAGTAAAACACTAAGGGCATGGTTATTCCAAATCTGCATTTATTAAGTAAGTACATTCTATGTAAGTATGGAGATTATTTATTTAAATCTATATTTTACGATATGGTTTTCATAAAAGCTTCTGCGCTTTGTTGTGTTAAGTAATATTTTTAGAGGCCCGCAATAATAATACCGCATGGCTCAATGTTTTAAAAATAGTAATTTCAAAAAAAAGCCTGCTTGCATAAAAAAAAAAGCTTAGCCTACAAGTGCAATCTTTCTCTTTATACTGACTTTTATTGTAATGAATGGCGAGACATGCATGCCACGCGCCTGATGGTAAGCGATACGACCGCTCATATACAGTCTCAAACCAAACAACGCCATTGATAGAATGTTAAGTCTCAAATGTCCAGTAGTTACTCTGGCTACTATATCCTTCAAGCCGAAACACAACAGTGAATTTACGCTGCTGTTTGGCGGAAGAAATAGAAATTGCGGTGGTACCTGCCCATCACATTTGAGACCTACCACCAGTAATAGTGACTTATAATTATATAATAACGTTCAATAGTACAGCCCGCGAACACCTGGCGACCACGCCATTTGATTGAAGCATGAGTAATTAATCAAGCAGTATACGATTACTGGACGGTTCTTCAGGCGAGCTAGCTTTATCGATCACGGCTCGCGAGTCGTTGACTCAGCATTTTAACATCCAGATAATACTAGGAAATGAAACACTTCATAATACCTATTTTTATATCGGAACAGCAACATAAAGAGGAAGAGAAACCCGGGTTAAG
The DNA here is from genome assembly GCA_009982885.2 of Hyles vespertilio. Classification (NCBI taxonomy): domain Eukaryota; kingdom Metazoa; phylum Arthropoda; class Insecta; order Lepidoptera; family Sphingidae; genus Hyles; species Hyles vespertilio. The sequence goes on along the minus strand of CM042817.1, from coordinate 6,502,876 downwards.
TAGAAAGAGGAAGTCTGTACCTGTTTAAGCCCATATACGTCACTCTGAAGAATACGGGCTTCATCTGCATTCGGAAGTACCATAATTATAGTCCACCGCTCTGGCCTAGTGCGGGTTGGTGAATTTTACATAATATCATAGAAATTCGCACAAATCCCTATGGTATGTAGGTTTCTTCACGATGTTTTCCTTCGCCGCTATAGTGTGTGGTGATTGACTATCAAAAGAAGATATACATTAACTAAAACCGAAACGCAATGCACTTAATTGGGTCATTGTGACAAACTTTTCACCATCCTGTGCGTTGGTCGCTATCCTTGCTGATAGATAACAATGTTCCTACTGTCTGCTTTAAATAATATACCAATCTGCTTTGAATATATTTAGTGTTATAAACCATCATACTAATAATATTCAATTCTAATCAATATATAATTTATTTTAAAGTATATTGCGCGGAAAAGAATACGATTAATAAAAATCACAGACCTTAAGAGCGTATACACCTTGCGCGCAAAGTCAACTATAGGTATTTCTTCGTTAATTTCACGCACACATAAGCGACCAAAGCTGTGTGCGTAGAGCTGCCGCGTCGGCTCGCTATACAATCGGCTCAAACAACTTTGATCCGTGCGATTCAAATATTCAATTGAAATGTAACTGTAATATAATATCATAAAAATATTTTATTTGCATTATAAGTAGACAAATATTACTGTGCAAGCAAAGAATAATAAAAATTTTGGATACTAATCATATTTTCGTTATTATTACATTGTTAAATTGCATTCAAATCAGTGTTCCATCAGTAGACACTACGGACGTTTTATTAATCATTTCGTGTTCGAACACATAGTGTTAGGGGCCTTACAACCCCTTACAATTACGAAATATATTTAATTTTATATTACAATACATAACATAATTTAGCCTCGGAATTACGTCCCATTATATTACCTGAAACATAATTTATACTCACTACAAAATCATTGTAGGTAATAAAAATAATTAAATATTTTACTACCAAAGTACTAAGATGTGGTAATCGCATTCCGCGCGTGGCTATTTTTACTACGCGCGGCATAATCGACTGCAGCCAGGCCGGAGCGACGAGCGATACGTCCTCCCTCTAGAAGGCCTTGCGGCGGTCTGATTTGATCCACGTCAGAAAGCGTGTTTTATAGTGGTATTTAAAATATTTGTAGAAAAAATGAAAACTAATTTTGTTGAAATATAAAAATGGTTATTTATTGATAAGATGTTATTCTATTATAATATGCAATTGTTATAAAAAAATATGTACGATAAGTTGGTGAAAAAAAATATGTTCTTGACGAGAGTTTCTGAATAATTTCACATTGTTTAAATTTTTATTTTCAGGAACTAAACACAAAAAGATTATTTTTCTTAGCAAAATCCCTCCATAAGGGTCTTATTAGTCTGATAATATTTTTATTTTCATCTTATATTTAGTGGTTAAGGATATCTTAAGGTTCTAAATTGCCATTTAAAGCCTAAATAACGAAACTTGTGTTCAGTAATCCGTATAGTACTCACAAATTATCCATCAATCTATAATGTTTTCCACCAAAATCCCTAGATGACAACCTTTTCTAAAATTAGTAATAATTATTTTTCCTTTAAATTGTTTATTGGTGGCTATTAACTCATTTGAAAAGTCCTGTTTTTAAGCCAAAAAGCGCGTGCAGGGTATAAACGCTCTTAAATAGTGCAAATGCCGGTATTACCGCTCTAAAGTCTGGGAAATATTTTATTTTGTGATTGTATATTAATACTGCTCCTTACATTAAAGATTATAAATATGAGTACTTAATGTAATTTTAAATTAGAAGTCTGTATTGAAAACATATAAATAGTATATATAAATAGTACAATAGTATACGAAATATACTAACACAAATTTTATTGTTAGCGTACTTTATTTACAACCCGCACTAGGCCAGCGTGGTGGACTATATGGCCCACAGATCACTCCCAATAGATACCTAATGCAAGGCAGCGGTTGCGCCCAACACATATAAGCTATCAGATAGATATTAACCGATGCCAAATGTCGCGTCATCAGTGTCGTCCAAGTAGTGGACCCGCAAATGTCGCCGCATGTTAGCGAAAATTACATTTTGGGAACATAATATTACAGTTAATAATGATTTGTTCAATAAAATGGTGTGCAAAAAACTCAAAAACATAAAGTATCTAAAAAAACGCAATAAGTTTTAATCGATAACTAATATTCTTTAAATTAATTCGGTCCCGAGCGAGCTCAATTTATACTGGTTAATGTATCAATGTCAAACAGTCGAGTTCGGATGGAGAATCAGCCGTCTCCTTTTCGCATAACAATAACCGTAATAAGCCATCTTTTTTTGGCGAAATCACGCGTTCTTCTAGTGTTTGACGCATGTTTATTATACCGGGTATCTCAAGACTGCTACCGAAAACGAAGCCTGGTGGTAGTTTTAGTGGCTACAAACACAATGCAATTAAAAATTTCGCCTAGAAACGCGACAATTTTTTTTTATGACTTTTTAAATATCGTCATTTTTGGGTGGTAAATCCATAGTTTTTGCTAAAATAATAATTTAAACTCTTTTATACCTTAGAGTATTTATAAATAAAAGGGTATATACTATTTTTTTAGGAAAATATGTATTTACCACCCAAATATGGCCATAGGAAAAAAATAACAAAAAAAAAATTGTCGCTTTTTTTTACAACTTTTTTTGTTGCATTGTGTCTGAAGTCGCTTAAACTATCACCCGGCTTCGTTTTCAGTAGCAGTCTTGATATACCCGGTATATTTTGTGACATTGTCATTTAATAAAATTAATTTACATTATTGTTTTACAATATCGATATTTCTGGGAATTATACAGGGTATATCAAGACTGCTACCGAAAACGAAGCCGGGTGGTAGTTTAAGCGACTTCAGACACATTGCAACAGAAAAAGTTGCAAAAAAAAGCGACAATTTTTTTTTTGTTATTTTTTTCCTATGGCCATATTTGGGTGGTAAATACATATTTTCCTAAAATAATAGTATATACCCTTTTATTTATAAATACTCTAAGGTATAAAAGAGTTTAAATTATTATTTTAGCAAAAACTATGGATTTACCACCCAAAAATGACGATATTTAAAAAATCATAAAAAAAAATTGTCGCGTTTCTATGCGAAATTTTTAATTGCATTGTGTTTGTAGCCACTAAAACTACCACCCGGCTTCGTTTTCGGTAGCAGTCTTGAGATACCCTGTATATTGATTTAAATAAAAATTGAAAATTACCATAATTACGTTATTTGAACTAGTTAAATTTGTTAACAAGGTACTTTTACAATATTTTTTAAATTTAGCTTTGGCGTAATTAAATTTCCTTTTTTCCCTCTAGTTGTATACGTTTTCCAATATAATGGGAGGGTATTTATCATAAGTTTTAGTATACTAAGTTTATTGAGAATCAGTAGCATAAGCTATTTCACTAATTTTAACACACGTTGTATATATCGTCTCAAAAACATTCATAGTTCGTCAAGTGGGTTTCATCGTCACTTGTCGATATTACATTTACTACAGCCGCTGTCAGAATTCAAGAAACGGAATAGGTTATTGTAGCCCTTGAGGGAGTGAGGTTTAGTTATTTACTATTTCATATTTTTATCTGATCTTTTATATCAACACTTAATTTGGGTATTTCGCCATTATGGTATACAAAAATACACGGTGAATAATAGAAATAAAACCGTTAAATACTAAAGTATAAATCTTAATCCTATTTTATTCGTAGTTAGCGGTTGCCGGTTGGTATAATTTATCAGATCAGGCCGGTGAAAAAATATTATCAAACAGTCAACAAGTTGGTTAAGTTATAAAAGCGATCATAACACATGAACTTACTGGCAAATCGAACTATCGATACATTTTTTTATTTATCGACTTATGCCTCATCTCTCCAGTGAAGTCCACGTGACCGCGCTGCAACCCGCCCACCCCCCGCGCAGTTCCCTTCGTTGGCGTTTTCGGTTCAAAACAAAACTATCGTAATGCGGTATCTATTGGAAGTGATCTGTGATATGGCCAAACCACTCTCAATCGTATTCTCGATTGTAGAGTAGGCCCGTGCCCTGCAGTGGGACGTATTTGGGCTGATACTTTATTTATCCTACTAATAGTTTAACGAAAGTTTGTTTTTGTTACCTCTTCGTGCTCATACCGCTGTATCAATTATGAGGGAATTTATCATGGAGCTAGCTGACACTCTGGAGTTCCAGGCCTTTCTACTTTTTACTCCAACAAAATGTTGTGGTCCCCTGGGATGTACAAAGAATTGAAGTATATTTGATAATGTTTCAAACTCAAAGGAATGGGGAGGGAAGTTTAAAGTACGCCAGTAACTTTGAGTTTAAATAAATAAAATAGTTGACATGCGATAGTTCCGATGTTTCTAAAGTAGATTGGAAAAAGAACCGACGAAGCCGGGCCGGACCGCCAGGTTGATAATTAACAATTCCTATATAAAATTACGATATTATGTAATCATATTACGTTTCATAAGAACATTGAACTGCGTGTTTTTCACGAATGGTGCAGAATCTTCACACAAATGTTCAAATCAACAATTTTCATTTCCAAGAACTAATATAAATTATTCATTCGCTCGGCGAATTCATCAAAATATCTCAATGATATTTGCATTATTTATTCATTCTCGATGTGTCGTCAGGCATCAATTCTTACTGTTTCTGTCTATTATTTAAATCTCATATTACGTTCTTAGAATCACTCAATCAATTTTAATCAATTTCAAACGTTTTATCAACGGACAGACACACAAAGTATCTAAACCTATGAATTTACAAGCATCAAAATTTACTTTCCAGACATCATCATCATCATCAGTATCTTTGGTAATAAACATCTACGAGATGATTAAAAAAAATAGCTTCTATTGGAGATATTACGATTGGAAACTACACCTACTACACACACCTACTACTACACACCTACATTTGAGCGATTCATGCGCGAACATAAATTTTCTATAAATAAGCCTTTAAACCGCCCTCTTGATGTCGCTAGTATTTAGTATTAGACTTTACATACTTCACACTCCTCAACCAACTCATCTACCACTCTCCCAACGTAAATCCTCGCATCTATACTTCAAAATATAGTTACAATATAAAATCCCAAAACGATCTACTCATGAATAATTTCAAAGTTTTCAACACATTGGCCTATTTACCTGCAAGCTATAAATAAACAAGATTTCCATCCAGCTTAAGACCGCCGTCGGCTCGATAATAACACGGGTCCAGCACAGCTGCCGAGTACACGGCTAAAAATACTACTTATAATTGATGTTAAACGGTTCACATTGATCCAGTGAGGTATAAATAGCAAATCGTAATGGGAGCTGGTTATATGACATGATAGTAGATTTGTCTGCTCCGTACTTGCGATTTCGTGAACGTGCTTTACTGGCTTTTAGACTTAACTGGTTATAGGGGGAATGAGGTACTATCGCACAGTCTATTTCTCCCGCCAACCAGCAATGTAAATGCACTGTTGTGTTCCGGTTCGAAGGATATTGTAGCCAGAGTAATTACTGGATATATTGGGAATTAAAATATTTATTTTATTTATTTATATATGCTTTATTGCACACCAAGAAGAAGAAGAAGAACCATTGTACAAAATACTTAAAAAACTAGACATGGTTACAATAAGCGGCCTCGCTAGCTGCGATCTCTTCCAGGCAACCTAAAATATTATGTCTCAAGATGGCGAGTGCAGTGGAATGCCAAACATTGCTTTGTAATTCATGGTGTTGTTTGGGTTTGCTACTATCCTACCCTTTACTTCTCTCTCTATCTATCTCCATCAATTTTCAAAGACGGGTACCACTACTCCAACAAAACAATTTAGCAAAGGTTGCAAAAAGTCGCTGCATGCAAGCGCTTCCAGCTTGGCAGCTTCGAATATCCTTAATATTCGAGGAAGTACACAACACTTTATTGAACACCAAAAATAACAAAAACAAATAAGACGTAGAAACCTTACAAATAAATGACAACTAAAATAATAGAATGAATCATAAGTGAAGAAGTTAAAAGTACGGATATTCTAGGAGGACTTCTATCTTCAGCGGTGAACTCACAGCATTTAAAAAGAGAGACCAACCTGCCTAGTTTCCAACGTAAAAATTCCCAGCAGAAAAATGCGAAACCGTAATAATATTTTCATACGAATTTGTATAATTAAATAACGGCCAATATACATGTAATGAATGAAAATTATAATTAAATTGAGTACGGTAATTGAACATATTTCACTCAATCATATCGATGCGGCTTAACGGATTAAAACGCCACTTCACCGGGGGCTTTTACGAAATTCGCACTCGAACTGAATCGAGATATCAACGAATTCCCATGAAAACTGCAAACGATTTTGAGGAATATCATTTGAGAATTCCTTTCAATATACACGAATAATATAATATACCGACGTGGGAACAAAAAGACCAACAGTAAATTGAAAATTATTGCTTTGCTTTATTCTTTAACAACGTGTAACTCGCCATCTTTCCGCCGCGATAAATATTATATCAAATTACATTGCAACCTTTTTTAATCCAGTATTGATAATAATTTTCAATAAAACAATATTTGATTTTGCGATATCAAGGTAAACGGGCTTTAGTATGTAAAAAAATCATATCATATCTTTTGTTTCATAATGGGCAGTTAATGTATTCTTGCCCATTCGCAACGAAACTCAGATATTATTCCAGATACCGATATCTCAACATCTGCTAAATTATTTTGTTCAAACAAGGTGCAGATATCGATTAAATTGTAAAATTTTTGAAATTTGAAATTCGTACACCAATTTTACAGTTATGCATATCCTCAAATGTGCCGTGTGAGTTACACATTTAATATATTTTAAGCATGTCTCTTGTTATATTAGGAATTAAGATTAAAATAAATAGAGACTGAGGCAGCACAAACCACAGTCAAAATTTACCCTTAACTTATTCACTAATTTTAATTAATAAAACCAAAATTTTAACCGCTTAACTTTACCTTTCAATTCCAAAATTTCATCGACTATAAGATAGGACGTTTATTATCGTTTATGAATCGTTTATGAAAATCCATCTAAATATCCGACCGCTAAGTGAACCAACTCTAAAAGTTGAAAGGGAGGCGAAGATTTTAACAAGACGTCTTGGGTCGTTAGCGGGTTGGTCCGTATGTTTCAAATTCAACCCTCCCGGGCCGGATGGTTAATGAATTGGGATCAGTTGGACCCCCTCTTCTTTCTATTATTAGTACTGGATGGTTAAAAGCGACTAATTAAAGGTAAGTAATGAGTGACGCGCCGCGTACGTCGACACGTCCGATGCAATCAGTTAGCGTGCTTTGTCTCCTTCGGGAGCGATAAAAGGGAATTGACAATCAGTAACACTCGTGTTATTAGTGATGGAAAACTGTAGTGCAAATAAAGTAATAGTTAAGATGGAATAGAGCGCAAAAATAACTATTGGTTGAGTTTTTACTTCGCGATCTTTTTGGACTTTATTCCGTGCAAAAAAAAACTAATCATTTATAATAAACGTTATTAACTAATGCTGTGTCAGTTGTTACCTCTACGTTTTCAGCATTACTACGTGTAAATGTACGTAGCACACAACGACGCAGGATTCGGTAAATTCCATTTATTGCAATTTTTGAAAATATTATTGAAACGACATCTAACTAAGAACGATAACACTATACTCGTAGTAAATGAAATGAAATATCTACGACGTAGTACAAACATGATTACAGTTTTTATACAGTTTCCGAGCGAAATCAAATCAAATGTACAGAAATACTATAAACAAGTTTCCTATCGGTTTGTCGGCAAGACATTGCTTTAACTCCATGAAAAATATCGTCGATCTAGAGTACTAAAGACATCTTACAAAATGGCGGACTGGGGAAGTTCAATTTTCTGGATATTTTTATCTTTAAACTATTGAAAGATAATCTTTTATATAGTTTGATAGTTAAATATTGTTTAACTCCAATAACATTTATTATTAAATGCCCAGCTTCGCCCGGGTACAAATAGATTTCTGTAAAATAATATGTACGTATTATACATACAAACCTTCCTTTTGAATCACTCTATCTATTTAAAAAAACCGCATCAAAATTCGTTGCGTAGTTTTAAAGATTTAAGCATACAAAGGGACTTTGTTTTATACTATGTTGTGATGTGAAATTCTTCAACCCAATAAGCCCAATAGTGGAGGACTGAAACCTAAGCCTAATGTTGCTTTTGATTTAACGGGTCCCAAACCCAGTAGTGGACTTATACAGAGTGATATTAACGAGCACCATACCCAGCAGTGGACTCATAGAGGGTGATACTTTTACAAAGAAGTCAATACAGTGGGATTTCTTCAAAACATTACAGATTTGATGGAAACGGTTTATAATCGTGCATTGCTGGCGTTTCGGGCGAGTTGCCAACAGAGACAAGATCTCCCCACGTTCTCTATTTATTGCAATTATACGCGGATTTCGGGGGAGTTCGCGCCAAACTGCTATGAAGTGTTACATTAATTCCGTCAACTTCGCTGCTCATTCAACCTTATTCTTAAGTTCTTTGGAGACTGTTAACGTTTTGATGGCAATATTTTCGCTGTACTGTTTGATGTTTTATATGTAAGGAATTATTATTTTTTGTCACTGGTGTACAATAAAGCTTTTAAATAAATATGTTAATGTGAAATGTGTAATGGTTTGTTCTTTTTATACAGTACAAGAATAGTATCATTTTTAGCATATCGTTTGTAGTAATCTGCAAAACGTGCGCTACATGTTTTATAATTGATCTATCAAGACATTTGACGCCATAATAGTATTTTTGTGTAGCGGATGTTGTTAATATTGTTATGAGAACATAAGTTAGTATAAAAGTTATTTGAATTGCATTTTAATGATTTCGTCTATATCTGTTGATAATATAAATAGTATATTGAATTTTAATGTGGCATAAAAACAAAACACAGGTAATAAAAACAGATAAAACCATTTTCGCGGAGCCAAGATGTCACAATACACAAAAAACGTGACCTAACGGTAAAACTAACTTTGCCATTCAAAAAACGAATCATTATTATTACAAATAATGCCATATATTTCACTCCAAACATAAGTATGTATATATTTATATAAACTTCACGGATCGTATTACCAAATGAGAAAAGCAAATACATAAAACTATTTACATATCTGGGGGCTCGGCAGTGCCCCCTCCAAGTCGAGCTAAAAAGCGGCACAGCCGTACTATCCTTTTCTCGAAGCAATTCAGACCATTTTCAACCCCTCATAACTTCGTTGTGGTTAAAGCAAGAAGCCTGAATTTTCAGTTACTAATTAGGCATTGTGTAAACACGGTATATTTAAAATTTCATTCAATCTGAACCAGTAGTTTAAGAATTATAACTTGTCAAACTTTCGCAATTTTGTCACTGACTGACTGACCGATCATCAAAAGTTAAAGGCACTTCTAGCAGACATAGAACCTTCAAATTTAGAATATAATTAGTGTTTAGTGTCTAAAGTAAGGAAAAATTCAAACATTTCATAATTTCTGTCTAGTTTTCTAGATACACAAATTGCGTGAATAACTTTGTAATCTCATATAAATGTATAGGATTACAAAGATACATTTGCAGTTTATGATTCGTTGTACCCGTATATAATGGAATAATAGTTGTAGATTGGTATCTATACATTTTATATATGAGGCATAACAGGAGGGGGGTATAAAGAGGGAAAGGGTTTGTTCAGCCCATTAAACTGTACAACATTCCTTTAGAAAAACATGACAAAAATAACCTTGCAAATAAATAGACTAAATAGCTCGAAAACAATCACCATGAAAGATAGAACACTAATAATCAAATCCGCTATATTTGTGATAAATTGATACATACAAAAATAAGAAAAAACCATAAGACAGAGGCTTTAAGAAAAAGAATTATATATATTCTAGAAATAAAAAGTACCGAAAAGGAATAAAGTAGGACTCTACAAAAAGACGTCGATCTATTTATTTAAAACGTAAAGAATTTTTAATATTGATATGATAATAACTTACGTAATAACTTTATACAGAACGTCCCTTAATCAAGGACTAAATAAATTAATCGACTTGGTATTACATGGATCTCACAACTTTTTGCGGTAGAAAAACTGAGCTTCGAGACTTGGAATTTTTTTACAGGATGTTTTTGATGGGATTATTATGACAAATACCAACGAAAATTGTCAACTACTAAAACAAGTCATTGCCCCATACTGCGGGCACGGGACAACTTCAAAACTCCGATTTGAACTAATAAAAAAATAAAACAACCCCAGAGGCTTTTACTGAAGGATCATTTTGAAGTGTCAGTTGCAACGACCAGCCTTTATTGGAACTAAGCGGATGATCAATGTACCCCTCGCGGGCCTTAATTGTGGAGGGGTGAGGGGGGTGGCGTGGCTCGTTTTACCGTGGACCGGAGATAGTAACAAAAACAAACATAGCCGGGTGGTCCGCAGCGCTACCGGGCCGCTATGGGATTACGTAACAGCGCACTGATTTCCCTTATTGTCTATGAGTATCTTCACGAACAACTATTTAACTAAGAGGTTTACGACGCATAATATACATTTTAACGAGGATAAGTACTCTCAATGTGTAGTAATTTGTGTCCGAGGAAACAGAGCTACTTAATGTGTACTATTGAAATACATACATACATACAGTGGCGTAAACACTTTCAATCGTACTATCGATTGTAGAATAGGTCAAATATGGACTGATACAGATACATACATAAATTCACAACTTTTCCCAGGTGTAAGCAGAGGTATTCGCCTCGTGTTTTCCGTCCCACAATGTGATAGGGAGTGAGCCTATCGCCATATCGGGCACGAATACCTGACTCTGGGCTGATATTTGATAATGAATTGAAAAATATCCATTTGCCCAATCTGGGATAATTTAAATGACATAATGAATTTCAATGCAGTGCAAGTTCGCAGTGCGTAGTGTAACGTAGTATAAGTAATTAATACAATGTGTAGCAAGAACCGTGACCGCACGCCTCATGTCACAAGGTCTCAAAACATTTTTCAACTACATCAAGCTGAGCGCTTGTGCCCCACTTTGTTAGATAACTCTCATTACTTTTATCAGTATCGCAGATTAAATATTATATTGATAGTGAAATAATCAAATTATTAAAGCGAGATATATGTCATTAATTATATTTCGTATCGACAGGTAAAAACCATGAAATTCTCGAAAACGTTTCAAACGTTATGAGCGTATTCCTTGGTGCAAACCAAGGTGTGTTTTAAACATCTTGTTCATATGGACATGATGGTGTTAAACTCGTGATAGTGATCCATGTATATACCGCCTTTCAAATACGACCTATGCATTTCTGGTTCGTACTGGCTGCTATAATTGTGTCAACTGATAAAAGTTTTGTAGGAAAAGAGGTATGTAGGGTCAATTTTGGATTAGATTATTTATTTATTTTTCTTATATTCTAACGAATTAAAACTTACACGGCATGAATCCACGACTTAATAAACATAAAATTAAACCTCATGTAGTCTGTAAAATTGTTAGAATCGATCCCATTACTACAAATAGTCGATGCGCAGCGCTCAAACAGCATGGCGTTGTAATTGAAATCTGTTAAATTTACAACGTTTCTTTATTGTGAATTAGAGTGTACGAGAATCGTAAAACGTACAACTAGCTTGTTACCGGGGTGTACTGGAGCAATCGCGATTAAATTAATTGCACCGCCATTATTGAGTATTGAAGGCGATACCATGTAGCTGGGAAACATTTTTAGTGCATGTATTATTTTTTTCAAATATGTTCTATTACACCCTAACAGCCTTATCCATACAGGTTTAAAACCTTTATTAATTTTATCAAATATTTTGTCTTCACTCTAACTGAATTCTCAAGTCGTTTGAAAGGGACATAACATTTGATAACTAAAATACCTAGATTTGATAATTGTCTATGAATAAGGCCATCAATGACTTAGTAATATGAGCGTATATAAATACATTCCAATGCTAGGTAACAGCTTCCCCATTTGCAATTACAGGAGCGAATGGTTTTAGTCCTTTAGTTTGAATTAAAGTTTTGAATACATAGATGTTTTTCATTGACATTTTGTATACATTAATATTACTGCCAATACTCAAATTAAAATAAGTTTCACCCAAATCTTTAAAATATTAGCAGTGATAATAATAGATAACATTTACCGTCATAATTTTGATATCACATTTGTATTAGAAATGGTAAATGTTCTCCACCCCTGACAGAACTAAGATTTAGTTTTAAATCATTGTTTACGGGCGTGCGGAGTGCTGACATAGTTTTCACTAAATAATTAAGTGTTCAGCCATAACAGTATAATATTTATGTACTCTCAATTATCTCACAACTTTGTTACTATCACCTTCATACTGTTATGTATAATTATCTCAGTCTAACTTAGTTTTCTTGCATTATTTTATTTGTGGGCTACTACTGTTCTTGAATTTTTTCCGCATACATAATTAGCCCGTCTTTGCATTTTTGCGTAATTTTATCTCAACAAATTCTTTCTTACGTTTAGTCTTTCATTTAAGGTTTACTTATGTGCATTGAGAAATTACATATATTAGAAGGGACACTGCAAAAAAATATTAACGGAACGGTACTGTACCACTCGTTCTGTTTTTGTTTAAATAAATTTATTTATTTAAATAAATAAAGAAATAACACCCAACAGTCACATACATAGTCCTGACCCCACACTAAGATCGAGTCTTGTGTCGTGGGTATCAGGAACTACGAGAGACTTTTCGGTCTCACAAACACCCAGACCCGGAAGAAATATTTGTGGGCCGCACAAACATTTCTCTCGGTGCGGGGATCGAACCCGCGGCCTCTCGTTTCACAGGCGGCGTCTAACCAACTGCGCCGCGGAGGCTGTCATGACTTTTTGTCTCCGTCACGCCTACGCAATAAGATCATCTTTGCTCTCGCTTCACTGAATTCCGTGTGAACGCACACGGGAATCCAAGATTAGCAAGCACTATGCGATGAAATTTAGTTCCCGATGTCCGCTCTAGAATAATACATCAATTTTATTTATATATCAATGTCTTTGAAAATGTTTATAAAACTCTTGTTTAAGAAACAACACTATATCATACTTAGTCACAAATGTTACGACTTTAATACTACAAATAAGAAACACAATCGCTTAAAGATGAAATAATTTTACATATTCAATATTTATTGTAAACTAGTTAATCTGACATATTATTACAATACAGGTCTAAAACACCCCAACAAAAGGGTCAACCCGACTTCCGAAACAAACACAAAACATCATTGAGCGCAAACCGGTAGGGAATAATAGGGTGCCTGATCATCCGATTTACATGATTCAAAACGAGTTGTTCAAGTACCCTCAACCGAATAGGCCCTTGACACAGTGATCACTCGCGAGGGTCAAGGCGGTTCGCATGTCCGAAATGTTTCATTGCATTCTATACCCAGTGAATTTTAATTGACGACCTTATGTGTCGTTTAAATATTATTTATCGTGTATAATTGCGCCTGCTTTTGCTGCAAGCGAACTGGTCACGTGATTAGTGTAATTTATCAACATTCTCGTATCGTTATTACAATACGAGTTTCATGTCGTGTAACTGAGACTACTCAAGCTCGAAACATCTTATTTACCGATCACGTAAACACTTTTCTTAATCTCATTGTGTTTCTTTTCACAGCTGGCTATTTCTCACTTGGCTTGCCCCACCGCACCGAATTGGTGCAGCGTGCAAACTGATATCAATATATGTTTAATCGGATTAAGCCTTTGGCTAGGATTATACGAACAGATATAAATTAATGAGGCATATGTAATTATTAATTCAACAGATATGATTGAATAATCAAACACCCTATTAGTGCCATAACATTCCTACATAAGTGAACTCGGATTTGTACTATCAAATTACTATTATATCCTATATCACAATAGGTTAAAAGTACGTGACCATGTAGCAGACAATGACACGAGAATCGAACCTGTAGACGGCTTGTGCCGCCAACAAAAAAGGACGCGTCACACCCGCCAGTCGCAGAACCTCGTTTTAGCACAGGAAATCCTTAAACGTGCCTTGTACTTTCAATGTGTATTTACTATTTAGTCGACTTTAAATTGCTAAAGTAGCGTTTTACATACAACGGAAGAAGTTGCGAGTTCGAAGGATTGATAGACGCTTTAAGAAGTGCTCGTAGCGCTCAACGCTTTTCTGCTGTTTGCGCTTTTCTCACTCGTATTGAGGTGTTGACGTGTTTGGAATGCAATCAGACAGGTGGGTTCGCCACGCGTTAGGTGTTGTCTGTTGCGACGTCCGGCTAGTTGTGCCGACATGTGATTAAAATTTAAAGGATTTTATATTGATTTGTGTGATTGTCCCCCGTCTTGGTATTGGTGAATAGTTCACAGGAATACTATTTACTTAAGTAATAACTTAAGTAAGTAATAAAAAATAGTTTTAGGGAATATAATGTTTAGAAAAATGCAAATAAATTGTACCCGGCTGTTATGTTAAAATTGTAAGATTATTTTGTTATGTGTTTTTCTTCGAGATGGTGTTTCTTATTGCTTATTAATTTTAATGAATCGCTTTGATTTAAGGCCACTTATAATTTTTTTTAATAAGCACTATATTAAAACAGGTTTTAAAAAGAGCAACTCTAAAGTATTTTGGCTATTCCTGTTTAGTGAAAACCACTTTCTAAACCAAGTGGCAGAATACAGAAAGGACTAAATATAAACAATGTTGAACTTTTTAATGTATTCAATAAATTATTTTCTTTTTTAACAGATCACTAAATCCTTGAGGAAGGTCATGTTTAGTGTTGAATTTCCTGTGGTTATAAAGTATGATAATTAACATAAGAAGAAACATGTTACAGATGACTTTAATTTATGGATTACAGTACATGTAAGTAATTAATTTACTTGATCTCTTTAATGAACAAAGTTTGTATGTGATAACAATACATTTGAATCAAAATACATAATCTTCATATTTTCTTCTAAATACAAAATGTAGCTTGTAGATGTACAATATGTAGCTCAAGTTTTGTACACCATTTATTAAAAACAAATCTATGGCAACTTACTAATGAAATTTGAAATTGTGTATGTGAGGGATTTACCTCCAAGTAACGCTTCTATTTTCAAAGAGTTTTACTCATTTCCTTGATGTCTCAACTTACAGTATGTGAAAAAATAATTTCTCTTTAATATATTACACATGATTTAGGCTCATTACCAATATTTCATTATCAGCATTAAGCTACAAGATATATACTTCTGAACAGGGGTTTCATAATGAAATACATACAAACAGTGGGTTTCTATTACTGTGTTTTAATTGGTGCAAAATAAATATGTTACCAATCAGCCTATCGGCTTTCACAGTTTAATATTAACAATCACTTTAAATGTACTTGTTTTAATGTGTCATAACTTGTTTTGTAGGCCACACATCTACAGGGGGAGTGATAAGTAATGTGGTTGGCGCTGTAACCTACATACAATCATTAACTAAAATAAATTTGTTATCAATAAACGCTACATAATAAATCATTGTACCAAACATTGACAAGATGTGATATTGCACATTGGCATTTTTCATTAGCAGTTTGAGTGAATTGAAATGATTAACTAAACCGTCATGTTTATTAGTTCATACAAAGGCTTAGAATAATTATGACTAAGATGTATGTTTTATAATGTTGCGTGGTGGCCTGTTGGTAAGCGGACTAGACGCGACTGCCAACATGTTCACGGTGGTCGCGGGTTCGAATCCCAGGGCACACCTCTGACTTTTCGGAGTCATGTGTGTATTGATAGTCAATCACCACGCACTAAAACGGTGAAGGAAAACATCGTGAGGAAACCTGCATACCATAGCGATTTATAAAAATTTCTATGGTGTGTAAGTCCGCCAACCCGCACTAGGCCAGCGTGGTGGACTATATGGCCTAACCACTCTCAATCGTACTGTCGATTGTAGAGGAGGCCCGTGCCCTGCAGTGGGACATATATGGGCTGATACAAATGTATGTTTTAAGCATTACTTGGACTACAAGCTTAAGTTTTTATAAATAAGTACATTATATAACAAATTTTTGGTCAAAGAGTATACTATCATTGTTTTTTATTTAATTATTTTGTGTATGAACACAAATACTACTAAAATAAAACATTTATGTAAAAACAATATTAAGTAACATAGCTTGCAACACAAGGAAAATATTAGTATTTTAAAAGAAAGAGTTTGAGCATAGTGAGGACATCTCATTGTCTCTTTCACATGGACAAACTGAAATGCATATTAAAACTAGTGAGTAGTGACACCACTAGTTTTGATTTGCAGCGCTTTCCTTTTATTCACCCTGCAATATTTAAAACTTTTTTAACTTGTTTAATTCTGAATTAATTTACAAATATCTTTGTTTGACAGATTTTGGATATTTAAACATTGAGTTAAATACCCTATTAACCATGGATATATAGAGCCAACTTAATAACTGTATATCAAACTCTCGATTGTAGAGTAGGCTCGTGCCATGCAGTGGGATGTGTATGGGCTGATACAGATATAGCCTTACCACTCTCAATCATAGTCTTGGTTGTAGATGAGGCTTGTACCCTGAAGCGGGACTTATATGGGTTGATACTGTACAGTACCCTTTTAGTAATGCATAATAGGATTTGAATTTTTGTTGTCATAATATACAGTGTTGTATCTTATCAATTTAAAATCAATCAGTCACAGCAACTATAACTTAAGTAGCACAAGATTTGTCGTGTATATTAGATGAGGCTTATGTCCAAACACAGTAAGGTTTAATAACATATTGTTATGACAAAAAAATGACATAATATTGGTTGCCATATTCCATAATTAAATGTTACTGGAATTTCTTTACTGGCGTTGCTATTTAACAAATTATCTATGTATAAATTGTGTTGGACAGATTATAATTAATTTGGAGATAGAAATAAAAGTATTACTTATTTACTTACGGATTTTATCGCTGATTTGGTTTATTTTTTATATTTTTTAATTTCCCGACATTTCGATTACTTTCTTTGCTGTTTCCACAGGTGGACCTTATGGACAGTAGAATATCTTGGAGATATTCAAATAATATAATAAATCAGAAACTATGCTCAGAATAAGCCTCTGAACAAAAACAAACCTTGGGCAATAAGTTAAATGCTTTAGACTGGGTGTAGGCTGCTTCTTACAGGTCAGCAACTATAAAGACCTTAATGATAGCACTACATTAAGCAGAAGAATGCCTGTGGCTGATGACAGATAGAGATAAAAATAATATGCAACAAAATTATCATAATTATCTAGGACAGTGGTACTTAACTGGTATAACACAGACCACTGGCAGTCTCTGGGGGCATCCCAATGGTCCACAAACCCATCCTAAGACCATCTGTAAATAATTTTATGCATGTTTTATTTATGGATAGAAAGAAAAACCTGCTATTTACTTTCATTAAGCTACTTTATTCATATACAACCAAACCAGTCAAACAGCTGGGTGTTGAATGGTTAGACAGAAATTTTGTCAAATGGCTTCTTCTGTTAAATATACATATTAATAACCACTAATCTAGGGTAAGATTCAGAATAAAGATACCGAAACTTTTTATACTATGAGTGTTTGAAAATGGATCCACATTACATTACATAGATACAGAGAGGTCATTTGATACAGCATAGGCTCTGTAACTATAAAGTTGTGAGAAATTCAATGCCTTTTTTCTTCGAAGGTTAATAACCAAAATAAAATTATTGTACTTAATATTTTTGAGTGATCATTTAATGTTGGAAATGTAGAAATTAAACATAGCTGTGACATTTATATTTCATTTATTTAGAACCACAATGATACACCAACCTACACTACGCCCAAAACTGGTGGACTAAATGGCCCAACCCATCTCAATGATACTCTTAATTGCAGAGGAGGTCTGTGCCCTGTAGTAGGACATACATGGGCTAAAATAATAACAATTAGCCAGAATCATTATTTTTTATATTAATTTAGTTTTATTTCTATAGGCATTATTTATTGGGCCATACATAAGCAATAACTATTTTTTATGGCTTTGAGATGCCTTCCATTTTAATACCCTACTTTGAAATATGTTAAATTTAAATGGCATTTAAAGTAATTGTGTAGTTATGCAACAAAACTAAACAATAACTACTTTGACATTATGGTGGCCTGGCATAGTGGCGGCATTGCACCTGATGGTAAGTGCCAATGCCGCTCAGGCAGAGTATAATTGTTTCCATTGGCATGGGACTGCCGTCCGATGCCAATGGAAACAATTATGCCGGTCTGCTAAGGTGCCTCTTCACACCACGGCGGAAGGACCCAGGATTGTAGGAAGGAGGGAACACGTGAGACGGCAAACAATTCCACAGCCTGACGGTGCGGCACAAAAACGAGTTCGAGAACCGTTTGGTTCGCGCCGGGATGGTGTGGACCGTCAAGCTATGGTTTCGCAAGCCAGCACGCGTGGTTCTGGTTAGGAATGGAGAGGAGGGAATCAAGTTGAACAATTCTTCAGAGCACTCACCGTGATACAGGCGGTAGAACACGCTTAGAGAGGCGACATCTCTCCGGAGTTGTAGCGACTCTAAGTTGCTCGTAACGTCTGCAACATTCACAATGCGGATGGCCCGCCGCTGCAATCCATCCAAGGCATCGAGCAGGTACTGGGCGGATCCATCCCAGAGGTGCG
The DNA here is from genome assembly GCA_009982885.2 of Hyles vespertilio. Lineage (NCBI taxonomy): Eukaryota > Metazoa > Arthropoda > Insecta > Lepidoptera > Sphingidae > Hyles > Hyles vespertilio. The sequence goes on along the minus strand of CM042817.1, from coordinate 6,483,916 downwards.
AGCAGTACTCCATACCCGGCCGGACTTGCGCTTTATATAAACGACAAAGCTGACCGGGCGTGAAAAACCGACGCACCCTGTTCAGGACTCCAACCCTGCGTGATGTGGCAGTTATTACGCCCTCGATGTGATTCCTTGGATTGAGATCACAGCGGATATCCACACCAAGGATACTTAGGTCATTCCGCATTGAGAGAGGAGCACCCTGAAGAATGGGGAGGGGAGAGAACGGGAATTTTTTGCACGTGAACGCACACTCCTGGGTTTTCTTGGCATTGAACTCAACCATATTCCTGGAACCCCATGTAGAAATAAGATCCAAGGTCCAGTTGAGCTCAATGACAAGATCTTCGCGTCCCTTCACAGTTTCGACTCGGCAACCTGGAGGCCCGCAGTGGTATCGCCCATGAACCGTGCTGTCATCTGCATAGCAATGAATGTTGCCAAGCGACAACATGTCATTGATATGCAGAATAAACAAGGTGGGCGACAGCACCGAGCCCTGAGGAACTCCGGCATTTACCGACATGAGCGCCGAAGCGTGTCCGTCGACGACTACACGTATTCTACGCCCATGCAGAAAGCCGGAAATCCACGAACACAGGTTGCCGGGTAGACCGTATGCCGGAAGCTTGGACAGAAGACCACGGTGCCAGACCCTATCAAACGCCTTGGCAATGTCGAGGCTCACAGCAAGAGCCTCGCCACGCCGGTCAATCGCCTCACCCCAGCGATGCAGGACAAACGCTAGAAGATCACCCGTCGATCGATTATGACGGAACCCGTATTGTCGGTCACTGATCAACGAGTGATCCTCCAGGTAGCGGACCAATTGAGCGTTTATGATCCGCTCCATGACCTTACACATCACTGAGGTGATAGCGATAGGGCGGTAATTGGTAGGGTCCGACCGATCACCCTTTTTGGGGATCGGTTGCACATTGGCCTCCCTCCAAGATTCCGGCACAACACCTGTGCGGTAGGACGCTCGGTAGAGGCGAGTCAGTGCTGGAGACAACTCGGCTGCACAAGCCCTTAAAACCACCGCTGGTATGCAATCAGGCAGTGTGGGCAGCGTCTGGGAACCACGGTCTTCGAGGCGGGAATTAGCCGCAAAGAGATTTGCCAGCAGCCTTCTCTTGCGGCTTGTGGGCCAGCGACCCTTCTGGGTACCTCAGCGGCGGCAACGCTGGACGGCAGAAGTTAGATTGAACGGCCCTGGCCAACCACCAATAAGCACGACTGCTAGTTGGGTGATCGGCCAACGCACGCCCAATCCTGCTAACACGCTGGGCATCCGCCCTAACGTAGGCCTTCTTGCAGGCCTTGGTGGCAATGTTGTTTCAATGTTAGAAGTTATGTTTTTCAAGTTAATTACATTTTAAAATGTGTTAAATTTTTTATAATCTGATAGAGACTATTTTTTCCTTTTGCAGCAACATACTTAATTGTAAGAGAATCCTAATAAATGTAATAATAATTTGACATTATATTTAATTGTGTTTTAATATTCTGTTTATGTATGGCATAAACATAGTGATGTGATAATATGATCTTTTATACAATTGTAGTTCTTTGGCATGTACAAAATTTTATTTTTATAATACATCTATAATACACAAGGGATTCAGTTATCTATCACAACCTGTATAGCAGCCATGAAGTAGCCATGATACCTGTCAAGTAAAACTTGAAACAATCTTTCTTGTGGTTGAAAGTTCAATAGGCATAATTAATACTTTACATTAGAATAAACATAACAGTATAAATAAATATTAGTATCAGCAATATTAATAAAAAAAGGTGAAGCTGGGTCATGTGCATTTAAAAAACATTACCAAACATGATTGCATCAATCATTGAGTAACATATTTTATCTGCTAATAGATAAAATGTCATTTAAAACTTGCACATTTACCATAAGTTTCCTATACTAAAGCAAAAGTTGTGATGTCTAAAACATGCATTGTACAACTCGATCTATAGCGCGCCGTCCTTGTCTCGCACGGGGCGTCGCGCGTACCGCCGTCCTCCTCGCTCCCTTCACTTCACGGATAAGAGAAAGTAACAAAAGAAAAATAACACATCCCTGCCTTCATACACAACAATCGCTATATCCGTGTTGATGACAATCAATTAAAATATTAGAAATTCCTCTTATAACCACACTATAACAACTTTTGGGCGCGCTAGAGTAGGAAAAACATATATGGCTGGCTCCTAACCTGTACCGTATACTAACGATAGCCATAACTTTCGCAATCAACCCGTAATTAGGATATAAATAGATATTACACATTATGATCGAGGATGCGTGCGACATACAAAGTAAACATAAACAGGTAAACTAACCCTTTCTTCATGAGCCACCTCTGTTGGCCTCAGTTGATGAAAGAAGCTTCAGGTGGAGGACACACTCATCCATTTTACGAACACACATCTATTAACACAATTTATATAATTTATGTTTGCACTACTTGTCACAATCAAACTAAAATTCCACTTTTTGCTGCGCTAAACGCAGACGTCATTGACAAACAACCCAAGTGACGAGTTATTGCACTGCTTCACATAGTATACGAAAACACTGCGTATTTTAATTGCCATCGCGTTAACATATCACAATAGTTATCACTTACGGTTATTACATTACTAATCACTGTGTCTATATCGGTTAATTACAAAAATAAAAAGGTAAAAAGCAAAAATTACTCGCAGACAGCACTCACGACGTCGCACACTCACATAGCGTAACATGCGATTTCGTTCACGCACACACACACACACAAGCTTGTCATAGTGACAGTTGGGTGCCAGTGACGACGTACTAAAAAAGAATTATTTTTATATGGCAGCACCGATGTGTGATTTAAAATAATAATAATTTCCTAAATAATGTTTTATTTTAATATAACATGTTTCAAACCAATTACAGTAATAATTACTTTATCGCTTAAATCTACTGACTGCACTCTAATGCTTTGCGGTCACCGTAATAAGAACGTTACATTTTGAGTCATTGTCGCGATCTACCTGTGTGATCTACAAACCTAATTTGATTATCGTTTGATGTCGCATTTGTTTAATTTATGTATATAAACCAAATTTAAATCAGGTATTACTATGTGGCCCCTGTAGAGTATCTAATTTAAAATAATGAACTATTAATCCTCAACACACAAAACTGGGCTATTTACAAACTTTAATCCACGGAGTTAGTTTTGAGCTCATTTTTAATATCCTTGGTTCAATACAGTGATTTATTAAAATATTATGTTTACATCGCGATGTAATAAGAAGTTTAACCTTAGCATAAAGCAGACGATTGCTAATTGTAGGACCCTCAATAAACCACAATTTATGATGATATTTATTACTTTATTCGTAATTTCTTCATTTATTTCGTGACATGCATATGGCCAACTGTTATGACTACGGCTGATATCAAAATTGTAATCAAGGTTCCTTTATGGCGTCATTCAATTATGTCTTAATTCTGTTATCTTTGTGATACATCATTGGACTCCTTCCATTGATACTTAATACTAATTAATTAGGTAGGTTACTACTTAATATTCAATTAAAATTATTGTTACAACTTTAGGTCTAGTCATTAGCGCCTTTCTATCATTTATTCATATTTTTTACATTTGGGCGTTCTGCATTTTGTATAATAGGAATGGTATTAAATTCATCATTCATCTATTGTGGTAAAATTAAAATGCGAAAGAAAATAATATCTAATTTACAGAAGAAGTGCAATGCAATATAAATTAATCTAGCAATTTGTTTCATACACACTAGTTGTGATATGTGCCTTAATAACCGCGCATAGCTTCAATTTATACTGTGTTAGATTGCTAAATACACAGATATTGCTTTTCAAATTTAATTTTGCTGTTTTGTATTTCGACTAATCTACACATATAAAAAAAATTGAAGTGTCTGTTTTAAAAGTGAAAATAAAAAAAAATATGTCCAACTGCATATCGTTATATACACGATACCTGTTCCGAAAATGATATTTAAAAAAAAATTGTCTGTCTGTCTGTGTGTTTGTTCCGGCTAATCTCTGAAATGGCTGGGCCGATTTTGACGGGACTTTTTTGTCAGGTAGCTGATATAACAAGGAGTAACTTAGGCTAAATTTATTTTAGAAAATAAAGTATTGTTGCAATGCCCGCGCGCAGCTCACGTGCATGCCACCACTGGGCCGTCACGTCGGACGCCTCCCACCACTTCTCCCACCAACGATTCAATATCACATTTACAAAATATTGTATATAAAGAAAATTTTCAATAAAGTTAATACAAAAAACTGAAAATAAATGTGTAACGGAAGTTTACCGCCGCTCGCTAAGAGATAGCACCACCGTAGAATTAGATCGCGGTATGGTTTCGTTACAAAGGTTGATAATTAAAATAAAAATACAAAAACAAAAAAAAAAAACTAAATAAACTAATTAACTTTTTTGTTAAATTCCACGCGGACGAAGTCGCGGGAACATCTAGTTCTTGATATAGTTCGCGTCACGTAAAAAGAACGCCGGCGGTAAAGCTGCGCAGTAGGTGATTTATTGGTCTATTTGGTGGTGCGGGATGAGGCGCGGGCGGGCGGGTCACGCGCCGCACGCATGCCGGTGCGCTATTGGTTCGTACACATTTCGTTCGTTTTCGAGATACTATCGCGCATAAAAGTTTTAATTACAAAATGGTCTTACATAGAAAAGTGAGAAAAAATATTTATAGAGAAGCTGATAATGATGCAGTTGATAATTTAAAACACTGTATGAAACGAACCGCAGAGTCAGCCAAGACGACTTTATGGAAGGAGTTTCAGCATTATTTAATTTTTTTATAATTTGATTAAACATTCTACATTCAATCAAACATTTTTTTAATTCTATTACATGATATTATATCTATTTTTCAATGTACCATCCAGTAAACAATATACGAAGCCAAGACTAGTTCAAAATAAAACAATAGGCCTAAGTACTTTCGCGCGCGAGTTATCCTGCACAAACACACCCCCTCCACACTTTTCCAGTGTTCTTCTTACCTGAGGCGGACTATATCCCTTATTATTCCTAATACTGGAAGGAAAGGTAGCGAGTTTATTGACCAGTGTAAAAAAAGTTAGAAACATAACCGACACAATTTACAAAAAACACATTTAAAGTAGGACAAAAATAAAAAACTACATTAAATACATAAGTTTTATTAGAAAATGAAAACAAAATCCCTTACACTACCTAAATAAGGCACAACGTGTCCAAATAAACGTAGAGCACGAGGAGTGAAGCGGAATATGTCTCGCCAATGGCGCTACACGCTTCGACGACCGCACACTATACCTGCATCACATGGACAGAAAACATACTCTTGCAAGTCCAATACACTGCATGTGCAAAACGGAAGGTGAATTTAAACATCTAATCGTAATACTGTATTTTGGCCGGAAAACATCGATGTACAAAAGGGAACAGGCAAATCCATAAAGCGAACTGGAAGGTTACAAATTTTTATATTTGAATGTTAAATACTATGAAGGAAGCACAGTGAAACGCGTGATAAGACAGAAATTTACATAATGTACACGAGAAAAATATTTATAAATTTACATAAGGATTTTGTGCCTACACCATAGAGAACGAGTGATCGCGGCCGATGTTTGCGGTGTTTATAAACATTTTCAACATATCGATACAAAACGTGTCGGCGTGATGTGCGTATAACCCCGCCTTTATGTTACTTTACAATATATCAACATTATTTTAATATAAAAATTTACGTCTAAACACATACAATTAAATTACACGTCCCTAAACGATTACAATCTCTAAACAAAATGCAAAATGTCTTAAACTGAAATAAATTACTAAGACCAAGTTGTTTTTTCACACTATTACTAAATTTGTAAACAATATAGGAATAATATCTTAATTTGTATGCATTTGTACCAAATCATGATCCAGTTAGTCATTTTTCAAATTTTGAGCTTGAACGTCAATGAGAAATATGAGAGAGCATAGTTTTACATGAATAAATAGTTATATTAATCGGAGGATGAAATTGATGGACTTTTCACTGTCTGAAAAGTGAATTTCAAAGCCCCCATCGTAGGACATTAGCAAAATTTTCCTAGAAAAAAAACTTTGAATGTCGGAAATATACAAAAAAATGGGAAGTTATAAAATTGTCTAGTTAAAAAGATTTATACATAGATGTCAATGTTAACACGATAGATGATGCACTTACATTGTTATTTGTGACTAACACCATGGTAGTGGATATGCTTCAAAGGATCTTAAGAAATTAATAGTAAATTTTTGTCATCCAATTACCAAGACATTAATCAAATATAACTTTTGGTACCAATCGAAAAATTCCGTGCATATCCACAATTTATTGTCACTAAGTATAATAGCAAACGCGACAACAGCTCTTTAAATGTCCACAACAATTTCTAATTACATCGAATTGGTCAACAATAGCCTAAAAGTTATCTAAGCCCGCGCCAGCAAAATCAATCGTATTTATAACATTTGAATAACATCATGCTTATTTAGAATAGAAAAAAGATTTTCGATTAAAAAGATCAGTCGTATTAGATATTGAATTTCCTTGTGTCGAATTATTTTTACACGAAGCTTAGAGTTATATTAGCGGAAAAGTACTAAATATTTATTTAATTTAAATAGAATTATGCTAATTTGTTAATCACTGGCGTGAGATTAAATAAACACTACAGAGTCTTTTATTGCTATACTAATACCGTCGATATGACGACTGGGACAAATTCGGTGAGCGTCAATTATTTCTATCATAATTTCATAATTTATCGATATATAAACAACAATGTATAACATCCTTATGGTTCTTATATTATAATGTTGAATGATCATAATATTTACTCATTTAATTACTAATCACGTGGCAATTTTATTGGACATTGGACATATATCGATATAATAGAAATCGATAATCAGACGATTAACAATACAATTAAATTCCGATTTAAATTTTGCACCATTAGCCTAAGAATCCCGCGATCCTTTGTCGTAAAAATCTAGTATTTTTGTATCAATATCACATATTTTTACCAGTATAACTAGATCTATGTGAAACTAAGACTAGTTTTGTATTACATTCGAATGCCCAGTCGTCATTGGTATAGTAATGGCAATACTGGTCCGCCCTGAAGTTGAATCGAGAGTTTCGCTGATATTCAAATTACTTCACAGCACAGCAATACGCTTCAACTTCACATCGGACTAGTTGTTTTGCATCATCCATGAAGAATAGATATAAGTATTACCATCAATATCAATCAAAATTAAATCAATCAATTAGATCAATCGAAAACTAGAATGGTGTTTGTGTAGCAAAAGTACTGTTTTTTTTTTATGTTTCTTGGAAGTAATGAAGTAAACAATGGAAGAAACTATTGAACCACAACAGAAAAGATAATCTTGAAACTTTGTATAAGTAAAACATTCAGGAATTCTTTACCCTCTTGCCTCACTAGCGCCATCTTAGTTTCCATTGTCACCCACAGAGGGCACTACTCATCGCTATTCTCCATAACGTTGTATACAAGTGCAATGAATAGTTTTTCACAAGTGCGTCGCTTCGTAACAGTGAAGTTAAGTGTCCATCACTAGAGATCACGTCCTGCGGCCCAGTAGGTTGGCACAGCAGGCCATGTGTCAGTAATGCTCCACGTCCGCCGCCGGCGCCACTGAGTATACGGATGGCGGGCTGTACATAAAAAAATAGATTTAAATAAATTTTAGACTTTATAATTAAAATAATTTCTAAATTGTATGTAATAAAACATTTTACATTATTGTAGTTTATTGTATGAAATGAACTTTTGAATAGTTAGGGAGCGAATTATTTTTTTGTATTTAATAAATACAGGCACACAAGGATATAAATAGATGGGAGACAGGGATAATTGAAAAAACATGTTGTTATTGTTTCTCTTGGTTTTGGTCCTGTTCATGAGTGGTCGTATCGTTTACGATCAGAACATCATTGCAATAAAATAAAACAAATAAGTATATATATTTATAATAATCCTTGTTTACTTTTACCCATATTGTCCATATGTAATGTAAATGCAAGTACATAAGACTAGTGTATCGTGTTGAATCGTATAAGTTGAAGCCTAAAATTGTAAAAATTAAACAAAATCCGTGATTACGTCTATAAAAAAATGCTTTATTTCAATGTGGAAATAGTGTAATATTCGCGTAAGTGTAAGAAAGCACAGTGTATCGTGATTCGCATGACGTGTGTAATTAAGTTAAAAAAAATGTCAAAATTAGACAAATCCACGAAAAAATCTGAAAAAATAGTTTTACTTCAATGTCATCCGAATAACATTCGCGTAAGTGTTAGATAGCATAGTGTACAGTGTAGAGGCGTAAATGTAAGATAGAATCGTATACAGTGTCTCAGTGTAGAGGCGTAAATGTAAGATAGCATAGTGTATCGTGTGTATAGTGTAGAGGCGTAAGTGTAAGATAGCACAGTGTACAGTGTGTATAGTGTAGAGGCGTAAGTGTAAGATAGCACAGTGTACAGTGTGTATAGTGTAGAGGCGTAAGTGTAAGATAGCACAGTGTACAGTGTGTATAGTGTAGAGGCGTAAGTGTAAGATAGCACAGTGTACAGTGTGTATAGTGTAGAGGCGTAAGTGTAAGATAGCATAGGGTATCGTGTGTATCGTGTGCTGTGTGGAGTATGTAAGATAGCACATTGTATCGTGTACAATGTGTACAATGTGTACAATGTGTACAGTGTAGTGTGTGTACAGGGTACAGTTACCGCAGCGCGCGGCGCGGCGCGGGCAGGCGCGAGGGGCGCGGCAGGGCCGACACGCGCGGCTGCTCCACCACCGCGCACACTGTACACACACATATTTAGTTATTTAGTGTCAAATATCTTTATTTTGAAATCTCTTTTATATTGTTGTTATAAAAGGAGAATGCCCATTCATAGTAGCGGTAAAAATATCATTGATCCCGATATTAATACTGCTTACTAATTATGCAATTTTTTATGCTTTGGTCTAAAACATTTTCGTGTTTTATCCCGGGCGACAGATTTGAAAAAAATTGAGTAACTATCATTAAAGGATAATACCCATTGTACTATGAAACTTAGAATCGGTGCGAAAATTGTTCTCCCTCGATGAAACCTACTTTCACTTAGGGAAAAATATATATTTTCAATTTAGGTCCAGACCTGGAGTTCTTGGAAAAATGAGTTTATTTTTTTGGTATAGGGCTTTGTAAACAAAATGTAAAATTTGTCATTTCTCCAAGAACTCTGGGCCTGGATCTAAATTATGTTTACATTTATTGAAAATATATATAATTTTCCCTACACAAAAAAGTAGGTTTCATCGAGGGACAATAATCTTCACACCGATACAAGTTGCATGGTAAAATGAGCATTCTCCTCTATATTTTATTTATTTTATTTTATATTACACTTTTCAAACATTTAATTGGTGTTATTCAAACAGTTTAGGTACTTAATAAGTATCCATTATTCAGTCATCAGTAATTTTGAATAGTAGGAGTAATTTTGCGCTCAGATAGCATCTTTAGCCTATTAATTAGTAATGCCATCTCTGTGACAGAATATAGACCATTGGTCAGCAGTACTACGTGTCTTAGATGATACTCTTAACAATATTATGTTACTGGTTATAATATTACAAATATGATTGTAATCATCGCCCAGCTATGGAATATTCATAGCACATAATGTCTCCTTCAAAATGTTACATCGACGTACTGTAAACGACTTAAATCCAGCGCTCTTTAATAGATCATCTATGATCATATCATATGATCTGTCCAATTTGTATTTTTCTCACTTTTTATGAAGCATTATGCTAATAATTATTTTAAAGTTTTAAAATGTTATATAGCTCAATGCAAATACTAACTATATTTTGTCGAAATATTGAATCAATTTAAATTATCGATTTAATAGAATTGACTTTTATTATTATTAATGTGAATGCATGAAGAGATTAATCAAAATGGACCAAGCGAAAGTAGTATATCAGGATCGAACTAAGTAAAGATCCATAGTTCCTGCCTCTCCCTATGGGATACAGGTGTGTCGTTTATGTATTATGTATGTATATACGACTTTAATTATTTAAAAAATACTGAAAAGATACATATTATATTATGTGGTTATAATACGAATATAAACAGAAATTAATATAAATAATTCTAAGTATAGAAAATATTTTGTATACAGGGTATATCAAGACTGCTACCGAAAACGAAGCCGGGTGGTAGTTTAAGCGAGTTCAGACACAATGCAACAGAAAAAGTTGCAAAAAAAAAGAGACATTTTTTTTTGTTATTTTTTTCCTATGACCATATTTGGGTGGTAAATGCATTTTTTTCTTAAAATAATAGTGTATACCCTTTTATTTATAAATACTCTAAGGAATAAAAGAGTTTAAATTATAATTTTAGCAAAACTATGTATTTACCTCCCAAAAATGACGATATTTAAAAAATCATAAAAAATAATTGTCGCGTTTATTTGCGAAATTATTAGTTGCATTGTATTTGTAGTCACTAAAACTACCACCCGGCTTCGTTTTCGGTAGCAGTCTTGAGATACCCAGTATACAGATTAAGTTCTATATACAGGGAGCGCAAAAAAATGGCGCACTTGCTCAGTTGGGTACAAGGGCATAATATTAATATAGTAATAAAAAAATAATATTTGGAAAATACCTATCCGTTTTGAAGTTATGACCGTTTAAAGTTTTAAGTTTAATCACCACTTTTTCGCATAAAACCAGTTGGAATGGATGAAGAACAAGATTTAAACACATACGTATTTTTTCGTTTCGTCGTTAATTGAACGGTTAACGAAATATACCACGAAAACCATTTTTAACAGCATCAAAACTTTCTTAGACTTCGCTTTAACCGTTGCTTACACATGGGTAAGGTCATGAACTCTTAGCTGTATAATTTATCCTTCTCTAACTTCAAAAAAGGATATTTTTTGTTTCATTTCAAATAAATCAATCAGTTGAACAGGGACGTACTTAGATTAAAACGTCAATAAATTAACAACATAATAACTTTAGGTGCAGTTGCATCGTGTATGGATTGACTATTTTGTTTGTCATTATTTTCCTTAGTGTCACAAATCCAAACTGAAAGACACCAAGAAATCACACTGGTCATCGCTTAAATCATGTAAGATTGCGAATTTAATTATAATTAGAAAGTTTTGGTAATACCTACATAACATTAAAATTTTCTAAATAGTTAATATTCATTGAAAAAATAATCTGATGACACTGATTAATAAAAAATAAGATTTTTAAAATGCTGGCCCAATTCGGCCCTATTAGTCAAAGGAAGCCGCCGGTCATAGTGTACTTCGTCCGATCCAACGCGGCTCGATTATTCTTCCTTGAGGTTGCCGCCGCCCTTTGTGAGCGCGAGCCGAAAGGCGGCAATTTCTTTGTCGGTAACTTTTAGCATTTTGCAAAAGAAGACCGACATCTTGAGGTGTGTTCACACTACACACTTGATATAACTTAATTTGATTAAGTACCTACTCCGATATAAAAGTTACGTTAAAAAAAAAAGATCTTATTGGACTGATAGAATGGTCCTTACTTGCTCAAGAGCTTATAATATTATTTAAATATGTCATCAACCGATCCAGTCAGTTACAAATTGCCTATTAATTTTGCTTATTATTGTATTTAACATTACTTTAATGTGTTTTGAAAATAATGTTACTTTAAAGTGATACAATTTCTTCTAAATTCTTATACCTAGAGAAATGCCGTCTACCATTATAGCATAGAATTTGCATATGAGACTTCTGTGAGATAAAATTAGTGAAATCAATAAACACTAAGCACTAATTTACTGCACTGGAGACCCCGTGCCCTGCAGTGGCACGTATATGAGCTGATACAGTACTAATACTAATTGTTCACATGAATTATTATGAACTCGAATAGGAAAGCTTTGTATCTAATGTGAACAGGCCTTTATCTTTCAAAAATCCAAATAATAATTTCTTTTTTATTAGTTGAATTCGGATTGCGATCGCGTGTGCATGTATTAGTCGTGTGCATATTATTGTAAATTCGTTTTCAGTTATTTTGAGTAAATTTTATTAATTTCACTATGCTTTGAACATTACCCAATTTGATAGCTTTTGATGTAACTTGTGTTATGTGAAATGTAAAAGAAAAAGTGATTTGTGGTACCAAACTGTGACAGTGTTTTCGTGCGGGTTTTGGCGGATCCTGCGCTTCCATCCTTGCCTATCAAGGACATTACGGTTTATATTACAAGGTCAGTTAACTATTTTAGTGGTCACTAATGACAACTAACCAGCCCATATGAGTCACCGACGGCCTCCGTGGCGCAGTTGGTAAGAACTGCCTGTGAAATGAGAGACCGCGGGTTCGGTTTCTGCCCCGAGACAAATCATTTAAAGGAACCATAATTATTTTTCTAATACCCGCGACACAAGATTTGTATCTTAGTGTGGGGTTAGTACCCATGGATGTGACTGTTGACAGTATTAATTTAATATCTTTTTATGTACCCTGAGCGTTATGTACACAATCGCACGACTTATAAGTAAATAATGAGCTCTGCTTATTTATTGTTGAGTGTCTACCGTTCAGTTGTAAGGTTCAATCACTTTAGCGTAATGTGTTAAGGGTTAGCATATGTAACGTTAGTTTTTTTTTCTCGGCATCTTTCTTAATATTCGCTAGCGCCATGCAAATCCGTCTTAATTAAGATGCCTTCACCATATACTATAATGTATATTGGCAGGTGCGCCGTTTTCTTGTCCACCCTGTATATTGACTTGTCATAAGAGCTCTTTAATTGCCTACGTGACCAATAAATACATTTCATTTTTACGAACCCGGGGGAGGTTTCTGTGCAGGAGGTGCCATCACAGGCCTCGACACTCGCAGTTGCGACGCGCCCGCTATCGAGTACGGCCTTGTCGTCGGTGGCTGGAAACACAGGCAAACAAACACATTAATATTCAAAATTATATTTATACCGGGTATCTCAAGACTGCTACCGAAAACGAAGCCGGGTGGTAGTTTTAGTGGCTACAAACACAATGCAATTAAAAATTTCGCCTAGAAACGCGACAATTTTTTTTATGATTTTTTAAATATCGTCATTTTTGGGTGGTAAATCCATAGTTTTTGCTGAAATAATAATTTAAACTCTTTTATACCTTAGAGTATTTATAAATAAAAGGGTATATACTATTATTTTAGGAAAAAATGTATTTACCACCCAAATACGGCCATAGGAAAAAAATAACAAAAAAAAAATTGTCGCTTTTTTTTTGCAACTTTTTCTGTTGCATTGTGTCTGAAGTCGCTTAAACTACCACCAGACTTCGTTTTCGGTAGCAGTCTTGATATACCCTGTATGTACATGGGATGCAAAGTGTATTTACAAAATTTGTGCATTAAATTAAACGTGCACTTTACGAAATAAATTTGACAACGTGCGATAGAGTTGCATCTTGTTATCGATATTTTTGAACATGTATAGCATGGTAATTTTAAAATAGTAAAATTTTAATTAATATTACATGAGCTATTTAGAACCACAATCTTTCATGCTGACCTTATGCTGATAAAAAGGGACTGATGTTACAAATTCATAATAAGATTCGTATAAGTTAATGACTAAATAATATTAACGTCTGAGAATATAAATGGCTTTAAAATAACATATAATGAGATTATAAGATGAAACGAACATAAAATACTGTTAATAATGAGTAGACACATGAATGTAGCATTGATATTTAGCGCACAAATAAAGCATACAAAACTAAACATAAAGCATGCAACACTTAATAAGCTATCATACAGTCACTCTTTTAAATCAGTATTTTGAATTTTAGAACTTTTCTGTCCAAGCATATCTTAGCCAGGATAGCCTTGAAAACTGTTTTAAATTTTTAATGCCGATATGTGCTGAAATATTACTAAGTATTATGTAAATTAAAAACTGGATTATTATGTTTCCTTATTCATAGACAGTTTTAAATCCTATTTTAGTTCTCGAATGTTTTGTCTTCTTCGCTCAAACTGAATTTATAATTCGTTCGAAAGGGACAAAACCTTCGATTACTATAAAAGACTTTAAAACGGTGTATGAATAAGGCGGTTAAAATGTGTACAAAATACTCAAAATGGCTAATAGTCATTGTTTTATCTACTATACCTATCACTGGACATGTTGATAGGAACGCACACATTATGTTGTACGTACGCAATGCGGTTGCATCATTTAATTATCACATACCAGGGCAAGTTATATACCCACACTATACGACCAAACTACAAGACGTCATAGTTTCGGCATCAAAATAAATTCATCGATAATTTAGTGACTGTATGTAAGCTACTACCCGTACATCGACAGTACAACTCACAGGTATATGGTGATTGCGCATGGACACCGGCACGCCACTGTGGCCCCCCGCGCCGCGCACCTGTCCCCCCGCACACGCACACACTACGTTAACATTTATATATTAGTCGAGTATCGAGACGTTGGTGCGTCACTATTATCGATAGGTTATCGATATGTTAAAGGCATTATACTGGATAGTATACAGTAAAGCAAACTATGAAGTACGAGGGGAAATAATAAAGCGATAGGGAAGTTATTGTAACTAAGAAGGAATGACAAAGAAAATAATACCGATTTTTATTTTAACATTTTGGTCAAGGTGTCCCTTTACTAATATTATATCTCAAGAGCTTAAAGACTACAGTTTCTGTCTACATAGGAATATAATAGAAATATTACTTATAGAAAAATTAGTTAGATTAATATAGATCATAAATAAAAATATACCAACGTCACGATAAAAAACACAATGAATGAAGTTAGACACACAATAACATATTTAATTAATTGAAAAAAAAATCTATCGACATGATTAGGCACATGTAAAAAAAAATAACCCACACCTTAGTATTTTTATGAGCACATGGAGTCTGTAAAAATAATAAATTTTAGACAAGCACAAATGACACAGAACTTAAATAATTTTTGAGTATTAAATTCCACAGCTCCTTGCCCGTAATGAATAGTCGATATGATATACATATAGATTAACACATTTATATATTAAAGCTTATCTGTTGTTTTGTTAGAGTACTTACGTCTTTGGGTGCCACGAGTTGGCTCTGAGGTCTTTCTCTCCGTAAAGTCTCTGTGCCTTGTCTTACTAAAGCCGGTGGTGCCGTTACTGGCGCCTTTGAGGAGGGTCTGTCTTCTACTTTCTAAAAATAGGAAATTTGACGTTAACTTCACGTTGACTCTTTGATAGTAAGGATCTAACTTTAATAAGTTTTTACCATGAAACATTTAAAGTGTATTATTAGATACATCTGGATGTTGGAATCCTAATAATTATTGGTAGCTATGATTAAGAATAACGAATAAAATGTTAAGACTATGAGAGTTTCCAAACCGATTTGTAATGATAATCCCTACTAATATAATGAATGTGAATGTATGTTTGTTACGCTTTCACGCGGAATCTACTTAAGTGATAATGATGAAAGTACATATATTCTTGGAGGTATTAGAAGTAACATAAGGTACTTTTTATGAAAAAAATAAAACGACTAAATATTTTTTATCTTTTTACGAAAGATAAAAAAATATTTAGTCGGAATTGAACATTTTGAAAAGTTTATCCGCACCCTGGCGGAGCCG
Organism: Hyles vespertilio; assembly: GCA_009982885.2. NCBI lineage: Eukaryota > Metazoa > Arthropoda > Insecta > Lepidoptera > Sphingidae > Hyles > Hyles vespertilio. Next base: position 6,468,107 of record CM042817.1, on the reverse strand, counting down.
GGCCGGACCGCTAGTATTATATATTTTTTGGGAACTACATATTAACACATAGTTATTACATAAATCTTTTAGAAATTTTATTAAACGAAAAAAACGGCTTAGCTGTTAAAAGAGCGAAGATAAGATGGCATCGAATGAATAAAACGATACAAAAACACATAATGGAGAATACAAGGTACTATATCTCAATAAAATAGTCTCACCTGATGATCAACAGCCAAGCTATAAACATCACAGGGTGTGATTGGCGCGGCGGACGCGGTGGGACTGAGCGCTGGGTTGGACGCGTACACGCCGCGACGCACCATCGTGCGCGCACTCGCGCCGCGCACGCCCGCCGGGTTACCTTCACATACACACACATTTACACAACTACCGTAGTTGCTTACACTCCGGCTGTGAAACGTGATGAGGCGGGTTCGATCCCCGCACCGACAGTAGTGTTGGAATAAATTGCGATAGCAACTACAAATAGCAAGTGAAGTCGAAAGTGTACAAGTTACATAAATAAGATTTTTGCGATTAGCGATTGTGATTCACAAATTCGATCGGCTCATATTTTAATACGATCTCATGTAATCTATGAAGGGGTGAGTTCTTTGTTTACCTATTTAAAGAAGAAACTGAGAGTCAATTTTGTGTGTAATTTTAAGTGTGAAAAATTGGTGTAATATCTAATCAGTTTTTTTGTTTACAAATTCTGAAGGGGGCAATTAGCAATAGAAGAAATATATAGTACACTTCAAAATTAAAAAGGTGGTGTTAATTTGAAATCGCATTAATTCCCATTACTAACCGACACAAATATTTGTGTAGTCCACAGCTATTTATTTCGGGTCTGGATGTTTGCGAAACTGAAAAGTCTCTCGTAGTTTCTACCCACGACACAAAATTCGATCTTAGTTTGTTAGAACTGTTTGTGGTTGTTGGGTGTATTTATTTATTTACACCTAGAAGTCATAAACCTATACAAAGATACACGTTTTGTATCACGGTTAGCAGAAACCAAAGGTTTTTCGATCTCACTAACATTACGGTACGGGTATCGTAACCGAAGGCCCTAGTTTCTCAGCCGGTGTAGTTTCGTTGACGAATTTGAAAATATATTTTTTTGAACCCCTTCATATAACTGTCGATAATTATAAATTATCGAATTGTCAACATTTTTAGTACCTTTATTTATTTAAACTAATTTTAAACTTGTTATTAACAAAAGCAACCAAAACACATAAATACTACAAAACTACAGTATACACAAAACTATCGTGAAACATCGATAATTAATATGCGCGGAAGTTAAAAGAAGCGCTTACCTGGTATCCTGCTAAGCTCTCTATGCGAACTATATTGCCTCAGTTTGGAGGTGGGCAAGTTTGTCTTCCTTGCGATGGCGGGCGGCGGTACCATTGAACCGTATGTTACTAAAATACAAGAGTAACAAAGTAAAACGTGCTCATGGTGTGAACGCGTGTGCCGATTTTTAAAACCAAACTTTCAACCAAATTTTGAATGACCATACTGCAGAGATCTTCCAATATAATTAGCTTTGAAGTTAGCATTATTTTCTACGTATTAACACGTTAACTGTGGCGCACGCATACGTTGTTTTTACGTACGCACCTATTACACACTAGACAAATTTATTTACTTATTTAACTTGACAATGTAAAAGAAAGAAAGAAAAAAAAAAACAATTAACTACATTAATACGGCCAACCAGCAAGAAGATTGTTAATCATTCCGATTTGCCACGGTCAACATGTTAATATTTTAAAGATGAAAGACACTGAAAGATGATTTAAGTTGCAGTATGAAGCATAATAAGCGATATTATGACCGCCTATTCTATTAACTTTGCGATGACTGACAAAAACGCTGCACAAACAACAACAAAATGTTAATCACATGATGGTTTCGTATTTTTCTGTACAGTCAATAATGCATTAGTGTCTGTGTTTGGCTGTTAGTCATTTTCTACACATATTTGTCTACAAAGATACTTAAAATATTATACATACAAAATTATTGAATAATTCAAATAAAATAGTATCTATTCAAATAAAATAATGTAACATAAATGTAAAAAACAATGCAGACAATAACTTCATAAAAGCACCCAGGCTCTAGAAATAAATCTAGGGACCAATCGCTCTCTCTTACAAGTTTGTAAAAAAATTATAATACGATAGACGCACCACATACCACCCAGACCATTCTTATTTTTTTATTCGTGGTACTAAGCAAGTTATGATAATTTACATGGTGCATGTAATTAAAGTCACAAAACTATCGAATATCTTTGAATATTGATTAAAAACGAAAAAATATTCCTAGAAGTACCTACATTATTAATTCATTTAAGAGCGTTTATACCCTGCACGCGCTTTTTGGCTTAAAAACAGGACTTTTCAAATGAGTTAATAGCCACCAATAAACAATTTAAAGGAAAAATAATTATTACTAATTTTAGAAAAGGTTGTCATCTAGGGATTTTGGTGGAAAACATTATAGATTGATGGATAATTTGTGAGTACTATACGGATTACTGAACACAAGTTTCGTTATTTAGGCTTTAAATGGCAATTTAGAAGCTTAAGATATCCTTAACCACTAAATATAAGATGAAAATAAAAATATTATCAGACTAATAAGACCGTTATAGAGGGATTTTGCTGAGAAAAATAATCTTTTTGTGTTTAGTTCCTGAAAAATAAAAATTTAAACAATGCGAAATTATTCAGAAACTCTCATCAAGAACATATTTTTTTTCACCAACTTATCGTACATAATTTTTTATAACAATTGCATATTATAATAGAAGAACATCTTATCAATAAATTACCATTTTTATATTTCAACAAAATTAGTTTTCATGCTTTCTACAAATATTTTAAAAACCACTATAAAACACGCTGTCCGACGTGGATCAAATCAGACCGCCGCAAGGCCTTCTAGAGGGAGGACGTATCGCTCGTCGCTCCGGCCTGGCTGCAGTCGATTATGCCGCGCGTAGTAAAAATAGCCACGCGCGGAATGCGATTACCACATCTTAGTACTTTGGTAGTAAAATATTTAATTATTTTTATTACTTACAATGATTTTGTAGTGAGTATAAATTATGTTTCGGGTAATATAATGGGACGTAATTCCGAGGCTAAATTATGTTATGTATTGTAATATAAAATTAAATATATTTCGTAATTGTAAGGGGTTGTAAGGCCCCTAACACTATTTATGTGTTCGAACACAAAATGATTAATAAAACGTCCGTAGTGTATACTGATTGAACACTGATTTGAATGCAACTTAACAATGTAATAATAACGAAAATATGATTAGTATCCAAAATTTGTATTATTCTTTGCTTGCACAGTAATATTTGTCTACTTATAATGCAAATAAAATATTTTTATGATATTATATTAGTTACATTTCAATTGAATATTTGAAGCGCACGGATCAAAGTTGTTTGAGCCGATTGTATAGCGAGCCGACGCGGCAGCTCTACGCACACAGCTTTGGTCGCTTATGTGTGCGTGAAATTAACGAAGAAATACCTATAGTTGACTTTGCGCGCAAGGTGTATACGCTCTTAACAAACAATCAATAAATCTAACCGAACAATCGATTAAAAGTGAAATCGATTATTGTTTCAATAATCTAAATCGATATAAAATCGCCTGAATGTACTAAAACTTCACTTCCATTACCTGTACTGGTGGGTGATAATCTGCTTGGTGGTGATTTCTGCGGGGAAGCCGGCATTCTTCTCTCGGGACTCGCCTTACCCGCCAAAATGTCCCGTTTCGCAGAAGTCTTTTTGACCATCGTGGCAGTATTTACAATTGTTGTGTTGTGCATATCAAATGTCCTCTCCATTGCAGATGAATTCGAACTTGGCACCTTGGCTAACGTGTACGATTTATCGTCTACCGTATCGTATATGGGTGATATCGTGCTGTGTAAATTTAACAGATCGTTCTTGGCACCCTTCCTCATGGACATTAATGGTGTCGACGCTATTTGATGGCCTGCAATCGACGGAAGCACCCGTACATACCACCATGTCAGTGACAGACAGAAAGCAGTGACACAGTGAACATAATGTCTACGTGAATTATGTGGTGTTTAAAAACAATTATAATTGAAACTTCGCTGATTGAAACATTATCGACACAACTGACCAGAGTTTGAATGTTATTATTTTCTATTACAGTTCGACACTACTTTTATAAAAGAACAAATTACATATATCGAAACAATCTACATAAATATCAGCGGAGTTTCCCAACACATACTAGTGACACCCACATTTATCGATACAATTAGTGACATCCCTACTACTATGATATACTCACGTGGGTCCCGTGGGTCCCTTGAAGGTATGGGTTCTGGGGGACAGTCCGGGGGACTGGAGGAACTGAAGGTGCCCGTGTCTGTACTCTCGCTTGACCCCACCATCGCTCGCTCTTGGAGACCCCATTCCTGAAGAGAATCGCTGGTTTATATGTGACGAGAATGTGATATACTAACAGCAACAGATATACACAGATATAGTATATAACAAAAACGATTTTATTCCTTGCCGGTGCGGTCCCTAAATTGGACTGATTAAATACCGGAGTGATGTGACGAATATTCTCTTATATTATACGGTAAGTGTGCGTCGCCTTTGATCTAAGCCGCGTCGATTTATATAATGGAATTTGCTTTAACTATTATATCCTATGTGTGGTTATTGATTCTTATGATGTAGCTTACTGGAGTAACATAGGTTTTTTAAATACTACATATCAGTTAAAATAACAATATACACATAACAGATTAATACATAGTACAGATACATAACATGTTATCGATAATTTATCGATTATAAACAATCGATATACATATAATACAAACAGACAAGCGGTTAGCACAATACAAGACGCCACGTACCCGTACCTCTTGCTGCAATGTTCTTTCACTAGAATCGATAAGGTTCAACGTCGCCGAATTAATATCGATGATCTGGTTGTCTTCCGCCTTCACGTACACCACAGTAGTGTCCATAGCACTGGTTTTAGGAGACACTTTCTTGAACGTAGCATTCCGTTTGGGCGTTTCTCGTGGCACATCTCTAATCTCTCTCGGTTGGTCATCCTGTTTGTCGAAACCATTGTTCAGTTGTCTTCGGCGGGAGAGTAACTCCGATGCGTTCTCCATACTCTGCCGAGGAACCGTTATCGTTTGGTTCGGCAACTGTATCGTCTTTATCGGCGACGTGTCCACCTGATTGGGTATAGATTTCTCCGGCTCGCTGGGCAATGCTTTCCTCGCTAACGATAACTTCTGTCGAGCCTGTATGATCTCGTTCAATTCCTGCTTCCCAAGCGTGACGTTCAAACTATTCCTGCCAAGATCATCGGGCCTCTGCATGCCCATATCTTTGAAGAAAGCGTCATCTCTCTCGAAATTTTCTTTTTCCGCGTCATTATCCCTCTTGAATTTGTTATTTGAGTAGTGTAAGGTGATAGTCTCTCCCATTTCTGGGCTAGGTTTAACAATCTTCGGTGTATCTTTCTTATCACTATTCTCGTTCAGCACTTTGCTATTGTCGATCTGGCACGCCTCTTCTCGGGCTTTCGTGTAGCTTTCGGAGTTTCGTAGGCCGGAATCTCGTTTCGTGAAACTATTGTAGAGTTGGCACCTTGGTCTGGCTGAGAGGAGTTTCTCTGACTGATCTAGATGAGTGAAAGTGGCTGAGCTGAATATATTCGAGTCTGTGTGATCTCCTTTTGGTTTGGAGGTGTTTGACACGATATAGGAGGAGTTTACGGAGCTGACGAGACTTGGTGGCAAGGAGTCCATCAGGCTGTCATTGTCTGGATAGGTGGTTTGTGATAAGAAGCTTGTGCTCATGTCTTTTTCATCGAGAATGCTAAGCGTCATACTGGTCATCATTGGATCGATGCTCTCACGTCCTGATGTTGGCAACCCTGGAACGACATCATATATCCTTGATTAATATGGTCTGTCTAATGCACAAAGATATTTACATGTTAGAAAGAGTTTAGTTAGAATTTAACCCATCAATAGCACAGTATACGCTCAGAAGTTTTTAACAGCTGAAGATGCAGAATATTTACAAGCAAGAAAGCATAGTACTACAAAGCACCAAAGACAGTACCAAATTCCCACCTGTAATTGAATGATGCGGTCGGCTATGGTAAGGCTCACCAGAGTCCCGGTGCGACGTTATGGATCTCCTGCTATCCAGGGACTCTGCGTTGAAGTTCCCGGAGCTCTCCATGACCAGGGAAGAGACCAGGCTGGGCGGAGACATGCGCATGAGCGACTCACCGCTCTGGTACATGTTGAGGCTACCGCGCTCGTTTAGGACGTTTGAGAGGCCTCTGAAATTGATGAGTGATTTGGTAAACTTGTGCCTGGATCACTGTAAAATTATCTGTATTTAGGGATGGTTTAATCTTAACCTTAATTTGAAAAAAATAAAAAAGTATTCATCCAGTGTTCGTTTTCTGCTACAATACGTGATTTAGGATGAAAAAAGATAAGAAAATGTGGTCTCACATTAACAACTACGTTTACGAGGTTAGATATACTGTTACCAGGTTAGATATCACGCTTAAGTATTTTGGTTTTTTTATCAGATCTCTGCTTCTGTTTCCTCAAAAGATAAGGAAAAGCTATGGCATTGAAATAAATATAAGTACATATTTATGATCAATTGTAGCCAGCGTAACTACTTGACATATTAAGACTTAAAATTTTATGTCTCACGATGGCGGGAGCAGTAAAATGCCAATCATTGCTTTGCAATTCAAAATGTTGTTTCTTTTTGCCATTATTCGTGAGTGGTCGTTACTCGTATTGCTTACTATCAGGCAAACGGCATGTTAGTCCCGCCGTTTATAGAAATAAAAAAAAACACGAACATATGTCTTCTAAATGGAAGGTCATTCCATTTTTAAGTCTTACTTTCCCTTTATTGAATCATGCCTGAACTCTTTCACTATCAGAATACACACATTCTAAATAAATAATATATCATACCTTACGCAATATATATACCTTGCCATTTCGACAACTATTAACGATAATTTCATAAATCACTTCACAACATCAAAAGTATATAATTACTATACTATAAAATATATTGAAACACCAGAAAAACATGCACAATTTTGTTACGTCACCACACGTTAAAATTTCAGTTTAGACAAAACAATATCAAGACGAATTTGCTCTTTAATTCGATGTTATTATACTAAAAGTAAAAGTTACCACCACTCTGTAAGTGCTTTATGCGAAAATTGAGGATTAGGTGTATAATTGCACTTTCTACAATTATAAAAAGTGGGGATCAAAAAATTAATTAGTAATGCATATGTATGTACGTTAAGTTGTAAATTAATTTATGTGCAATTGCCATTTTTAAGATTACAGCAAATTAAGTAGAGAGAATTAAGAATATTCTAAGTTTTAAACTAAGTTTTTTCACAAAGTATGTTCATATAGTATTTTTCATTAAAATTTCATTGCATTAAAAATCTATTGATTTTTTATGGCACAACCTATTAATAATATCTAATAATAAATTTTATGCATTTTTTTGTGTAAGCAATTTGAGGTGAATTTCAACCCAATTTTTGTTTTCTGTTTTTATAACTGATAATATGCAGTGATTTCAATTCACTTGATAGTAAACGCAGTTAAATACAAATAGAGAACTTTCGCCACTAGATCAAGGCCTAAGCTTGAAAACGACTTGCATAGTTCACTGGCGGGTTTTCAATCATAATGGTAGCTAAAGGCATGCGTCCACATTTCCGCATCGTAAATATCGGAAGCGTCGCATAGTATTCGTTGATGGATTCATAAATGATTAAGAATTCATAGATTCATGCGATCCGTACGATGCGAGTCAGTGGACCCACTTGTATGAATTCCAATACAAAGAATACTACGATCCGTCTAATATCCTCAAAATATGTATATAATAACAAGTTAATACAACTACAAGAGTAATGAATAGAGAGAATCAAATTTTACATCCGTCAATAATATTTTTCTTGCACTTTCGCTAATCACTTCAACAGTGCCTAGTCACGTTCGGTAATTGTAAAATCACGAATCAACATCTTACTATACTTGATTAATCATTTGTTGACGTGTGTTAGAGAGTGGTCGAAAAAACATTTGTTAATAACCTCAGTGGTTTTAACTGTTTCTTTAAACTCAGGAAGTGCACTGCTGAATATAGGTCACCCCATGATATATTCTAGCGTCAGAGAGCTAATTGCGCGCTGTTTAATGTATTTTCCGGTTAATCTTATTTATTTATTTATTTATTTATTTATTTATTTAACACTTTATTGTACACCATATACATAAAAAGACAAAACTAAATGAAATAAAATATATGCACAAGTGGCGGTCTTATTGCTTGAAGCAATCTCTGCCAGACAACCATGGGATGGATAAACGAAAAGAACGAAAGTTGGGGCTTCGGGTGTACGAGTATTACAATTTATAATATTGTTAATTTTATAAATAAACATACATACATACCGGGTATCTCAAGACTACTACCGAAAACGAAGCCGGGTGGTAGTTTTAGTGACTACAAACACAATGCAACTAAAAAATTCGCAAAGAAACGCGACAATCATTTTTTATGATTTTTTAAATATCGTCAATTTTGGGTGGTAAATCCATAGTTTATGCTAAAATAATAATTTAAACTCTTTTATACCTTAGATTATTTATAAATAATAGGGTATACACTATTATTTTAGGAAAAAATGTATTTACCACCCAAATATGGTCATAGGAAAAAAATAACAAAAAAAAAATTGTCGCTTTTTTTTGCAACTTTTTCTGTTGCATTATGTCTGAAGTCGCTTAAACTACCACCCGGCTTCGTTTTCGGTAGCAGTCTTGATATACCCTGTATATATGTTGAATAAACATACAAATACACAAAATACACATATAATATATACATCTATAAATATATATATATATATATATATATATATATATATATATATATATAACAACAAAGTAAAATGTGAACAACTCCAATATCCTCATAGAACCTGTAAGTAGTGTTCTTTAACCATATTTTTGAAGATGGGCAGAGTTTTAGCTCGTCTCACCGTTACTGGCAAAGCATTCCACAACCTGGCAGCTTGTACGGTGAAAGATCTGTCTGTGAAGGAAGTGGAATGTGCGGGGATTTTCAGCCTTAAGTTCTCCGATGACCTAAGAGACCTCGAATGTGAATCATGAAGAAATTCAAAGCGATTTTTAAGATATGAGAGAGTTAGGGGATTGAAAAGTATATTATGGAGAAGAAAAAGAATGTGTGTATTCCGGCGAAGCCTTATTGGTAGCCACTTGAGGTTTGTACGAAAATCGGAAACATGATCATATTTGCGTAATCCAAATATAAATCTGATACAAAAGTTTTGAAGACGCTCAAGTTTATTAAGTTGCTCCTTGGTGATATTAAGATAACTGACATCCGCATAATCAAGGATGGGGAGAAGAAGGGATTGAGCAAGCGATATTTTCGTAGCAATTGGTAGAAAATTGCGTAATCTCCGCAAGGACCCAGCCGAGGCGAATAGCTTTCTACTCAACTCTCGTATCTGTGGACCCCAGGTGAAATTTTGATCAATGTAGATGCCAAGATTTTTGACGCTGTCACTGTAGGGAATACTTACTCCATTACAGATGACAGGTGAAATAAGCGACCAGTTAACTTTCTCTTTATCTTTTATTTAATTACCCTAGGATACATTGTATAATTATAATTGGTCCCTACTTATTATATCCATGATTTCAAATTGTAATTTAACATAAGATTTTCCATAAGAAACAAGCTGTAGAAAACATTCCTCTCACGCACATTCACTTCATTGAGTGTTATAAATCGATTGTACGTCATTCGCGATAAGTCTCGACGTAGTAAAATGCTGATAACATTGACTTCTTGAAGTAAATGAATTACTTCGCAATTATTGTACAATGCTGTCATACAATAAACAAATATTTTTTCAAGATAATTGTATGAAAAAGTATTGGAATAATTAAAACAGGGGTATTTATTATATCATTACTTGTAAATGATATAGTGACTAGAACTCATTCATTGCTCTCTATGCTAACGTTACCCTACATTATTTACGAAAAACAACGCAATGTACTATAACTGGTAGGTCTCTAATATGTGAGAAGCAGCCTGGGTAGGTCTATATCTATATCTCTCGCCAAAAAGCAGTGCAAAAGCACCGTTGTGTTTTTGTTTGAAGGGTATTGTAGCCTGAGGTTTACTGGACATATTGAGCCTTAACATCTTATGTTGCAGGGTGGTGAGCGCATTGTAATGCCGAACATTGCTTTGTAATTCAAGGTGTTGTTTGGCTTTGGTACTATTCATGAGCGGTCGTATGGTTACCATCAGGCGGACGGTATGCTCGTCTCGCCATTCATGCAATAAAAAAGGAGGGTATTTATCATATTAGTGCTGGTGAGTGGACGATTGCAGCAGTGCGTCCTGTTCTAGACCAGTGGCTGAACAGGCGCCACGGCATGATGACTATCCGCCTGACACAGGTCCTATCGGGGCATGGGTGCTTCGGCAGATATCTGTGGCGGGTGGCGAGAAAGGAAGCGACAGCCGTGTGTCATCACTGTGACAACTGCGCGGAGGACACAGCCCAGCACACTCTTTCGGAGTGTCCAGCCTGGGGTGATGAACGTATGATACTCCGTGAAGCCGTCGGAGTAGACCTCTCGCTCTCGGTCGTGATTCCCTCCATGGTCGAGAGTCGGAGGTCGTGGCAGGCAATGCTCTCCTTCTGTGAAATTGTAATTTCGCAGAAGGAGAGCGCAGATCGGGATCGTGAGCGGAACGATCCCGCTCGCCACCTGCAAAGAAGAAGGCGCCGGGTAATAACCGGCTGAACCGGCGCCTTTATCCTTTACCCTGTGGTTTGGGGGTACAAGAATCCCTCCACGGTATCCTCTGCCCGTCGTAAGAGACGACCTAAAGGGGTCATCGGAGTCACTGGGCACACGGCGAGGGCCGTGCGCCCTCGCGTATAACGGACTCCGAGACGTATGATGGAGCCTCGTCTCCGTCATGGACGCCCATAACAGCTTTACGGGCGTCCGAAAAGGGGGTGTAAATGGAGGTAATCTGGGCCTTCATAATGATAACATAAGGCCCAGCAATGGTTTTGCGCGGGGCGGTTCGCGGACGTAAATCGGGGCGCCCCTCGCCCTGGGATGTCCGGTGCTGCCCACAATGCGTGTGAGGGTTATCAAGAGGTTTTTAGTCAGTATGCTGGCGTAGGTATTGCTAGGGACCCAGCTCGGCCACAATATCCGCGTTTGTACCGGGCTGGAAGGCCAGAGACACTGACATACCCCTTTCGGCCTCCCCCGGGGTACCGAAAGGGCAGCTTAATAGCTTTTCCTCTTGACAAAAAAACAAAATAAAAAATTATCATATAATTATTTGTAAATGGTATATTGACTAGAATGTCATTCATGTCTCTCTATCCTAACGTTACCCAGCATATTTTACGAACAAACAACGCAATGTACACTAAAATCAATAATATCACGTATCAAACAGTTACCCACTTGGTGAAAGTATTGTGCAGGTTGTGGGCGGGCTGCGAGAGGTCTATGTTGATCGGTTTCGAAGGCACCGACTCCATGGAGGGCCGCCCTGAGGTATCCGACGCTAGGGTTACGTCTATGTCTTCCAACTGAAAATAAACGAGATGCATTGTGAATAAATCAATAAATACACCAAAAGTCACACAAGCACATAGTGTTGCGTTTGGGCGTACATACAGTCATTATTTAATTAGCTATTAAGACGCTGGGCGAAAATAGATGTAATTTTGTATCATATGACAGCCTCCGTAGCGCAGTTGGTTAGACGCCGCCTGTGAAACGAGAGGCCGCGGGTTCGATCCCCGCACCGAGAGAAATGTTTGTGCGGCCCACAAATATTTCTTCCGGGCCTGGGTGTTTGTGAGACCGAAAAGTCTCTCGTAGTTCCTGATACCCACGACACAAGACTCGATCTTAGTGTGGGGTCAGGACTATGTATGTGACTGTTGGGTGTTATTTATTATTTATTTATTTATATACAAAACATAATGCATTCATAACCATATTATATTTTTTATATTCTTCAACACTGATGAAGGCAATATATTGTCAAACGTATTGATAAACACCGAAAAATCGCTGGATGCAGGCTGCTCCTAAACCTTTAACATATTTCTTGAGTGGCATTATTTAAAATTGTACAATAAAAAACAAATGGCCATGTAGCAAGTAGTTAAACTACCCATAGCTAATATTACGCACTATAAAAATATGAGACATGAATCATGCTATAATTTTCAAAACAAAAAAATCACACTTGAATTATGAGAATATTGTCAAGGCAATAATTTAATTTCTCACAAATATTTATAAACATTTATTCTATTTTTATTCTGATTTCCGGAAGGCGATATATAAACACGCTCGTCAGTCATCTTCGAGTGTTGCTTACTGTTGTATAAACATACAACGTGATAATGATGACAATAAACATACAGTCAGATATACTCATCATCAATTCGCATGATGCTTATGTAAGATGCTTTGAGACATTTTCATAGTTACCGCAGATATTATGATCGAAAGTGATAATTCAGGACCGTTAAAGATTTCTGATTAAGTCAGTATAAGCAAGTTTATCGATTAATATTGATCAACATTATTATTTAGCACAGAGTACATTCTTTATTTGGTTATTTAGTCAGCTTCTAACTACTCGATGTTCTGTTTTCTTTTAAGACGTCACCATCTGATATTGTGCTAACACTATATTACGTTATTTAAATGCAACATTATTAGAATTGTAAATAATTGATTTATGTCATTAACAAACTCCAGTTTGAAATAAAAATTCCAATTTATAAGCTATTCCTTATTATTTTACAAAAAGTAAAAACTTTACTACTAACCGGAGTGAGTTCAAACCTTTAACCATATCTTTAAATTCAAATTATGCTCCGCAGAAATTATCAGACAATCTTCCTATTTTCTCAATTTGTGGCATAGCTCCTAGTCAATTGAAATTTAAATCCTAAAGCAGTTCTTCCGCACTTCGACTAAATTGTGCAAACGAAAAGCAAATCAGTAGCAGGCAGTACAATTTCCTGCTTCCAATATATCAAGGCGTGCAATTAATCAAAGTTAGGCGATGTTATGTAATTTCTCAAAAGCGTTGAAACTGGGTCTCGGTAGGTAGTGCACTTTACCGCGCTCACTGTGTCACGACGCTCACGCTATGTTATCGCATTAACAAATACGATGTACGTTATATAATAGGGTAACTGGCATAAGATATTTGTATGAAAATGATACGTTTCTGAAAAAAAAAATAGATGGAATTATAAGTTCGGAAAGCGGACCACGGCACTGGCCTGACCAAAGAGAAGAAAGGAAGGTAAAATAATAAAAAAATCTGCACATCAGAAAAAATGTGGAAATGAAGGAACTTATGTTTAACAGTGGATTTTTTTGTGATTTATGATGATGGTAAAAAATAAACACACCTAACAATCCACCACATAGGACTGGTTCCAGAGTAAAATATGATTTTTAATTACATGAGATTTTTCGGTGTCTCAACATTCAAACACCCAAAACAAACATTTGTGAGCCATACAAACATGTCTCAGTACGGATTGAACCAGCAGCCTCATGTTTTACAGCCAGTTCTCGTTCAATTGTGCCATAGTCATCTAAAGTAAAAATAATTTTATAAAATCAACGAATTTGTTTAAAAGCTTTTATCTCTTGTGAAAGGGTCTCACGATCAGATGTCACTGCTATTAAATTTTAATTAGCCCTATTCTTTGAGCCATATGCCACAGCGAAACCATATGAAATAGTGTTGTTAGCAATATATTTTCGTAAAATCCTAACCTTATACATTTTATGACTTGCGTTACTTTTACCTGTATATACTGATTGATATATTCTTCAATATATTCATTTTTGTGGATTTATGCTAATTACATCCAATGGCCAATTGCGTGTTTGGACCGTTACTTACTTATGATTTGAACAGTTAATAATAAAGTATAAAAATAGCTTTTTTTCTTAGCTTTTGCAATACATGTAAGGATCTGAACATGCTAATAGAATGTATCATTAAAATAACAACTGACTAGCTTCTTATATTTACACGAATGTGATACCGACAATTTACCATGCTAAATAAATGCAGCCTGAGATGTAGACATCTTAATAAACCCCAAACAAAAACTGTACACTATCAATAGAATCTAAATCAAATAAAATTGTATCAACATTGATAAAGCAATCTCGCGACAGAATTGTAATTAAGTTCTGAGCACGTAGTCTTTTGTAACAGTAACCACCGGGCTGTCCCATTTGTGCAGCTGCGCGCCCAGTGCACTCATTCAATATGACTCATTGTTACCCAATACACATTTCTAACATCTATTATATTAGAAACGTGTTCACTAACATTTTAATTAATTTTCTAATATTTTTGAGTTGTGATATTGTTATCGCAGATTCTGCTGGTAAATTGCCTATTGTAATAAATATGATCAGTTAAACAAACTCAGCCGATTGATACAAAATTTTGTGTTTGTTCTGTACTATCAAGCACATTACTGAAAAGTCAATGTAGAAAATTTATGGCACGTACATATCCTTTTTCTATCTAGACTTTAGTTTCCGAAGGACAATGCCCAGACTGAAAGAGGTACTTTTGAATCACTTATCATCTATTTTCACGCAAAATCTACTCAATGATCCATCGAGTAAAAACAAGGTTTTCGACCACTACGGATAAACATTTTTTTTTATTTTCATTCTAAACCAATTACCAACATCCTCGAATAATTCGAATGCAACCATGCATCTTATATAATCAACTATTTCATAAAGGTCAAGGATCTCAATCAAAAGGATCAAGATGATTAAATAATATATGATACGCTAACAATTTTAATACACTACATTCAATTTTGTTTTGATACTTGTACTATTTCTTTCATGCTCCATTTATTTATATCTTGTAATATAATCTATAATGGACACTCCAAAAGTGGAACAATGTGAACTATTATAGCTAAGTTAACACATTTTAGTACGATTTTCTATTTAAGATAATTTTAAAAGGGATTTTATAGGTAGTGTTAGTGACACCTAAAATTAAATCCGCCATACAAGATAAACTAAATTGGCCAAAATATATCTTTTTCAATAAATTGTATCACATTTAGTCCGATAGGTATATATTTTCAATCACGCACGGAATTTTCCTAATAATTTATACTTGAGTTATGGACTATCAACTATTTATATTCATTTACTATGCCTTCTTTATAAATGTCTTTAAACAAAATATCCTAACTAACCATTCTCTGAATTTTCACCAACGTGTTACTTCAAAAGAGTTCTATAAAGGATTTTCTCCCGCTTCTATCGCGTTCCCTTTTACGCTATTCTATAAATATACATAATAAACGTTAGTATATTCGGATAAGTTTTTCTCTCTCGCACATCTGAATAGATTTCCATAAACGATGGCGCGGAAACTGGTTTGTAGGGGGCATTATGCCCACGGTGCTTTCAATTTGCCATACAATCACAACTCGGAAGATTTAACGAAGCTCATTAACTTCATTCACTGGCGATTTATTATGCTGGTGTTGTATTGAATTATATAAACGAGGAAACTTATAAGAAGCTGTTAGAGTATGCATACTCAGAAGGAGCTTGTCGTTTCTTTATTTTTTAAGCTACAGAAAATCTAGCTTGTCATAGGCTAAGCTTCTCCAAAGATTGTTTAAGGTAATTTGTCATTTCTTATCCAATGAAGAACAATTGATTAAGATCACAAGAAGTATGTTGGCAACTTCTAACTAACACCAGTTCTTTATGTAACATCAACTTTCAACTATATGCCTACGTTTGTTCTGCCAATGACAGTAATATTTCCTACTTCACTTAATTGAAAACTATAAAAAATGTTGTAAACCTTATGCTCCATCAAGAAAAAGCTCTTATGACGTCACTTGGTGAAACAAGGTGACCTACCAAGGAAATAAAGCTTGCCGCTAGAGCGACATTGCACGACCTTCGCGATTTAATAAAATCCACTACCCACAAATGTGACGTCATGCATCTCTTTATTTATTTATTTATTTATTTAAAATTCAAATCCACAAGAGCACTGGAATTATTCACGCTCGGAATGCAGTAAAAAAGTTGAAATAAAAATATTTTTTTCATATACGAGTCGAATTTCAACGGCGTCTGAACAAAATAGTGAAGCAAATTCAACAGGGCATACGTGGAACCGTCCTCTTCATATTTGCCGAGTGCTATACAGGTTCAGCGAGGTGAGATCAAATAAAAACCTCTGGATGTGTTGCGACGTGTTATCAGTATACCTGCCTTGAACTATTTGAATGGAATTCTTTGTGGATACGTGAGATTTTGTGAATGGTAAGTTTACGATTGATCTGAGAATTCATTGTCTTGATTGAATTAATACTTTAATGTTAACTTAATGATTGTGTTTCTCTGTACACTTGAAGGTTGCAAGTAGTAAGCTCGTCATTCTCTTGTCGTGGACCACACTGTCTGTAATAATAGTATTCTAATTTTTTATTAGTAGAGAATGGAAATGTCAAAAATATAATCTAAAGTGTTTTGGTTACTTACATAAGTCAGGCTTCTTGGGTATCTATCGGAACCTAATAACCTAAACCCTTTGCAACAATTAGCCAAATATAGCTATCATAACAATTTACAATTCCAATACAGTTATAATTAACTTTAGGGTTCAATTACTTCGCGCGTGGGCGTATTTGTTTATTATTGGAGAAGCAATTAAACTGCCAATCTCGGTTACAGCCAAGCAGTATAATATAAACCGATTAGCCTTATCAGAAACCTTATAAATAACTTCGAAACTTGGATCGACGCAGGGCTGTCATTGCTAAATTTAGCAAGAGATTATGTATACTTACTATAAATCCAACGTGTATTTGTAGGAGGTATTTTTTTTTTGTATTAGAGATAAGATATATTATATAGAAAATAATATGATATCCTTACTACGAGCTACAGCCATAAAAGATGAACCAAAAGGCAAAGGTATCTCCACTTTGGTCGATGCTTCCATATCACTTTAGCTTTATCCTCTTTCATTAATATTTTCATACAATCTTGTCGGTTCAGGGCACGTCAGACTAGGCTCATATTTAGGTTATTCTGTAGGTATGTAAGTACCCGATAAGGTTGATTCTGTTGAGTTTGACAGCCCAAAATCTAATAATTCTTTCCCTATTCCATTCCTCCGATAAAAATCTAAAAGCATCTACACATTCCATTCGGTGTGCTGTTTCCTCATTTAAAAAAACAAGCGTAACAGCAGCCCTTCATTTGCATAATTAGAACAGCTCACAACTCACATACTGTGCAGTGTAGGCTGCTTATAGATCTTTTTAAATGTCAGAATTCTTCAGACCATGAAGTGGGCGCCCATCCCACTGATTATATCGTGTGCACTATCGAATCGATGCGCGTATGGAATTTTAAAGGCGTATTTACGAGTATTAAAGTTTACGAGTTAATACCGGTCATGATCTCATTATGCAAGTTCAGAGTCAAGGCCGTACCAAGTGGGACGTTGTGCGAGAAATGTGCAAGCTTAGACGCCATGATCACGAGGCGGTGTTACGTGATACGATCATTATAATGTGATTGATGTTTCACGGCTTGCATCTTTAGTACGTACGATTTGCAATTTGTGTGAAGTTGTAAAATATCCTAATATTTTAAGAAGCTGGCCTTGAGTATCAGTATTTGAGAAAAAGTATTTCATCTTGTATGTGCAATTTGCTAAAATCAATAAAACGCAAATTATATCCGTTTTGGGTTCAGCCTATTTCAAGACATATGACCTATGACCTATGACCTTTGGATGCTGTTTTGATTGAACTAAACTTACTATCAGATGCACTTTGTCGTGTCAGTACAAAAATATACATTTACAGATTTTGTCATACAAAAACTGCAATAAAAACAGGAATGCACTTGCTCACTAAATTGAGCAATAAAACAAGCAAGTATCGAAGAACATAAAAATGAAATATTCGGGTAAATCTAATAATACGACGCTAGATCGAGAGCGTGATTTGTCTAAATCGCCGTGAGGTGCTCAATGACGTACGAAGATGCAATTATAGACGATGCTAACAATATTCTGCTCCTTAGCGACTATTTTAATGATGCAGTGTGCTAATAAAAGGTTCAGAAATTGACTCGACCGTCGGCCCTTATGAGTATAGAATATCTTGACAACATTGAAAGTGGAGCCTTAATATTTTTCTATTGGTGTATGTTCAAAGCCAACTGACACTGAAACGGTCCAAAATAAATAAATCTGTGTTTACAAGTATGTTCTTTTTCTTTATTAGCAAAAATAATGAGACCATGACCATGAAACCACGATGTCAGCACGATGTCAGAAATTGTTACCGAGCTCCGGAGCTCTCTGCTCTGAGTCTCTTAGTGACAGTAGCTAGACTTGAACCCGCATCGATTTTATTCAGAAACAAAAAACAAACAGGACAGTAATTGTCCACTTCCCTCCGTTTTTTTTTATTGCTATGAATGGCGAGACGAGCAAGCCGTTCGCCTGATGGTAAGCGATACGACCGCTCATAAACAGTAGCAGAACCAAACAACACCTTGAATTACAAAGCAATGCTTGGCATTCCACTGCGCTCGCCATCCTGAGACGTAAGATGTCAAGTCTCAATATGTCCAGTAGTTACTCTGGCTACAATGTCCTTCAATCCGAAACACAACAGTGCATTTACACTGCTGTTTGACGGGAGAAATAGACAAAGCGGTGGTGCCTACCCAGGCGGCCGCTCACATATGAGAGACCTACCACCAGTACCTCCAGGTAATAAGCATCACACCTGATGATACACAAAAGGCACTATTTAAAAAATATTATTATAATACTAAACAGAACGGCATTACGCCATGCTTGTCACTTCGGTACATTAATTAAAAATCGATCAATCATTAGGCATGGGCGTTACATGTAACAACCGAAGATTAGCGGAAAATTCACCACGTTAACTTCTTCACATTTCAAACGAACAATTTAATAGTCTTATAGGAATGCTATAGCATTAGTACTTCAGTAATAAATACAGCCGACCGCAGTAAAACTTGAAGTAGCCGACCTCATTTCTATATGCCATACCAGATATGGAAATACAGCAATCCTGGATTAAGTATTATTTCCTGTTACAACTGATTTTGCGATGTTATAATACCGTACAGCATTATATATATCGATGATAAAAAATATATAATATCTACTAGCAGCCCGGCCCGGCTTCGCCTGGGTGCAAATACAGATTCCAGTCCATATTTTATTTAAAATCAATATGACAGCCGTTGTCTACACTGCTTATCCAATTCCAATCCCATCCTGTACCTATTCTTATGTCCCATTTTATCCACCTTATATTCTATTCTATCCCATCTCTCCAGATTTAACTCATTAATTTGCTACGGAGATATTATAACACTGTTACTATTTCCACGACATTCATTGAAATCAATTATAGATATAATAGCTGACCCGGCCACGATTCGTTATTGCTTAGTTATTATATGATTAAAATTATATTCAATTATTTAGCATAGCAAAATAGCCCGACCCACCTTTGCCTGGATGCAGATATTTTTTTATTTTACTCCACACAAAATACATGTTATTTTCGTATAAGCTCTTGTATACCTAAACATGAATTAGCTATCCTACTGTCCTGCTCAATTCCGTCTCATCCCGTCTGTTCAGTCACTTCCTGATACGTCCCGTCCTTTCTCTTCATTAACCATAAAATTTTTGACATTTAACACTTTGGCGATTTTGATTGTCCATGCAATATTCCATCCCTTATTTCAACCCCACTATGCTGTTATTTCCAAAAATATTACGCCGTTACTTTTTGTTAGTAATAAAGATATGAAATATTTATTTTCATAGAAATACACTTACACTCACACACACAATTAATGTCGTAACAATTATATTTAACTGGTATCTCAAGACACAGGCAACGCCTAATTTGAGAATCCCTGCAATACTCTCCATAATTATATAAAATTGTTATTTTATTCAGTTTTTATTTTTATGTGTTATTTTATTAAAGATTTTTCATTTTCAAGTGATATTCTATCTTGAAAAGAAGTAAAACTTCTTACGTGTGAATATTATTTATTTAATTGTCCTATATTTATGTAGCTTCATAATATACTCTTTAGGTTACACAAAATAAATTTCTGAACGCATGCATAAATATGACAACCAATTTAAATGTCAACCACTTCTAATTACTGTCATTAATTTATATCTTTAAAATCTAAAATACGCCATTAATCGAATATTGTGGATAAATGTTGTCGATTCGAAACGTTTATTTAAATATGTTATTTAATTTGGGGGAAGAGTTTACCGTTTCGACGGTATGAACGTTAAATGTTTGACAGTTAACCCATGAACGTTTTGTATGGCAAAATGTTTTTTACGTTTATTTTATACTTTCGTCAGTTTAATCGAGATAAAAACTATCTCACCCTTTAAGTTGGAACAAATAACACATATCTACAAAATTTCATTATAATCAGTTGAGTGGTTTAGGAGCCCATCGTGTACAAACAACGTGACACGTGAATTATATATATTAAGATAAGGCAAATGAAGTCCAGAAACAACTCAAACTTTCCTCTATTTTATAATTTTGATTTTATGTTATTCTTCTTAACAAAACTACCGCTCAATCTCATCTTAGGGGGTCTCTAACGTGTTAAAACTCAAAAGCATTTAATTTATTAAGTTTCTATTCATACTGCAATTTATTAGTCATATTACTTCTTGATTAATAGGACATCGCTTTAAATTATAAAGAGGACAGTTTTGATTGCTTGCAGTGAATAGGCTCTGAAACTACTGGGCCAATTTGATAAATTCTTTCTTCTTTAGAATCCTGCATACCCCTGATACACATATGTGATTAAATATTTTCAAAAAAGTGTATCAGCGTCTGGCCGTATTTCAAGAGTTGTCAAAACTATACCAATGTATTTCTCAGACAAACAAAAGGCAATATGGATGCTCATTTGCATGTAATTATTATAGTTAATGAGCGCTACAAAAATATTTGCTGACGATTCTCTGCTAATTCTCGTCAACCAGTCATCTCAAAAACTCACAATTAATAGAACAAAAATCGACTATCCATCAAAATAACTGTACAAAAACTGGTTCCCATTTAATTCGCGTATGTGGTGCGACGTTGATGAGTTCTAGAAAAGGCAATATCTCCCGTCGGCCTAGATGTCATGGCCATTAGTTCCGGAGACATCGATCGAAAACCAGACTCGACGCTGTATGTGAAACAACTGCCGATTAAGACGGGATACTCTTACACAAAAAAATACAATTATTTAAGATACCAAAAATAATAATGGTAAATTAAGAGAAGCAGTAGAAGCTAACTGAGCTAAGCAGCAGATCACACTGTTAATTAAGAATTCCAATTCCATATTAAAGCATTTATTTTTTATTTATTTATTAACTTAGGTCCAGCAAACAAGCTAATGGGTCGCCTAATGGTAAGTGATCACTTCCGCCCATGTACATCCCCAACGCTGGATCATGGATGTGTTGCCGGCCCATCAATTTGTAATTTAATCAACTTGACCTGGTGCTTTATTATGTCTGTCATTTTTAATGTAACAATATACTAATGTCTATTCGAAAATAATCCCACAAAGATAGTACATACAATAAGTTGGCAAAAGACACCTTCTATAGAAAGTGTAACACGATCATTGATCATTTAGGCTGCTAAGTTAAAAGACGAGTCGTTACGCCTTCGTTTGTCTTTCCGCCTACACGGCGCGGCGTCACATAACCTAGATCAATTTGTTGCCATAGTAGAACTTGTGTTTTTGTGAACGACTGGTTTATGGCGTTTTACTCAGTCTATTAACGAAAGGAAATCGAGCGTATAATTGAGTGATGCCCTAAAAGTACCGCCCAGGTTACTTGCAGGGCGGGCGAGATCGATTGAAAACCCCTCCCGGTATAATACATCCCGTTTTACGATTAAGGAATAAGCTTGAATATCGAATACTTGTAAGCATTGAATAATTATGTCTTTATTTATATTAACCTTCGTCTTTATGTGTTTTATTGCATTGTCATGCAATGTTTAATCCCTATTAAATATAAATTATAAAGGCTAATAGTAAAATAAAAGCCTTAAAATTATGGATCTTGCTTTTCTTTTCGTGGTTTATTCTTCCCTCATTCAGCAAGATTAGTGCTTTGTAATTTTTATGCACGGTCAGAACAATTTGCGTTATAATATTGGCATCCTATCAGACATCAAACTTCAGGAAAAGTTAGGCTGATTTTAGAGCCACACTGATCGTGCGCTGACCGTCAGCGCTGACAGTTAAATTGTATGAGCTTCTAAGGAGCGTTTTAGAACAACTCGTAGTTGTCAGCGCTGACCCCCGACCGTAAGCTACGCGCTGAGCTGTCAGCGCCGACAATCAGCGTGCGGTCAGCGTGACTCTAAAATCTGCCTTAAATTACAGGCCTGATGTTACGTATGTCACTGAATCCCCAGACACCAGAACTAAATAAAGATACTTGATACACTCCACGGCCGTCCTATGTGAGCATATTTAATATTCTGTGCTCGGGAAATTTCCCCAAGGAGCGCGAGTACACCGCATTAATTTCCTATACGTTACGTAGGCGGCACGGCTCTGCGACTAAATAATGAGACTTTATTGTCGGTTTTGTGAACTCAGGTGTTTCCAGTGCAACTAAATTGAAACATCTGGTTGGACTGCAAATTTGAAATATGCGTTTTGTGGGAGCTTCATTAGACGCGGGGTTCATATACAAATATCACGAGTTATCGATGACCGGTCGCCAGAATTATGATAATTGCAATCAGATATGCAGGTTCAATCTGCAAAGAACCCATCCCGTGAGTGACTATGACTTGTTTTCGAACCATCCAACGGCGATGTGATACAATCATCTTTACCAGCTTCACTCACACTAACACAGTTCGCATTTTCTAGGTATCCATGGGATTATTCAATGACTTGATTAGTTCAGAGACTATTGCTGTATCGCAATAGCTAGAAGGCATGGTAAAAAATGACTTCAGTTAAATGAACCACATTCTATTTTAACCTTTCTTATCTCTAACTAAATAAACATACATACATAAACTCACGCCTATTTCCCAGAAGGGGTAGGCAGAGGTGCCAGGGTACCCACATTTCGCCTTGTATGTTCCGTCCAACGATGTGATAGGTGGCGAGCCTATCGCCATATCGGGCACAAATTCCTGACTCTGGGTTGATAATGAATAGAAAAATCCAATATCACTTTGCCCAACCCGGGATTCGAACCCGAGACCTCAGATTTGTAGCCGTATCGTAGTACAATTACGCTACCGAGGCCGTCTCTAACTTAATAAACTATTACATAATTTTTAGATTTCCTATCGCAGGTTTCAATACATCAAGAAATATTAAAACACTTACCTGCGGATCATCATCTTGCACCAAACTCCGTCTCTTCATGGCATACTCCTTGACCACAGTACTGTTATCCGTATTAGCATCCACATTGAAGGTCTTCAACCTCAACATTGGACTGATTGGTCCCAACGGCATGCTGTACTTGTTGTATGTCAAATATTTGTTGCCCGATGTGGTGAGAGACGGGTGCGGCGACATCGAAGGCGGATTGGACACAACTTCGACAATGTTTTGTATGCTTGGCCTTTGGGCTCTCTTTTTGGGCTTGACGTATGTCCGAGAGTCGAATTTGTGTTTGTCTGGCACCGCGAGGACTTCATCTGTAACAAACGTGTTAAGTTGAGTTGTGTTATGATTTGAATTCAACTTAGTTTAACCCATTTAATTAAGATACGATTCGTTAATAAAAAAAAGACGTGTTTAAAGACGGGATTCCCATGCACTATTCTCACATATTGCATAAACGGTCTATTACTAAACTAAGATCATGTCATAATAAAATATAATCAATATCACTAGGAAGGCTGGCAAATACCCCTCAATGGCGACACAAAAATTGACCAGGCCCCCAGTCCCCGGCAGCCCACTATTCCTGGCGATGGTAGCAGCCATGGTTACGGTGGGGCAGGGGGTGCTAAGAATCCCCGGGTTGGCCCCGGCTACCACCCCCGACGACGACTGGCCCTGGTAACACACAACATACGCACTTTGAGGACAGACGAGAAGATTGTCGAACTGGAAGAAGAATTGAGCGGGTTACACTGGGATATTCTGGGGTTATCGGAAGTCCGAAGAATCGGGGAGGATACGATAACCCTGAAGTCTGGTAACCTGCTCTTCTACCGGGGGGACGACCAACAGTCCCGAGGAGGTGTCGGATTTCTCGTCTACAGGTCTCTCATCAACAACATCGTATCCATCGAAAGTGTGTCGAGCAGGGTAGTATACCTTATACTCAGAATATCCAAAAGATATTCGTTGAAGGTCATACAGGTATACGCGCCGACCTCGACACACCCAGATGAAGAAGTAGAGGAGATGTATGAAGACATAAGTCGGGCCATACATACTTCCAAAACCTACTTCAATGTTGCTATGGGGGACTTCAACGCAAAGTTGGGCAAGAGAAGCGATGCAGAGTTGAAAGTGGGGCAATTTGGACATGGGCAACGGAACCTCAGGGGTCAGAGGCTTGCCGACTTTCTGGAAAAAGAGGGACTCTTCGCGATGAACTCTTTTTTCCAGAAGCCGCCTCACAGGAAACGGACCTGGTTGAGTCCTGACGGTTCTACGAGAAATGAGATAGATTTCATCTTGACGACGAATAGACGGATGTTCAGTGATGTCTCTGTGATCAACAGGGTGAAAACCGGTAATGATCACCGAATGGTTAGGGGCACATTGAATATCAACGTCCAATTAGAAAGGCGCCGCTTGATGAAGTCTACGCTCCGACCTACTCGCGCCCATATCCAAAACCCCGAGAGCTTTCAACTCGAGTTGACAAATCGCTTTGATTGTCTAAAAGAAAACCTTGCAGTGGACGAGTTAAACAGCGGTTTGGTAGAAACTGTCCATACGGTGGGATCTAAGTATTTTAGACCTCGCCGTAGAGATAGACCACAAAAACTCTCGATCCAGACTCTTGACCTCATGGCCGAACGTCGATCTTTGACGCTGCAGTCTTCCGTTGACGCCGAAACATATCGGCGGCTCAATAGACGAATCTGGAAGTCCTTGCGACACGATGTCCGTGCTCACAATACTGTGAGTATTAAGGAGACAATTGAGCGGAACGGAGGCTCCAAAGTGTTTGCAAGAGACTTGTCTATTGGGCAAAGCCAGTTGTCTAGGCTGAAAACGGATGATGGCCGCGTGGTATCGACTAGGGCAGAGGTATTAAGAGAGATCGAGAGGTTCTACGGACAGCTTTACACCTCAGTTGCCGAACCTACTGTTAGCTCGGCCAAAGACCCGAGAGCCGAGTTAATCCGACACTTTAGCGATGATATCCCGGACATCAGCCTGTTTGAGATTCAGATGGCCCTCAAACAACTTAAAAACAACAAGGCGCCGGGTGAGGACGGAATCACTTCAGAGCTTCTGAAAGCGGGCGGAACGCCGATACTGAAAGTCCTTCAGAGGCTCTTGAATTCCGTTCTCCTCGAGGGCTCAACGCCGGAGGCATGGAGCAGGAGCGTGGTGGTACTGTTCTTCAAAAAAGGTGATAACACTTTGCTGAAGAACTACAGGCCCATCTCGCTCCTGAGCCATGTCTATAAGTTGTTTTCAAGGGTCATTACAAATCGTCTCGAAGGCAAGTTTGATGACTTCCAGCCTCCCGAACAAGCCGGTTTCCGAAAAGGCTTTAGTACCATAGACCATATTCATACGCTACGGCAGGTTATACAAAAAACCGAGGAGTATAACTTGCCGCTTTGTTTAGCATTTGTGGACTATGAGAAAGCCTTTGATTCGATCGAGACCTGGGCTGTGCTACAGTCTCTTCAGCGGTGCCACATAGACTATCGGTACATCGAAGTGTTGAGGTGTATATACAACAACGCCACCATGTCGGTGCGAGTACAGGATCAGAGCACGAAGGCTATTCCACTACAGAGACGTGAGACAGGGAGACGTCATATCTCCGAAACTGTTCACTGCCGCGCTGGAAAATGCCTTCAAGCTCTTGCAGTGGAAAGGATTCGGCATCAACATCAACGGCGAGTATATTACTCACCTTCGATTTGCCGACGACATTGTAGTCTTGGCAGAATCGCTGGAAGACCTTAGCACTATGCTCGAAGACCTTAATCGAGTCTCCCAACAGGTGGGTCTTAAAACGAACATGGATAAAACGAAGATCATTTCGAATATCCATGTTGTGCCCACCCCCATTGGAGTTGGGGGCTCGACTCTCGAAGTTGTAGACGAATATGTCTATTTAGGACAAGTGGTCCGGTTAGGCAGGTCCAACTTCGAGAGAGAGGTCAATCGGCGAATTCAACTCGGTTGGGCAGCGTTCGGGAAACTTCGCGACGTCTTCTCGTCCAAAATACCTCAGTGCCTAAAATCGAAAGTCTTCGATAGTTGTGTGTTACCAGTGATGACATACGGCACCGAGACGTGGCCTCTCACTGTGGGCCTCATTAAAAGGCTCAAAGTCACTCAACGTGCCATGGAGCGGGCTATGCTCGGTGTTTCCCTTCGAGATCGAATCAGAAATGAGGAGATCCGTAGGAGAACCAAGGTTACCGCCATAGCCCATAGGATTGGCAAGTTGAAGTGGCAGTGGGCCGGGCACATTGCTCGTAGAACCGATGGCCGTTGGGGCCGAAAGGTTCTCGAGTGGAGGCCACGTACAGGCAAGCGAAGTGTCGGACGCCCGCCTACAAGGTGGACGGACGATCTGACTAAGGTCGCAGGAAGTCGCTGGATGCAGGCCGCTTCCAACCGGTCATTGTGGAGATCATTAGGGGAGGCCTATGTTCAGCAGTGGACTTCCTGTGGCTGATATGATGATGATGATGATCACTAGGAAGAAGATCGAGAAAAAAAGTTCAACAAACCCATTAAAAACAGCAACGCAAAGCTCTAGATTATCAAACAATTGAAGTTCAATGTGTAAGAGACCATATCACACCAACGCACGGTCCATTTTACAATGTGACGAATCGGGAATTTTACCGGTAACTAAATAAAAGCGTTAAAATTAATTCGCAACGCATTGTCAGCGTTGAAATGCGGATAGTCGCGATCAAACACAAAAACATGACCATGCGCGTTACATTGTTATATGCACCGTTGGGTGAACAAGTTAAGTTACCACCAGCATGTTATTTAAAGAAAAATGAGAGTAATATAAAGGCCGAGGGTCTTACAACCACGAACACTAAAGACTAGATGAAATAACAAAAATTACGTACTAAAGCAGACCAGACTGTGTTAGAAAAAAACTGCATCGCCCAAGGCATAATCAAAATCGAGAGTGGAGACTTCTAAGTTCCAGCCTTCTTAGAGTTAGGTTAACATCTGTAACTGTTATGACTCATTTCAATGAGTCACGTTTAGGGAGAAGCCAGGATACATCCAATCTCGAAGGCTAACATAGCGATTGAGACAGGCAGTGATCGTTTATAGTCAAACTGTACTTAACCCGAAAACTTTCACGAACTAACTCAATCAGGATAAAAATGTAATAAAATATGAGTCAGACATCCATTTCGTGTTTTCGTCTGATTCACGGGTTACTCCAGACTGTGTCTATAATATTACCGTCGATCTTTATCGCTCACCTACGCACTAGATTTAGTTTTTAATCATTTATAAAGGTCAGTTCTTAAGAGCGTTTACACCTTGCGCGCAAAGTCAACTATAGGTATTTCTTCGTTAATTTCACACACACATAAGCGACCAAAGCTGTGTGCGTAGAGCTGCCGCGTCGCCTCGCTATACAGTCAGCACAACCAACTTTGATCCGTGCGCTTCAAAATTCTAATATTCAATTGAAATGTAACTTATGATTTATATATTGGTAATATTAAGTATATCATAAAAATATTTTATTTGCATTATAAGTAGACAAATATTACTGTGCAAGCAATGAACAATACAAATTTAGATACTAATCATATTTTCGTTATTATTACATTGTTAAGTTGCATTCAAATCAGTGTTCAATCAATAGACACTAGGGACGTTTATTAATCATTTCGTGTTCGAACACATGAACAGAGTTAGGGGCCTTACAACCCCTTACAATTACGAAATATATTTAATTTTATATTACAATACATAATATAATTTAGCCTCGGAATTACATCCCATTATATTATCTGAAACATAATTTATACTCACTACAAAATCATTGTAGGTAATAAAAAGAAAAAATATGTTTTACTATCAAAGTACTAAGATGTGGCAATCGCAGTCCGCGCGTGGCTATTTTTATTACGCACGGCAAAAATCGACTGCAGCCAGGCCGGAGCGACGAGCGATACGTCCTCGAAGGCCTTGCGGCGGTCTGATTTGACACCGGTCGGACACCGTGTTTTATAGTGGTTTTTAAAATATTTGTAGAAAACATGAAAACAAATTTTATTGAAATATAAAAATGGCAATTTATTGATAAGATGTTCTTCTATTATAATATACAATTGCTATAAAAAATTATGTACTATAAGTTGGTGAAAAAAAATATGTTCTTGACGAGAGTTTCTGAATAATTTCGCTTTGTTTAAATTTTTATTTTTCAGGAACTAAACATAAAAAGATTATTTTTCTCAGCAAAATCCCTCCATAAGGGTCTTATTAATCGGATAATATTTTTATTTTCATCTTATATTTAGTGATTTCGGATATCTTAAGCTTCTAAATTGCCACTTAAAGCCTAAATAACGAAACTTGTGTTCAGTAATCCTTATAGTACTCACAAATTATCCATCAATCTATAATGTTTTCCACCAAAATCCCTAGATGACAACCTTTTCTAAAATGAGTACTAATTATTTTTCCTTTAAATTGTTTATTGGTGGCTATTAACTCATTTGAAAAGTCCTGTTTTTTAGCCAAAAAGCGCGCAAAGGGTATAAACGCTCTTAATCTATTTTCGGATCTGGCTGTTACGACTTTTCTTTTATTACTGTACCACTTCTCTGGTTTATTTATGTATCAAATATTTATTGCTTCATCAACTGATTGTCCTAGTAGTAGTTTTAGTTCTGGCGTTCGTAATCGTAAATCATTAGTCAATACAATTATAAAGGTTTGCTGTCTATTGATTTTCAATGTATGTTTCTTTGCTTCGTTTCGTATAAGATAAACAAATTTTTAGCACATAACTTGGTATATGATGATGTAATCATCATAAGAGGGAAAGATTAAAGGGAAAGTATATCGATGTGTGACGTCAAAATCTTGGTTCATTTGTATCATGATATTAAAGAATTAGACTACAGGCCCGTGGCAAAAAGTGACGGGTCAAATGAACCACAACGAGACCTATTTAGTAAGATACAGGGGCTTAAAATAATAATATTTAGCACTATGCCGTCACTTGTAAGCTGTCCGTCTGGATGCAGATGAGACTTAAAAAGTACCGGGAGAGGGTGTATATTTTGGTCATATATTTTTGTACAGCATTTCTACCACCGATAAGTCCATGAAAAATAATAGAAAGAACACGTAGTGCCGTACAAAAATAATGTGTCACAAAGCCGGAAGAACGTTAAATATTCCGGTAAATTTGTCTGTAAATTTGGTCATTTGATTTTATACGGCATCAGTTCCAGACTGTTGCAATACTTCTTCTAATCCATTATTCCGCAACGCCGTACAAAAACCATGCGACAAGGGAGAAAAATCGGCGGTTGCAACCCACTCCCCTACAGTACTCCGGGGGGTGATTTGAAAAAGTACGGCATTGGTTTCATAACATTACCTAGCACTCAAAATTACTATTTGAAAAAATGCCGTCACTAAATTATTGTTCATTTGAATGTATATCAATAATACCTAAATTTGTCATAAATTTGACCTTTAAAGCTGAAAGGTCATTTGATCCTGTACGGCAACTTATTTTTTAACATGATATTGCTAAATACAATTGTTATATAGTATTGCTATTCAATAAAAAATGTTTGAAAAGAAATTAGAGGACAACAAAATATGAGTTTTTTCAAATTATTTCAAAAGTTTAAATGATCGTAGATTAATGAAATATAACAACTTTCTAAATATTATTGCCGTTTTAAATAGTTCTCAGGTAAACGTATGAAGAAAAAGTTATGCCGTACATATTAATGCAGAACATAATTTTTGGCTGATTAAAATGGCACTACCATTTCAGGAGTACTTTATGGTCATGTAATACTATACGGCATTAACATATTCTTAAAGAGAATAGTTAATAACATGTATAAATCATTATTCTAGCTTTCAAAGTGAAACTAAGTGTATATTATATCCATAAATTGAAATCTATGAAGCTCAGTATTAGTATTTTTGTAAACTTTTCGATGAAATGAAATGAAATTTTTATTCTATATGAATCACCGACTGAGTCGGTATCGGAATCAACGTAGACGTCCGAATCCTCTTCTCATTTTGAATTACCGCGACTTCGGTAACGTAGGCGAGTTGTGGGGGTATTCTGAACGGACATAGCGCCAACCACTTGCACTAAGCACGGCAAATATAGTAATACATAAACATATATGTTTATATATTTAAATACATATAAGCTGCCTTCTAAACAAAATAGCTGTTAAATGATATTTTTGCTGTCAGCTGACACTGTGTGGACAGTTATTTTTTTATTTCTTTAAATAAACTATATTGTAATATCACTTTTTGGATTGTTTCTCATATTTATTTTTATTATAATCATTTTATCAATATGAGCAACAAGTGTTAATCTTTATTTAATTTGCAATCATTTACAAAGTCGCCATAAAGTGTCATTTGTTTCTTTTACTAGAATAAAATATTAATATATATTGTGTATGTATATGCTGTATTACTCTAATTTTCAAGTAGCTTCTTAAAAACCACTACTCATACTTTTACATAAAATTTTAGTAGTGTACATTTCTTATTTTGTATAGTTTAAATATGTTTACAAAACACCATAATTTAAATGAATATTTAGCTATCTATCGTCTGTAATTTATTTGTTTCTTTCGTGTGACCACCTATTTATTGCATATTTATAGCCGCTCTAATCCATTGTGCATCCTCGGTTGTCCCTAAAACATCGCCGTTTTGTGATAAGACCGCCGATTGTTAGTGTTGTGTACAATAAAAATATATAAATAAATATAAATGTATATGCAATAAACATTAAAAAAAGGAATTAAACATTATAAGTTTTTGTTATGTTTTTTACCTTTTATCAATGTGAACCTTCAGATTTGTACGGCATTGATTTTTTACAGA
The DNA here is from genome assembly GCA_009982885.2 of Hyles vespertilio. Classification (NCBI taxonomy): domain Eukaryota; kingdom Metazoa; phylum Arthropoda; class Insecta; order Lepidoptera; family Sphingidae; genus Hyles; species Hyles vespertilio. The sequence goes on along the minus strand of CM042817.1, from coordinate 6,436,433 downwards.
CGATTGCATTAAATACAAATAAAGTGTCTAAATGTTGTACAGTAAATATCACCTTAAAGTATGTTTTGTTACATGGATTCTTCGACAGTTATTTTCCGCCCTACAGACTTTTGTATCAAAAGAAAATGTACGGCATGTGAAAAAATGTTATCTATGCCTAAAATACTTTGAAAATAAATTAATTTTATGTTGTGTCAAATCACCCCCCGGAGTACTGCAGGGGAGTGGGTTGCAACCGCCGATTTTTCTCCCTTGTCGTATGGTTTTTGTACGGCGTTGCGGAATAATGGATTAGAAGAAGTATTGCAACAGTCTGGAACTGATGCCGTATAAAATCAAATGACCAAATTTACAGACAAATTTACCGGAATATTTAACGTTCTTCCGGCTTTGTGACACATTATTTTTGTACGGCACTACGTGTTCTTTCTATTATTTTTCATGGACTTATCGGTGGTAGAAATGCCGTACAAAAATATATGACCAAAATATACACCCTCTCCCGGTACTTTTTAAGTCTCATCTGCATCCAGACGGACAGCTTACAAGTGACGGCATAGTGCTAAATATTATTATTTTAAGCCCCTGTATCTTACTAAATAGGTCTCGTTGTGGTTCATTTGACCCGTCACTTTTTGCCACGGGCCTGTAGTCTAAATATATGGTTCTGAAAATATTCGATTCCTTTAGTTCTTCATTTTCTACTTTGGTGGTTATGTTATTTTGTTGGTTCGATACACTTGATCTATCGCGATTAGATGTTGTATGTAACATGGCGATAATTAATCCGATTACCTCTTTCACGCATTTGCATCAAAATATTATTGACGTAATACATATTTACACATTACTACATTGAGCCATCACTAAAAAAAGGTGGTGACTTTATTATTTATCCTGTTATTGTTTACTGTACATGTATTTTGGATTAGAAATCGACGTCCTTTTCCATACTTACATCGTATCAATCAAAATCAACATACAATAATGTATTGGGCCTGCCGAGTGTGGCAGTCAGGAAACCCTGGCGACAGTTGTTATTATGTTACAGCGATACGTGGGCCGATTGCGAAATCATTAACGGGTCTCAATCTATACATTGCTATAAACTGAACCGGATGACTAGTCGTATGGACGCTAGGAAGTGTGAGTAGTGCCTTATAAGTGGTGTATTTTTAACACTAGAATATCGTGATAACGGAAGCTACATAGACTTTGAGTCTGTCGTTGTTTAGTATCTTCGAAAATAAAACCACCAAAAATATTTAGATTATCGAATACTAGCGGCCCGGCCCAGCTTCGCCCGGGTGCATATAGATTTCTCTACAATAAACCGCATCAAAATCCGTTGCGTAGTTTTAAAGATTTAAGCATACAAAGGGACATAGGGACAGAGAAAGCGACTTTGTTTTATACTATGTAGTGATAATATCATAGAAATTGAAGAGATAAAATTAAGTAAACTTGAAGTAACTACTTCGAGGCAAGTACTTAATCTAAATGCACGCCAAACATTAAAGATTCCCATACTCGAAACCCTCAATAGTGAAATAGCTATTAAAAATTCCCTAGAAAATATCGCCAATCCGATAAAATCAAGTAAACACGAGCTCTCACATGAAGGATTACATGCCACACATAGCATCGACGATGAAATTAGGTCACAAAGGGCACTTTCTCCAACCGCAACATGTATACGTCTGCAACCGGCGTGCGTAGTGTCCGCAACTTACATACTACAGATATTCTGTTTCATGTCTATGGAAAGTCTACGTTGTATCAGACGCCAGCAAATTCCTAAGGACAGACAGTAACTCGGTGATATTAATGAAACTACCGTCCACGACACAATACTGGGAAGTAAATAAGTAATAGAAATAGTTTTGTCCTTACCTAGTTCTATTATTTTATTTCAATTCTATTCAATAGTCATCCAGAGAACGTTCTCTGAATGACCTTGGAAGCCATCATAGCTAAAAATAAATATTATTTTTTTTTACTAGTCATAAATACCAAATGATAGGGTCTTGTAATAGGTTACACAAGTGATATAAAAAGGGCGTTAACATTGAAATGAGTTCCTATTTCCCCTTATTGCAGCCACAAATATGCGTTCTGTCCCTTTATTGACCATTTCTCAGTAGTCATTCGGATATTTAACAATCACCCCCCCCCCCCCCCCCTAAGAATGACGCCAGACAAATATTTTATCCTTTTATTGTGATAATATTAAATGATTGAGGTGTTCTGACATCCACTTTTCTCTTGAGACATTCCATTTTATTTCTATTAATCTTTTTGGTTATGTCTGCGATAGTGAGGTTGGTGGGGCACAAAATACTTTTGATCAACAAAAACAAACAAGATTCGCTAATGCTCGTCTTGAATGTGAAAGCCTAGGAAATATTCTTAAGATTCATTCACTAGATGTGAGTGTAACCCAAAATGGATGGAGACGTGAAAGTTGAGAGTCAACTTGTTATTATATCGAACCAAAATTACACACCTATCACAAATGACACCGCAATGAGAGACTGCTCTTTTGCTTTATGACTTTTGGTGGTTAATGTATGTCCGAGATTCTTAGAAGGTCATAGCGCTGTATGGCATTTACATTTTCTATCCAAATAGATCGTGTTGTTGACCATACTACGAGTCTTAGGATATAAAATCAATTCAAGAGTTGATGATATGATATGTACCTTTATAGTAATTAGGCCATTCGCCAAAAATATGCCAATGCAATCGAGACTTTCGGGAAGTACAATGTTAAGAAATTGTTTGCTGGTCAACAATACTTCTTTTACAGTGCAATAATCACAACTATACTCGGAAATGGAATTCGAGATCAAAAATGTAAACAAAAGTGTTACCACTACAATAAAATAATTCGTCATGGTAGTTTGTTCACAACCGTTAAAAAAATAGGTTGGAATTATTCTCATTCGTTAAATAAGTATAAAACAAAGCCAAATAAAAAATCTTTGGTATAATATTTACATAAACTACGATTTCAACTTCTTTTTTAAGTATGTGAAAAAAATGGTACGTAAATATTTTATGCTACGGGTATAATGCAGAAATTCGTAACCTTAGGCCACTGAAATAAACCTTTTTTAAAATTTAGTCTCCTTAACTACAAATACGTCGCTTTGACGCCCGCGACACCTCCCTTTAGTTCATTTAGATGCTTAACTTGATGAATGTGCATCATGTGATAAAGTTACGTCTTCGTGGTGTTGGTTTCAGGTTTTCTGTTAAGTTTTTGTACTATTTTGTTCCTAAGATTTCTGACTCTCGTGTTCGTAGACGAAAGAACTATGGGTCTTTGAAAATCACTGTGAGTTAAACCTATTAGAATTAGTTGGGGCCCAAGTCAAGGGTCACGTCGACAGGCATAATAAAACATTCAAAATGTTTAAAATTCAAAAATAAATATAAATAAATAAAACATAGTACTCGCAACATTTGAATCTATTCACTTATCAAATTATACACAATATGTTTTTGAGAAAATGTTTCATAGCCCTGAAATGTCACTTTTACAATGACATTTGTTTGTTTATATTTTTGATCTCGAATTCGGTTTCAGAGTATAGAGAAGGAATTATATGCAACATAAAAACCCTAAAATATGCCTGCAAATATGCACGAAGAATGCGAAAAATATGCACGAAAACCATTGAAAACTAGTAAAATATGCAACATATGGATAGATAAGAGTGCTGAACTTTTTGTAACTAAATTAGCATAAAATTAGTTAATTACGTATTTATTCAACCTTAAATTATAGTCTAATGAGCGTGTGAGCCTACTTTGCAAAACATGCGGTTTACGTATAGATATTACCAGCATAACGAAATTTTTGTTAGTATATGTGGACGGAAAGGAAATATTCATTTTACACTAATCAAAGGGGTATCTACTGAAAAATATAGTAATCGTATGCATAATAGATTTTAGACAAAATATCCAACGATCCTTTAAAACGGGGTACGTAATCCAGTCCCTCATCAGAACTAATAAAATTGGCCTGGAATCCGATTATAAAACAAAAATATATTTATTTATACATAAACACGTCTTATTCATCCTTGAAATAGTACTAGCAGTCTGCCTAATGTGTCAACTAAGCTTAGATAGCAAAAACAGGTAAATATCACCACACGCAATTTAATCAAGAAACAATAACATTTGCTACAGTCACTTAATAATGAAACAGGAAGCTTAATCAAACGACAATTAAATTAAAACAAAGATGCTATTATAAAGAGATGATATTAGTAAATTATTGAAATGAACTTAATGGCACGGACGAAGCAGAACTATATTTTATTTGTTCTTAAAAAGAACATGTACCAAAAAAATATAAAAACTGGAAGTACCAAAACAGTATTTGAGAGCCAAAAAAATTTAGTGAATAGTAAAACTCGATAGCTACAAAAATAAATATAAACCTCGTTCTCTTAAAGCTTATTTTCTAATAAAATAAAATAATAAATTTAAAATTTCCAAAATAGATAAATGTGATAGTATTATTTAATGTATACGATGTGTCCGTTGAATCGAAAGTGAAACTTTTTATTATACATGTTTCGCATGCTAATCGCCGAGTGAGTGCCAATGTTACAATTCCGTCGACAGTTATTGCACGGACGATTCAGTATTATTTACGCTTTTGCCAATATAATTCAAGTGTGATTGACGGGTTCAAACAACAGCTTATATAATACTAGTTAACGGAAAAGCATGTTATTTGTAAGTGTACAAAATGATCAAACAGTTTTTCGTCGAGTGGTGAATGATGATTGAATTAGTGAATTCGCATTTTGAGCGTGAGCAATTCACTTTGTGTGTTTTATGTCTTCCAACTAGAATATGGTGTGATTACATCCCATAAATATAAATTAAATTAGGTAGATTATATTCTAATATAATTAGGTAGATTAAGTTATCGTTTTATTTATTGGCACGACAAGTGACTACAAAGCACCGAATGATAAGTTTCCATCGATCAACACAATTAAGACGTCTGATCAAAACCGACAACAGTGTCCGAACCCGAATGTCTACACTTGCGTGTCTCAATGACATGACGTGTTTCCAACATCGTCACACAATCTATTAAAATTTCTCCTCCAACCTAGACAAGAAAAGTTGATAACTACATAGACCATGCAGTATTGACATCTCTATCTATTGATAGAGTTATTAGCGAGCCGTCCCTCATAATGGACCTTGTCGTAAAGACAGCCTTCTGTATTGCTATGCAAGCGCTCGTCAAACTTGACCCTATTCTATGTTGATGCATCTTTCATTGCGATGCGACAGAAACATTCGCCGAGCTTAATGGCCTTCATTTGCCATCCATTGTTCGCTTTGTAAATGCACTTTTTTCTATCCTCTAACTGGCAGTGCAATACCCTCTGTATCCGCTTCCGTGAGTGAAGTTCCGCGCGCTTTTCAACATCCTATTCTGGTTTGGAATTATTATGACGAATATTTGATTGAAAGATTACCATGACGAGGACGTTTAATTATAATTTCCTTGTGTTCTCACAAGTCTTTGAAGAACATCGAAATAGATTACATGACTTTCTAGATACAATCAGGTGATCAAATTTATTGTTACTACGTAATGTCCATAAAACAAATTTAGCGTAAAACGTAATTTTTTTATCGGCATCCATATCGTATTGTACAATTTGAGTACGAATTATCGGATAAAGGAGATTATTTTGTTGTGCAAAATAAATGCTCACGCAGTCGTGGGCACGTACACACAATGGTCCTTTTTAAATCGACTACTGAAGTGGCAAAAGGGGCTAGATACGGTTACTTGGTATAAAAGTTTAGCCAATTTAAAGCTCGATCTAGTAAGACTTTTAGTGGTTCTTCAAAAGTTTTTCTAGAACATAAAATTGTTGTCTTTTTGTTTGACATGGGAGTAGATCGAGAACTTTCTGCTTAATGTAATGATAAAATCAAGAGTAACAGTACAATTATTGGACATTAACTACGAATGATGCAATAGTTTGGTTGATCGTTCCAAAATCAATCAATCAATAAATATGTCCTCTCACCCCTAATTCTTTTCCTATAACCGATTTTCTCGATATCAAATAAAAAACATTATGAACATTGAAACCAAAGTTTACCCTTATGACGTCCAAGTAGATCGATGAACTAATCTCCATAAATGTTCATACAATTTTAAATACTGCACTCGTTAAAACGGCATCTATTAACTTCGCCCACGAGTTAACCATGATCTATATTAAAGCTGTACGTGTGAGTACGTCACACTGTCACACATATAAGGAATATCATTGCAACGCGCAGTTTTCCTTGCTAGGATGATTTCAACATACAAATTATATATTACAATATAAATACTTCAAACATTAAGTCGCAATTCCATAGTATGATCCTTTTATATCGAATTTATTGATGTTATTCAATTACAAACTGAGTGATTAGATTGAATTAAAAACCTAATGAAAACTATACATCTACAAGCTGAATCACTGGATTCAGCTTGTAGATGTATAGTTTTCATTATATGGTATACTGATACCATAGGGTAGCAAATGGAATTCAAATCTGGGGGCGCAGCCGAGCCCCCTCCAAGTCGAGCTATAGGCCGTAACATCCTTTTCTCGAAGCAATTCAGACCATTTTCAACCCCCTATAACTTCGTTGTGGCTAAAACATGAAGCCTGAATTAAGCAGGCATTGAGTAAACATGGTATATTTAAAATTTCATTCAATTTGAGCCAGTAGTTTAAGAATTATAACTAGTCAAACTTTCTTAATTTTGTCACTCACTGACTGACTGACCGATCATCAAAAGTCTAAGGCACTTCTAGCAGACATAGAACCTTCAAATTTAGAATATAATTAGTGTTTAGTGTCTAAAGTAAGGAAAAATTCAAACATTTCATAATTTGTGTCTAGTTTTCTAGATAGACCAACTGCGTGAATAACTTTGTAATCCCATATAAATGTATAGGATTACAAAGTTACATTTGCAGTTAATGAATCATTGTACCCGTGTATAATGGAATAATAGTTGTAGATAGATATCTATATACATGAGGCATAACAGGAGGGGATATAAAGAGGGAAATGATGTATTCAGTCCATGAAACTGTACAACATTCCTCTAGAAAAACATGACGAAGAAAAACTTGCAAATAAATAGATTAAATTACTCGAAAATATCAATTACAATGAAAGAAAGAACATTAATAATCAAATCCGCTATATTTGTGATAAATTGATACCTACAAAAATAAGAAAAATCCATAAGACAGAGGCTTTAAGAAAAATCGTTAGTGATATTCTAGAAGTAAGAAGTACCGAAAAGGAAAAAAGTAGGACTCTACAAAAAGACGTGAGATCCCATCAAAAACATCCTGTAAAAAAATTCCAAGTCTCGCAGCTCAGGTTTTCTACCGCAAAAAGTTGTGAGATGCATGTAGTACCAAGTCGATTAATTTATTTAGTCCTTAAGGGACCTTCTATACAGGGTATATCAAGACTGCTACCGAAAACGAAGCCGGGTGGTTGTTTAAGCGACTTCAGACACAAAGCAACAGAAAAAGTTGGAAAAAAAAGCGACAATTTTTTTTTGTTATTTTTTTCCTATGGCCATATTTGGGTGGTAAATACATTTTTTTCTAAAATAATAGTGTATACCCTTTTATTAATAAATACTCTTAGGTATAACAGAGTTTAAAATATTATTTTAGCAAAAACTATGGATTTACCACCCAAAAATGGCGATATTTAAAAAATCATAAAAAATAATTGTCACGTTTCTATGCGAAATTTTTAGTTGCATTGTGTTTGTAGCCACTAAAACTACCACCCGGCTTCGTTTTCGGTAGCAGTCTTGAGATACCCAGTATAAAGTTATTACGTTAGTTATTACCATATCAATATTAAAAATTCTTTACGTTTTAAATAAATAGATCGACTTGGCCAGCAGCATTATGTATAAATTGTACGATACATTATGTTTTCATGCGATGGCCAAGTCGATCCATTTATTTAAAACGTAAAGAATTTTTAATATTGATATGGTACTAACTAACGTAATAACTTTATATAGAAGGTCCCTTAAGGACTAAATAAATTAATCGACTTGGTACTACATGCATCTCACAACTTTTTGCGGTAGAAAACCTGAGCTGCGAGACTTGGAATTTTTTACAGGATGTTTTTGATGGGATATCTCTAAGCTACCAAAATATTGTTTTTTTCACATTTTTATGCAAGTATGATAAAAAAGACAATACACTTGATGCATTACAACCCAGATTTAAGCCGGTCTAGTTGAAATAAAATATCCACAGGCACAGGAAAACAAAACGCGACATATGATGACAGGCTCTCCAGCATTTTTTTAGTGCTTTCCATCCGAGGATAGGAACATTCTACCAACTAAAAATGTTGATTAAAAATGCGTATTTTTTGGAAGTTGCAATGTGCATAAATATGCGTTTTTCAGCTCTTTATGTTCTGTATATTCCTACTTTAAGTAATAGTATCAGAAACTACTAAGTACGTTTTGTTCTACAACACCCACACGTGAAAGTATCATTTGATAAGACACTAAACATTTGTCTTAGTGCTACGATTGAACTTGCATAGTATTACCGTTTGCCGCCCACAGAGGCAGTAAATTATTAGCAACTACGAAATATGAACTGCGTGTGTTCATTTCAGATATAAAGATTTAAATTGTGGTTAAGGAAAAAGAAAAGTGTCGATAATTCCGAATTGCCAGTCTAATGCCAAAATACAGTTGAAACTTCAAACTTCTTGAGCGAACACAAACTGTAGTTCGACTTACTTCGATTGGAAGTTTTGCAGAAAAAGAAAAAGGAGACTAAAGTTGAAAATGAAGATGCTTTTGGAAATATACACTAACGCCTACGCTATTAGACAAGTTCGAAACTAACGAACGAAACTAGGAGGTATTAGTACATTTAAATAATTCATATGTAATCTTCCTGATTGGAAGAAAAGGCTATTAAAAACCATAATAACATGAACAGAATGTTCACTGACGAACATAGACTAGAACACATTTATAATTATTATAATATACCTTTTAAGACTAAAGACACGGATCGGTCGATTAGAGAGAAAGCAAGAAAGAAAGAAAACACATTTATTTTAAGAGAACCTGTGTATTACCGGTGAGAAACTTTCCCGCCCTCACACCTACCACTGCAACTCCTGTCAGCCAGGATCAACAGTTTCACACAAATTGACACCGAACTCCAGAACTCGGCGAGTCTTTCAGGGACACTAGCTTGTCTTTAACCCGCATCGAAATTGATCAGAAAGAAAAACAAATAGGAGAAGTTGGAAATAAATGGTGTATTACCGGTTACCATAATTATTCCGGCTTGCTTAAGTGCTCCTTCAAATGGTATGAAAGTAAGTTTTGTACGTAAACAAAAAAATATAGCCTGAGCCTGCGAACTTTTCCGTTGCTTAATGATGCGTTCAAAATTTGTTTTATTTCGAGTGGAACAACGCAAGTATATTGATTGCTCTCGATACTTGATATGTGATCTGCGTTAAACACAGTTTCCGTATGTGTAGACTTCCATAAAAAGGTACTTACACAAGTATCAATAGCAAAAACAAACATAAGTGAAGGAAGATTACGTGTGGCAAATGAGGACGCATCTGTTATGGGAAAACGTTCGTGCGGCAGCCAGCCGATTGCTTCCTGCCGTTAGCAATTTATCAATTAACTCGGAATTCCTTTTTGCTCAACTATCGCGGTTTGAGTGAAAACTAGCTGGCAAAGTTTTTCATGTGTTATCGCGCTATCTCGCGGCGTGTTCGATCGTTATGAACTTATCTGCGCCTTAGGCCTCCTCTACCAGTCAACAGACGTATATGCAGCCGTCGTCTTTTTAAGGATGTTGCGATATTCAAGTAGAACGCACCGTTTGTGTCATTTATTAGATTATAATTATTATGATTATTTCATTTAAACTGTGCGTTCCGCTTGACGATCGCAACACCCGTCCGAAAACGAAGTCTGCAGATGCATCTATTGACGCGTAGAGGAGGCATTAGGCAACATCTGTTGACGTCAAGTAAGTCGTGTGTAACATATCTGTATCGGTCTGTGTGTATCACTGTGTCACTGAACACTGGCACCACCCCATGTTATGTAAGAGAACTTGATTATTTGTCTATAAAGTTGGCTTAATTAGAGGTTTGTAGATTGAATTTTCAAGCTAAGTTTTCTGACGATCAATGAATAAATAATTACACCCAACAGTCACATACCTAGTGCTGATCCCACATTAAGTCTTGTGTCGTGGGTATCAGGCACTAAGAGACTTTTTCGGTATCATAAACACCCAGACCCGAAACAAATACCGGTAGTTCACACAAATATTAATCTCGGTGCGCGAATCGAACCAGCGACTTCACATTTCACTGCCAGCATCTAACCAACTGAGCCGAGAGGGTTGTCTGTCAGACCCATCGTTTGATTCAATACAGTTTTTGATACAATCATATTACTACGCGTAATATCCGTACCTAAAGTATTGTCCCAGTTTTTAAGATTTAAGCGCGGTGAGTGGTGATGTTATCTCGCCATTAACAATTTTAAAATGTATTAGTATAACCTTTTATACCTTTAGTATAACCTTGGAAATAGTCAATGCTATTCTTACATATTGCGGTAATTTTGATTAAAATTGCACTAGAAACTACTTCTAATAATTGCTATTTACTTTATCATTTCATAATCGAAACGTGTCAATTGTAAGGATACCTATATCATATATTTATAGCTCAGATACACTTCTAGGTTTTGACCTAGTTTCGAACGGAAAAAAGGAGATTTTTAATTAAAATACTAATTGGATACAGAGCTCTTTGAACTACAGACTCAGCACCTTTTCAATTATCACGTTCTGTATATCATACATCATGATTACTCTTCAACTACATGACATCAATTTAAGCACTTAAAATAATAGCACATTCGCTTGTCAATTTTAATTGAATCGCAATAAAATCATATCAGGGAGATATCCTTCGAGTGTTGGTATCAATAATTTCCTCTCTGTCATAGTCATAAACGGACCCGTCGTAATTGTATGATTGCTGTGTTGGCATTGAATGTTTGTCACTTGCATTTTCCATTTACATAATAGTAATATTTAGATAACCTACCGAGATTTTAGTACATCTTTGACTGAAATACACTCGCGTGCTTATAAAAAAGCTGATTCATTCGAAAATACATTGGATGGTGGATTCTGGGAGATTAATGTTTACTTGACAGCCTCCGTGGTGCAGTTGGTTAAACGCCGCCTGTGAAACGAGAGGCCGCGGGTTCGATCCCCGCACCGAGGGAAATGTTTGTGCGGCCCACAAATATTTCTTCCGGGTCTGGGTGTTTGTGAAACCGAAAAGTCTCTCGTAGTTCCTGATACCCACGACACAAGACTCGATCTTAGTGTGGGGTCAGGACATGTATGTGACTGTTGGGTGTTATTTATTATTTACTTTTCATCTCCGTTTAAATTTGGTGATAAATCGTTGGTAGATGATTTTGATTTTTACTTAATTACTGTTTACGGCCACTTTTTAAAGGGTAGCTAGAACTAAGGCATAAATGCAATTTGCAATTTTCTAAGTAAGTTTGGATTTGATTAATTACCAATACAAAATTATATAAAATGCATGCAGTGTAACATAAATTTGGCTAAAATGTATATGAATGCAGTTAAAAGTTTATAACAACATTGCAGCCTTGATGACGTCATCTGCAATATATCATTTGCAACATAAATAACTTGACCGGATATGCCATAAAGTTTTGAGTCATGACCAAAATAAAAAGGTCCTAAATACTATGTAAATAGCATTCCATTTAAGCCATACTTATAACAATTTAAAAGACAATGTGTAAGCCATTTTCGAGTTGTTTGACAAGACGTTCAGTGTACACAAAGATGTTTGCGAGAAATTACGTGTCCTTGTAAAACTATTGAGTAACGTTACATCCATGTTTACATAAATATAAAAAAAAAACATCCTACTGATATTATAAAGGCGGGAGAAATTTGTGTTTGTAACTTCATAACGTTTTAACACCAGGACCAATTTGGATGAATTTTGGTATGGATGTAGATGATACCCTGATTATAATGTAGGTTAGATTTTTGTCCTGATAAAAAAAATTTGAGAAATTAGCATTCCAAATGAATGTGCCAGGAATTCGAACTCAAAGCGATGGGATAGCACCTACCTTACTATTTTATTCGATACTCACTATTTCATTCGCCCTTTACTAGAGTAATAAATTTACATGCCTTACGTCATAGGATAGGATGTAAGGGGACGCGACGGGAAAAGCAGTATAGTGGACGACAGTAAGTTCAAATATAAAACAGTTAGTTTGCGTAATAATTTACTTCTGGTATGGACTGGACTTGAAAATTATCTTCACCCGGGTAAAGCCAGGCCGGACCTCTAGAATTTTATAAAGCGGTTCGAGCTCTAACTTATACGATTATTTGTACGTTAATTGGGTGTTGTAACCGTCATCTGCCATGAAAAAGATTAAAGATCCGACTGATTTAATTGAGACAAGTTTATCTATAAACAGATTCTCCGGTGTCAGGGCCGGATTAAATTACGGCTTTCGGATGCGGGTCTCGAGGCCCCTATTTTCTTCATTAATGTTTTCTGTCGAGTTCTACTTCTTAATGGTTATTTTCTTCTAATTGGGGTCTAGGTGTAAGTAATTTTGGTTTTTAATTTGATTCGCCATGATTTCAGAGCGGTTTTGCATTTATCAGGGGCGTGCGCTCCTTGTAGGCAGAAATGCAGTGCTTTACTTGCCATTCACAGATATTTTAGTATAACGTTCGTACGTTTTAGATGACTTTAATTTATAGTAAATAAATGAATAAACAAAATATAATACCTTAAAACGCCTAATATTTTATAAATAGCACCTATTTGCAATCACGCAAACATGTTTGCCACGCGAAAAGCAAGCGGCGCTGCAAAGCAAAATAATGTACCTAATCAACCAAGTCATGCCGCCGCGTCCCGCATGACATTTGTTTGCATGTGTGTAGTAATTTTGGTGTCCGTGCACAGTTGCAAACGCACACACCCATAAGTATCGAAAGCCGCGACTCCTGCGGCAGGCCTCGGAAGTTCGGCAGTTGTCGGGAGTAATCGTGAATGTTCGTTGCCTATAATCCGAGTAAAATTAATAGGCCGAAATCTAATAAATCACCTATGCACATTATGCATTTTTGGTTAGTAAGGTTTTATTTGTTTAAATAGAAATGCTTTTTTTTCGCGGGGGCCATTTTGCTTTTTTCATGTGTTTTTGCATTGTGTACTATTTTATAATAGTATGTTTGTAAAAAGAAAATAGATTTCTTAAAAGATTTTTCATTTTAACATTTGAAAGTGTGTACATTTAACAGTTTATTATTAAGTTTCGATATTAATTGTAGTCATTTGCTTTTACTAGTGTGTTTGTTTATTTTTTAAAATGTTATTTGATTGTGAGGTTTGTGTTAAAAATGTATGTTTATCAAATGAATGAATGAGGTGGCCAAAATCTTGCGTTTATTTACATCGGAATACAGTAATCTCAAGTAACCGGAACCTTGAATATGTGAAAATTGAAGCTGACTAGGTGAGTTTTTTTATTTTACTTATTAGAATTTCTTCCGCCGCGACGATCGATCGCTGTTTTGTCTGGGTTGCCGTAGAAGATGGACATGAATAGTAGTACCTACATCTAAGATTTGTTATGTTGGCATGGTTTCCGACTTAGATATCCGTCGCGTGGCTGTGGCTATGCTAAAAAACTATAAAAGAAAAAGTTTTTGTGACCGAGTTCTCCGCCGCATACCTAGTGTCATAATCCTGTGCACGCCGCTGGCATTTATATATCATGCGGAGTGCAATAACTTTGCCGTTCTAGGATACAAATATGTATCATTGAATATTTTTTATACTTTTTGCACCTATGCTATATTATGTTAAGCATGTTAACTTAATTACTTATTCATGCATTTTTATCTCATAACCCACTTAATCCACGAATATTTTCAAAGTGGATCTCAATAGCCCACATAACTTTTAAATTAATCCTGCCCTGACACAGATAAGATTTACAACCCGCGAACACAACTCAGCTCTCAGCACACTTCAAAGAACTTTATGTGGACATCAATGAAGGAATACAGAACGAATGGCTTATAGCTGTGCTATGTCACGTGTCAACACTGATTTTATAAGCGTTTGAAGAAAAAAACGTGGGACACGGAACGACTTATACTTGAATTGCAAGGGACTATATTTGAGTCGTATTTTTATATATGCTAAGTGGAAACCTATTTCGATTTTCTTTTCAATTGGAACAACAGTTGTTTATTTGATTCTATTCGGTTATCTATACGTCAGTAAGTCCTATAGAACAGTGGACCCTGAAAGGGCCCTGCAATGCTAATCGTTAAAAAAAACAGTGATTTTATATAATGAAACACGTAATTATAAAATCTTTGTAAAATATGTTCTCATTTTTATTTCAGTCATTAATGTGTAATTTGTAAATATTATATATCCTTGTATATGCATGTGGTTTTAATTCCTCCACAGAACTATCATGGTGATCTTATATCGTCTAATACTCGTAGTGGAAGTCCAGCGTCTAGTGATGGATCATAAATCGTGTAAAATCCATAGTCATTATTTACATATTTTTACTTCACAATTAGTAACAAGGTCAGGGTTACGCGACGGTTATTGTAGCTGTAATGAAGACTCCCCCACAGGAAATCGAATGACCGGAACAAACGGCAAACAAACAATATGAACATATACCGGAATATGTGTTTGCTTTCATACCATCTTAGTATGAGTTTCATCTAATGGAGCCGCGTTTGTATTATATTATAATTAGGGGCTAAATTATCGTGCATAGTTTAAAGGAATTCTGAACTAAGAACCTATGTTTATATTAGAAGAATAATATTAGCAAGGACTATCTTAGGAAGGAAGGATTATCTTCAAAAACTCCATAACTTTTTAAATTTATATTTCACATGTCGCGGATTAAATCTAGTTATTTAAAACCAAAAGAAAAGTTTAATAACTAACAAACTACTCAACTGAACTGAAACAGTAGATCTCTTTCACAAACTTATCGGGCGAGCAGTGTGGCAAAACTTTGCAAGATCTACAACTATGTTGGTTGGTTGGTAAACTGAATTTCAGTGAAAAACTTGAGCGTGTACGTTCAAATCATTATAATCGATTTGTTGATGCGCTGAAACATATATTTCGGACTTCAGATCAGCAAATTACGATGCAAATGTTTATAGTTTATGGTTCTATTTATATATTTTCCGTGTCGGTAACTTTTTAAATTTCTTAAGTCTATAACTTACATTTTATTAGGTCTATAATTTATATTGATTAATAAGGTTTTTAATGTATTTAGTGAATATTTTCTTTTGCTTTTGAGTACTTCTTAACTCGAGAAAGCGATACTCAAAATTGATTCGTAAAATTCCTAATCGAACGTAAAAATACAGGCAATAAACCGAATTCACATAAAGATTCATTTAAATAGAAATAAAATACGATACAAAATCAAATGTGAACGTAACATATGAACCGTGAAACGCATTAGATCGGCTAGTGGACTGTTGAGTGCACTCTGCCTGACAGTTTATGATCACATCCTTTGTTTAATGACTTGATTGATTGACTGGAATTGTTTATCATGCTTAAGGTCAACTAAAATACATTATACTCATTAATGACATGTTATTTTTCAAAACATTGACATCATAAATGGAAGGGCGGAAAGCGCGTAGTGTTCCGACGTAAGTGGTGCGCGCGCTCCAGTAAATCTCTAATGGAGCGTTACTGAAATTAGTTGTCCCTCGCAACGATTATCTAGTATTATGACGAATAATAGAAAAGTTTAGTAAAAATTAAGATAACATTTTATATCACTGTTAGACTGTTAGACAAAATCTATAGATTAAGTTAATTTAATATTCATTTTAGCGTGATTTTCACGGTCATCTTTTTGAAACTCCAAATGCACCGAATATATATTTACCACTGGGCCTATGCTTAGTTTTTAAAACAATTAAACTTTGCAGTAGTTTCACTAAACTTGTGCTACAAATGCATAGTTATCGTCATGATGCATATCATGAGAAATGTAGTAATGCTTGTAATTCATGTAATAACAATGTAATAACAAAACATCATATGTAAGGTACAGTCAGCGACATAAGTCGTTGAACACTTCACATTTTTTTATAAGCTTTTTATGAATTAAAATTTGTACGTACTACTCTGTAGTCGTAAAATATAACATAGTAAAGTCATCTATGCCGAGATGTGCCATACGATATTGAAAATAATTATTATTTTGGATGATAAGACAATTCCAAATCTCGTGAATGTGTAGCGACTTATGTCGCTGACTGTGCATACAGAGTATACCAAGCTTACTACTGAAAACAAAGCCGGGTAGTTTTAGTGACCATAGATATAACGCAACTATCCTTATCATTTGTAAGATACAACCAGAGTCCAATTTGAAAATGTATATATACAGAAAGCTATCATCCATCTGTATAATACTTAATTATAAAAACAATATGTATCTTGTTCCACTATGAATAAACATTAAAAATATTGCCTAATAAAACTGTAAAGAAATGTATAGTCATAGAATCACTATACATTTCTTCAAATATGGAGGTTTAAATTAAAAAATGACAATGACTTACTTTTAAGTATGTTGTCGAGCACCGTGTACAGCTCTTTCTCGAGTGCAAGGTAGTCATTGTCCTCATTGTTGGGCCAGTCACAAGACAAGTTCCAGTCTACAATGTCCACACTTTGTCCGGAATCATGGGGCACCACACACAGCCTGGGAACAACAAAATATTATTGAGAAAAATAATTGTGGCTGATGTTTAGTTTTATTTTTATATAATACAATTGTATCATATTATGTTGCCGATCAACATATTTAATTATTACACTAATGATATAATCAAATATTTTAAATTCAACATTCATTTTATTAGTAATGTAGAGGTTGGGGTATTTGTCACCAATGTTGATTTCTTTGCTGCTCGTAACATTTTATACACCTTACACTTTGTATCTACTATATGTCATATTGAGTTGCCAAACAGTGAACATGATGAATATTATAGGGCTACATAGATATGTTCAAAAAATAAATATTTTGACAATATCTATACCATCAATCTATCTCTCATAATTTGGTCTTGAAGAAAACCATCAAACAGCTGAATAATCTTGTTACATTTATATGTAAGTAAACAGTCAAAGCTGTAATAGCATTTTTTCTTATAACTAGCCAACAAAAAAAAATTAATTACTTGTAACAGTAGTTGTAAGATCATGTGGCCAATTACCATACACACCTAAGGAAAATCTGGAAAAGCAGTAATCCAACTACTAAACTTTTGTTGGTATGTAAAATGTATTAAGTGTGGTTCCCACATATGTTTAAAGACTGCAGGTATTATATAAATAATACACATTAAATTCATAATATAATTTACATAAACATCTGAAAAAGATTTTCGTAATTTGTAAGAAATCTATAACATAATTATTCTCTTATTCTGTTTATGTAATCATACAAAAACTGCAAAAAATATTAGAGAAAGAAGATAGGAACTAACAGTATATAATGTTTATAGTTATCAACTAAAAATAAGCCATAGCAATACAAGTTATTAAGTGGTCTTTAATCATAGGGCAAAAAGTGCAATTCAAATAGGACAGTAACTTGTTGTCTCTATAAATAAACTTTGTAACAGCTGTTCCCTTGTTTATTTTTATACCATTCTTTGTATGGGATGTTAAAATTTTTTTTGGAAAAATAAACCTTTTGTACCACTTTGTTTCTTTTAAACATTTGTTACACTTTTCATCTTGGCGTAGTTAGGGTTAGTTCATAATATAGAACATAAATATTATAACACAATCATATTTGTCTTATTCATATTAATGAATAACTATATAAATATTTATACCATCCAATTTATTAATAATGGATATAATTTTCCCCAACATTTGTGCATGTAATTAATTAATTGAATTACATACATACTAAGATAGCCATGCCATACATAATACATCAGACTAATAAGTGAATTAGTTTTACATTAGCATACCAAAACAACTTAAAGTGTAAGTGCAAGATATAGATAATTTAGTCATATCAGCAACTTCAATAAAGCAATTGTAACTGCAGTGGATGTGACACAAATAGGCATGTAAATTCAATATTATCTAATCAATATGATAACAATCTACTCAGCATTTTGTATGATTCTAGAAATCATTGTATTTTAATTGTTAATTTGACTCGGCAGATGCTAAAAAAATATGTTTAGATAACAAAACTAAGCAATGTATTTATGTTATTGCAATAATAACACATGATGAAAAAGGATAACAATATTCATTGCAATTTGAAAATGGCTGAAAAGGCATACTACATATTTGTATTATACATCCATTTTTTGTAGCAATTAACTAAAATAATCAACATTTTAAAATCTTCAACTGATAAAATCAGGTGTAAACATGTTTAAGGAAACAAACAAAAAGTTATTATACATAAATATAATGAAGTTTGGCTGCAAAAATGTTTACTCACAATAAACCATAGGATAACTATGTTTTCATGCAAACATTGTTATTGACTATTTAGGAAGTGAATGTTCAAATAGCTTGACAGTTACTGTGAGTAATAAGGTGTAGTCCAAATAAATGTAATGTTTTTAGCTAAATATCCAAGTTACATGTTGTCACATAATGATAATCTTACACTACAATTATGCCATCAATATTAGATTATAGGGTAAATATTATGTTTGATATGTAGCCACAAAGTCATAATGCAATGTAATATTTATTTTTAAAGAGTGACAATGTTTCCAAAGCAATGTTGCAAAGGAGGTGAATCATCGATCTCCAGACACCCACCACATCACCTGCGTCGTGAAAACG
Organism: Hyles vespertilio; assembly: GCA_009982885.2. Classification (NCBI taxonomy): domain Eukaryota; kingdom Metazoa; phylum Arthropoda; class Insecta; order Lepidoptera; family Sphingidae; genus Hyles; species Hyles vespertilio. The sequence goes on along the minus strand of CM042817.1, from coordinate 6,417,323 downwards.
TTACAAACGCACGGACCTCACTGGATATATTACTACTTATTTATTAATTGGGCTAAATGCTTCTCGTCTGACATTTCAACCGGACATCATACGATGACCCCGTAGCTGCGAACTGTGCACCGACAGACCAACACGTTTTAAATGCAGAAAAAAATTATTATACTACTTACCAGGTCTGGTCATCAGAAAAATCCAAAGATTCCACGTCGATTAGCTCAGAATCGATCATATCTTTGTTTATATTTTGATCAACCTGATTCATAATACCAATAAAAACGAGACATCAATTTGGCACTTATACAAATCACATACAATTTTTAAGAACGAACTACATTTAATACGACGTAAAACTGTAAATATAATTAAGAAAAAGATATAAGAACCAACACGAAATTGTCCCAGACAAGTTTAGTTTGGAATTTGACATAAGCCCATAAGCAAACTGCCAAAAAAAGGACGAAAAGAAACAACGGTAAAATCCATAGATAACGACAGTATTGCCATATTAAAAATGTTTTAAAAAGAACTTATATAGGTCTACCAGAATCTCATGGCATAAAATTAAAAAAAAAAACAATGATTTTTATGTGGCAATACCATCGGTCAACAGCTGATTCAAAACTTGAGTTATGTCATTCGATGTGAATATTTTAAGATTTCTATCCGTTCTTAGCGAAAATGTACAAATTAATTCTACAATCACAAGTGCGACACATTGTTTACAAAGTTTATCGCCAGATCCGTGAATAATTTGGTCAAATTTAAACAAAATCGTTGATTTTAAAATCGACGTTGTTTTAACATGTAAGTCGGAGTGAATAGTTTTGATACTTCATTTTTTTTTTTGGTTAGTGTTAGATATGTGCATGTGTTTTATCGTATATACTTTGATATCATTTTTTGAAACTAAACAGTAATGCATTAAATACTTATTTACAGGAATTTCCGGAGATTTTAGATAAGGAACGGTTTATTATTATTCCTTTATCTTCATCGACTTCATCAGAAGATGTACAGGAAGAGTATTTAGAAGTAAGCTTTGACTAAAGTGTTAATGAAATAAAGAAGACTGAAAATAAATTATACGTTTTTATTTTACATCTTGCATCTTTCGTATAACGTTTATCGAATCTAATAATTATTTAAATAAAACCGACTCATAATCAAACTACTTACAATTTGGAAATTGCAAGAAATTAAAACGAAACTGGTGGCTCCGTACCACCATTTTTATGTACATCTACGTTTTGAAAGTACCAGCGCTCCCTCTATATTATAAATACTCGTAAGGCACGTATGTATATTATAATTTAAAACTGAAAAAAATCTTATTTGCCTATTTTAATTGGCTATTAATCTAAAAGTACAATTTTGAAGTAATTTTAATGTTTAAATTACCTATATATTTTACTTAAAACATTATGTACTTTATTTACATAGTTGTACTAAAAAAATAATGTCAATTTGAAATTACTAGTGGTCGCCCAGCGGCCGAAATTCGACCAAATCAAGAAGAGAAAAAGTTTTACCTGTATAATGATGTTGTTATTCTGATAATTCGTGCACATTTAAATGTACGTATCTCTCGAAATCGTAAACTACAATAATTACTTTGAACCAGCAATAGCAAATTATATATTTTTTTGTACCTGAATGTGATTATTGCAGATTGATGCTACAGAACTTTCTTTATGCATATAATGATAGTCCGTGTACATTTAAATGTATCTTACTGCTACACAATTTGTATAAGCGCTCAGTATTTCACGTAGTACTCGTCAAATAAACTTTTCTGTTTGACATTCAACTATGTCTATAATATAAATAAAAGAAACAATTTGGCCGAAGAGTATGTATACGTGTACAAATACTTGTGTATGCGTGTGTCAAATGCATGCTGGTTTGTGCAATGTTTTATTTATAGATTTAATGTATTTTGTATGCATTATTATTAAAATCTTTTTTTATATTAAATAAGGCAAATAAAACTTGTTTTTGAAATGTCATAAGGACAAAATGAAAAAGAAAAGAAAAAATTTGACACCAGAGTATGAATGCGTGTACAAATACTTGTGTATGTATGTGTGTGTGAAATGCATGGTAGTGTGTGTAATGTTTTATTTTTGATTTAATGTACTTTATAGGCATTATTATTGAAAAATATTAGCGTTCTGCACTTCTCCTAAACATAAACTATAAGTGTGCCAAATTTTATGCTCCTGCGTCCGCGCAATTTTCGTAAAAAGGGGGTCCAAAGTTTTTGCATCACGTATTAATATATAGATAATTAATTACAATTATTGAAAGTATCAAAATATGTTAATCCGATTACCCCAGTGTTGCAATGCGTAAATTCAAATTTCCCAAAATGCCATGAGATTCTGGTAGACCTATATTAACTTATTAGTCTGAGAAATAAACCTATTGTTCACTGTACGTAATGGAGAAGTATATAAAAAAATATTTATTAGAATATTACTTAATTATTAATTATAGTTACGACCTTGTTACATTTCAGTTTGTGCGATCAAAGCAAGCATATGAATAGATAATACTGACTTTGTCGGGGTTCAGGATGCTTAAGGCCTAATTCAACAACAATAAAAGAAACACTGATAATAAAAAAGTACAAATGGCGATAGCTCAAAAGCAATGATTTACATACAACGAAATATGAATCTTATGCAAAAAGAAGACTGTCCATTCAAAGTATAGGAAAAAAAAAGTTGATCCAGATATTATAGCATGTTTTATGGTTTGTCCTTAAACATTTTCGTGATTTATCCCGGGTGACAGATTTTTATAAAATAAAGTAATTATCATCACATTTTACATTGTGTTAGCAGAGCCGAAGACAAAATCATATTTTTTCTTGAATTTCAAGTTCATTTCTCCAAGAACTCCGGACCCGAGTCGAATTTCCCTATACTAAAAAGTAGGTTTCATAGAGGCAAGAAAATCTTCGAAGTTTTATAGTGGAATGGGCATTTTGTTTTTCAAGTCATATTCATCATATATCTACTTTATAAACCTATGTCAGGTATCTAAATTTTTGTCTTCTTCGTTCAAATCGAATTCAAAAATCGTTCAAAAGAGAACAAAACATATGATAGCTAAAATAGGTTTATAAAATATGCTTAGAGTATTTATATAGAGGGAGCGCTGTCATACATTCGCGTTTTGAAAAACGTAGATATTTTCTTGTTCGTAATGTTGGTAGCGCTCCTATATTATTAGTAAAAGTTGAATTAATTATTTAGCAATAAATTGCTATAAATTCTTTTGATAGCCGAAATTATATTTAGCTATTATCCTTTTAAAACGAGTTTGAGTTAAATTAAATAGACCTAAACTATTTATTTTTATTATTTTTTTCAATTAATTTATTTATGTTGCACAACCTGTTCAAATATTAGCCAATGGAAGGGCAGAAAAAGGTGGCCCGGCACCACCATTTTTATCTACGTTTTTGAAGTACCAGCGCTCCCTCTATATATAAATACTCTAAGAAAAAATGTATGTATACGTTCGATATTGTATAAATTAAGATAACTGAACTGATTATTGTGTACCTACTAGCCGCAATAGGATTCCAATTCAGACATATCGTATTTTCTGCTATTAACTTCATCATTGCTTGCTGGTCATCATTAAAGCAATATTTATGGAAGTGAAGTCTCCAGCTGTATATTCTGCTTGAATGTAATGCCATAAAATATGCTCAAGAATAATCAAACAGCACAACTTGTTGTAAATTTACGTAAATCTGTGTAAATCACTTGTAATGAATACCGTTATAAGTAGGCCGTAGTAGGACGTAATTTATGCACCGTCTTTGGTGGGCTTTGCAGTGTACACTAGCCACTATAGGTCCGTGAAAGTCATAGTTCATAGTCATATAATATTAATAAAGTTTCCAGTGATATTATCCAGATAATATGCTACTGCTATTGATAACGTATTAAAATTTTGATTAAGATACTGAATTTAATTATGTTTTTTTTATGCTGACAACAATGTTTACAAGAATTGAAAATACTATAAATATCATGAAATATATATTTGTAATTATTAATATAATGAGGAATACATAATATATTTGATACATGTGATTTGGTAGTATTTTATAAGTATAATTAAAATAGTTGCGCACAGTGCATAAATATTAATAACAGCCCGTTTTGACATCATACCGGGTATCTCAAGACTGCTACCGAAAACGAAGCCGGGTGGTAGTTTTAGTAACTACAAACACAATGCAACTAAAAATTTCGCAAAGAAACGCGACAATTATTTTTTATGATTTTTTAAATATCGTCATTTTTGGGTGGTAAATCCATAGTTTTTGCTAAAATAATAATTTAAACTCTTTTATACCTTAGATTATTTATAAATAAAAGGGTATACACTATTATTTTAGGAAAAAATGTATTTACCACCCAAATATGGTCAAAGGAAAAAAATAACCAAAAAAAAGTGTCGCTTTTTTTTGCAACTTTTTCTGTTGCATTGTGTCTGAAGTCGCTTAAACTACCACCCGGCTTCGTTTCGGTAGCAGTCTTGAGATACCCTGTATATATGTTGAATAAACATACAAATACACAAAATACACATATAATATATACATCTATAAATATATATATATATATATATATAGTCCTATTTCTCTTAAGTCCTCTACAACTGAGTTTAAACAATTTTGAATATCGTGTGCACTATTAACTACATTTTTATTTTGTGTATAGAAAGCAAAATCATCCGCATATTGCAGTGTCTGAACATTTTGATACCCCAAACCTATTTTATAAGTAACTAAATTAAATAATAAAGGTGAGAGAGGATCACCTTGAGCTAAACCCCTCGCTGTCCATCTAAACATTTCGTCCTTATCCATGGAATCTTTAATTAATAACCGTCTTCGGGTTAAAAAAGACCAAATATATTTACAAATTTGAGTTCCTACTTTTAAAGTATCTAGTGTTGAAACTAATTTTTCTATGGAAACATTATTGTAAGCACTTTGAACATCTAGAAAAACCGTCAAAGTTGAAATATTTTCGAATTTGGGAAGTTAATCGCACTAAGCAGTCAATACACGATTGACCTTTTCTAAAACCGCTTGTGGTAGGCGCTAAGATTTTATTGGTTTCTACGAACCACTCTATACGCTTACATAACATATGATGAAAAATTTTACATATGCAGGACATTAATGAAATAGGCCTGAACTCATTATCACAATTCGGCTTTGGTATAGGGACTACTTTTATATTACGCCATTGGTCTGGTATTATGGAGTGTTTAAAAATCATGTTAAGTATCTTGAGTAGCAATAGTTTTGCTTCAGTTGGTAGGTAGTATATCATGGAATAACTAATTTGATCACTTCCTGGGGCCGTATCTTTTTTTTTTTAATACTATTATTTAATTAATTAATGGAAAAGTTGCTTTCTAAAGAACTGTTTGTAGAAAAAAATAATGGCATTTGAGGCTCAACGGTGTCAGGAGCAAGGCTACGTAAAAGTTCTTCTTTTTTGTGTTTAGGAGCTTCAACATATTCGTTTTTTACACCTTTCAACCAACGCATACGTCGCCAAATCTCTGACGTGTTTACCGTCTCGTCTAAACTATTACAGAATTGTTGCCAACTTTTTGTTTTTGCCTGTCTGTGGATTCGCTGTGCGTTCGCTATTTTTTGTTTTAATAATATAAAGTTATTAGGTGTAGGATTGCGCCTAAAATTTTTAAGTGCAAAACTACGTTCAGCAATAGCCGCAGATAGTGATGGAGTCCAATAAGGCTTAGGACTAAACTTGTGTATAAGTCCACTACAACCCTTAAATGTAGGAATACTCCAGTTAGCCGCACAGCTAATTTCCCCCATAAATAAATTGTATGTGGTTTGAATATTATTAACATCAACTATTATAGAATAATCAACCTGACTTTTAGGATTTCCTGATATAATTGCCAATTCGCCAGTTTAAAATTTCGGCGATTTCCTCTTCTGGCAGAAGCTATATATTGCATGGAGTACTTAATTAACATATGATCACTGCCTAAGGATTCTCTTGTTACCTGCCATTTCCAATAAATCACTAAATCGGAGGAAACAAAAGTAATATCTGGTGAAGATTCTTGCAAAAAAGAGTTAACTTAAAGAGTTAATTCTGGTACTGTCTCCGTTATTAAGTGGCACATAATTGTATTCAAAAGATACATCAAGAATTTGCAATCCTCTTTGATCTGTTTTACATGACCAACTTGCATGGTGTGCATTAAAATCACCGGCTATAATAGTTTTTGTTGAAAACTGAGAAAATATATGCTCCCAGTCATTTCGAGTAGTTCTAACAGATGAGGAGCAATATACGGACGTTATATAATCTAAATTCTTACAATTACAAATTTTAATGCATATTATTTCAATTCCTGAATTATTTACACTTATAGGATGTAAGTATATGAGCTTTGACTGACCTATGTGTAATTATAGCTACTCCGCCATACGAATCTAATCTGTCTTTCCTAAAAATATTGTAGTCTTTTATTTTGATACTAGTCTCTGAATTTAGCCACGTTTCACTAATTATACAAATACTGATTTTTTCTTGTGAAAGAAACAACTCTAAATCATACTTTTTGGGCATCAGGCTCTGAGAGTTCCATTGAGCAATATTAAGAACTTGCTCAAATGAAAAGTCAGCGCCCGATGTCCCAGTAACATTTAAGAGTAGGGCATTATTATCCATTATAGATAGTGTTTACAATCTTATTTAAAAAATCTTCACGTTTGACTAATTCTACAAGGTATGATATTATTTCTTCAAAAAATATTTTTAATATTTGCTGCAATTTCACTTCTCAACTTTCTTTAGACAGTACAACTTCTTTCAATTTCCATAGTATGTGCCAAAAGTCAATTTTTGTCTTCTTATGACATTCTCCTGCATATGGTTGGTTACTGTCTTCTGGTGTCTTCACATTTTTGTTTCTGTCGCAGACATCAATGTTCCTTTTCTGTTTCTTTTTTGGGTATCTATTTCTTCTTGATTACTCTTTTCCTAGTGTATTATTATTTACTTTATCGTCAGATTCCACTTCACTATCATCTGTAAGCTCTTCATTAATTTGTTTGGTTGTAGTTCCTGTTTGACTATATTTTGTTCTTATTATTTCGTTATCAACTAAATGTGGGTAGCTACCGTCATTACTAACTTCCACAAAGTTGTGTTGTTGTTTCTGAACATTAGCTTTGCTTCTTATATATTTGGTTAGAGCTACCTTGTATGTGCAATTATTTCGGCTCATAATTGAACGAATTTCTTTTTCTTTAAGGAAAACAGGACATCTCTTATTAAATGCAATATGCTCACCCCCTACAGTTTATACATCTGAATTTCGTTGTCGCACAGTTTTCATGTTCTGCTCCACATTTAGGGCAATTTTTTTTCTTACTTGGACAAAGTCTTGCCAAATGACCATATTTCCAGCACTTTGAGCATTGAGTCACTGGAAAGGTATACGGTTCCACCTTAAATCTGCAGTCATATCCGTAGATATAAAATGGTAAAGTCGGGCCATTAAAACTGAAACGCACCGATTCACTGTCCACCCATTCACCATTTTCTGACATACGTTTTAATCTTTTTGCAGCTACTATCTTATGTTCACATTTAAATGCTTTGAGTAATTCATCATCACTTACGTCCATTTCTAAGTATTTTACGACGCCATATGTTGTGCTTACTTCGCTAGTTGAATGACAGCGGTAACCTAATTCCTCCATAATATTTTTATTATTAATTAACTTATCTGCATCTTGTTTCACTTCAAAAGTAATTAACACTCGGCATGGATTTTTATATTTTATTCTTGTTATATTTTGAATGTTTTCCGATTTCAAAATCTTCGCCAAACCAATTTGCTTAGGAAGTAGTTGATGGGATGCCATACATACTTCATATTGTTCATTCTCATTCATATTAATGTTTGTATTCATTAAATAATTCTTCTTTCCCTTTCTTTGTACTAATGTAAAACCATCCGATTCGCCTTCCTCGCTACTATAACGCAACCGCTTCGCCGTCCGTTGAGTACTCATAAGTATGCCCGAGATCGGTGTCTGACATCTATCGTTACGTTCATCGTGCCCTGAAATTAATTGGTCACAATCTTCACGTATCTCTTCCTCACTCATTGCATCGCTTCCAATAGACGACGGCCCGCGATGGACCTCGTCCATCACATTATTATTAAACGAATTTAATTGACGCGTCACCGATAAATAAACACGATACGTGCACTCGTTAAGCGGCACCGCGCGCAACTGATGTCAAAAGTTATATATTAGTATAGACTTTATATTGATTATTGCTACACAATAATTAAAATGCTCATACATTACAGGTCAAACTTGCAGCCCAAGTTTTTAGCCGGCAAGTGGCTACATCACTACAAGCTTATACGAAGAGTATCCAACATCTCCAAGAACATGATTATTCTACTTTTAATCCTAATTTTGATAATAATTTTTTCACAGCAGAAATAATTACCTTCATAAATGATTTGTTTGATAGTTTAAATGGTTTTGGCCGCTATGGTAACAAATTGACACATGCATTGTCTTGTAACTCTGAACACATAGATTTCTGGAATGAAGCTGTAAAAAAATTAATGTCTATGCGTTTTGACTCTCCCAATCCAAGGGAAGCAAAACCTCTATCACTGAAGCATTTTGTGCATAATGTCAACTCAATAAAACATTTGTGGTCAGATTTGCGCTCTGTTGAAGGTGTAAAGTTTCTAAGTCTCCGACGTCTTAATCAAGATCCGATAGAAAATTTTTTTGGACAGATAAGGGCACATGGTACTTTTAATACCAATCCTGACTGTACTCATTTTGTGTCAGCCTTCAAAACATTATTGATTAATAATATTACAACTGGAAAATCATTATATACTAATTGTTCGGATGATGACGATAAAATGTTAGGTACATTAAATAACTTAATTAATCAACAAAAATTTAGTTCCTACCCTGAACATCTTAATCCTGAGGAAAGTAATCTTATAGAAAACTCCATCCCTAATGAAAATATATATCAACACAAATCTATACCATATATTGCTGGCGCAATTTGTCGCTCTTTAATGTCAAATTTAAAATGTAATGATTGTAGTAACTGTATAAACTCCCTATTAAGTAAGAGTGAGTCATCTCACCAATTAATTCGTTTAAGAGAGTATAGTACTGATGTAGATAGGTTGTAGAGATGAGTCGTAACAGGCTCAATGCGGTATCTGTTACTACTGTTACTGTGACACAAAAATAACAGTGCCAGATATCTGTTACTAAATAACAGCATGTTATTTGTTGCGTTAAAATGATTAATGAATGAAAACTTTCCTTCATGCTTTTATGCAGGCTTAGGACTGTCAGTTTGCCAGTAAAATTAACTTTAAATAATTTTTATTTGGCGTACTGGCGCATTTAAAAGTTTTCAATTCATTTTATGTACATTTATATTATTATACATTTTCGTTCTATTTACAATTTATATTTACATTATACATACATACGTAATATATTTACATTCAAATGTCATCCTTATTCTCGAAGAGTTAAGGTTTAATATTATTACCAATCGTCTCGACCAATCTCTGGGACGCGGTAAATGTCGATTGGATACGCGCACAAATTTTAATACATTTGAGATTACAAAAAAAAACAAGCGACTTCATATTATGTCTTCGATCAAATATATACGAATATGGAACAAATCACACGCCAATAGTGGCCAAGGTTGCTTATACTTATACATTTGAATTTAAAACAACGAAATGTTGCAAAAAAACTCTTTAATTATTATAATTAACTTCAGGTAACAATAAACCCTATAGCTTAAATTAAGATGTATTACGTTTTTCTTCTTCTTCATACTCAAATCAGCTCAGCATACTGTCGCTTGTTTCGTGCTAGGCAAAATAGTTTTGCGGCGCTCGCAATCCCTGTCCACTCTAATGTTTCATAGCCATGACTTTTTCCTCCGACCGACTTTCCTTTTACCAGCTACTTTTCCCATCATTATAAGTTTATTATGTTTCTGGACTATACTAAATTCAAATAAGAGCACATGCTCATTTGTGCTCTTATTTCTCTTCGTTTTTTGGACTGTTACATATAATCTAGTGTATAATTGATCGAAGTATAATGTACCCTTTTTATAGACCTACACGAAGTCGTAAATTTTTTTTTAACAATATACTGAACAATATTTGAGTTATTTAAACACGTTCCAAATTTATTGTCAATATTCATATTATTTTATTACATTTTTAATTTCCGTTCTTTTTTTGTTGTTTGTATCCAAACTGAACGATACATAGATTATTACGCGACCAAATAAAATTATACGTATATTTTTCAAAATATCGTACTACAGCTTACCATTTTATTTTTACATCATAAGAAAATAATAAGTCTATCTCGCTTTTGCTACAAAATAATAGGTCTATCTTGTTTTGCCTCGTTTACATCATGTTAGTACGAAAGAGACAAAGCTGTGATGATACAGAGAGAGATGATTATGTTCGTTTGGTATATACTTACTGACTGACTGTGACTCACACTGTGTCCTGTGACTGTTATTTGATAACAGAATCTTCCAATTTAAATAACAGTTGTTATATGATAAAGTGTTATACCTGTGACTTTTAACTGTGACAATAAATACGCCTCACGCCTAATAGGTTGTATTATCCTTCCAAGAACTTGAGTAAAATTGTATGGCAGAGTATATATATTATTGATAAGATTTTACCATCCATTTGCAGTGTTTACGTTTATTCCGAAATAGTAAGTTCATTAAAGAAAAATATTGATACTACATGGTATAATTGTAATAATCATAAAGAGTCTTTTATGGAATCTTTTTGGTTGTATGTAATTAGAATGCAGGTTAAACAATGGTGTTGTAATTTTAATAATAGAATTAATAATGTCGATCACAGGCCTAAAGATGTAGAAATGGAAACTCTAATCCGTGAAAAAGTTACAAAAGGATTGAGTTATAGAAAAGTAAGGAGACGTAGTACATAATAATAGCTAATAGTCATCATCATCATCCTCAGCTCACAGCAGTCTCAACTGTATGTTGTCAAACTCAATCCTTAGCTTTGTTATATAGAATAAATTTGTTAATTGATTTAAATATTATCTTAAATTTAAAATTCTTAAATTAAATTTGAGTGTCGCTCAAGTCTACTTTCAGGGTGTAAAATCATTTTAGTTTCAATTCAAGGTTTTCTTTAAAATAGACCTATGTTGCCAAACATTTTCTTATACGTTAATATGAACCTGTTTGATCGTTGTCAAAATATTTATATATATTAAATTGAATGTTTATATATATATATATATATATATATATATATATATGATTGAAATGTAGAATCCTGAAATAGAAATTTGTTTGTTTCTTAATCATAATATTGCATCCAGTATTTTCATAATCATTTTACATGTAAATGTGCCTTTATATGGTATTACCAATTATATTATTATGCATGGAATGCTTCACAAGTTGCAATATTTGTAATAACTTTTGTTAATTCATTTAAATATTGTATTACATTTAAAATTATTTTATTAAATTTGATTGTTGATGCTCAAGTATCCTTTTAGGGTGTATAATCATTTTAATTTAAATTCAAGGTTTTCTTTAAAATAGACCTATGTTGCCAAACATTCTATTACACCTTAATATGAACCTACCTGATGGTTTTCAAAATATTTATATATATTAAACTGAATGCCAAATCTTACATGTAATTTAAATGTAGAATCCTGAAATAGAAATTTGTTTGTTTCTTAATCATATTGCGTCCAGTATTTTTATATTCATTTTGCTTGTAAATGTGCCTTTATATAGTATTACCAATTATATTATTATGCATGGAATGTCTCACAAGTTGCAATATTTGTAATAACTTTTGTTAATTCATTTAAATATTGTATTACATTTAAAATTATTTTATTAAATTTGATTGTTGATGCTCAAGTATCCTTTTAGGGTGTATAATCATTTTAATTTAAATTCAAGGTTTTCTTTAAAATAGACCTATGTTGCCAAACATTCTATTACACCTTAATATGAACCTACCTGATGGTTTTCAAAATATTTATATATATTAAACTGAATGCCAAATCTTACATGTAATTTAAATGTAGAATCCTGAAATAGAAATTTGTTTGTTTCTTAATCATATTGCGTCCAGTATTTTTATATTCATTTTGCTTGTAAATGTGCCTTTATATAGTATTACCAATTATATTATTATGCATGGAATGTCTCACAAGTTGCAATATTTGTAATAACTTTTGTTAATTCATTTAAATATTGTATTACATTTAAAATTATTTTATTAAATTTGATTGTTGATGCTCAAGTATCCTTTTAGGGTGTATAATCATTTTAATTTAAATTCAAGGTTTTCTTTAAAATAGACCTATGTTGCCAAACATTCTATTACACCTTAATATGAACCTACCTGATGGTTTTCAAAATATTTATATATACGAAACTGAATGCCAAATCTTACATGTAATTTAAATGTAGAATCCTGAAATAGAAATTTGTTTGTTTCTTAATCATATTGCGTCCAGTATTTTTATATTCATTTTGCTTGTAAATGTGCCTTTATATAGTAGTACCAATTATATTATTATGCATGGAATGTCTCACAAGTTGCAATATTTATAAACTTATTTTGTAGTTTTATTTATATTGTATTCAAGGGTTGTATTATTTAATTGTATTTTATATTAACCAATTTGAAATGTATTATTTTGGTACATTAGAATGAAAGTCTGCAATGATGTATTAAATTTCATAATGACTTGTTTTTAATTAATACAAATAGTATATTTGTAAGCAGACATTTTTCGCAATACTCTTCATTGTAATCATGTCCATAGCAATACTTTGCCGGAAAATGTAATTAATTTAATTTTATGCTTTGAAATATTGCATAGTAGAATCATATAATAGTTTGACTATTGTATCTCTACTCTCCTTTACATGGTTTAAAAACAAAGTAATCTTCAATATGTTTATCATTTTGCTAATTGAAAAGCATAATATGTTGTTTTAAACTGTTTATATGAATCATGCTTTTGCACCTTTCATATATTTTTATTGATTTGCAATGTAATGGAAGAGCAATTTCGATCATATCTTTAAATGATGATCTAGTGGACCATGACCTATCTCAATCTCAATCGTTTATTGAGGGGGCCCACGTATAGGAGTGTATGGATAAATATAAATTATTGAATTTCCTCAAATTATTGAATCCAACATTTCGTTTTTTTATGCAGAATGTTTAAGAAACTATCTTCGTGATTAAAAAAATATTATGTTTAATCTATATACATATATGGTTTCAAGATACTAACATTATATTGTATTCAGACTTGTATTTAACTTATTTTGTATTCGATTTAATAATACATTTGTAATGTTACACATGGAATGGCTTCCATGGTGTAATAATTTGTAAATTTACACTATTAAGTTTTTAGCACGCTATTCATTTAATGTATCTAAAGTTAACCATAATGAAAACATTTCATTAATTTACTAGAAGCCTGAACTAATTTGGGTAAATTTATATCGCCAACTACTATGATCCATGCCAACCCTGTAGTTACTAACATAAAGAAACTGTAACTGTAGTTGCTAACATAACTTAACATTCATAAAGCTTAAGATATTAAAAAAAAACATATTAATATTATGCTTATATCTTATAGAGCGTTGGGCGTTAATTGTAAAATTTCTAGTTACGAGGGGTCTTAGAAGTAAAATATGTGATAATAAGATTTATAAGTAATATATGTAACATTTTTTCTTTTCAGAAACAGGTAAATGTGATAAATAATTTGTTGTGCTTCTTACTTTCACATTATTTACTTCCATACAACCTTACATCTCTTGATTGAGGAGAGAAATATTCTAAATTGTCATGAATCGCTATCAAACGCAGATTTTTTCTTATCTTAGTGGTAGTTTCCTAAGATTATCCCGATTTAACAAACAAAAACCTCATAACGAATTTTAAAATATGTATGTTAGGGTCAATCAGAAGGTAAAATGAACGAAACCTAATGTATTTATAATATCATAACTTTTAATTACTTTGAAACTACTATTGCCATTGCCAATCATTGCTTTACCGGAACAGTGTAGACCAATTGTGCGTTCTGGTTGACTTCACGTATCTCAGCTGTATAAAATGACCTGTAATATTGTGATCAATTGATTTTTATACATGAATTGTGAACTTTTCTGAATTTAACTAATGCATAATCACTGTATTGTAAATATATTATAAAAGAGCAACGCTAGAGTTTCTTGCCCGTTCTTCTCTAGCGAATACAGCCTTGTGAACCGGGTGGTAAAGAAAAAAAGTGACAATCTAAATAAGGATTGTTTATGGTATTTTCAGAATAACAAATTAATTTAATTTTCATTGTTTATAAATAAAGTTATTTATTTTTGAAGTTTATTTTATTTATTTCTTTAAAACCAATATATGAATATACAACTACCTAAATCGGTAAAAAAAACCGGTAAGTTTGAGGCACAGATGTCAACCGGAAAATAAAGCCATCCCTAATTAAATTAAAGATCGGTATCTCGATAAAGTACCGATTGTCACAGCACTGCTACACATGTATATAACCACCGAACGAAAAGTAAAGAAGAACACTCTGTCAAAATATGTACTGGATAGAAAGAGATGGACGATTAATTATGAATGAATTGTATAACATAATATAGACATAAAGTACATGTTTGGGCTTTCACTGTGTGAGTTCCCTTATCGTGTTAAAAAATTTGTATGGACTCGGCTGTCTGTCTTGTTTATTAGTCTGTGCCCTGTATATACCATAGACAATAAATCTCTTCCTTTTTGTCTACGGACACGTAGCGAGCACGTTGTGTTTGGTGTAGTTTTTGGAATAAAAGTACAAAAATGTCGTCCCATCTCAACTGGATGATTATCCGCAACAACAACGCCTTCCTGGTGAAGAAGCGCAACATCAAGAAGCCATTCAGCAAGGAGCCGAACAATGTAACTAACCTTAACTCCTACAAATACAATGGCTTGATCCACAAGAAAGCCGTCGGTGTGGTTGAGAACCCAGACAGGAAAGGCTTCACTGTTGTCTACAAGAAGGCTAAAGCTACCCGCAAGCCCGTGAAGAACCTCGTCCGCAGGCCGTTCAAGGCTGGAGCGAGGAGATCCTTGTTCAAAGTGAAGAGGTTGCTCAAAGCCAACAACTACCGCACTGACTTGTGCAAGGCTACACTCCGTCGTGCATCAGCCATCCTTCGCTCTCAGAGGCCGATCAAGGCTAAGAAAGCTAAAGCAGCGGCGGCCAAAACGGAATAACTTTGTATGTAAACTTTCAATAAAAAATTAAAAACCTCATGCTTGGTTATTATTTCAGTTGTGGTTATAGATATCAAGTGAATTCCCTTCAAAAAAAGTTAATAGAGGAGATATATGTGAATCTATTTACAAAAAAACAGTGGTATACCCTTCAAAACTGATACAACAATGATAAATATAAGGTGTCAACATTTTTGTAGGTTAGGATTTTCTGAGTAGTGAAAATTTTTTTCTTTTAGAAATCAGTGATTAAATAGGACTTTATACTCAATGTTGAAAAGTTAATGTATCAAAAGTTCATTTTTAAAACCACATTTTTTTTTAAATACTTTTTCTAATTCCAGTCCTCATTATTTTTATGAAAAGTGAGCATTGCAAATGAGTATTCATCAGATATGAAACAGGAAACAATAATGTCAATGAGCCGGTCCTCAGGCTAATTATGCACATTCAACAGTCATAGTCCTGACTCCTGACCCACTTAAAGATTGAGTTACACTGTGGGTATCAGATTCTAAAAGAGATTTATTGGATTCACAAACAACCGGACCTGAAGCAAATGCCTGTTCATGCAAATATTTATTTCAGCGCAGGGATCAAACTGACAGACAGCCTCTTGTTTCCCACCAAGTGTCTTACCAGAGAGGCTTTTATTAATGTTTCTATGGTTTATTTATATATTATGAGTGGCTACAGATTCAATCTTAGTAAAAAGACAACTGATTGTTTAGCTTAGCAATATAAAAAATGTGAGATCCCACTAACTTGTTGGAGCTATTAGATAATTTTGGTATTCATTAATTATGTGGTGGGCAGTCCATTTAAAATATTCTCACATTGCCTTGTTGAGGAAACAATAGGCAATATTATTGGACCAATATGAGATACAGAATTAATCAACTTGGAATAGAAAAAATAATTTGATTTGATACTGAAGAAAAACAAAACAAACATTGTGTCAATCTTTTTATTTACGAAATAACATGATTTTTATATCACAAACATCTGGAATGCAAAATAAATACAATTCACTGGGCAAGTACTTATGTAGCCACTAGCCTCTAAACATGATTATTATATTCAAGAAGGACAATATCCAAAACCATTACTATTCCTTTTTATTAATTATTTCAGTGTTATCAGAATTTCCATTATTTACATTATGAGCATAGAAAATATGTGTTAACAAGAAGATTGTGCAATTTTCCAAACAGTTAAATTTATATTCCAATACATTTTATTAAAATACATAATTATATATCAGAAAATGTTACATTAGTCCATAGTGGCACAGATAATGGTTTTGAAATGTATTTTCATTAAATTATTAGAAACTACATTTGGCGTTGTGTAAAATAATTATGGCAGTTTTATTTGTTGATTAAAAATAAAAGCATTATTCAAATAATAATCAATACCACCCCATAATTAAATATTAGCCAGGCTTATGATTTATAAGCAGTGTAGAGCAGTTTATAGTATTGAATAAAGATCATCAATTATTTGTCTTGCTAAGGTGCTAACTTTATATGTATAAAGCAGAGTGCATCAAACTGTTAAGTAACAGTAATTAACATTGAAAATATGAAAAATAATTTTGTTAAAAAAGTACCCTTATTATTACAGTTAAATATGAAACATCAATATCTAATTTAACTCTAACACATTGTTGCTTGTAAACATTGCCTAATATTCTAAGTTCCAAGGTGTAAAAGCAATTTTTCTAGAAAAGGACCTTTGCATCTACTCGAAAGCGTCAGGTACAATATACAAAGTAGACGTGAAAATAAAAGGCACAACATTTAACCTATCATTACCAAAGGCACAATACACAGAAATTCACATTTTACAACTTGATATATACAATGTCTGAACAAAATTATACAAAATATAATAAACTTGTGAGCTCAGGTGATGTACCAATAACTCAAATTTAAAATAATAAATTATGATTTATAAATATAAATAATTCACATACATGATGAAGATACAACAGCTACATCGGGACAAAAATACATCATATGTCACACATATACAAGAAAATCGTTATATTGAGAACTTCAACAATCTATCAATTCACTGTTTTTAATTATACAATTCCATATTAGTTTTAACATTTTTTTTATCTATCTAGACACGTAAACCTATTATAGGCACACATTTATTTAATCTAGTTATACATTTTGTCATGATAATATGGTAATTTGGAATTGAATACTTTTTGAATGAATACAAAATCGATACGTTCGCTATCAGTCAACTATCGTTATTACTCGTTTCCATAGAAACAATCAATGCGTATCGATAAGATATTTGTAAAAAGCCATCCCGAACTTAATTAAATAATCTTTGTACTCTTTAGCAAAAGTCGCTGCTTGATTTAGTAAAAGTACCGTAATTATTGTCGTGTCAGCGGTATGAATATTGTCATGTAAAGCTTATCGATAGGCTTTTAATAATAATAGCGTTTTTATCGATGCATAAAGTATCCAAATCCAAACACCACGAGCTCTCAAGGGGGGTACTGACCGGTGTTACGGTGTTATATTACATGTTACAAAGCGAGCATTCTTGAAGTCAATACGTGGAGACGAACACGATCATTTTTTTCCTAACGATTTTAACATACGCCATATTTTAAAATTTAAATGATCGCTGTGAATATTAAATTACAGCGTATTACACCAGTCAGTACCCATCTTCACAATGCGTCAATTACGCCTTCATCTTTCCTTCTATAGCGTATCAAATCTATTGGATGGTATAACCCAGACTAAAAAACATCATTTCAATATACTGGGTATCTCAAGACTGCTACCGAAAACGAAGCCGGGTGGTAGTTTTAGTGACTACAAACTCTTTTATATACCTTAGATTATTTATAAATAAAAGGTACACACTATTATTTTAGGAAAAAATGTATTTACCACCCAAATATGGTCATAGGAAAAAAATATCAAAAATATTTGTCCCTTTTTTTTGCAACTTTATCTGTTGCACTGTGTCTGAAGTCGCTTAAACTACCACCTGGCTTCGTTTTCGGTAGCAGTCTTGATATACCCTGTATTTCACCATTAACTTTTTACAACATTCATTGATGTGGTATGTGTATTTAATCAGTATCAATTATTAAGGTCTATAAGTCACTGTAGTGGTATCCATTTTGCCAATAACACATTTTAATTAACTTCTATTTGTTTGAGCAGTTATTGCAGAAAGCACTATTTTCGTCGTGTAGAATTATTTTAACGCTATTGTAAAATATGTAAAGGTGATATATTAGTTATTGTTATATAGGTGTAGACGATGGAAAGATTATTAAAATTGCAGAGAAAAAATACCTTGCTTATATTGCTATTACAGTTGGAAATATTGAGCTGATTTTGTTAAATATGACTTATACCTATAATCTTAGAGTAGAATTTTCTTTGCTGTGGAAATATGAAAATCTTAGAGAAAATTCCCACAACGACTAGGCAAGACAAAAACAATTGTCCGGGGCATAATTAAGACATGTGGCTTCACTTTCTAAAACAATAGAACAACTAAAACAATAGAGTCGGAGAGATTAAATTATTAACTTATTTCGTTAAAAAATATACATTGTGTTGTGGTGAAGAACGCTTGCCAATTTTTAAGACTATTTTTATAACTACTAATAAACATAATATACATTTAAAAGTATTTAAGTATCAGTAAAACTCAGATATCTGTACTTAACAATAAATTAATTAATATTTAAAATCACGAAACATTTGCTCTAGCAATTTCAAAATAGAATTAATCATATCGAACATTTCTAAGCTTTGTTTTCAATCAACAATAAATATTATACTTAACGAAAAAAATACCTAACGAAAGTATTTATTCGAAAATAAAAAAAAAACTGGAAATTGATCTTATAACGGTTAAAATTAATAAGCGATCTTGATTTCTATCTAAAGGTCACTCCTGAAAATAGACCAATCGAATCGACGATTTATTCGACACGTCCACATTAACTTATCTTGATTGGTTTATTGGCGGAGCCCATCTGAGGGGTTACTCCATACTTCGACACAACAAAGAGTGCTCGAATGTCGTACGTAAAACTGTATACTTTATCCTAAATACTTTATAAAATGTTCGGATTCTCGATGAAACGAGAGGCCGCGGGTTCGATCCCCGTAAATGTTTGTGCGGCCCACAAATATTTCTTTCGGGTCTGAGTGTTTGTGAGACCGAAAAGTCTCTCGTAGTTCCTGATACACACAACACAAGACTCGATCTTAGTGTGGGGTCAGGACTATTTAGTGACTGTTGGGTGTTATTTATTTATTTGAACATTCGAATTTCGTGTCGCAGTATAGAGTAACCCCTGGATAGCGATTGGGATAGACTATTGATTTCGACAGTTACCTTTTTTGTTTGTAAAACAGAGATTTAGCGATCAATAGATAGATATGTTCACTTAAATCTAAATATTAATACTAATATAATTTCGCCAATTTAAAACACCTTTGTAATAATAAAGTCATACTTATTATAAATGTACCTTACATGAATTATTTTTTTAAATACTATAGTATGTCGTGACGTGATCTAAATGGATCATTCGTTAAATTATAAATAAACCAAAACTTTGACTAGTATAGCGAATTAATACTTAAAACATGATACTTAAAAATAATTTGTACATGGTGGTGGCCGTGAAATAGTTTTCTATGGCATAAAAAACAAAAATGGCTATAGAGAAGTGGACTACGAAAAAAAATATATCGTGGAGTACTACATTAAAAAAAACATTATTGGCATAATTAACTGTTCTAAATTTACCAAAACCCAGAGGCATCTTAACAAAATCTAGTAGTTACAGACAAATCACACAATATTATAGAAACTTCGTTCGAATGGTGTAACACGGGGACACAACCTACGTCACAATAAGCACCGAACTAATACATGTGCGTTTAGTTTCAAATTTACATATCCTTATTATCGACAAGTCATGGCTCTAGAAATAAAAGGACAAATCTCGTTGATGAGACCGAAATTAATAAATCTCGTTTTCTAGAAATATCGAAAATAGACCAATAGGGGGAAAGATTAATCGACACGCCCACTTTTAATTTATCATGATTGGTTTATTTTGGAATTCCTTCGTTAGATAGCGTATACGATAACTTATTAATTTCGGCTGTTAAGATTTAGCTAAGAGATCTACGGAATTATTGATTTTATACAGAGGCAATAGATAAAGCGTATTCCAAACGATAATCTGGCAAGAGGGCTATTTAAACTATCATGTACCTATCACTCATATTGCTCATTGGAATCAACAGTGGCATTATACAACATTGATTTTTCTGTATTGGTTGTTAAATTTCACGGCGCAGTTATTCATATCGATGGCTTAATTATTAGAAATCGTAACTCCAACCAAATTTTACAAGAGGAGATAAAAACTATACACTGAAATTTTTTTCAGGAAAATTATATGTTTTTTTAAATTATTAATGTAGTTTGATTGTTTATGTGCACATTTTCAATAAAATAATGAAATAAATTATTTGATCTACAGTATTTTTCGCCAGATGGCAATAAAACATGATTATGAAATAAAAAATTGAGTCACAAACATTGATTAAGCCATCGATATCTAGCCAAAGAAGTAAAATGGACAAGTAGGTGATACAAGCATGTATGAAATATTTATATAACGCCACTTTTGTTTTTAAATTGTGATTATTATATTTCTTAGCGCCGCCTAACCTAGCGTCAACTAAGTCCCCTTATTATTAGACCCATAAATCTACTGGTCCCAAGAACAAAATCGTATCGTAAACTATTTTATTGGGAGATATTGTGCCCAATATAAACATATTTCTCCTGACAATAGGTTCGTTGTCATTGCACATTGACTGCGGCGCCAAAACAATACGCGCGTTAGGAAATAAAATATTATGCGTGTGATGAGCGCATCATTTTGTGTGACAATGTGTTACAATATTAAAGAAAAAAATATGATTCTTATTTTTTTCTTTCTTATTGCGATTAAAGGCGAGATAGTCATGCCATTCGCCTGATGGTAAGCGATACGAAAACCAAACACCAGGAATTACAAAGTAATGCTTGGCATTTCACTGCGGTTGCCATCCTGAGACATAAGATACTATACTATTAGACTACGGCTACAATGTCTTTCAAACCGGATACTAGTATTTTATTTCACGATACGATAGGATTTTGTTCTCAAGACCTGTCCAATATTATTATTTAATTGTGTACAAACATCACTCGCACGCCAGTTTACTATCAAACGAACTGAGAGCAATACCAAACGCCTGCAAAGCGCACAGGGGGTATCTGAAATCCATTGTGAATATATCCTCGGCAACCCGGCCGAATTGCATCACCACATAGTCAGGCTCAGAATCGTGTACAATCTGAAAGTTCTTTACACTTGCCTGGGTAACCCTGCCGTGGAAATTGAGTACATAGGACTGTGTGTCCTCATTCCATACTGGTGTCTTGTTGTGGAGGACTACAATGTCATCTAAATTCTGACTCTTCCATCGTTCTAGTAATGTCTCGCTGTCGTCTTGGGGTGCAATTGTGACTCGCTGTCGGTCCGGCGTCATGCCCGGTAGGATGACCGTCATTTTCCGAGGACCTTTGAAGCCTAATACGTTTGTGTCCTGCAATCATTAGTGGTATAATGTGTATCGTTATAAAAATAGGCTTTCAATTTGGTTTATGATAATCTTAAGGTAATGAGCTAGCTTATCAATTTAAAAACATCGTAAAAATGTAAAAAAAATATTAAGAGTTTTATAAACAATACTAGATTTTGTAGCTATTTTGAAATTCCTTATCATATTTTTTAAGTCATATTTTATTTGACTTGATAATATAATTGTACGGTCCTGTCTTACCAGTTTCTAAAATCTTAATTTTTTTTACGTCCTAACTGAATAAAATGGATTATTCATGTTTTGTTTACAAACAACGGTGTTTATAAAATAGGAACAGTAAAGTAACTTGATGATGCACGTCGTGGTTCGGCGAGACCATTAAAACGGAAATTCCTTGAAACACTGCCGAAACCGCAAAGTGTAACAGATAAATACAGTACAAACAACTGCGGAAAACATTAGGATTTTACTGACGAAATTCATTAAACTATAAGCTTTATTCATAGACTGTCCATAAAACTATTAACGAATGTTTTTTTTCCGATTTCAAATATTAAAAGAATAAAAACCAAATCCAAACAAAAAAAACCTATAAAGTAAAATATTTCCCTTCACTAAAAAGTAGGTTACATCGAGCCATAAGTCTTCGGACCGACACTAACGGCCGCTCCCAGAGACAGTTAATACTAATTAAACCGTTCCTTAGTAAAGATTTTGTACGTAAAATCTACACTTAGTAATTATTTAATTGACATTAAATGTCTCTAAGTACGGCAGTAAGTTTCATAGTAAAATAGTCATTCTTCTTTACAATCGGGGATGCTGAAAACATCTAAATTTAAAGAGAGAACTGATAAATCAACTCACATATACAACAGCCGCGAGCTCATGCCTGGTCTTGGCGTGGTCATGCTTGCGCCACGCCTTTCCGTTATCATACACTGTAAACGCAGTGCCCAGTAGATTGGACCTCAACTTCCCAGCGAAGCTGTCCGCCTGACGGGTCAACTCAGGTCGGGTCGGTAGATATCAGGTAGTTGGACGTAGCCGATTTCTTGCGTTTGCGACCTGGGTGAAGGAAATAGGGCTTCTAAATGCTTGAAACTAATAATCCATGACAGAAGGCTTTTGTGTTAAAGTAGTGCAAATTAATCATTGTCCCCTCATTGATTACCAACTGGTACTGGTGGTGGGTAGGTACCACCACAATATTTTTTTCTCGATTATTGTAGCCAGAGTAACTACTGGACATATTGAGACTTAACATCTTATGTCTCAGAATGGCGAACGCAGTGGAATACCAAGCATTGCTTTATAATTCAAGGCATTGTTTGGTTTTGCTACTGTCCATGAGCTGTCGTATCGCTTACCATCAGGCGAACGGCATGGTAGTCGAGCCATTCATGGCAATAAAAAAAATACAATAAAACTTTTCTGATACACCAATAGTCTTCGGAACAGTAAATGCTGGTACTCAACAATAAACAAAATAAATTCTACCTGTAAGTAAAATAAATTTTTTTAAACAATAATTAATTCACTTACCAGCCAACAAGAACACTTTCTTCCCGTAATCTTTCTCTAAATGCAAGAAGTACGTTGGGTACAATCCTCGATCCATTCCCTTACGATCGCGCGCTATCCTACACTTGTACAGGGTGCCGTGTTTAGCTGGAGTCACTACAAACGTCTCCACTGCACCTTCTACGGAACCTTCGATTTCTGGGGTCTGTCAATTGAAAATTTTATTTTTAGTATATATACTCGTAGTAATGGGAATTCTTGCTATTTCAAATTAACATCACAACCTTGTTATTTTTGAAACCTTAACATGCTCTATATTTCTGCTAATGCTAATTTCCCCGTATTGAATTTGTAAACAACAAAACCGACCATATATTATAACTATTTTCACGTCTAAAATTACACAAATAAAATTAACTGTAATTGTTAAGCGGTATTTTTGCGGAATGTATACCGCCTATTTAACTTACTGCTCAATATATGTATTACAAGAAATTACAAAATTTAGCTAATTTACATAACATGTTATTATCGACTTGACTTGCTATTTGTGATTGCTATTGCAATTTTTTCTGACACTACATACTCGTAACCGTACTTAGTAAACGGTCTAACTTCCGAAATCGCTCCAAGTATCAATGAGCAAAATCTAACATTAAAACCATCAAAAAGTATCAGTTATCAAATTTATAACTAGGCATTCGCAACTCGCAATATACGTAATACACTACTATATACCCAGAGAAAAATCAAGCAATATATTTTTTGATATTTTCTCTCTAAAATAATAATTAAGTAATAAAACTTTCTAGCGTGACTATATTTCCTAACCCCTCTCAATCGTACTCTCGATTATAGAAGAGGCCCGTACGCTGGGGGGTAACTCTATAATCCGACACGAAGTTCGAATGTTCGAACGATGAACTTCAACATACCGGGTATCTCAAGACTGCTACCGAAAACGAAGCCGGGTGGTAGTTTTAGTGACTACAAACACAATGCAACTAAAAATTGCGCAAAGAAACGCGACAATGATTTTTATGATTTTTTAAATATCGTCATTGATTGATTGATTAATATGGTCATAGGAAAAAAATAACAAAAAAAAAATGGTCGCTTTTTTTGCAACTTTTTCTGTTGCATTGTGTCTGAAGTCGCTTTAACTACCACCCGGCTTCGTTTTCGGTAGCAGTCTTGATATACCCTGTATAAGATAAAGTATTTCCACTTCTAAAAATCAATACTATTCTCTATGAAACTTATCATTCACTTCGAACATAGTCAAACATTACGATGTCTGGACATAGGATTCGAACATTTCGTAATGTATTTAGGCATATTCGTGCAATTTTACGTGCGATGTTCAAACATTCGTCGTCGTGTCGAAGTACAGAGTAACCCCACTGCAGATGGACGTACAATGTACATATATGGATTGGCACAGTACTGTTTATGAATACATTACTTTACGCCCGTATTGAAAGTTCTTGTATAGTGTGCGTTAGCCGAACGAGCAAGCGAATCGTCTGATACTAGATGATTACTATTTTCTAAAAATATTCGTGACTTAAAATCTGAGCTGCCAGCATTAAAAAAGGGGGTAATTGTCGAGCCTTTGATAATGTCTCTCTTACCTTCATACTAGTTTTCTATGAGTCTAGGCGCAGTAAATAGTACCATAATATCGGTCATCTGGCAGTGGAAGCGTTATGTCACCAACCATACACACTATTGTCTAAGCTGGCCTTAGAATTCAAATGACATACCGCAGAAGGTTTAAATTTGCCTCTCCCATTCATTTTAATATACACTGGTAATAATACTAGTCACGTATTTTAGTCAATAAAGTTTTTATTGTTTATGCAAAAAGCAGCTAAAAATTTACATATTTCGTTAAGTTAATTAAACGTTTATTTATTTCTTTACTATTCAAGGATCTGATAAGCAGGATGAATAAAGTTTATTCTCTAGTCTAGCAAGTGAACTCATATTTGCTAGTCATTGTGACTCGTCGTACTATTAATTTATAAGTCATTCATTTATATTTGTATTGTCCCTGCCTTTATTCTCCACTTATCTTACTATATTACGTAATTCAAATAATATACAAAGCAATATGTTTCAGGGTTTTTCCTCAAATTCATTACACCTGCGCTGTTATACATTTGTAAACGATTCAAGGACTTCTAACATGAATTGTTAAATGCGTCGGCTACAATGTTTTGTGTTACCGACATTTGGACTCTTGATTTGTTTAGCAGTGGCTTTTATTAGTCATGTGTGTATTGATAGTCAATCACGCACTAAAACGGTGAAGGAATACATCACGAGGAAAACTGTATAACCATAGCGATTTGTAAGAATTTCTATGGTAAGTAAAGACCGCCATTCCGTATTAGGCCAGTGTGGTGGACTATATAGCCTAACCACTTTCAATCGTACTTTCGATTGTAGAGGAGGCCCGTGCCCTGCAGTGGGACGTATGTACAGGGTATATCAAGACTGCTACCGAAAACGAAGCCGGGTGGTAGTTTAAGCGACTTCAGACACAATGCAACAGAAAAAGTGGCAATAAAAAGCGACAATTTTTTTTTTGTTATTTTTTTTCTATGGCCATATTTGGGTGGTAAATACGTTTTTTCCTAAAATAATAGTGTATACCCTTTTATTTATAAATACTCTAAGGTATAAAACAGTTTAAATTATTATTTTAGCAAAAACTAAGGATTTACCACCCAAAAATGACGATATTTAAAAAATCATAAAAAATGATTGTCGCGTTTCTATGCGAAATTTTTAATTGCATTGTGTTTGTAGTCACTAAAACTACCACCCGGCTTCGTTTTCGGTAGCAGTCTTGAGATACCCAGTATATGCCTATATGATACAGAGTACATAGATCGATACACTCATGACCGAAGTTGATTATGATTATAAGTGTTTAATTGGTTCGAAAGATTGAACATTGGTAAGCCAGCTGTAAAACCTTTATCCAATAATGGAACATGAAAAAAAAACATACGCGCATCTTACATAAGGGTATGGTAGAACGCACAGCCAAAGATAGTAGAAATTGTAACAATAGATTATTTCTAATACAACGGTTTCCAAGGTAAAAGAACTGAAACATAGGCGTGTAGCTAAATCTCTAAACAAATTGGTCTAATTTGAAGACTGACCCTTAAATATACAAGATCATATTATTTTAACCTATATTCCATTTTTAATACATACCAGACTAGGCGAATGATCACGACGCACGTTCCGCCCTTGTAGGGGGGCGACAGCGGCATCAGCGCATACGTCATCAGTGCTGACGTCACGGCCCACACTGCACACTGGCACACTTTCGTCATCTTCTTCCCCACTACCATCGCCTTCTCCAACAGTTAGCACTTCTATTTGATTACCTAACTCTGAAAAATGGAGCTTTTTTGATAATAGGTTGGTCAGGGGGTTAGTCTATGATAGGAAACTAAGTTCGAATGTTTGACGTACGAAGTAAAAAATTTAATACTCCTAATAATCAATACTATTCTCTATGATACTTATATTTTTTTCTGAACTTAGAATTCCAATATTTCGTGGAGTATCGCGAACTTAGTATCAGATCATTTAGTAACCCTCCAAAACATAACAGTTGATTATTCTAGGCTGATGAAACAGATACAAAAAACATTATAATTACTTCTTAGATTTAAGCGAAAGTTACCTATACATTGAAATAAAAGCAGTCGGGAAGATAGAAAACCAAAAAATTAAACCAAGATAAAACGGCGATAAAATCCGTGAAAATAAGTTTTATTTCAAAACATTTTGTAGCTATATTAATAAATACACCCACAGGCACACAAATATAAAGGTACTAAGTCTAGCCTGAATCCAGGAGACTTTTGGTGTTGGTGTATGCAGTGTGCAGGATTCAAATCCTATGCCTTTCGTTTCATAGCCAGCTCTCGATCAACTGTACAACGGATGCCGCGATTTATTTTTCTGTGATATGTTGTAAACTTTACAAGAGAAAAATGATAAGTTTATTTATTGTTCAATAGCTGGCCTTTATTCATTAAAGATAAAAATATATATTTTTAAATTGCTATTAGTAATATAGTTTTTTTTCGGCACTATTGTACACAATAATTTCTGTACAAACTTGCATTTTATTGTTATTTGATTTATTCTCATTGGTAAATGAGACCGTATTTCAATTTAAATATCCAACAAAACTGGCCATTGTTCTGGCAAAAGCCAGCATTTGGCTGAATCAAAAAGAATGAAACATAAAACAATAACACACCTTTAATCTCTCAAAAACAGTTTAAACGGATTCATTAAAATGAAACTGGCTATTGTTCAATGTTTTTTATCTTGCTACGAATGGCGAGACGAGTATGCCATTCCCTTGATGGTAACCGATACGATCGCTCATGGACAGGAGGAAAAAGCCAATTACAAAGCAATGCTTGGCTTTTCACCGCGCTCGCCATCCTGAGACAAGATGTAAAGTCTCAAAATGTTCAGTAATTAATCTGTCTACAATGTCCTTTAAACCGGAACACAACAGTGCAATTACACTGCTGTTTGACGGGAGACTAGACATTGTGGTGGTACCTAGCCAGATGGCCTCTATTATATGAGAGACCTACCACCACTAAACTTAGCTTGAAAATTTCTCCAATTGAAAATAAAAAACTATTTGAGTTAAAGCATAGTCATTTGATTTGTTATGTTTCATCCTACATTATGTTATTCTCACTAGTATGAGTAGGTAGAGTGGAGAATACAATGGCTGTCACCCCATTCAACATTGTGACTCACAAGACCATATTCAATACAAGTGACTGTTGTGGTTTTAACTGAATCATGTGGTTTTCTATGAAAATATCGGAAAAAATGTAATGTAATTTTCATTAAATACTTGAAATTTGAGAATCACTGTAAAATTGATCCATGCTAGTTGATATGTCGTTTTGAATTGAATGAAATTATATTGAAATCCTAGGTTGGATAATCTACCATTTGGGTTTTTTGTTTGAAATATATCATATTAGTCTGAATTTGTGTCTGATTGTGTTAGTTTCACCTTCTATCATGATTTGGGAATAAGATAAACTTAGTGAATTTTGGGTGGTATTTCCAGCTATACAGGATACAGCCATCAGTTTATTTATGAATGTAAACATGAATAGAATATTTAAAGCTTGTATAATAGGTAAATAGTGGTATTTTCAGAACATTTGATATGTTGATAATAAAACTTACTGACATGTAATTTTCTTCTTAAATTATAGGATGTAACTGACTCATTAATTGTAGGTAAGAAGTTTCTCCAAAGTCTTAAAACTAGAGGGTTGAGTAGGACTTTTTTTTACAAAATTATGAACTATCCAACTTCAACAGTGAAACAATAACAGCATGTACTTATACATTAAACACATTAACATAAATTTAAAACATGCTGATACATGTATTAAAAGTAAAGCATAAGTGACATATAAAACTTTTTGACTGTTGCGTTAATTGAAAGACAAAATATAATTTGATAATTTTACATTTATAAAATGGAAATCGTTTAACACATCTGGTTTGTAGAGCACACAATACAGCTTCTACAGAAGTAGAACAACGTAAACGCAATTAAATTTCATAAATTACTCATAAAACAACTAACAGTACAAGAAAGTTTAGTATGTCACGGGAACCAATTTAAATGTAAGCGTTGATGTTTGACTTACCATCATATGTAGACATTCTATTAGTTTGCAGTGGTATTACTTGGTCCGGATTGATAGGCGACATAAGAAATTGCATCGGACCGTCATAGCCTGTCATGAAAGGAAAATAAAATGCGCATAACAAAACTATGTTAAAAACCATGCATGAATAAGCAAACATCGACATTTGTACATGTACTTAATGTTATCTGTGTTGATTACGTACCATGAAGCTCTCGGGAACGGCTACCTGATATGGGACGCTTTGCTGAACCAACTCTTAGGTCATTCGATTGTACCATTCCAGAATTCTGCCTTTTTTGTTTCATCTTCTGCTCCATTAGTTGTCGCTATAATTACATTATTCTTTGTTATTATATTAGACATGGTCGCACATTCGCTTAGGCAATTCAGAATAAAACAGGAAAAATGAATTTAATTTAGATTAACGCTGAATATTCACTTACTTGTTGTTCGATTTTTTGATCACGCATACTTATTGAAGCCATTTTCACACGCTGAATATGCTATTTATTAATATTTAGTTATAGATAAATAGAATAAAACACCGTTCTATTAGCTTTTATCTCAAAATTCAATAAAATAATTGGCATTTTGTAAGCTCATTTTTGTTTATAAATCATCTTGCCTACCGTTGCCCAGGAAAACAGTATTGCCAACAATTAATAATCACTAGCGTAAATATTTAAAACAGTGATCAAAAAGACTTTTAAATAAGATTATTAATTGAACAATGGCTTCTCTAATAGAAAAAATACTTAATTACAGCTATTTAAATATGATTATCTTGTGTTGTATACAAATAAAGATATTTTCAATCAAAATTCCATTTGACAATGTGGTCGAAAATTCTGGCGTTGATGACAGCGGTGATTATTTTTTTTACATTGGTATCCTTTTTTTAAAAATGGCTCCTACCCGGAGTGTTCTAGGATTTTTAAATCCAAAAACCTTTAGTACAGTTTTTACAAATACTATTACGAAACCTACATACCGATTTGTGAATAAATGTAATAGCTGTGATCGATTTTTGGGGGGCCCTGCAATTTCGTCGGTGTCTGTGGCTCATAAAAATTGTAAGTTTTACATGCTTTCATTACATCACCTTTTTGAATTGTTTTCACATGTTTTATGGGTTTTCGTATTGGTGAAGTAATTTGATAAATAATGGTCTATATTATATTTGCACCTTGTCCCTTTTCAAGGAGTACTTGTGACGTTTTGTGAAATCTAACCTCAAATGAAATTTTCATCAGATAACTTCGCGAAACATCGGTATATCCACACTACTAGCAGTTTAAACGCTCGGGTTGACTACTACAAGGTTCTGGGGGTGTCTAAAAATGCCTCTTCCAAGGATATCAAGAAGGCGTACTACCAGCTCGCTAAAAAGTACCATCCCGATGCCAATAAGTCCGACCCAGAGGCGTCGAAAAAGTTTCAGGAAGTGTCTGAAGCTTATGAAGTAAGTAAAACATGGAAGATGCATACTTTTATACAGTCTTTAAAATGTATAGTATTGTGTATCTCAGCTGATAAGGAAAGCTTAACGCCCAAATACTGGAACGCAACTTAATATAAATGGCGCTTAACTACGTTAAGAGCGTATACACCTTGCGCGCAAAGTCAACTATAGGTATTTCTTCGTTAATTTCACGCACACATAAGCGACCAAAGCTGTGTGCGTAGGGCTGCCGCGTCGGCTCGCTATACAATCGGCTCAAACAACTTTGATCCGTGCGCTTCAAATATTCAATTGAAATGTAACTGTAATATAATATCATAAAAATATTTTATTTGCATTATAAGTAGACAAATATTACTGTGCAAGCAAAGAATAATACAAATTTTGGATACTAATCACATTTTCGTTATTATTACATTGTTAAGTTGCATTCAAATCAGTGTTCAATCAGTATACACTACGGACGTTTTATTAATCATTTCGTGTTCGAACACATAAATAGTGTTAGGGGCCTTACAACCCCTTACAATTACGAAATATATTTAATTTTATATTACAATACATAACATAATTTAACCTCGGAATTACATCCCATTATATTACCTGAAACATAATTTATACTCACTTCAAAATCATTGTAGGTAATAAAAATAATTAAATATTTTACTACCAAAGTACTAAGATGTGGTAATCGCATTCCGCGCGTGGCTATTTTTACTACGCGCGGCATAAGCGACTGCAGCCAGGCCGGAGCGACGAGCGATACGTCCTCCCTCTAGAAGGCCTTGCGGCGGTCTGATTTGATCCACGTCGGACAGCGTGTTTTATAGTGGTTTTTAAAATATTTGTAGAAAACATGAAAACTAATTTTGTTGAAATATAAAAATGGTAATTTATTGATAAGATGTTCTTCTATTGTAATATGCAATTGGTATAAAAAATTATGTATGATAAGTTGGTGAAAAAAAAATATGTTCTTGACAAGAGTTTCTGAATAATTTCGCATTGTTTAAATTTTTATTTTTCAGGAACTAAACACAAAAAGATTATTTTTCTCAGCAAAATCCCTCCATAAGGGTCTTATTAGTCTGATAATATTTTTATTTTCATCTTATATTTAGTGGTTTCAGATATCTTAAGCTTCTAAATTGCCATTTAAAGCCTAAATAACGAAACTTGTGTTCAGTAATCCTTATAGTACTCACAAATTATCCATCAATCTATAATGTTTTCCACCAAAATCCCTAGATGACAGCCTTTTCTAAAATTAGTAATAATTATTTTTCCTTTAAATTGTTTATTGGTGGCTATTAACTCATTTGAAAAGTCCTGTTTTTAAGCCAAAAAGCGCGTGCAGGGTATAAACGCTCTTAATCCCGATTAAATGTACTGGCTAAGTGGGCCGTGCGCTGTTAAGAACAACTTATTATTTGAATGGCGTTCCAGTATTCGGGCATAAAACTATTATACTGGTAAATATCTCACGTAAATTAAACCTCGTTAATTAATGGTTTAATGAGGTTGTGACTGTATATTCAATATATGGTATTTATTGATATAATATTTTGTTTATTACAGATCCTTTCTGATGACACCAAGCGTAAACAGTATGATACATACGGAGCTACATCAGAACAGATGGGAATGGGTGGTGCACCACCTGGAGCAGATGGTTTCACTCACCAATGGCAATATAAGTCCACCATAGACCCCGAGGAGTTGTTCAGGAAGATCTTTGGTGATGCTGGATTTAAGAGTGATGCTTTCAGTGACTTTGCAGAGAGTCAGTTTGGCTTTGGGGCATCCCAAGAGGTAAAACAGTTTTTTTTAATCATGTTATTTTGGGTGGAGTTCTCATAAGTGTTTCTGCCTATAAATATTTATTTCAATGAGTTTTAACAGAAATGCATAACTTTTTTTAAACAATTAAAAAATAAAATATCGAATTATTTTGTTACACTGAAATGCAATAAATTTAACTGTAGTTGGATACATTGCAATATAATTAAAATATAATTATAATGTGTGCAGGTAATAGTTAACCTACGGTTTACTGAAGCAGCTCGCGGTGTCAACAAAGACATCAACCTGAATGTTGTTGATACTTGTCCCAAGTGCCAGGGCTCCCGCTGTGAGCCAGGCACAAAGGCCATCAAATGTACTTATTGCAATGGTACCGGAATGGAGACATTTTCCAGAGGTCAGTTTGATATGACACAATTTAAATCTAATTTTAAAGTATAAATTAAAACAAAAAGTCTAAGGTCAATGAATAGAAGAAATAATAAGAAGAATAGAAGCAATGGCAGCTATTGGTGTTGACAAGATACATTTTTTATGAACTAAGTTTCACATTTTACAGATTTAAAAAGCTAGTTTCTGATTTCATTCAGTTAAAATTTCTTATAACTTACATTGAAGATATTGATTCTATCAAGCAATTAGTTTGATCAAATGTTGTAAAGATGGCTTTAAAAAAGGCAACCTAAGAAAAAAATTTCATCAATGATACCTATTTAAATTTACTTAATAAACTCATTTGCAAAAAAAAACGGGTACCTAAGCAATGAACCATTTCAAATGTTACTATTGGTTTGTTTGATAATTATAGGTTGTTTTACTTTCACAATTTTGTAAATTAATAAGCAAATAATCGTTTTCGTCAGTATTATGATAAAATTTTGATAAAATTTATGGATTTTAATGCTAAAGTTCACTAGTAGTGTATGCTCGCTAGTAGTGCATATGCTCGTGAAGTAAAAGTTAACAAAGATTTTTGTTAAGTTTTTCTTTAATAAAGTAAAAGCAGATAAATGTTTAGTATCGAGTGTGATCCCCTCTAGCTGAAATCACAGCTTGAATTCGTCTGGGTATGCTAGAGAGGATATCCCGGATACTTGCTTGCGGAATACGTTCCCACTCCGCGGTAATCACATTCTTCAGCTCTCTGATGGTCTGCGGAGCCGGTTGTACTGATCTCACGCGTCGTTTCAGAACGTCCCAGACGTGCTCTATAGGATTGAGCCTGGTTCTGGAAGAAAACCATGTACCCAACTACGGGATGATCGTATTCTTGTGAGTCGCGCATTGAGAAATCGCAAGTCTTCGTATGTGGACCTTAAGAACAACCTTGAAGAAGTAAGAAATGTGCATATTAGTCTATGGACGGTCAGGAGGAGGCTTCTCGCGGCCAATATACGCAGTCATCGCCCGGCCCGCGGCCCTAAGTTACTCCGTGAGCACAAAATTGCCAGGCTTAGGTTTGCTCGAAATTGTGAGTCATGGACTCAAGAAGACTGGAATAGGGTATTGTTCTCCGATGAAGCCAGGATATCTCTGTTCGGTGAAGATCGACGTCGGCGAGTGCTACGAAGACGAGGAGAACGCTTTGCAGAGGCTTGTTTTGAAGAAATCACACCTTATGGTGGGGGCTCTGTTATGTTTTGGGCAGGAATAAATTCAATGGATCGTACAGAGTTAGTCTTCATTGAAAATGGCTCACTGACTGGACATCGATACATAACGGAAGTTCTAATTCCTCATTCACAACCCGCATTGGCCGCTTTAGGCGAAGACTCAATTTTTATGGACGACAACGCTCGCGCCCACCGGTCTGGCGATGTGGAAGCGTATATGCAAGAGGTCGGCATTCGTCGTTTGGATTGGCCAGCTCGAAGTCCCGACCTCAATCCTATAGAGCATGTCAGGGACGTTCTGAAACGACGCGTGAGATCAGTACAACAGGCTCCGCAGACCATCGGAGAGCTGAAGAATGTGATTACCGCGGAGTGGGAACGTATTCCGCAAGCAAGTATCCGGGATATCCTCGCTAGCATACCCAGACGAATTCAAGCTGTGATTTCAGCTAGAGGGGGTCACACTCGATACTAAACATTTATCTGCTTTTACTTTATTAAAGAAAAACTTAACAAAAATCTTTGTTAACTTTTACTTCACGAGCATATGCACTACTAGCGAGCATACACTACTAGTGAACTTTAGCATTAAAACCCATACATTTTATCAAAATTTTATGATAATACTGATGATTATTTGCTTATTAATTAAATTTTTTACAAAATTGTGAAAGTAAAACTACCTATAATTATCAACAAACCAATAGTACATTTGAAATGGTTCATTGCTTAGGTGCCCGTTTTTTTTTGCAAATGAGTTATTTTAATATTTAAATTTACTTCAAGTCTTATTATTGTGAAATTGAGGAATTTTCTTATTTTTCAGGTCCATTCGTGATGAGATCAACATGTAGACACTGCCATGGCACCAGAATGTTGATCAAATTCCCTTGTGTTGAGTGTGAAGGAAAAGGCCAATCTGTAAGTTTAATTGATATTTATTTCTCTGAGACGAAAACAATTAAGTAATCATTTTTAAATATAAATAATATTTTATTAAGAAATAAATATGAATAACCATAAAAATTTATTACAATTGAATCATATAACTATTTTATTTTAATTAAATATTCCAAATTGATTTAATTGAATTGATGTATTGTAAGTTGAACTACATAGAAATTTGCCAAGTTTTACTGTATTTTCTGTTATGTCATTGTTCAGGTGCAACGTAAGAAAATAACAGTGCCGGTGCCAGCGGGTGTTGAAGATGGACAGACTGTGCGCATGTCTGTTGGCAACAACGAGATCTTTGTCACTTTCAAAGTGGAGAGCTCGGCGTACTTCAGACGAGACGGGCCTGATGTACACACAGATTGTACCGTGAGTTTGCAAATATATGTATGGTTTAGGAAATCTGGATATTCTGTATATCTATAATCTTCTATAATCTGGATATTCATGGAAATTAGGCTTTAGTAGAACTTCACAAAATATACAAGGCATATTTACATATATACGCTTTGCATGTGACATTGCGGTAATATCTATCCAGGTGGCCTCCCACATATGGGAGACCTACCACTAGTAATGCATAGTATTAAAGTGTTATGCATAGTATTAAGTGTATTTGATTTCAGATATCAGTGGCACAAGCCATGTTGGGCGGCACAGTTAGGATACAAGGTTTATATGAAGATCACACTATACAGGTCAGTAATAATAGAAACACACACTTCCGTTTGGTTTTAGTTTTAACACTTAGACCTTAGTGACATTCTCATGGCCTTTTGAGCGAGATTTGTATAACTTTACCCATTAAATGCTTGTGTAAATAAGTAAAAGTAGTATAAGTAGACTTATGCCGCAGGTTAGTATACATTAATTAAGAATAAGGAACATACTCTTCCGTTTGGTTTTAGTTTCAATACTACTGGCCATTAGTCAAATTTTCATGGTCTTTTGAGCGAGTTTTGTATAACTTTATCAATGAAATGCATGTAAAAAGTAGTATAAGTAGTTGTGTATCGGTCTAGACTCTAGACCGTTATTCTACAATGACTTATCTTATAGTAACACTAATTTCACTTCCATTATAATATTTTCATTTGACAGCCTCCGTAGCGCAGTTGGTTAGACGCCGGCTGTGAAGCGAGAGTCCGCGGGTCCGATCCCCGCATTGAAACTATAGTGGGAACCACTGAAATAGTCATATACATAGTCCTGACCCCACACTAAGATCGAGTCTTGTGTCGCCGGTATCAGGAACTACGAGAGACTTTGGTCTCACAAACACCCAGACCCGAAAGAAATAATATGTGGTCCGCAAAAACATTTCTCTCGGTGCGGGAATCTAACCCTCAGCCTCGTGCCATGGAGGCTGTCAAATACATACCAATACGTTACTCATACATTTCAATATAAAAGCGACATTAGCACTTAATAAAGCTAATATAAAGTTTATACAATGATTCCAGATAACGCCAGGCACGTCGTCTCACAGTACTATCAGATTGTCTCGGAAGGGCATGAAGCGAGTCAGCCAGCATGGTTACGGCGATCACTATGTACACATAAAGATACAGGTGCGTGTTTGTTATTTAAATAGTCTTAAAATTATCTATGTACAAGTTGTATCTTAACAGAATAAGTAATGAGTAGACTGATTTTATTAATTTCTGTTTATTTTATGATAATTTTTATGCCCCAATTATAGTACAGTTAATGCAATAGTTTTCTTGCAACAAATATATATTTTAAAATGGAACTAAAACTTGTTATGGCCTAACCTTACTATATGGCCTAATCCATCTCAATAGTACTCTCGATTACAGAGTAGGCCCTTGCCCTGCAATGGGACGTATATGAGCTGATGCAGATAGGCAGATTAATAGAATTAAGTACCAACAGACACAGACTAATTATTGGTCTGTGTGACTGTTATAATCGAGAGCACTATCGAGATGGATTAGGCCCTATAGTAAGGTTAGTAATTAATATATTTCACTTTAAAATCACTTCTAGGTTCCAAAAACATTGTCGGAAAAGCAAAAAGCCCTGATGTACGCATACGCCGAATTGGAGGAGGATACGCCCGGACAAATCCACGGAGTTTCCTACGATAGAGACGGTAAGAAATAACAGCATTATACAACCGCTTCTAACGACTGCTTCACTGTGGAAAATATTTTATACTTATATAAGAATAGCAATTACAATTTGTGTTCATTGTATGCAAGCGTAGTGTGATTTTAAATGCTTTAAGAATGAACAAGGGTTATTTGGTTTATTAGGTAGTGTTGCATAAAAAATATTTATTTTACAGACAAAAATAAAGATAGCACAAAAGAACAAATACATCACACAAATCGTGATAGCGAGGAAACAGGGGAAAAAAGCAAAGCTTGGACCTTTATCGACAGTCTATACGAATCATTTCAGAACAACAAAGCAGTTTTCGTGTCGGGTTTTGTTGTTTCCGTTTTCATTTGTATACTGGCTATGTATAACAATCCATATGATAAATATGGAGTTAATAAGTTAATAACTGAGACAGATATTGATCCGGCTAGGGAGATAGACAAACCGTTAGGGTATCAGAAAAGTATAAAGAAACAAAAGGAACAGTATCCGGAATTGTATGAGGCTTGAAGGGGTGAATAGGTTTATGTGATATAAATGTACACATGATGGACTTAGATTAAAAAAACAACTTAAATGGCATAATTATTGCCTATTAATTTAGAGGATCATTAAAGGAATATATCATGACTATATTTAAAAAGATTAACAAACTTGGCATTTATTTACCATGTTTTCTCATTTTTGCACCCACATTACAAATTGTCTATATTAGTATTTGGGTATTGAAAACTACAAAAATATGAAGTTCTTACAGAGAAAAGTACATTGTTACAATCAATTTTAGTTGTCATACCAGAGGTTCCCAAATAAATGCCATTAAACTTAAATTTAATGAGGATAAAAATGTAGCAAATTTTATTTATAATTATATTTATGTTGTTAAATTGTTTGTTGTAAATATTTATCGTGAAAAATAAATAATTTAAGGCTGATGATTAGTGAACATGTTTTTGTAAAAGTTACCAAGTTTACAATAATATGATTCCATCAAATGGGCTTAATATTCATACATAAATATAAATTTGTCATTTTATATTAAAATTAAAAGTTATAATATTTATGAGAGCTTTGTCGAATAATTTAAAATTTTGAATGCCTAGGAAATAATGAATATAATGTGTTAAGTCATTAATTATTCATAATATACATTTCATCAGAAAAATCGAAACACCTTGCAAGTTTTTCTTCTGTAAGGATTATCAGAAAAAATGTGTTTAAATTTAATTTGAATATAGAACATCAATATTAGGGTTTGAAAACCTCATATGATTCACAATAGTGAAAAGTATAATAATACAACATTTGACATAAAAAATATACCCTACCAATTTTTTTGGTGATCCTTACAAAACATGAACTTGCAAAGTGTTTCGATTTTCTGAGAAATATATTTCGTTACCAAACTTTTGACCTATTTTGATAAGTCACAAATGTCTGAATGTGTCTGAATGATGGATATAGTATGATGGTATTGTAACTATGTTGTAAATATTTCACTGAATACATTGTTTCAATGTGATTTCGTTGTTTCATTTCAAATCCTCTTGCAACCCCACACCATCATGCTATAGCCCGCGGTTTTTAGAAACACCATTTATAACATATATAGAAACACTATTTATAAAAATAATTGGAATTCCGTATAACCAATTTTAATATTGTTTATAGGGGAATCGATGTAGCAAGGCGCGTGAGTTTAATTTTATTAGTAAAGCCATTTGAATTCATTTTAATGTAATTCTTTGGATGAATGTAATAGAAGTACTGTAACTTGACATAGTAGATTACATACCGTATTGTTAATATGAAATCACATAGTCACATTCATACATAAATAATTTATTAAGTATTTTACATAAATCGATTATAATCTCTAGTTATTCTAAAATACTTGAGAAAAAATAGGCTCAAAGTAAATAATTATCATTTAAATAGACTAGTTTTTGTCTGTAGAACTCTGTGTAAATAATTTATTGTTGGATATATCTAGTGTTATATATTCACGTAGTAGGTTATATAAAATACAGGAATAAATAACTGTTAGGAAATAAAGGGCATAATGATCAGCATAACTCGTAATATCTGAATGACTATATGCAATTACATGACATGTGCTTAGTCAAAAACACCTCTATAAAGGTGAATTAATGGAAATTTCTAGAACAGATTTTTTTTAGGTTTTGGAAAATCTGTATAATATACCTGTTATTCTAGCTATGAGGTCCAGGAAGATTAATCCAATTTCTGACGCATGCTATAGAAAACCGCAAGTAATAACTAAATCATTGCACTGCACACACATACTCAAATACGGCAAATAACTTGGTATATAGCAATAATGCTATATACCAAGTTATTTGCCGTGGGTGTACAGAAGCTACGGGACTTTATTCTCACAAAAACAATTATTTATGGATATCGCAACTTTTTACCTGCCCGTACGAGGTTCGAATCCAACACCCTTTACAACCGGCTTCTCAATCAACAGCGCCACAGTAAAAATATTAACATCATATCAATATTCACAGGTAAAAAAGTATCGATAGCAGAGCCCCACAGCATGGTGGACGCGGTCAAAGAGGCGCTCAAGAAGAAGAAATCTATTGAAGGTTCATCTGAAGACGATGACTTGAAGGAGTCCAGGAGCAAGGGTTAAACCAATATCGACTTATTCGGTTATAATGTTATACACAGTGTAGGTAAGAGCAGTAAGAAGGCTGCTATAGTTAAGCCGGTATTGTGTCGAATGGCAATTGGCAAGTGATCTTATTGTTAATAGGCACTGTCTCGAAGGCATTGCACTTAAAACCAAGCGCAAAGCATTGCCCTTCTCAATATTAATTTTCTTCTTTTGTTAAAGGTGGTGACGAAATAAATTAGTTTAAATGCTAATACATATTGTATTTATTCGGAGGCTTCGCTTGGTGTCATTTGTACTACATATGCTGTCGTTTTAAATTTAATTGAATTACTATAATGGCTAAAGACGATGAATAAAAATTGCATTATGTTGACTTACTGCTCTTACTTACACTACACAGCTTGGGTATAAGACTCGAGATATGAAATCTTCGTAGAAACAATTCCAATATTAGGATTATCTGCACATATGTTACTGCGTATTTTTGTTTAAATTATTTTTGTATACCAAAAACGGTGTACCTCGGTCCCGCGCAACTTTTAGCTGTTCTGTGATAAAGTTTGTGAGCAACGTGAAATATCACAAATAAAACAAATTTTTGTTAGCTGACATTTTAAGGTTGTTTCAAATAAAATATTTAGCTAAACAAAAACGAATCATATGATTTAATGC
Source organism: Hyles vespertilio (assembly GCA_009982885.2). Taxonomy (NCBI): domain Eukaryota; kingdom Metazoa; phylum Arthropoda; class Insecta; order Lepidoptera; family Sphingidae; genus Hyles; species Hyles vespertilio. The sequence continues at coordinate 6,376,650 of CM042817.1, read as the reverse complement.
TGTATATAGCCGTTGACTAGTGTGTAGGAAATGGTAGTAAAATAAATAATGAAATTAAATGGGTATTTTATTTCCTGTCCCGTATTACACTTCACAAATCGTATTAGCCTTTTAAAGTCGGATGTTCGAGGGATTAACCTTGGCTCAAGGCTTTAGAATTGATTCGAATGTTTTGTTCACTCTTTTTAGTTTTAATATCAATGTTAAGCTGATTTACATCTATGTTTATTAATAAAGTGAATATCTCGCTATTCAAAATAATCGTGTCAATTCTAAATCCTGGTGTAAACTCAATCCCTGGTTCAAACGAGTTTACTTATAAAGCCCATTGTCTTAGATTATATACATGTCTAGATTGAGCAATGCCAACAAACGACGCGCTAAAAATGTCCCCACTTTTGTTGATATGTGTGAGTACCGGTCGTGTACTTATTGTAATCCAACTGTCAAGGTGTGTGTGTTTAGGGATGCCTACTCCAGATTATTAACTTAACTTTTCTCCATTATTTGATAAACAAAATAGGTAAAATAAAATAATTTTCTTTATTTAAAGTAATTATACTATTTATCATATTTATAACGCATTTTAGTAAAAACAATAAATACAATAGATCAAAACCCATTTCCTGTTGTTTGTTCCGGAATAGAATTAACTCTTAGGATTTATTGCCTGGGCTGTGTTATCTGATTCCCGTATTCATGAAAAATATCAATCATCATAAGTAAAATGTTCGGAACACACGGCTGAAGTCTTGTGAGGCTACAAATGGTCTTCATTTCGTTTCCGGTGTATAATGTCTCTCCAGCAATTTGCTAGCACGGAATCCGTAGGAAGCCTAAAAAATACATATTAGAAAGAACTAACAAAATTACTATAAAGTGCATGACGTCATGGGTTTCATTCATATTGTGTAGGTAAGTTATTATTTGCTCATCAAATAATTAATGCCATTATGCTTGTTCTTCTTCTGATCGAAATATGATATAATGATATTTGTATTTTATCTCCCATAGTTTCACCAAATCTCCCTAGTAATAAATTGACAACACTGGCCAATGAAACTCATCTTCAAAATAACGAATTAAAAGTTCGTGTTTTCTTCAAATAATAGTGGTTTGACAACAAAGGTTACCGATGAAAAGTGATATTGGTGTTATACAGTTTTACCACATAATTGCGATACAATTCGACAGCACAAACCGGCATAATTAATTATTTTTCGGGAGCACGTTATCCATATGTAGTTCAAATGACACTGACGTACGTGAGAAGCGAGTCTACCAAATTTGGTAGACTTTATTTGGGCCGTGCGGTGAGGTGTGATGTGTCATCTAGACATGTATATAATCTAAGCCCATTGTATTTTCATGACTTGATAGCATTGAGGCACTTTTATTAAACATACGTAAACTCACGCCTTTTTCCCAGAAAGGGTAGGCAGAGGTTCAACCAGGACACCCGTATTTCGCCTTGTATGGTCCCTCCCATAATGACGGGTGCAAGCCTAACGCAATATCAGCCATAAATAATTCACATTCACTTTTATTATAATCTGGTAATAAATCTATTAAAGCTAAAAATAGTATATGCATAGTACCTACAGGGTATCTTAAGACTGCTACCGAAAACGAAGCCGGGTGGTAGTTTTAGTGACTTCAGACACATTGCAACAGAAAATGTTGAAAAAAAAGCGACGTTTTTTTTTTGTTATTTTTTTCCTATGGTCGTATTTGGATGGTATATTATTTTTTTTCCTAAAATAATAGTGTATACCCTTATATTTATAAGGACTCTAATTTATAAAAGAGTTTAAATTATTATTTTAGCAAGAACTATGGATTTACTACCCAAAAATTACGATACTTAAAAAATCATAAAAAAAAGTTGTCACGTTTATTGCGAAAATTTTTATTGCATTGTGTTTGCACTCACTAAAACTACCACCTGGCTTCGTTTTCGGTAGCAGTCTTGAGATACCCAGTATATTGGACGTTGAAGTGGTGTTAGGTGTCAATATATTAATTTATTTATTTATATATACTTTATTGTACACCATGAAATAGGAAAAATAACAGATTAAATACTTAAAACTAAAGACATGGTAACAATAGGCGGCTGCGATCTCTTCCAGGCAACCTTTGGATAGACTGGTTTGATATAATAAAGATCTAATGGGGCAGTACATAGGACGAGATAAAAGAAAATTATACTAGATGTACATGTTATATATTATGTTTTAAATATAACATACTTATATACCTAAATTATAAATACATAAATACATACATATATATATATATATATATATATATATATATATATATATATATATATATATATATATATATGTATATATATACAGGGTATATCAAGACTGCTACCGAAAACGAAGCCGGGTGGTAGTTTAAGCGACTTCAGACACAATGCAACAGAAAAAGTTGCAAAAAAAAGCGACAATTTTTTTTTTGTAATTTTTTTACTATTGCTATATTTTGGTGGTAAATACATTTTTTCCTAAAATAATAGTGTATACCCTTTAATTTATAAATACTCTAAGATATAAGAGAGTTTAAATTATTATTTTAGCAAAAACTATGGATTTACCACCCAAAAATGACGATATTTAAAAAATCATAAAAAATAATTGTCGCGTTTCTATGCGAAATTTTTAATTGCATTGTGTTTGTAGCCACTAAAACTACCACCCGGCTTCGTTTTCGGTAGCAGTCTTGAGATACCCGGTATATACACATACATACATATATACAATTATGACAGGAATAAAGATTACTGTAGTGATAAGTAATGTTCCTTAACAAGTCTTTTAAAACTTGGCAGCGTCTTGGCTTGTCTAATTGACAGTGGTAATACGTTCCACAAGCGAGCAGCATGGATGGTAAAGGACTTGTCAAGAAATGATGTGCTGTACTTGGGAATCTCTAGCGTTAAATTCTCTGTTGATCTAAGAGATCGCGCATGAGTGTGACTAAGGAAATTAAAGCGGTTCTTAAGGTAAAGGGGGGTGTAGGGATGGAACAAGATACCATATAAGAGTGAGAGAATTCGAGTATTTCGGCGAAAACGTATTGATAGCCACTTGAGTTTGACTCGAAATTCGGAGACATGGTCATATTTGCGAAGACCAAATATGAATCTAATGCAGACATTCTGAAGTCTCTCAAGCTTTTCAATTTGGGCTTCGGTGAGGTCAAGATAGCTAGCATCAGCATAATCAAGGAGAGGAAAAAGAAGAGATTGAACCAGTGCAATCTTCGTGGGAATCGGAAGAAGATTCCGCAATCTCCGCAAGGACCCCGCTGCAGCAAACAATTTGCAACTAACTTGTTGCAATTGGGGACCCCAGGATAAGTTTTTGTCAATCAGAATTCCCAAATTCTTGACAGTGTCACTAAATGGAATAGCACAACCATCAAACAGAATCTGAGGTAATTGATCCATATCTAATTTTGATATCATCCTGGGGCTGCCAACAACAATGACTTGGGTCTTAGTTGGGTTGACTAATAGCCCGTGAGTCTTACTCTTACTTTATCTTAATTTCACAAGATGTTTTAAATCATTTTGATTAAAGTTTTTGTAAGGATTACAAATAAATAACATTATGATCAATATGATAGATAAACATGTAATCAAAATGATTTTTATATTTTAATCCTCAACCTTCTCGATTTCAAAGAGCCTGTATTTCTCGCTCATACTGTTCACGGCAGGGCTGTTGTGTCGCTTTATGCTGGCCAACACACAAGACAGAAGGGTCATAGCGCCTTCCACGTAGAAGCCGTAGAGAACACGGACGTGGTCTTTCACCTGGAATTAGAAATTATGAAACATTAAGGAATCTCAATCGTATTCTCGATTGTAGAGTAGGCCCGTGCCCCTGCAGTGGGACGTATATGGGCTGATACAGATACAGATACAGAAACATTAAGGAATTGAGGAGACTGACATAATTGTGTTTAATGGCAACATCTGACTTAAGGTAATGTTTTAAGTGCATCAGAAGGTGCATCATTGGCGTTTACTTAGACATAAAGTACAATACGGCAAGAAATGCAAAACAAATATCAACGATCCTGTGTTTTCTGGAATGTTTATATTTTTCTATTGATATTTTTTAAATTATGCTTATACCAGTGAAGTGCAAGACGAGCATGCCATTCGCTAAGCGATACGATCGCTCATGGACAGACGCAAAACCTAAAAGCACCATGAATTACAAAGCATTGCTTGGCATTTCACTGCGCTCGCTATCTTGAGATATTAGATGTTATAGCTCTATGTCCAGTAGTCACTCTGGCTACATTTCCTTCAAACAGGAACAAAGTAGAATTTTCCAGCTACACAGTAGAGTAAATGCACTACTGGAGACATACACATTTCGGTGTACTCACCTATCGTCTTCTCACATATTATACGATACGATTGGATGACAGAAACATGTTTTAAATGAAATGATTTTGGAGACTGTCCCGCCCTCACACTCACCACTGCCACTCCTGTAAGCCAGGATCAACAGCAGCACGCAATGTAATGACATCGAGCATTGCCTCGGCCTAGGCCAGCATCTCTCAATCGTACTCTCGATTGTGGAAGAGGCCCGTGCCCTGCAGTGGGACATACATGGGCTGATACAGAGTCTTCGGTAATGTCTAACCCGTCTTTTTACTCGCAACGAAATTAATCAGAAAGTTACAATAATAGGAAGAGTTTGAAATAAATTATTGTCCACTTCCCTCTGTGCAAAGCGGGTGACAAAACACTAAACAAAAAAAGTAAATAACCTCATAAAAGTCTTTTACAGCCAGAGAAGCCAGCTGTAAAGCACCACGGATTAAATCATTATTACATTTAAATGGGACCTACTATGTGAGCTGTTATACTTGATTCCAGTAATAGATATGGCAAAAACGCCGCAAAGCACGGAAGTTCTTCAGAGTCTCTACAAGGTCCATGTAGTATACATCTCCAGATTATATTTGCAGGTGATTCCACAAGCTTAAAAGAGTATAGTTTAGACGTAAAGTTACCATGGCCCGTGAGAAACTGTGATACGCAATAAGGGACTGATTTTATTAAAAGTGTACGTTAAGAGCGTTTATACCCTGCACGCGCTTTTTGGCTTAAAAACAGGACTTTTCAAATGAGTTAATAGCCACCAATAAACAATTTAAAGGAAAAATAATTATTACTAATTTTAGAAAAGGTTGTCATCTAGGGATTTTGGTGGAAAACATTATAGATTGATGGATAATTTGTGAGTACTATACGGATTACTGAACACAAGTTTCGTTATTTAGGCTTTAAATGGCAATTTAGAAGCTTAAGATATCCGAAACCACTAAATATAAGATGAAAATAAAAATATTATCAGACTAATAAGACCCTTATGGAGGGAGGGATTTTGCTGAGAAAAATAATCTTTTTGTGTTTAGTTCCTGAAAAATAAAAATTTAAACAATGCGAAATTATTCAGAAACTCTCGTCAAGAACATATTTTTTTTCACCAACTTATCGTACATAATTTTTTTATAACAATTGCATATTATAATAGAAGAACATATTATCAATAAATTACCATTTTTATATTTCAACAAAATTAGTTTTCATGTTTTCTACAAATATTTTAAAAACCACTATAAAACACGCTGTCCGACGTGGATCAAATCAGACCGCCGCAAGGCCTTCTAGAGGGAGGACGTATCGCTCGTCGCTCCGGCCTGGCTGCAGTCGATTATGCCGCGCGTAGTAAAAATAGCCACGCGCGGAATGCGATTACCACATCTTAGTACTTTGGTAGTAAAATATTTAATTATTTTTATTACCTACAATGATTTTGTAGTGAGTATAAATTATGTTTCAGGTAATATAATGGGACGTAATTCTGAGGCTAAATTTTGTTATGTATTGTAATATAAAATTAAATATATTTCGTAATTGTAAGGGGTTGTAAGGCCCCTAACACTATTTATGTGTTCGAACACGAAATGATTAATAAAACGTCCGTAGTGTCTACTGATTGAACACTGATTTGAATGCAACTTAACAATGTAATAATAACGAAAATATGATTAGTATCCAAAATTTGTATTATTCTTTGCTTGCACAGTAATATTTGTCTACTTATAATGCAAATAAAATATTTTTATGATATTATATTACAGTTACATTTCAATTGAATATTTGAAGCGCACGGATCAAAGTTGTTTGAGCCGATTGTATAGCGAGCCGACGCGGCAGCTCTACACACACAGCTTTGGTCGCTTATGTGTGCGTGAAATTAACGAAGAAATACCTATAGTTGACTTTGCGCGCAAGGTGTATCCGCTCTTAATGATGTGACCACCATTTAATTTACTATGCTACATTATAGCATACCGCATACGGTCACCCAGCTAGTACCTACCCATAAAAATATATAATTCCGTGGTTTCGTCTACCCATAATCCCAAATCAAACTTGTAGAGTCGGCAAAATATGTTTTTATAGTCGAACTTGCAGAAAGGATTTGTATTTTACGATTTATGATTTTACGACGGCCGATCAATTCAACCCTTCAGGGTAATAAAATAAATCCGAACTTAATAATTTCGAGAATCATAACTTTCTAAATATTGCTGTTTTAACTTCTTGACCAGTAGAGCTGGACCCGATGTTTGTTTACGACAAATGTTGCCATGACACGTGATTAAATAACTTTTATTATTTTTTAATGTAAGTGCGTGGTGGCCTTTTGGTAAACGGACCAGATGCAGCTGCCAACATGTTAAGGTGGTCGCGGGTGAATATCCCGGAGCAGTTATTTTTACAGGGGGTAATCAATTAATGAGATACTTTATGAACAAATTCGGATGCTGTCTTCGGATACACTAAACCAATGAGGCGATCGATGAGTGATCGATGATGGATGAGGCGTAGTGTATTATCTTAGATAAGTATTTTACAATTACATTTTCCAAGCCCCCACTAGTGGTAAATTCCAGCGGGAACATGACTACTTCAAGTGGTTCTTTGTCGCGGACCACACCGAACGTCACAGCGCCACAGACGTAGTATGAAATCATCGCCAGCGGTACGCAACGGCATATGAAAAGTATACCGAAGATTCTCTGAAACAAAGAATTGGGATACTGGACTAGCATTAGGCGGAAGTGAATGTGGATGGATTTGAAAGTCGTGGAATAAATTCAAAATATAGATTTTACGGGATTTTCAGGTGCATGGAAATATGGAACAGGCGGAATTCTCTTAGTGAAAAAAAAAACTATAGGTTAGTTTCTTCTTTGCATGAAAGAAAAAATTAAATAATTCTTTGATAAAAGAATATCGGCGAGGGCCAGAAATGTAAGCTAATATGTGTCCTTCTGTAGGGTATGGATAGTGTTGCCAGATTTGGTTTTTGAAAATTCGGGACAGGACATTAAAATAAGCGGGATTTTGAGTTCTTCAGCGGGACGCCTACTAAAGAAGAGACAATAATTATATTTTTTGTGATTTCACAATTTATTACTCTCCCTCTTTCTAGCAGCATATACTTATCACATGGAAAAATGTCGCGTCTCTGGAGGCTTTCAAAGACAAAAGTTGTTTTTGGTTAATAGTATAATAATGGAAGCGCAGCTCAATCAGACCAAGCACCATATCTCTCGAGGCTTCAATTCATAAGGCGCCATGGTTTCTTAGCATGGATAAACTCACGCCTTTTTCCAGAAGGGATATGCAGAGGTTTCTTAGCTTACTCCAAATATTTCAAAAATTTACTCGCAACGATTTTGCATTTTCCTCTAGCGTTTGCTATGGGTGTACATCGAGTTATTCCTTAAATTCGCAGACTATAACTATTCGATTTACCAGAGCGATCTTTATTTCCACGATGAAAATTTATATTTTCCGACACGTCTTTGCACATGAATTCTGAGAAATTATGCTCGCTATAATGCTCGAAGAGAATTAAGTGAAGTTAAGATGAGTTTTTCTTTTGAACTACATCCACATGTACATGTCGTAAAAAAATCGCCAGAAATGCTCTCTAAACCGTATGAAACTTGAAATTGTTACGAAGGAATTTTCATTGGAGCTAGCTAATATTCACCAAGACATAAGTTCACTAACAGTATTTCCTTGCACATGTATTACCATCTAAAATAAGAAAGGAATTCGTGAACAAACCGCAAGAACTTATTCAAAGCCCTATATTTTTTTGGAATCAGCCTATCGAAACAACTTTAGAATCGAAATAGATACTAAGTAGGTAAATAATTGTAGGAAAACGCGAAATACAGTACCGATTATAAATAAAAGTGTGTAATATTTAGTTTTTTATTCGTTCTGAGAGGGGTGGTCAAAAAGCGGGACATTTGGCGTCCCGCCGAAGGTTCAATCGGGACGCGTCACCAAACCCCTGAAAAGCGGGACGTCCCGCGTAAAGCGGGACACCTGGCAACACTAGATTTGGACCACCGCTACAATGCGTGGGATTGAGGCTATTTAGCTCACCACATGGGCTATTTGCAGACTGCATGTGTCAGCTACATGTAAAATATTCATTTAAACAATCTATAAAATATTGTAAGTTTTGAGTTAATTACGTTATAATCCAATTTAAAGCATAATGGACAACAGCTCACCATAATTGTCTTGTGGAAATTGGACGCTTTAGAAGTTTTCAACACTTCCGAGATTCTGCTGCAATTAGGGTTACCTGAAATGAAATAATGCAAAATTATTTAATTTTTCCTTTTTTCCACTTCCATGAGATGCCTTTACAGTACGTTACCGATCGTAATAATAAATAGAATAAGTAAAAGGCTGACACAGACAGTTTTAGCGATGAGATGACACTCAAACCAGAGGCCGCGGGTTCGATCTGCTCTTCGAGGTTTGTTTTTAGGTATCAAAAAATCTACCATAAAATCATTGACATAAATATATGGACATGAAGAAGAGCGCGTAAAGTGGTCCGGTCCGACGAATGTGGTCCGAGACTCCAGAGCATCTACAGTAGAGCGTTATTGAAATTAGTCTTCGCTCACAACGATTTTCAAGATGGTTGCTTGTATTATGATAGAAAGTTCATAAAAAAATATTTTATAACCAATAAGACAAAATGTATTCCTTACTTTAAGTTAATTTCACGTCGATATGTTTTGATACGCCAAATATACCTAGTCTTAGTTTTTTTATCATTGCATAATATATCGTAAATTATAATGCACGTGATTTTAATTGACGTCAAAGCTTCGTGTTCGACTGTTGGATGTATTAATTTATGTATAGCCGTAATATATTTTAGTATGCAACCTGTGAGGGATCTAAATTATATATCGGTTAACTTAAGTACCGTCGTTTAAGTTTCCGGACGTTGGAAAAGTTTGTTTAAATAGAACGTTGTAAAAGTTTCCAGTTAACAATTCTGTTCGCATTGTCTTCATATTGGATAGAATAACTAAATCAGTTTTGTTTTGTTAAGTTTTAATAGTTAGTTCCTGAACATATTGTAATGTCGGATTTCTTAGTTTCTATAGATTTGTCTAAAGGATAAATTGTCCTGGTTAATTAATCGTCTCTCGATTTCACCAGGCGAGAGATATAGGCGGAAAGATGCTACGTACTGAAACGCCACGCGACCCAATCCGACGCGAAAGTTAAATTAAATCTTACTATTTTATATGACCAGAAATGGATCAGAACCCTACTAGGCTACGTTGCGTGGCGTTTTTATAGTGTGGTTCTGGCCATGAATAATAATACAAACTGATTTCACTAGCACGTCTTATATTGCTTCGGGTTGGCGTTTCCGTAGTATATTTTCGCCTTCAATTACAAAAAAACTCATTAATTTCTACCTACCCGCAATGAGCTACTGCCTATTACAATACCTTACAAAAAATGGGTCTAACCAGTAATTACAGGACTGCTGTTTAAACACAAGGAGCGAAGCTACAAACTGTTCGATATTGCTGGAAGCGTCGTTTAGACGGTTATTAGCGACATTATCGGGCCGCCACTGTCGCAGCCCCTCTAATAAGAATTGTTAATTTGCTTAATGCTTTGTTTAATCCGCTTGCTGGTTCGGGCTTCGGAACGCGTTTTATGGGTGCGTTAGACTCTGACATCATACTTTAGAATCATGTATTTTTAAAACCTCAACTTTTACTAATAAATACTAGCCTGGCAGTAAAGACAGACGGACAGACAGTAAAGTAAGATATCAAGTTGTAAATAGCTGATTCTACGAGGTTATTTTTGGTCTCATCACACACAGGCTCTAAATAGTTGCTTGCGGGTCATGGAAACATTTACATATTTCGCTTCGGAGACCGAACCCTAGGCTGTTCGTTTCACAGCCAGTTTTGTAACACGCTGCAGAAAGACGCTGACAAAATGGCCGTTAACGATTCAATAGGACTAAAATTTAAAATACATTTGCAATTTTTCCATCATCATCATCAGCCCATCCGCGTCCATTACTGGACATAGGCCTCTCCTATAGCACGCCACTGGGCTCGATCTTCAGCCCATCGTCTCCAATTTTTCCATGGTAGGTATCATTAGCTAGATTGTTTGCATGCCTCTAGTATTTATTAAATGAAAAAGGCAAAATAAAAGTTTTATTTAACCCCATAAAAATACCACTTAAGCCTTTCAAAATGGACGCGTTCATTATAAAACGTTAGCGTTGAGTTTCATGTCCAATTGTTCGGCTTTATAAAATAACGAGGCTTAGCGAGACATCCAGACAGAAATGGTTTATTTTTTATACCAATTCCTGTTTCGCTTTCAGCACTTATTCATTACGTTATGCATTTGAATATCTTTATTCAAACTTTTTGCGGAAGCCATTTCCATTAGTGGTTTCTTTGTTGGAATAATTTGTTAAAGAAGTATTTTATTTCGAGATCGTATTTTTTAAGCAGAAAAGTAAAATCACGGCATCTTAATTTTCTGGAGTGTAACGCCCACAAAGCCGGTTCGTTTCTATAGTACCCAGTCAAGGTTAACTGTTATGCGGCTTTACCGATTAGCTATTTCTTTTAGACTAAAATAAATATTTCACCACCAGTAAATATCGAAATACATAATCATATAATTTTAATGAACATGTATCTCGTTGAAAAATGCATTTCACTCCACTTTACGTTTCTACGAGATAAAAATATTAAGCTGCAAAAAATTTGGGCCACTTCAGACAGACCAAGTACGCCCCACAACCGTCCAAAACGAACGGCCGCATTTAACATTATAATTTCTGTGTTAATATTCATGATTTATAAAACATCCCTCTGTGGACTGTCAACTTGATAATATTGTGTTAGATAATTGGCAGTAATAATAGCAGTTTGTAAAGAGAAAATGTGCATAAATTGTTGAGCTTAACGCTCTATAATGGCTGTAAGCTCTAATACTTAGGCGTTTGTTACAGTATAAGAGTATGTATCAATCGTGCACATTATTTATTTTATTTATAAATTCTTTGTTGAACACCACATTACGAAATAAGACAACTCGTTTTAAATGAAGATGACAGTGACAATTAGCGGTCTTATCGTTTACCGCGATTTCTTCTAGTCAACCATTAGATGGACTGGATTGAAAAGAAACTGGGAAGAAAAGGGCGGTCACAACATATTCTACGAAATTCGCGAAAGTGACAGCCGCAGGTAATTTAAATACAGTAAATTCTTTGAACTGGAATCTATATTAACTGTAATTTTTTAAACATAGGTCCGGTTAAGAAGCAAACAAAAATGCCACCGCCAATGAACACACTACACTTAAATCATAGGAGCGTTACTCTCAAAATGCTCGCGTTTCTAGTTGAAAATTAAACTAATTTCCTGAATCAACTTAAGATATATTGGTATAATTCCATCTAATTACTCTAAACCTTTATCTGCGGCCGCGGGGGCAATTAACCCCTCACGCTCGGCCTGATTACGTCCCTGGCTGCTGTTAATTAACTTTATATGTTAAGTAAATTAACTTACAGGCATGGTATATCTTAATTCGTCATTAGGGTACTAGCTAAGTGAATTAGTACCTAATTGGGGGTTGTTTTAGGGACCTGTCTTTAAAGATTAAATCCCTGACTTTATATTAGTGTGTAGATTGTACTTAAGATTGGAGGGATATGTAGAGCATTTAGAAATCCTTTAATGAGGAATTGACCGAGTCAATTTAATTATTAAAAAAAGGTATGATGAAACTAATTGTTGCTTTTGTTAGAACTGAAAGAAGACAAAAAATATGAGTTTTGTCTTCATTTGTGATGTCCTCTACATATCTCTTAAATGAACGAAACTGCAATGAAACTATGAATTTTTTCTTTTACAGTTTTTGAATGGAAAATTTACCATAATTATGTGTGCAAAACGGTAATTCTCGGTATAGCACGTCAACGCTGAACGACGCAGTACAGATTTTTTATTCCTGTATCTCCAGAAAGTTGGGCATAGTTCTCTCCAATGACGAGAACATTGATTTAAAAACCAAGAGAAGGTACTGAAGAGTACATTTGGATTATCAATATCAATGGCCGTGAAATCGCGCCATCTGGATAAAAATAAACATAGATACGGCGAAATAAAATTGCTAAAACAAATATTTAATGAAATAAATAAATTTTGTCTTAATGCTGGTAAGAATTATTAACTTTTATTCTAATAAAATTGTATAATTCTAATTTCAGTAACGCTCCACTGTAATACACTGAATCGCCGCATAGCTTATGTCGTCTAAAACTGTACGCGCTCTTCGCCTATCCATATATTTACGTCAAAGTGTGAGAGACTAATATTTTTTTGCTGTTTGGAATTATATCTAGACGGTATTACATTTACCAACAAGAGCAGTGCAGTCATTTTCTCAAGCAAAAAAATACGTCCATGCCCGCCACATTTCCTCAAAAAGTTTTTCACACAAAAATCTACTGACTTGCCAAGTACAGGTGTGGTACAGGTGTCATACAGCGCCCCTAGCGGGCATGTTGGTAAACATTGCGGTGGATGTTAAAATATTTACCTACACCGATACGCTGGCGATATTGCGAAATGTCAGGGGTGCTCTTGTATCGGATACAAGTTTACATTACTATTTAAACATGGACATAGTGGGCGGTCTTTTGTACAAGGTGTTGTTGAATATCGACTGGGTCGCTCGGGATATGAGTCAGATATGGCAATAAATTAAAAAAATTCTGACGCTTTCAATAGTCACGGAAAATTATTTCTTATCCATTTCTTATCACTTTTGATTCGCGTACTTACAGTTACGGTTATAGGTTTTCGAATTATGAAATTAATGACAAATAATAAATAAACGTATATATAACTAGCAGTTATATTTACGTTTATAGCAGGCTCGGTTATACCCGGGTGCAGATACTCATTTTATAAAATTTCTTCGTATATGCTAGATTTTTCACTACTGTTTCCGTACATTCATAGCGTGATATATAGCCTATAACATTCCTTGATAAATTACACATCCCACACAAACCTATTTTTTCTATTCGCACTTATAGTCAGTAATTCCTGAGATTAAAGGTAACAAACAAGCAAACTTTTCAGCTTTATATTATATATTAAGTATAGATTGTAAGTACGCCCCTGCTCTAAGTTATTTCTAACTTTTTTTATATTTGGCAACGGACTGTGATATTTTTTATGTCGGATATCCAAAGTTTCCTCCTACAAGGATTTACAAAGCAACTTTATAAGCAGTATCCTTTTAACTTATTGCACCTTTTATGACAGATTCTAGCTGTAACATGGCTCTATCTTTAAAATTAATTATTAGATACTAGTGAGAAATTCAAAGTCGGTAAAATGTACTCTTAAAAGGTATTTTACATAAAGATACTTAAGTGCCTCTAACATTATGAATATTGAAACCAAAGCTTTCAAGAATAAGAAAGGAAAATGTTTTTATCTTTTGTTTTTTATATTGGTTTAATAATGTTTTTTTTATACCGTGGTTTCTTCGAAGTTTTAACGTGTATTATGTTTTCAATATTCACCAAAATGTATTATACTATTTCGATGTGCTTAATGAGAATAAGTATAAGTGCGTGGTGGCCTGTTGGCAAAGGGACTAGACGCGACTGCCAACATGTTCACGGTGGTCGCGGGTTCGAATCCCAGGGCACACCTCTGACTTTTCCGAGTCATGTGTGTATTGATAGTCAATCACCACGCACTAAAACGGTGAAGGAAAACATCGTGAGGAAACCTGCATACCATAGCGATTCATAAGAATTTCTATGGTATGTAAGTCCGCCAACCCGCACTAGGCCAACGTGGTGGACTATATGGCCTAACCACTCTCAATCGTATTCTCGATTGTAGAGTACGCCCGTGCCCTGCAGTGGGACGTATATGGGCTGATACAGAATACAGAATGAGAATATTTTTGACAAGTGTGAAACGAGAGGCCGCGGGTTCGATCCCCGCAAAATTATTTGTCTCGGGTCTGGTGTTATTTGTGATACCGAAAAGTCTCTCGCAGTTTCTAATACCTACGACACAAGACTTCATCTTAATGTGGGGTCAGAATTATGTATGTAACTTGGGTGTATTTATTTATTTATCATTCTTCATATCATATTAAATAGTGATTATTAATTTATTATTACCAGACTGCTTTTAACATTTGTAGTTTATGCTAAATTAATAGTAACATTGTTGTTGTGTTAGTTCGACCGCACGGCTGATTGGTTGAACCGTTTGAAATTACATGCTATGGTATGTAACAAGTAACAACAATTCGCTTTGTCATGAAACCATTGCCTGTTGTGGTTTTATTTCAAATGCCAGTGGAACAATTAATTATTTTTGCTAGTACGTAGGTGTACGTTTAATTAAATTTATAGTACTGATAGGCGAGTACATTGGTTATTGAAAATAAAAGGTATTTTTCAACGCAACACTTAGATTTTAGGATTTTTATCAGTATTACATGCCGCAGACTTGAAAAAAATTAACTTAAAACAAGTTAACTCAAGACAGAATATTACTGGTAGGTATTGGAAGTAAATTAAAAATATGGATTTAAAATGAATGTCGAAAGAGTGATAAATATACATACATAGATATTTTCGAGTCCAAATGGACTACAGTACTTTTTGAGCACAAATTATGCATAAAGAGAAAACCTTGGACGAGCAGTAAGATAGTAAAAGTAAACAAAGAAAGTATTAACGATATTTAAGATATTACTCCTGAGATAGCGCGCTGTCAACTTCAAAAGCCATGACAAATTATTATTGATGATAGTTTTCTAACAGATAATAGTACTATCGACCCGATCGATAGGACATCTATAAAATCTCGAAAGTTAGATCCATCATTAATATCGAAGCTATACGTAAACTTACTTTTACCAAGTTACAAAATAAGAAAGTATTAGGTATAGAAAAAACATGAAACAGATTAAATTAACCTAACCAAGTAACAAAATTGAATAACAAAACTAGACTCCTATAATTTTGCCCAAAACACGACCGAAATCATGCGTTAAATCAGGTTATAAACACAAAGCCACCGAGCAAATGTAATTCACAAAGTTATTTAAATTAAATTCGCCCCAAGTACCCTTTAAACCTTGTCTGTTAGCGTTTGGTGCGTAAGGGATTACGTTTAGTACATTTAACATACCTTTTTTATTATCCAGCACCGTTTTCTGTTCCATAAGTGGTATTTTCTGTTGAATCTTCCTTCTTAAATTGTCTCCAAATGTTTCCACGTGAATGACTATACACGTGCTTATGTTCACCACTGGAAATATTTTATTATTCGTTATGGAATTGTTGGAAGGAAATAAGATAGGAATATACCGCGTGATATTGACATATTGCAAATAACTTCGTCCACATGTTTGTAACCACCCGAGGAAACATTGTACCAAGTTAGATAAAAATCCACCTGATAGTTTTGTCAAAAATCACGATTTTGTATTTCGTAATTTTCGATCACTCTGTACATGCACGAGTAGTTTTGCCGCTCAGCTGACAAAGGACTTTGACCCCGCAAACATAAAACTTGGCGAAATAGAGATCCCTCAATATGTTCTACACTACAATAATTATTATTAATGTAGCCTAGAACATGATCGTTATTTTATAAGTAAGTAATAATGATTAACTGGTGTATTTTTTAGTAAGCATTTACTCAAATACATACACTAATTACTAGGCACTCTCAAAATCCAATATACATATTAAAAGGTTTCTTGAATATTGGAAATACATACACGGCATTTTAATTGCACAATACATAAACTTTAATTGTAATCATAATCATAGGCCACAAAAAAAAATCGGTCACGTGACAATCGGTCCAAATAAGTATACATGAATAAAACTATGCATCAAGAATAAAATTTCTTTCAGCTTTTTTTTTACACAGTTTGCAGTAAATTTTAAGTATTGTTTGAATCCAACACGCAATATTTCAATTTAACATTTCCAAAACAATTTTACGTAAACGTATCCTAACGCGCCATGTTCCTTCTGTACTTTGCATTTACTATAATCACTTGTTGCCAGATCATACATCTTGTTATTATTATGTCATAATATGCAACTGTCCCTTTTTCGCCCTTGGATTGAGTATAATTATAAGAAAGTGACAGCATACGAAACATTGTTGAAGTAGTGTTGTGAAATTATTCGAGGACACTTAATCGATATTTTTTTATCTCAATATTATTTAATATTATAAATATGGATCTAAATCAAGCTTTACTATAGTGTGAGTTGACTGGAAACTTAATATTATGTCAGAAATATCATGGTAATTCGTTTTTGTCGCTTACGGTTGATTTTAATAATTTGGAACATCTTCAATAATTAAAACCCGACGTAAGGAAAAAAATCAAACCGTATTCAATTCTTTTTTAAGAATCCCTGACGTAAAGGGTGGTAGAAAGTTCACCTAACGTCAAGTAATATTGCCATTGACGAAATTATTAAAAATAAGAATTTAAGTAATTCCAGCAAATGAGCAAGCAGATCATTTTATGGTAAATGGTCACTGCCGCCCATGAACGGGAATGAGCGGGAAGGAAAAAGCCGGCAATCTTACTCACCGATCGAAACGCGACAGCGAAGCTGTCGCTTCAAATCATTCGCCTGTGAGACAGCGGTACCTCCCCGGACGAGCCTATCCATTCATGCTGAGTATCGGGGTGCCCTTCGCTCTGGGATATCCGGTGCCGTCCACAATGCGTGTGACGTTAATTGAGGGGTTTTTAGCATACGGATATTCTGGAGTAGATATTGTTAGGGACCGATCTCGGCCACAATATCCGCTTTTATACCGGGCTGGAAGGCCAGAGACACTGATATACCCCTTTCGACCCCCGGTACCCCCCCCCCCCCCCCGAGGTATCGAAAGGGGA
The DNA here is from genome assembly GCA_009982885.2 of Hyles vespertilio. Classification (NCBI taxonomy): domain Eukaryota; kingdom Metazoa; phylum Arthropoda; class Insecta; order Lepidoptera; family Sphingidae; genus Hyles; species Hyles vespertilio. Next base: position 6,359,234 of record CM042817.1, on the reverse strand, counting down.
GCTTAAAGCTTTTTCTCTTGAACAAAAAATAAGTGCACAAAGTTATTTGACTAATCTCGAAAAATGACAATAACTTGACAATATTTAATGTTTCGAAAGTAAACTTTGTGAAATCTTAATTTTATACAAAATACACCTATGTATTCGCAGCTGTAGATTGTTTTATTAATTAACTACTTACGGGTAAAATTGCTTCGAAAAGTAAAGTTGACACATTCGACTAAACTACAAATAATCGATATCGATTTCGAGATATTTTAATCACGGCCCTTAATTTAAATTACCAATCACATAAAGATTTTTTTACGCCAATCAGAGTATCTCATTTGAAATACTATTATCCAATCCAGTTACGTAATTACTGCATCAACCAATCCATCCAATCAATCCATAGGGATCTTACATTTTTTAGCAAATCCTAATGTATGGTGGCGCGGGCGGCGCGGCGCGGCGCGGCGTTAAGCTCAGTGTTCGGTGTACTGCGGTACAATTGGTAATGTAAACAAAGACGCGCGCGCGCAGAACTCACCATTTTGATAGTTTTTAAATTCTGTTGTTATTAGTATTTAGTGTTAAGTAAGTGAATAGTTATGAGTGTTTAAGTGATAGAGACACATATTGGAATTAAGTACGTTATCATTAGGTGTTAGTTTTAGTGTTTTAAGTGTTCTTTTTATTGTTAAAGTTTTAGTATTTCGCACCCCGAGAACATAAATGACACTAAGCGAAAAACACGATTTTTCAGTAGAGCGATTTAAAGTTTTTTGTATTTTAATAACTGTTGTATCAGTCCCGTAAATTCAAATAAATATTTTATTGTTATCTAATATACTAGTTTAGTCTCTACTCTAACGGAATCTGCTAGATTATTTTTAATATAATAGTTAGATACGGCAAAGTATTAATATTAAAAAAAAGTTCGGCATAGTGCCATTTTTGTTTTTAAATAATTAAGTATTTGTTCTTTAGTGACAGTAAAAAAACTTGAATTAATCGTCTATACTTTTTAATAATAGCCGTAAATAAAACAAATTTAATATAAGAATAATAATAAAATATATTTGGCTTTGACTTCTACCATAAAAGTTACAAAATCGTTAATTTTTCATCAACTTACAAAATAAAAACAAACCTTACAAACTCTTTTAAAAAACTCTTAATTATTAATTAAGGCACATGAAATTATTATTATAAGAAATTAAATATCACAATACAGTCATTCTAAAACTAATACAGAAACTATAAAGAAATTATAGTAATAAAATTTTAAATTAACATTTTTAAAACTTGTAAGAAAACAAAAATCTTTTCAAAACTTTCTTAATGAACAGGCAACATAATAATTGTCTGTCACATAAAATATCTACTTGCACGTCCACTGTCAATGTCAAATTTCAAATTTTTAAAATAAACCCTATTTTTATTTACATTAGGCTGACAAATCGAATTTGACAAACGTCAACTGTCAAAATCGGAGGTCGGGACGTTTTAGTACATAAAAGAAAATAGGTAACAAAATCAATCCTTCTAACAATAATAAAACTTACAAAATTGCTTATTTTAAATAAACATACAAAATCTTTTAGAAAAACTCTGTATAACTTGTCACGTCATTATTAAAAAAAAAACACAATTATAAATTTAGTATGATACGGAAACCTATTCAAAAATCTTAAGGTATTTTAGTCTTTTCTTTGCTTTTAATATCACAATCTTAACGTAATTAAAAATGAGTTAACTAAGAGATCAATAATACTTAAAAATAGTAGGAACTGTAGTAATTAGGAATTAAGCCAGCATCTATAAGACTCCTAATGTCGTTTATTTTCCTATCGGATACTTTTAATTTGGTTGCATACAAGGGCTTAAGTGCTTGAAATCCATGTTGTACTGGTAGGTTGCTTCTTGTTCGTTTGGCCACATTAATCTCTTCAAAGTCATGAAAATACGACGTTTTGTAGAATATTTTGATTTCATTGCTAGTATTTTTCTCAATTTTTATAACTTTAATGTCTGATAACTTTACAGCTAGACCCCCTACACTTCTGTTCAATTTTGGGACAGGTAGCTGTTTTATGTCTATAAAATCACGGTATCCCATTTCGTTTACAGTGTATGGTTTTCCTCGTTTCTTTGCATTTCTTATGGCACATACGTATTGGGAAGGGACATAGATTGGTCCAGATTTTAGTTTTTTTTTAAATTTCTTTTTCTATAGTTGAATGTACGGAATCTCCTTCGTTTTGTGTGTGCCCTCTTATAAGAAACTAGTGAGTTATCGATCGAATTTTTAAATTTGTTACTGCGTAAATGTACATGCCAATAATGAATTGATTCTTCTGTTGGCCACAGCAGTTATCAGAATAAAATACTATATCAAGATCATCACTAGCAACTGCTGATTTCTTTTGCAAATATTTCAAAACACAGCTTCCTATTTCGTTAGCTCCACGACTTGCTTGAGATTCATCCCAAAAGAAGCATTCGGTTTGGTCTGATTTCAATTCTGAGATGGTAAAGTTTAAACAATTTATTTTTGACTTGTAGTAAAACGTAGATACGTCTCCTCTTGGAACTGTCATCACAGCCTGTAAGTCGTAGCATGCAACAATAACCGACGGTTTTTCTTTATCATTCGCTTTTTCTTTCCTGCTTTCTTCTTTCTCTTTTAAATGTCTCTCATAATCTTCTTTCAAATTTTCCTTTTCAAGACCTACAGCCAAATTATAAATTGTGCATTGTTCACATTGGTCTTTCTTCGGTATAAAAAAACTAATGTTGAAATGTTCATTGAAAACTTTGCGATAAGCATACTCCAGGACCCAGGGTTGCCCATTCGTTTCACAATCCCTTTTGTAGTCTCTGTATAGGTCTATTAAGGTCTTTCCTCCATCTATGAACTCTCTGGAAGTTTGTTGACGTAGATAGTGACTTTCGATACGTGGAATGCTATTTATATGACTCTTTACTCTATCAATTAAACAATCTGCCAATTTTTTATGCTTATTATGTTTTCCTCTTTTTTCTCCTTCTATTACACCAGTTACTTCGCATTTCTTCTGCAGAACAGTTCTGATGCATCTGTCAGTAATATCCAAAGTATTTTTAAAGAAATTTTTACAGACTCTAGTTTTGTTACCATTGATTTCAAAATGGAATGCATTTTTAGGCATTCTGTTTGAATACATTTTTTTGTATTGGTACTTAGGAGTTATATTGTTAATATTACGAGCAATGTATTCTCTTTGTCTCTCAATTGACGCCATTTCCCAGTAACTTTCGAACAGTTTTCGTCTATATTCTTCGGATACCCTCTCTGGACATTTCAACCTACAGCCAAGTCCACAAGTTTGTTTGAGTATTTTAGCGGGAAAAACCTTTTCTGTTCTTGAAGTAGAAACATATTCTTTACCAGAATCTCTTAATTTTTTTGCCAACATGCTTTTTCTCTCCATCTTCTTTCTCTTCTTCGGTCTATTAACTGAATTTGGAACAGTAATAAGAGCGTTTTCATTATTTTGATCCAAGTTATTTGCAGCCTGCAATATTCTAGACTGGTAGCTGACAATATTTTCTTCAAAATTAACATCGACCATTTGAGCTTGCTCGCCAACACCTTGTAAATGGTTTATAGAAACTAGCATGTTTTCATTTAATATACCGGAAGTGATTTCTTCAGAGATAGATGGCTTGACTGTAGCTTATGCATTCATATTAACGTCGGAAGACAAAGAGGATGACGTGCTCGAGGAGGATGAAGACGAAGATGACGATGAAGAGGACGACGACGTTGAACTAGAGTTAGAGTTACTGCGTTTCCTTGTTATTGTTTTTGTTTTAGAAGAAGAACAAAGTGATGCAGCTGGGGCATTTGAGGACGAACTAGACGATGATGAGCTAGAGTTAGCTCTATGGCGTTTTCTTTTAGATGGTGGTAATGGTGCGTACGGCTTATCATCATCTGAAGCTGGAGAGAAATCTCCATCTTCATTGTCGCTTCTTTCTATAGCTAATATGTTAGTACAGTTGCTCGTTGACGGTTGAGGGTTCATAAAACTTGAATCTAAAGACATTTCAGATGCAATTGAGATGGAACTCTGTTCATTGTAAGGTGTAGAAATTGGATTTTCTGCTTTTTCGTTATTATAGTTTTGAATAGCCAGTTGTAATATTTTTTTTCCTCTGTTTCTGTATGATTCCATAGTGATTTCAATGAACAAGGTACCTTAAACAAATAAGACATAAAACTTAGGTCTTAGTTTTGTAAATAACCAATAAATTATCTGGAGAGTTGCTTGAAAAAATAGCTAGTCAACAAAATATAATTATTACTCTTAAAGTATTTTTTGTTTCACAAAATATAATTATTACTCTTAACGTATTTTAGACTAACACTATAAAAAATAATCAAAAGATTTTAACATCATAAATGGCATTAAACGAATAGTGTCGTTTATGGATTAACCTTCAAATAATTTTGTCGATTATTTTATGTAATAAACGACACTATACGAAATACGTCACTTATTCATTAAATAATTCTCAAATATATCACGAAAAGTTACCACATAAAAGGCACTAAACGAATAGTGTCGTTTATTAACATAACCTATATAAATTTTCTTGATTATCTTACGTAATAAGCGGCACTATACGAAATATGCCACTTTTACATTTAAAAACATTCAAAATTTACATGGTTTGTTACGAAATAACCGACACTAAACGAATAAAGTCATTTTTTCACTTACCCTATGCTCTGTAGTCGCCGATGACTGGGCGCGAACTGGCTTAGTGTCACTTTTTCCATAATGAACAAGCGCATAACCTCGAAGTAAGAAGTGACACGTGGTGCCATCTAGCAAAATCTATGATAACTATTAAAAAAAGGGTTTTTACAGATTACGTAGTTTTATCTCTAGATTTCAGATGTCACTCTAACTCGATTTCGCTAAATTTTGTATAATGTCATTTATGTTCTAAGTGTGCGATTTGTGTTTATAAGTACATTTTAGTTAGTATTATTTTGTTTTTTTTTTATTATTAATTTACTTTACGCGTATTCTTAATACAATGACGAATACTTCTAGTACTGTGGAATACACAGATATGGTGTTATTGTATGGCGAGTGTAATCAAAACGCCGCGCCGCCCTGGCCCTCAGAACATATTGTGAGAGATTTGGTGTAGCTTTACAAAGATTAAGGTACAGTGGTCAGTACTCAGTTGTTGCCCTAGACGCACGAAGATGTTCCTCCCCGTCGTATTCGAATTAACTTAGAGGAGCGGATTTTGAATTGCTTCCGGGACAACCCAAACACGAGCATAAGGCAGGCTGCACGGCAATTCCGTGTGAGTTATTTTTCTGTGCACGGGATATTAAAAGCAATTTAATTTGTTCTGTGATTACTATGAACAATTTGTGACATGGGAAGATAATTCTCGCGATCGCAGCGCCGCGCTGCATGTACTAGCAGGTCGGCTGTTTTCATAAACGCGGGAATATTGCGATGTTGCCGCTCCGGTCCGTACGGACGCTGTAAATCAGGTAAGTGTAATTATAGGACGTTCAAATTAAATGCCATTATTTTGACTTATAATTTGTTTGAAAAATCAACTTTTTTGTTTCTTCTTCGACGATAACTCCTATGCGTGCAAATAATATAACTTATTACGCGATGCACATGGTTTAATTTATTGTAGGGGGTGTCAAAATCACGCTGTATATTTTATTACTGCTATACAACTGAACTAATAGGTGCCGTTTGACGTTTAATACTTTTCAAGCCGAAACAACTTTGTACAGACGTAACTCATACAATTCTATGGGTTTGCGGAAAATGTTATTGAAATTGTTTGAGTTACGCGTGTACAAAGTTGAAAAGTTTGAAATGTCAAACGGTGCCTATTAGTTTGGTTGGATAGTACTCGTTTTATGAATGGCCGGATGATAACAGTATCTATGACATCTAATGGAAATGTTGAAATTATCTACGCTTAGCTAGCTTATCATCATGTTAATTGGCAACACGCCCACAAATAGAATTGATGATATATGGAGGTGCATGTTTAGCCGTAGAATGGATCTAAAGATGATAATTATGGCAGAATTACATTCGTTAGAGATACTACAATTTATACTTTCAGATTCAGATAGGTGGGATTTCCAAGTAACAATTTTTCTGTTTTTCAATTTCATGTAATATATTCCTGGGTTGGTAATTTTATAAAAAATACCATTTCTTTAAAAATACCCGTAAAACAGAGCAGGTAGTGAAAGAAAAATAAGATGGTGTATTTTTAATCTTTTTAATAACATGACATTTTTTTTTACCACTGCAGTTATTTTTTTCCAATTACCATGCACATTTTGTTGATACATTTGGCCAAGCTCCAACTAGTTAAGTCTAGCTGGTTCGCTTTAATATCCGGGAAGAAATTTGTAATATTATTTTGAAGATATCTGGTTATTCTTACTGAGGTATATGTGAGCTGGAACGGCTAGAACAGCGTAGACTAACGCTGATGTCCTACCCCATAGGGTTTGCGGGACTGGGGCGCCGAAACCTAGAATACAAAATAATTGCAATAATATTTTTCGGCCTTTAGCTTTTAAAGTAGTTATCGAATATTTTGTCTATTTTGGAGCGAAAAGGACAAACAATTCGATAGCTAAAATATGTTACATATTGATTATGTACAATTCCATTTGTGTTTGCAGACTCCCGCTTTGTTACGGATGGATGGCTATTTTAATTTAACTACCTATATTTAACTTTCGATCCTGATTTTATGATTGATTACTGATTTACAATAGTTGCGGTATCGGACGAGTCAGTATTCAGTCTATACTCTGTTGTAATTTCATTGATTTTTTCAAATTAAGTTAAAACAGTGAAAGGTCTTATATAATCTAATGAATGGCGATGAAACGGCGAAACGGCGACGATTGAGAAGTATTAAATAATCAAATGAACGCTTTAGCAGCATGCCTGAATTGAGATAAAAGAAAGAAAATAAAACTATTTTCCTGACACTTTACATAAAAATACTTACTAAAAAAGACTGGTAGGAAAATCATACGACAATGATGTGTGATGTTTTCCTTCACCGCAATGGTGAGTGGTGGTTGACTATTAATATACAGGACTCTTAAAAAGTCCGAGGTGGGCCCTGGGATTTGAACCCGTGACCACCGTGAATATGTAGGCAGCCACGTCTGGTACTAATATTCCACCACGCACCATGCACACGCACCCCATGTATTTTAGTTGTTGTATATGAATTAATGTTTACGACCACCCTCAACAAAATGATAAAAATATCAATTTCTATTTTCAATGTTTATTTTCCCGCCACACAGCAGTGTAAATACCCTGTTGGAGGATATTGTAGCCGGAGTAACTATTGGACATACTGAGACTTAACATCCTAAATCTCAGGATGCATTGAGCAGTCGAATGCCAAGCATTGCTTTGTAACTCATGGGGTTGTTTGATTTTGTTACTGTCCATGTCATATTGCTCCAGGTGAGCAAGCTCATCTCACGGTTAATTCAAATAAAAAAAAAACTTATCTGAAGAAGAATCCTTACCCAAAGCAGTCATCACATACACGGTGAATAGAAACGTCCCGGATAGATTCCAGAACTGTCCTGGATGTAGCTTGGCGCCTCTTCCTATAGCGAGCATGGTCAACTGTCGCTCCTCTTCTATTCGTTTTATTATCGTGTTCTTCCATTTTGGGGATAGCGGGGTTATCTGTAAGTAGAAATACAAATTACTATCGGACCACCCGGGTATACAATTTTTTGAAAATATTCTATGAATACAGTACATTATTATATTGTATATTTGATGATTTGTTTTTTTTTTATTGCAATGAATGACGAGACGAGCAAGCCGTTGGCCTGATGGTAAGCAATACGACCGCTCACAAGCAACTATAACTGTAGCAACATTCCACTGCGCTCGCCATCCTGAGACATAAGATGTTAAGTCTCAATATGTCCAGTAGTTACTCTGGCTGTCCTGCAATCCGAAACACAACAGTGCATTTACGCAGTGTTGTTTCACTGGAGAAATAGAAATTTTTCGCCGATTCAATAAGACCGCCAATTGTATAGTAAATATAGGTAAAGTTTTTTTCTAGTGTTTTTTCATTTTGTGTTGTTTATTACTAAAGGAAAACATCTTATTTCTTCTTCACCTTCCAGGAGGAATCCTGCTAACGAAATATGTATCTCTTTACAAATATTTTTAACATATTAACGTTTATAACGTTTAAAAGTCTACCAACTGTACTAGGAATGTACAGTTGACTAAAAGGACAGAAAATTCAGAAAGAACTATGTTTGGTTTTGCTACTGCTCATGAGCGGTCGTATCGCTTACCATCAGGCGAACGGCATGCTCGTCTCGCCATTCACTGCAATAAAAAAACATTTTGTAACATGAATCGACAACGGCTATTCGAAAATAAAAATTTATAATTACAACATGTAAAATAAGCAACGCTCCATCACATTACGTACGTGTACACTAAACTCACACCATATTTAACAAGCTATCCCTTTAATCCCAAAAATGAAATTACACATTGCTCAAATCCAGCGCAACCCAATTGGACTAAACCTGTCCATTTGCTAAAACACATAAATCTCGTTGAGTCTATTATTCGAGCGAGATAATGGTTGCTGGGTTGATTAATTGCAAGCCCGTAGTTCTAGTGGCGTGAAAATTTAATTCAACAAAGTACTGGTTTATACGCCATTAGTCGTAGTACTTAAAATTTTCTATAAGGATGCACTCGTAGATCATATACATTTGTGGCCGAATAAAAGTGTGTTTTGATTGTTTTAATTACCTAAGTTAGATTATGGATTTTGGTATACTGAATGTTAAGTTTTGGGCTCTTTTGACCAAGCTGGCGTAGTTGTGTATATCTCTATACCATAACATTTATTTGTACTATAAGTATCAGCGTATAGGTGATGGAAACCATCGTGTCGAAACCAGCATACAATAACGATTTCTAAGAAAGTTTATGGTATGTAAAGTCGACCAACCCGAACTAGGCCAGCGTGATGGCCTAATCTTTCTCCATCGTACTCGATTGTAGAGGAGGCTCTGCTTTGCAGTGGGACGTATATTGGGGTGATACAGTATATTATATTACCAAATCTGATCACTTAAATTCAACTTGAAAAAATACAATAAACGCTTTAAAAAGGAAATGGTATTTGAATGAGAGTTTTTCCTATAATCCTCAGTGTGGTGAACTAAATTACCAAAATGCAGTTCTAAAATCCACGTATTTCGGACGAGGCGATTGAGTGTATCCCTTGTTGAACCGCGGCGCAATATTGCTCTCCGTATAATTAATAGCTCACACAATGGCTAGATTAAATCTATTAGTTCTGCACAATATTAGATATTCAGTTTGACCATAGTTTGAAGACGGGTCACGAAGCTTAATAACGTACGAGTGCGGACTTGAATAAATTTTCGTGGCACAATTATGTTTGAGCGACATGCTACAGAACTTAGGGCTTAAGAACGTCGCATGTTCCTTGTTTCAGAGACATAGACTATAATCAGAAATTGTGAATACACACAGAAATTCTACGAAGTAAGGATGTGTTAAAAATCTAGACAATAGGGAACTAAGTAGTTAGTTTAGTTAGTATTAGTATTATAAGTTGCCATTCTTTATACTGCCCTCTCTTTAACCTTCTTTAAATTGTTTTAAGCGATAAGACCGGCCACCGCCATTTGTTTCTGTATATTTTATTTTTTGTGTGTACACTAAAAACTTAAATAAATTTACGAGTATTAAGTAAAGAAGTATAATTGGTAGTTGGTCATCTGCCGTCTCACGCTACTCTAAATTACGTGAGCTGGCTTTTAGATCAAGTACAATGTAATTACTTTCATATATTTTACTGGTGGTAGGTCTCTCATATGTGAGAGGCCATCTGGGTAGGTACCACCGCAATGTCTATTTCTCCCGTGAAACAACACTGCTTAAATGCACTGTTGTGTTTCGGATTGAAGGACATTGTAGCCAGAGCAACTACTGGACATATTGAGACTTAACATCTTATGTCTCAGGATGGCGAGCGCAGTGGAATATTGCTACTGTTCATGAGCGGTCGTATCGCTTACCATCAGGCGAACGGCTTGCTCGTCTCGCCATTCAATGCAATAAAAAAAAATATACCTAATTTCACATAATTATAAATAAATATGTTACGTAATATTGCCTCACGTAAAATAATATTTTATGCCCAACACACAGAAGTGATATTATTGAATAGTGAGAAACATTTGTTGATTGATGACAAATTGCACTACAAGATACGTAGACATAAATAAACAGAACTGAATAGTTAATCATTAAATTAAAGGCCCGATACTTTTGGCCGTAACTGTAACCCTTGTGTATAGCTTACCGGCCCATTAGGCAGGTGTTGTCAAGCGCAGAGGCGATGTGTGACCGCGTGAGAGGCCAATGTTGACCTTCCCTTACGAGGCAATTACTATGCTTCACCGCAACTGGAATTAGGCCGGAACCTAACTTATGCCTGATTAAACATGTCCTAAATTGGGTGACAGTTGTATGATAGATTTGTTCTGTATGTTTTTATTTAAGAAATTGTTAAGAGAGGTAGATGGTAGGTTGACCAAAACGGCTGCAAAACGGTGGTCTAGAGATGCCGAAAGGAAAGTAAGTAAGCCAGTTAAGAGCGTATACACCTTGCGCGCAAAGTCAACTATAGGTATTTCTTCGTTAATTTCACGCACACATAAGCGACCAAAGCTGTGTGTGTAGAGCTGCCGCGTCGGCTCGCTATACAATCGGCTCAAACAACTTTGATCCGTGCGCTTCAAATATTCAATTGAAATGTAACTGTAATATAATATCATAAAAATATTTTATTTGCATTATAAGTAGACAAATATTACTGTGCAAGCAAAGAATAATACAAATTTTGGATACTAATCATATTTTCGTTATTATTACATTGTTAAGTTGCATTCAAATCAGTGTTCAATCAGTAGACACTACGGACGTTTTATTAATCATTTCGTGTTCGAACACATAAATAGTGTTAGGGGCCTTACAACCCCTTACAATTACGAAATATATTTAATTTTATATTACAATACATAACAAAATTTAGCCTCGGAATTACGTCCCATTATATTACCTGAAACATAATTTATACTCACTACAAAATCATTGTAGGTAATAAAAATAATTAAATATTTTACTACCAAAGTACTAAGATGTGGTAATCGCATTCCGCGCGTGGCTATTTTTACTACGCGCGGCATAATCGACTGTAGCCAGGCCGGAGCGACGAGCGATACGTCCTCCCTCTAGAAGGCCTTGCGGCGGTCTGATTTGATCCACGTCGGACAGCGTGTTTTATAGTGGTTTTTAAAATATTTGTAGAAAACATGAAAACTAATTTTGTTGAAATATAAAAATGGTAATTTATTGATAATATGTTCTTCTATTATAATATGCAATTGTTATAAAAAATTATGTACGATAAGTTGGTGAAAAAAAATATGTTCTTGACGAGAGTTTCTGAATAATTTCGCATTGTTTAAATTTTTATTTTTCAGGAACTAAACACAAAAATATTATTTTTCTCAGCAAAATCCCTCCATAAGGGTCTTATTAGTCTGATAATATTTTTATTTTCATCTTATATTTAGTGGTTAAGGATATCTTAAGCTTCTAAATTGCCATTTAAAGTCTAAATAACGAAACTTGTGTTCAGTAATCCGTATAGTACTCACAAATTATCCATCAATCTATAATGTTTTCCACCAAAATCCCTAGATGACAACCTTTTCTAAAATTAGTAATAATTATTTTTCCTTTAAATTGTTTATTGGTGGCTATTAACTCATTTGAAAAGTCCTGTTTTTAAGCCAAAAAGCGCGTGCAGGGTATAAACGCTCTTAAGATCAATCATATTATCTGATCAATGTATCAGATAATTAGAGTCAAGACAAATAAGACACTTTAAGAAAGTCAATTTGCAGGAAAAAATGTTATATGAAAGTACACATAGGTGTTGTTAAAAATTCTGGTTCTAGAAAATGTTGATAGGAAGCGCCGCTTCTAAAGCCGTGTTACCTTTATTCCAATTACTTGCGAAGTATGATGTTATTACGTACAATGTATGAAAATCGCGTTGCACTATTCCGCGTCGGTTTCAGATAAGAGTCCATAATTTATACTTAACTTGCTCTTGTAGCAAGTAGGTAAAGTTCTTTTATAAGTATACGAAGTGTTAAATAAAATAAACATATAATAGATAAATAAATTCATTCAACAGCCACATACACAGTCCTACCTGACTTAAAGATTGATTCTTACGTCATGGGTTGTTGATAGATTGATGTTGAAAGTTCTGTAGCAATTAATGAAAGAAACTTAATGCAAAAACTACGTTGTTGATATCGATTACGCTGACGTCACAGCGAGTTCGCGCCAACATGGCGTTTAAATGCTTCGAAACTGATAGCAATTTTGATTACTTTTTTGTACTTTTTTATTGATATTTTCAGACTTATATTTTTTTTCGATAATGTAATAACATACAGAATTGATTAAAAATATAAAAAAAATGACATGCATATTTCCTATTGCGCCACGGAGGCTGCCAGAAAATTTAATATGCTTTCTATTATATAAATAAATGTATTTCCACGTTAATAGTCATAAGTTTGCTCTATTATAAAGAAATAAATTGTTTTAAAGACATAAATATAGTAGTGAATTTACGACTAACCGTACTCTGTAATTTCATATTAAAATGCATGTAATTAAAGTTGGTCCAATTTCGACGGAACGGTAAATATTACCTCCGTTTCGTCGCTTTGATGTTATTTTAACTTTTATAATGAAATATCTCGCATTTCATTATTCAGTGGTTACTGAGTATGTTGTAAAGTTTCTACAAGTTGTTATTTGTTTATAAATAACATTTTTAACTGTTTTGGCAAAAATATTTAACTTTAGTTTTACTTTTAACACATTATAATTTTGATTAAAATACTACATCATATGTTTTTCGTATGTTTACAAAATTCTTTTATTAATAGTTGTATGCCCAACAAAAACAACTGCAATCTTTCTGTAGACATTTTCATCATGGTCCTTAATTTCAGACAAAAATAGGATTATAATCTATACCTGTATTTAAAGATAATATTCGTTTTTTTAGATTCTTTGTAGGTAGGTACTAAAAATACACGTGATGTTGGATTGGGGGAGGGGGTAGTCTTAAATCTCACCACATATCACCAAAGGGGAGGGGAGGTTAAAAATAGTAAAAAAACACGTTATTAATGGACGGCCTCTAAAACGTTTCGAAGCTGTTGCGAAAATAGATGGGAAGTTTTGATTTCTAATAGCCATTTCGGGAGCACGTGTAACAAAATACGAGCTTAAGGAATATCCAGTAGAACTTTAACAAGGAAAATATATGCGTACAAAAACAAACTAAGTATTTTCCTATCCGACTTCCGAAGTATACAAAATAAATAAAATATTCCGTTGAAAGCAATCTTTGATAACTCCCGGAAAATATTTCTTAGCGGTGCCAAATTTGTTTCCGCGTAAGTTAAGAATCCTTGGCTAAGTTTGGAGTTGTGTGGTAGTTCTGTGTTTATCCCCGGGAAGTGCCCGAAGTGCTTACCTTCGCATTCTGGAGTCATTTGATTGGTTTGTGTACATCGGAATTGAAAAACAATATGTGTTATGAGTGTTTTTCAGTTCCAGTTAAGTGGGGGAATTTAAAATACAAATACTTATTTTGTTTGTGATACGTGATCAGAAAGTGCCTGGATTGGTTACATTATACATTAAGTCCTACGTTAGTAAACATGCTCGGAACATGCTTTAGTTCGTGCTGAGTAAACATTTCTGTCATTATTTTATTGTTTTATTGACTTTTGTTGATATGACGTCAGAGTATAGTGTGACGCCATGTTTTTAGCTATGTGTTTTGACGACATAAGATTATTCATTTTGGATTCTTGCAGGAACATTCCACGGCTGCCTGTAAGCATTTGTTTAGAATGACAAAAACCTATTTCAATAGATTTGAAAAAGTGTATACTTTATTTGATTTTCAATAATAGCGTGGACCATTTGTTCATATAAAACAAATAATAAATCAATTTCAGTCGCTGTGATAAACTCTTCAAAATAATCTGAAGGAAACTATCGGAATAACCTATCTATTGCTTTCATACAAAAACTAACAGATCCTTAATATCAGGCATCGTTAAGCTTCTTTCAGTCGCTGGCGCAAAAAAATAATGTATCAGAATATTCACAATTTTCGCAAACTGTTTTATGTTCCGAAAATATATATTCATTTTTCATTGCGTTGATGGGAGAAGAGCAGTAGGTTAAGCTCTCATGGCTTTTGCTTGCGAATTCTATTTTATATTTTGTTTTACACACATTTTTAATAAATGTAGGAATGTTTTTTTTTAATATTATATCTGCGGTAATTACGCACCAAGTTACGCACACTTAATTCTTTGACAAAATTAGCGGAAATCAGCAATGTGATTCGTAATTTTTATTTATTCATTAAAAGCTATATGTGGGTCAGAATAAAATAAATATTGATACCTAATAAATAGATACACCCAACAGTCAGAAACAATAGTCTTAGCCCCACACTAAGATCGAGGTTTGTGTCATGGATATTAGGGACTACAAGCAATTTTTCAGTCTCACAAACATCCAGGACCTTGAAATCAATTTGGATCATAAAATTATTTATACCGTGTCTAACGAACTGCGCCACGGAGGCTATCAACATAGACTTGGCACTTGCTTGGCACCACTAAAATGAGTTAGAATTCAAGATACGATTATGTTTCAACAATTATGTATTTACGATAATGTAACACATCTGCTGAGATATACCTAACGTCTAAAAACACTTGATAAATAAACAAAAGCATTCACCCACGTAAGCAGTTGCAGCGTCCTTTTATTTCACACACATTTTACGCAAGACCACAAAGAATGTCGTACGAGAATGAATTTAGCTGTAATAACGAGCCTTGATGTGGCATAATTTACGTGACGGGAAAAAATGCAGACAATCTTTTATGGTTGTAACGTATGAACATTTCAGCTTACACATTTATGTTAATTCGTTGAATAATAACGTTAAACCTGTGAAATAAACATGTCTGGAAAACGGTGAGAATTTGTTATGAATTTTACTAATTAAGATATTTAAGTGTGTCTACACTTGTCATTTGCCTACATTTTTGGACGTGTTATTAACCAATTTGGGCCCAACGATGTATGTAAAGTCGAAGATGTTTTTACAGGTTCCTCATTTGTGAGAGGCCGCCTGGGTAGGTACCACTGCAATGTCTATTTCTAACGCAAAACAACTGGGTAAATGCACTGATTTGTTTCGGTTTGAATGACATTGTAGCTAGAGTAAATTTACTGGGCATATAAAGACTTAATATCTTATGTCTCGGGATGGCGAGTGCAATGCAATGCCCAGGTTTGCTTTGTAATTCATGGTGTTGTTTGGTATTGCTACTGTTCATGAGCGGTCTTATATTTATTGCTTACCATCAAGCGAATGGCATGCTTGACTCATCATTCGTACAATAATAAAAACGTCTGTATACAAATATCACTGGGAAACAACAGAAATAAAATATAGCAGTTTTATCCAGTTTCTGTTGTATTTAATTTTTTACTACAATATTAATATCCTTTAACAACATTTAGCCCAACTGGCAAGTGTCCGATACACCTTTCCACCCGAAATAAAACAGAGTTATTCCATTGAGTGTCCACGAATATAAAAAATATTTCTTTTGAAATATTCCTCGACTCTAGGATGTCAATATGACGTTGTTACTCGAATCTTTGATCTATATGAAACATAAATATGCGATGGAAACACGCGAAGGCAAATTGGTCGGGACCGCAGCTATCTTGCTTATATTTGGCCCAAATTCTTAACATAAAGCCGGGATCAGTGCGCCCGAAGGAATTCTGGGAATTCTGTGAATCCGCACCCGTTTTGGTGCTGCAACGTTTTAAGAATTTACCGGGAGCTTCTTCACGTTTCATTGGTTTAGTATAACGGGACGTTAACTGTCATGTACGGTATATTCCTTCCTATTAAAGCAATCTCAATGTTTTGGATATGTACCGGTCATATTATACCGGGTATCTCAAGACTGCTACCGAAAACGAAGCCGGGTGGTAATTTTAGTAGCTACAAACACAATGCAATTAAAAATTTCGCATAGAAACGCCACAATTATTTTTTATGAATTTTTAAATGTCGACATTTTTGGGTGGCAAATCCATAGTTTTTGCTACAATAATAATTTAAACTTTTTTATACCTTAGAGTATTTATGAATAAAAGGGTATACACTATTATTTTAGGAAAAAAATGTATTTACCACCCAAATAAACAAAAAAAAATATGCCTTTTTTTTCAACTTTTTCTGTTGCATTGTATCTGAAGTCGCTTAAACTACCACCCGGCTTCGTTTTCGGTAGCAGTCTTGATATACCCTGTATAATTTCCTATTATTGATAATTAACCTAATATTTAGTTTTTAAATTTCGATGAACTATACATGTTTGAGATTAAGATATATCTTAACTTTTTTGTTTAAGTCAAGGTATCAAACAGTGTAATAATGAAATAAGAAATTCTAGAAAAACTTGAAACAGTAGGTACTTAATATTGTTATAATGTTTATGTATTACAATAACTAAATAATATAAATTGTATTTAACCGGTGCGTTCCAACAAATGGTTCTGAAGTGTCCAGAACTTAATAACAGCAGAGCGAATGCCAACGAGTGGCGTCGCAGTTGTGATCAATGATAACACTCCAGTAGATTACCTGTCTCACTTGGTGCTATTATGCCATTGTTGAAAGGTCACGAGCAATGGACGGTGAACAGAAAACTTTAACCGTAAATTATAATCCGTGCGAAGTGAAAAAAGAGGGTATAAAATAAAGATTAAAATGATATAGGTATAAAAGAATGATATTATTATTTTGTGAAACGGCTTACTGCAATAAATATTCATACAATAAAGTTGATTTTATAGGACTTTAAAAACACATAAAATATTTTTTTTTTTGCATAAAATTTTAATTTTCTGTATAGCTCCATAAATTATATTTTGCGCCGCTGTCCATGCAACGTCGGTACATAAACGTAGAAAATACGCCAGTGTGCATACAAACAAAATCTGAGAAAATTAAATATAGACAAACAACAGCATTTTTGTTAAGCGGTATTTCTCTCTAATCTATTACAAATTGGAACAATGTGGATGTTCAGCAGAATGAACATGTCAAAAATGGACCGACCATTGAAGTCTCAACAATTACTGATCATCACATTACATAATTGATAGACTTATATAACCTGAAACCAGTTACTGATTCGCATAGGTATATCTTTTTTGACGAGCGGAAAGTAAAGCTTCCCTTTCGATACCTCGGGCGAGATGCTTTCCACCTGAGCAAGCTTACGAAGAAACAACATCATAAAATACATTTCATTTAATTTCATTACAGGCTTCTCGTAAGAGTCACGACTCATAAGACGTCTCATAAGACTCACGTCCACAGAGTCGGGTCTGCTGCTATACGCATCCAGTCGCTGCCTTCTTGGTAGTATCTTAACTTGTAGATGTTAAAACGAAGATTGACATTACAAACATATCACTTTAAACGAACACATTCAATTCTAAAAACAAACAATTTAAAAAACTATTAAAAAAGCTAGCTGCACAGCGTCAAATGTCGCTCCTTTTATTTCACGAGGCTCCACAAGCTCACATGAAACACAAATCGTGTTTACTCCATACGTGTCTCGCATTTCAGATTTTAAAAAATGTTGTTGAAATGTTTTTAATGAACGCATTCATTTCGGTTCGGTTTCAGAGCGTATGCACAGCAGTCTCGTATTATCTCCCGTTTAAAACAAAATATTTTATGCATTTTAAAAGTTTATTTTGTTTTTAAACGTTTTATAGTTTCCGTGGTATGGTCTGTATAAAACCTTAACTAATACTAGCTTCTGATAACTTTACCATAGCTAGATTTATACTGCAGTTAGAACCTTACCAATTACCATTGTTAGTTGTATTCTTTATTTTGACTATCACTTTACTTACCACTCCTAGCATCGTCTATTCGCAAAATACCATCACAATCGATTCAGCCATTTTGAAGTTTGGACCGGAGTGAAAGTAGCACAATTGAAAAACCGAACTAAATTAAGTTGGGTATGACTTCCAGCCAATACATGAATTTGAACATTAAAGTGAGCAATGAGGTAGAAATATTTCTTTTATTAAAAATGATTTAACAATACGTATTTATTAGTAGATAACCTCGTGACCTCGACAATCGACCATCTGCGTTCAAACAACAAAATACGACTTATATCCCCGAAATTACAAATATTATTTAAACTTGTGAACTGCCATTAATAAATAAAATTACTGATATTATTACAAAACTTGCAGTGGCGCAGTAAAAAGTGCTTAAACCGGGAACGTTCCGGAGACTGTTAATGTACCCACATAAATAACAAGTGCAGGAATTCAACAATATATTCTCGTTTAATTTCTAGCTATTAAAGTCCCTGGAGGTGTATTTGGAGACTCAGCTTAGTGAGAGATTTTGCGACTGCATTTTAGGGATTATGGTAAGAATGAACGCAGGTTTTAAAGTAAATACATTTATTTAGATCTTTTTATTATATACATTTTTATTGCACGATAGTAAATGATACGACCGCTCATGAACAGTAGCAAAACCAAACAACATCTAGAATTACAAAGCAATGCTTGGTATTCCTCTGCGCTCGCCATCTTGAGACATACAATTTTAAGTCTCAATAATGTCCAGTATAATGTTCGATAGTTGCGTGTTACCAGTGATGACATACGGTACCGAGACGTGGCCTCTCACTGTGGGCCTCATTAAAAGGCTCAAAGCACAGATCACTTCCAATAGATACCGCATTACGATAGTTTTGTTTTGAACCGAAAACGCCAACGAAGGGAACTGCGCGGGGGGTGGGCGGATTGCAGCGCGGTCACGTGGACATCGCTAGAGAGATGAAGCATAAGTCGATAAATAAAAAAATGTATCGATAGTTCGATTTGCCAGTATGTTCATGTGTTATGATCGCTTCTATAACTTGATTACCAACTTGTTAAATGTTTGATAATATTTTTTCACCGGCCTGATCTGATAAATTATACCAACCGGCAACCGCTAACTACGAATAAAATAGGATTAAGATTTATACTTTAGTATGTAACGGTTTTATTTCTATTATTCAGCGTGTATTTTTGTATACCATAATGGCGAAATACCCAAATTAAGTGTTGATATAAAAGATCAGATAAAAACATGAAATAGTAAATAACTAAACCTCACACCCTAAAGGGCTACAATAACTTATTCCGTTTCTTTTCTTTCTAGTATACTAAAACTTATGATAAATACCCTCCCATTATAATTGAAAACGTATACAACTAGAGGAAAAAAAGGAAATTTAATTACGCCAAAGATAAAAATAAATAAAAAAAAATTGTAAAAGTACCTTGTTTACAAATTTAACTATTTCAAATTACATAAAATAACGTAATTATGGTAATTTGCAATTGTTATTTAAATCAATATATATTTTGTGACATTGTCATTAAATAAAATTAATTTACATTATTGTTTTAAAATATCGATATTTCTGGGAAATTTATATTATAAACATGCGTCAAACACTAGAAGAACGCGTGATTTCGCCAAAAAAAGATGGCTTATTACGGTTATTGCTATGCGAAAAAGAGACGGTTGATTCTCCATCCGAACTCGACTGTTTGACATTGATACATTAACCAGTATAAATTGAGCTCGCTCGGGACCAAATTAATTTAAAGAATATTAGTTATCGATGAAAACTTATTGCGTTTTTTTAGATACTGTATTTTTTTGAGTTTTTTGCACACCATTTTATTGAACAAATCATTTTTAACTGTAATATTATGTTCCCAAAATGCAATTTTTGCCAACGTGCAACGACGTGTGCGGGTCCACTACTTGGACGACACTGATGACGCGACATTTGGCATCGGTTTATATATTTCTGATAGCTTATATGTGTGGCGCACAACCGCTGCCTTGCATTAGGTATCTATTGGGAGTGATCTGTGGCTCAAAGTCACTCAACGAGCCATGGAGCGGGCTATGCTCGGTGTTTCCCTACGAGATCGAATCAGAAATGAGGAGATCCGTAGGAGAACCAAGGTTACCGACATAGCCCATAGGATTGGCAAGTTGAAGTGGCAGTGGGCCGGGCACAAAACTCGTAGAACCGATGGCCGTTGGGGCCGAAAGGTTCTCGAGTGGAGGCCACGTACAGGCAAGCGAAGTGTTGGACGCCCGCCTACAAGGTGGACGGACGATCTGACTAAGGTCGCAGGAAGTCGCTGGATGCAGGCCGCTTCCAACAGGTCATTGTGGAGATCATTGGGGGAGGCCTATGTTCAGCAGTGGACTTCCTGTGGCTGATATGATGATGATGATGATGATGAATGTCCAGTAGTTACTCTAGCTACAATGCATTAATGCCACAGTGCATTTAAACTACTGTTTGTCGGAAGAAATATACATTGCGGTAGTGCATACCCAGGCGACATCTCACATATAAGAGACCATATATTTGAAATTCGTCAAACTTTCATTAAAAAAATAATCCCTTATTCAGTTTCTTTTATGTATCTGTAGTCCTATTTACATATGTATTTTCTCTTGATGGGTCTTGCGTTTCAAATCACCACGATGAATTTTCAGTGTCGCGAGAAATAAAGGAATCAATATTTTTCGATTCATATCGACAAACAATTTTATTTGGCCGAGAATCGAAATCGGTCTTCCATTTCACAGCGACTGTCAAACTGTTGCAAATAAATCACATTATTTAAATATTATATTCGTGTTTGTGTCGAGAATGTGCAACTTCACGGCGATAATACTTTTTTCTATTCTTACATCCCCTACTTCTCCCTCTTATTTAACGTCTCAATTTCAATACTTAGGCAGTAACCATAATAAGAATCTTCGTTCAGACAACAATCTCCTACTTCATTGTCCTATTCATAGCACAGACTTTATCCACTCTTCCTTCTCTATACAATCTATTCTTCTTTGGAACGCACTCCCCCTCGATATTAGGGCGTCCGGTACCCGTTTTGCATTCAAGATGAAGGTTCGCCAACACTTACTCAATAAATTGGCAGAGTCACTTTAAACATGCTTTTCCTGTTTAGACTTTATATATGTATTATATATGTATATAAGTATTTGTATATCTATGTATTTTGCATGTATATTTATATCTATATATTTATTTATTATATATATATTATTCTATCGTTCATTTTCATAATGCTAAATACTTGAATTTATGCGACTACTATTTCACTCTCTGCACCATCCAAAGGTCGACTGGTAGAGAATGCCTCGGGCCTTAAGTCCGCCTGTATACAACTATGTATATAAAGCATAAATAAATAAATAAATAAATAATTCATCTCATTTGTAAGTTATAACCTCTGACAGGCAGACCGGTGGTAAAACATTAAGGTTTTGTTCAAAATATAGCTTTTAATATGATAGGCAAAAAGCACCATTTGACATTATAGATGTAATCAAATTCCACGCACAAAATCGGAATCGCGAAGGATCAAAAATGATTTGGGTGTAAGTGGATGAAAAACATTTATTGAATATGATTCGATTCGATATATGGTTCGGTTTCTGATTTGTTATACCTAATATGAAGTTATTGTCAAAAATTGATTTTCGTATCTTTAGCTGTTGCAAAATATTATTATATACTCCAGATTATATACTACATTCGGATTTATTTGAACTTACTGGTGGTAGGACTCTCATATGTGAGAGGCTGCCTGGGTGGGTATAACCGCAATGTCTATTTCATCAATGTTGTGTTTCGGATTGAAGGACATTGTAGCCAGAGTAACTACTGGACATATTGAGACTTAACATCTTATGTCTCAGGATGGCGAGCGCAGTGGAATGCCAAGCATTGCTTTGTAATTCAAGGTGTTGTTTGACTTTGCTACTGTTCCTGAGCGGTCGCATCGCTTACCATCAGGTGAACGGCATGCGCATCTCGCCATTCATTGCAATAAAAAAAAAAACTTTAATCCATCCATCCATTCATCAGCTAAAGGAAGTCCACTGCTGAACATAGGCCTCCTCCAATGAACTTTAATATAAACTTCAATTTATAAATTACAAAATTGGTTTTATTTTTGAAGTTAAGTATATCAAATTTTGGATCGTGTAAACTATATAATAACCAATATACACGCTCTTGATTATCATTCAATATTTTTTGTGCATATCATATTCACATTGTGGTTATGCAAATATTGTAATTAAAACCATATCTGGCGTAAATATATGCATATTATGAATACGGTGTTGGTAGCATTAAAATTTGAATTTCACTTCTCATTCATCATTCAGGTGTCTCATATATATGAGAGGCCACCTGTGTAGGTACCACAACAATATCTATTTCTCCCGTCAAACAATAGTGTAAATGCACCGTTGTGTTCCAGTTTGGAGGATATGTAGCCAGAGTAACTACTGGACATAATGAGACCTAACATCTTAAGGCTCAGGATGGCGAGCGCAGTGGAACGCCAGGCATTGCTTTTTAATTAATGGTGTCTGTATTACTCATCAGACGATTAGCATGCTCATCTTGCCATTAATCGTTATAAATAAAAACAATTTAAAACAAATAAAAAATACCACAATATATCTAAAAGATAAATTCTCCTGCTCTGTATGTATAAGTGAAATGAACACGCATAACACAATCCGGCTTGTATAAAAGAGAAGAATTTACAAAGCGAGCGTCCTGGTCGGAAGCGCGGATATCAAAGGCATTCTAGTAATGAGAGCTATGACGCCAACCACCGGCATACTAGCCTCCGGAATAGTTTAACAAGCGGGACGTTAGTTACCGATTCTGTATGGAAAACTCTCTTAAGGCTACTGCGTTAGTTGTGCCTGTAAATTATTTTTGAATAAATAACAGGGCTATACTGCTTGATGATAAGTGTAGTAAATCTAAAATTCAAGTATTCAATGATAGATGAATGCCTCTTAATGGCCGATAGAAGTATGCTGAATTGTACGAAATTCGAAATTTAGAAACTTGAAACTTAAAATGTGATCCAACTAGATCCAATCTTCTGTAGGGTGATTCACTTATTATAATAAGATCAGCTGCAGTGCAGTTGCGGTTAAGTTTCGATCAAAACAGCCCTTTTCGTATTTTCGTAATTTTGACAACCGCTGTCAAATACGCTCGCGTCAAGTTCGCGTCACGTATTACGTATCACGCTTATTCTACTGCTGCGCGTATATGTCAATGTCAAACAAATTTCATATGTCTGACTTACAGTTGACGCGCAGCTCACGCGCAGTTCACGCGCAGCTAAACACTTACAAGAATACCATTTTGTACCAAAGCGTAAACTTAATTTTGTAACCGCACCGCAACTTGATCGGCGCGTCAAAAAATTACGTGAATCGCACTACTGTTCTCCGACTTATGTCTGTGCGTTAAAATACTTTCAGCAATAAAACAGTAACATATCTTTTGCCTTGTAGAGATTACGATTTCTATAATTTAAATAGTATAGGTAAGACAGATAGATATAAAAGTAAGTAATAATAAGAGATAAAAAAAAAGAAACATGAAACGGTAGACAGTAGAACTATTCTCAAAGAACACAAAAAATAGATCCGTGAACGGTATTTTAGAAGTGCTTTGTGATATGATTTCACATTATTACACAAGATTATCGTAGTAATCCCGACATTTATGTTGAGGGAAGCAATTTGCGTAAGATGTAAGAGATAAGATCAAAAGGACGGAAGGGTTGGTAGGGATGTGACAATCGTAATTATGAAACGATTCTTGACATTACTAAGTTCTTATCAAAAAGTTGTGTGCGTATTTAGGCTGGACTGTTGTTCTTATAAATTATTATGCCTTTTAGTATTTGCATTTTCGAATTAAGTCAACCACCATATACAGTTAATTCGGTTAAGTAAACGTATAGACTTTAGCGAGAGCAAGATTATTGTATTTTTTTTACATAACATTATCACGGACGGTACCGTGTTTGCTGTTTTGCTCGGATTCATTTCATTGATTGTAAAACAATTGGTTGTTATTAATTGCTAGATGTAGATGTCATCAATGTAACTTTTTTTAAATCGATTTGCAGGTTTGAGCTGCACTATGCCCACTATCTTTCTAATAGAATAAAATACAACAGCCTGATGACTGAAGTTATTACAAATCCGTCCATATTATTTTCCTCAATAATAGTTTTGACCGTACCCGGACTAGCAACAGCTAATTTCTTGTATTCCAATCCGTGAAACATTCAGAGAATTCGGCCGCCGATCTCAATCGAATTAAAGGCAGGTATCGGGGTAGGACTGCTCCAAGTATTTTGCCGGCCCTCGACGAAATTGCCTGACGACTGGCCGGAGTTGACGACGCACCTTGAGGTATCTCCAACGGAGATTGTAAACCGCTACTACAGTTATACGATCTTCGTGATGAATTATTGTGATAAGTGAATTTATGCGTGCGGTTTTCGAAAATTGTACTGTTTCAGCTTATATACGTTCCATTGCAGGGCATGGGCTTCCTCTACAATCGAGTGGGATTGAGGTCACGAGGTGTCCTGGGATTCGAAATCGCAACCACCATGAACATGTTGGCATGTGTAGTGCGCTTAATAATATTAAAAGTGTAATTCAGAGTTCAAGAAATTTAAGCACATTTTGAGAATGAGCTTTCGTGGTAGGGGAATTTCTTGATTTCATTTCACATCCGCATTCCGTTTATCAAAACGTTTTTATTAAATTCTATTCACTTTGCAATTATTTAATCACACAAGTTTTTAATTTAATTTTTTCTCGAAGAACCTTTTTCATGTTTTTCCAAGAATTATAAATGTTTTAGGCGAATAACACACCCGATTCTTAATGATCGCCAACTTCAAAATATCCCTGAGAAAAGTAAGAGCGTTGCCGACTTTTAAAAATAGATTTCAACCCATGAGAATAAAGATTCCGAAAAAAAGAAAACACTTAATTTATCGACGAAGTTTCTCGCCCCGTTTCTTTTTCACAGCTGTAACAAGTTCCGACTTCCAAAGTGGTATTACTTAACGATTTAAAGATCTTGTAAAAGACTATTGAATGATGAGTATTTTGATTTTGACCCTTTTCCCATTCTTTATCAGTCCAGCACCCAGGCGGCTTGTTACATATAAGAGACCTGTGGTAATGTTAGTGGTTTAGGCTTAATTCATCAAACTAGTTTTAATGCAGATGATAGAGTCCAAAAACAATAGCAATGTTTGCGAGAAATTATCTGACATATTTCCATCTCCATTAAATCAAGCAATAATGAACAAAGACAAGCAATACTATATCTCAACAGACCCACCATAACATATAATTTGTCAACACTAACATGTATTAGCGTGGGTACACAGCAAATTTGATTGTGTTGACGTATTATTAATTAGCTCGGCTCGGAGCAGCGAACTAGCAACACAAACATTGTTATAAGGCCTTGCAAGTTGACTATGACATGTTGACCAGTCATTACTTGGGTAAATTACTAGGAGTAGAAACTATCTGAAGTCATGACTGGAGTATGGGCAAGCTCGACAAAAAGGGTAAAACTCTCTCAGAGAGAGATGCGAACCTTTGTGATATAGTTTTTCTTAGTGTTTTGTTTTTCTTCTCTCGTCAGCCACAGGAAGTCTACTGCTTAACACAAGCCTCCTCCAACTCTTGGAGGTTATTTGAAAGGAAATGAAAATATTTATTGAACCCATATGTCATATATTATTTTGCGTTGATCTTTTCACAACTTATTTACAATATAGTGCTTATACAGTAGTCTGTGCCAGCATATAATTTCACGCACGCACGTAACAGATAATGTTTGATCTGATTTAGCAAAATGTTAATTATAGGCACGTATCACCTTAATATAAATGCATCATTTGTACAGTCAAATAAACAGTCTCATACAGTCACAATGAGACTCACTACATCTTTTGTTTCCGTTTTCTACCCTGGCCTAACTGTCTGAAGTCTATAAACTACTACTATGCTTTGTTTTCGGTAGTAGTCTTGATATACCCTGTATGTATGTATATATCCTGCCAGCCACACAGTTTTAAATATAACAAAAAAAATTGTCAGATTTAATGTGTATTTAAATCAACATAATAGTATTGACAAAATGTGCCTTGGCTTCAACATAACCGTGCTAAATCCTCATCTGCGATATAAAAGCCCATTGAGATATTAAAAACCACTGTTTTGATGTTATCAAACAATATGTTAGAGCCAATCGTGTTAGACGAAGATTGCGCAGAAAACCAGACCCTGGGCTTAACCGCTAGGTAGAACGAATTGTCTATAAATATACACATATCAGGATTCAAAGTACCTTAAGGTTTGCATAATTACCAGGAAACAAAATTACGACGGGTACCGTATTTATTATTCACTTACCCGAATATATTTCAGTATATTAAATTGTTATGAAAGAAAGAAAAGAAAGAAAACTGATTTATTTGTCACAACATACGACGTACATATTTAGTAGGCTAACAAAGTATCTAAATTATATTATTTATTTATATTTTTAAAGTCGTTTAAAAAGGTCAAATATCAAGGTCAGTTAGAAATTTAACACTTATTCATACCCTTAACTAAAGGAATATGCTAAGACCCAAAACAGCTATCTGAAAATGTAAAAGAGTGGTCTAAAAATATCCCATATTTACTCGGATCTGGAGCAAACCACTCGGGATAGACCGCCGTCGAATAAGTTCCCTTTGGAGTATATTCAAATTTCATTTTCTTGAGATGTGTAAATTGACGTGAAACATATTTTTCAGCTACGTAGAGCCTGTTATGAATTTTCTATTGGTATTATAGGAAATTTGGGAGGACAATTCGGTTTTGTCATTTTGCTTCTGTTTACTTGTATGATGTTTTTAGTCTAGAATTTTGGATCGTGCGGGGATTTTAACTTTCAGGATTTATGAATGAAGATACATAAATAAATAGGATAAATATGATAACGGGGTAAATTAATGTGTACTTATTGTTTATTTTAAAAGATGTATTTAACATTTTCTTGTTTGTTTGGTTTAATACATATATTAAACTAATGGTTCTTAACCTTTTAATAATGAGAGACCATTTCATAAAATTCTGAACTATTGGCCACCCGGTTGCTTGACTGGTTTGGTTGCATGTTAAAAAAGTTACAATATTTTCGACTAAAATGTTGCTTTTATTGATTCTGCTATAAACCGTTATATCAATAAGTATTTTATTTACTTACCCATTTTATTCTATAGGAAGAGAATATATTGGCTTTCAGAATAACACATAAAATGCATTGCTACGTTACTGCAGTGGAACGTTAAATCGCTGAGCGTTGTAATAAATAGAGGAAGCAACGAGATACATTGACACACTTAGTAAGTTAAATTGCTAGAAGATTTGCATGCATGTACATAGGTACTATTTCCTTAATTTATACTTATAGAATAGAAGGTAAATTAAATTATTGATAATGTTCTGAACATAATGAAGACTGAATGACAAAACGAAGGTAGTAAATTTGAGCTGGAGGCGCAATATAAATCTAGTTCAGCAGCCTCCATGGTGCAGTTGGTTAAACGCCGACTGTGAAATGAGACGCTGCGGCTTCGATTCCCGGACCGAGACAAATGTTTGTGAGACCGACAAGTATTTGTTTCGGGTCTGGGTGTTTGTGACATAAAAGTCTCTCGTAATTTCTGACACCCGCGACGCAATATAAAATTGATCCTTATGGGAAGTCAGGATTAAAAATGTGAGTGTTGAATGTATTTATTATTTTGTTATTAAGTATCATGACTTATCAAACCTTCCCGTGTATTCACCATTAGTTCTTAATAATAACTATGGCAGTAAAGGGAAACATCACCATTACATGGTAGAGAAGTTCTGAAAATTTGATGGGTTTGTAAAATCCGCAACCTCACTAGCCCTAAATTGCTCTGAATCTTAGCGAGAATCTTATGTTTCAGGATGGCGAGCGCAGTGGAATGCCAAACATTGCCTTGTAATTCATAGTGTTGTTTGGTTTTGCTACTATTCATGAGCGTCGTATCACCTACCAAGTTAATATCATGCTCGTCTCTCCATACGTCGCAATAAAACAAAAAATCTGTGCCCTGCAGTGGGACTCAATAAGCTGTTATTATTATTACGATTTTTAATATATCTTTTAAACTATATTTAATCTCCAGTTATGCAACTTTACATATCTGTCATTACCCAATAGCTGTTTTGAAGTTTCTCCAACCCCATTACGGAAGAGAAAAATGGGATGGCGAACCTTATATACGTACCTCTAAAATAATTCTAAAAATACACGTCTCTTCGTCATTAAATATACTGAAAATCCGAATAAAATCTCATGTAAATGAAATAATGTTAAAAATTTAATCAAAAATGTATCGGATCGAGTGTTTAAAGAAATTCTTTTGACGTTATTCAGAGAATTTGCGAGGAGAAAACGTTGTGATATTCTTTTATCCTGTATTGCATGCTATCAAAGGAATTTCTTTTTATTAAGGTTTTTCCAATAAATCCTTTTTTTTTTTTTATTGCTTTGAATGGCGAGACGAGCAAGCCGTTCGCCTGATGGTAAGCGATACGACCGCTCATGAAAAGTAGCAATATTCCACTGCGCTCGCCATCCTGAGACATAAGATGTTAAGTCTCAATATGTCCAGTAGTTGCTCTGGCTACAATGTCCTTCAATCCGAAACACAACAGTGCATTTAAGCAGTGTTGTTTCACGGGAGAAATAGACATTGCGGTGGTATCCTTAAAGCGAAATAGTTGAAAAAAAAAAATAATTAAAATATATTTAAATAATTTAAATATAGTTGTGCGGATTTTTACGAAATGCATCGTGGATTTAAATTTCTAAACGTTTTAAATGCTTTTTGTTTAGTAGAAAAGACTGGTCAGCCTGAAAAATTATGTGAACCAATAGAAATACTATTATTTTTTTGGTATACATTTTTCACGTATAATATTTTCGCCCGTTTGTTTTGTCTTGTCTTTAAAGCATGCTTATTAGTCGCAAACGTGTTTACAGTATTTTTTTTTCATTTGTAGGTTTCCATATTTTGACATGCATTTGTATGCTTAGATATTACGATAGTATTTTCCTTACTTGTCTCAGTTCAGTAGCCAGATCGATGACTAGTTGGTTCTGTTCCCGCTGGAAGTCGAGGGACACTTGAGTTTCGTAAGGACCTGGAATAAAATACATTGGTATATTATAATAGTTTTCTTTATTTAACTGATAACTTTTATTTGTTTTAATTCGAGTCATGCAATTTAGCAGAATTCGGATAATTTGCGTCCTTCCATTATATCCAATATTTTAAAGAGCCTCGTTAAAGCTATTTAACAAAAAATAATGGGTATATAAAAACAAAAATTGATGTTATAACGTTTATAATTACAAAGAAAAAAATATATAAATGAGACCACAACATCTTCAGTAAACAAGCAAACTAATATTCATTCAAATATAAGATATTCTACAGAAGAGCGTTAACAAAACATAAACGTTAAAAGAAACAATTAATATTTACACAAATAAAACAACCAAAGTGAAAGGAAATATTAATTAGATGTTCTGCTCGTGGCAATTATTTATTCCCATGTACTATTATTTGTTTGTTAGTGTTGACTCAAGCCATTTATATTTAGGTAGCTGAATTAGTTGCTTAAGTGTCCGCGGCATTACACATTATAATTATTGAACATTATTTTTTATTCCGGTTTCGGTTTATTGTTAACTGTCTGACATTTCGAGAAGTTTATATTTTCCATTAGTTGTATCGTGACCAAAGTAATTATTCATCATATCTAGTAACTCTATTTTATCACTTCCTATCATTAGTTACTCTTACATTTATTTTTATTTTAAAGAATGGCGAGACGCTCATGCCATTCACCCGAAAGCAAGCGATACGACCGTTCTTGGACGGAATCCGAAACGCAATCTGGCGTTTACACTGCTATTTGGTGAGATAAATAGATATTGCGGTGGTACGTACCCAGGCGGGCTCTCACATATGAAAGATCTGCCACCGTTAAAACGAATCTACAACCAGTACGTGTCGTAATAAAAACAATTATCAATGTGTACACCAGGTATATTTATCCCTTATTTTCCACTCTTCATACTAACAGCACAAAGCAACAACAATTCACATATCAACAAATACAACCCCTACAATATTGAAAAACATCATCGGCAATTGTCACTTACTAGTGCCTAATTGGAGATGTTACAGTTGGAAAGTACATCTAAAACATGCATAAAATGTAACTCACCTTCGAAGGAATGAATGATGAAGACCCAAGCGATAGTCCAAAGCGTCAGCACGGCGTATAACCCCAGCTGACAGGCCAGGCACCTGAACACCACGGAGACGCAGGCCTCGCCCGTCAGCTTCGGCAACGGGTACACTCTAAGCCAGGTGTTAGGGACCTGACGGGGATTAGTGTTGATTATTGTTTGTATCGAGGTGAATTTATAGGGGTATATTAGGCAATTGTGTATTTATTTTCCTGGCTAAAATCAAGGGCCTAAAATATTATAAAATATTTCAATTTTTTTTGCAGTATTATTTTCCATAATAATGATTGTATTAAATCAAATTAAATTTTTAATAATTAGTATTTAAAGATTTGAATCCTCTAGAATTCTAGATGATAGATAAGATAGTAAAATTTAACTATATTCAATGTGTTGTTTTAGCAGTAAGACATGTGTATTCATGTTTAAAATTCACAATATACGTTGTTATTATATTACCGTACGTAACCACAAATAACTTACTTTCCTAAAAAACATCAAATCCTCTTTCACTTGTATAGTTTTATTACTTTTACCATTCCTTTCAGCGATTTCACCGAACCTTTCACTCTCATCGTCCAACATTTCAATTTGTTTCACTGCATGTGTCCACGGCCCCTTAACTTTAGCAACCTTTCTATCACTTTTACTAAATACAGGTTCATCACATGCACCCGGCAACACATTATTAGGTCTAGCTTTAACCGATATTAAATTTACAATTCCATCTTTGTTCACTTTCCTTTTGACACTAACACCATCGCCCTCGAGATGAAAATTGCTGTCAACTGTTATCAATATTTTGTTATTACTGTTTTTGACTTTTTTATACAATGGTTTAACGCTATTCCTTTTGAATTTATCGCGTAGGGAAGCACTTCTCATGCTTTCTGGTGCCTTAGTGATCAATTTAAGGCGAGCGCTTCCGAAACTGTTTGATGTTAGCGTGCCGGCAAAGTTTTAAATGGTTGCTTCCGGATTTTTGAACCTGATGCGCTTAGTCGTCATAGCGCTGTCGATGTTTATAGTGTGTTTTGTTGTTTTAAGCTGGCTTTAATTCCATAAATTATTTCTCAGTGTTGTATAATAAAATACGTGAATACGATGAAATAAAATGGGAAAAGAATGCAAAAATCTCATGTTGCTAAAGGAGGTTTTTGCGTCGGGTTTTTTCACAGCTTCTGAAGTGCTAGGAGGATTATTTAACAATTGAAAGGGCGATATATAGGCCCAATGAAGGTCCTAACATTCTGAAGACATAGATGATAAGACTTATTATTGTATTGCCTTTATTATTTATGTCAATAAAAAAGCCTCTCCCTAAAGCCTACACCAATTCAAATCCCGAAATCCACCCATAATATAAATAAACATTGTGTAATGGAGATTGAATCAAACTTCCTACCGCCATAGACAGGTTACATTCGGTATGAAGGCGGGTAACTGAACGTTCTGAGTGACAGACCACACCACACAAACTCAATTTAAACTTGTTTCGTTCCACTTCGACTCGTGGTCTTACTGTGGATGTGAATATTTAAACTTCTAACGTGTGTTTGTACTTCTGTTTATTACATAAATATATGTAGTGATTATGTTTCATCCATCCATCCATCCATCAGCCAAAGGAAGTCCACTGCTGAACATAGGCCTCCCCCAATGATTTCCACAGAGACCTGTTGGAGGCAGCCTGTGTCCAGCGACGTCCCGCGACCTTTACCAGGTCGTCGGACCATCTTGTTGGTGGACGTCCTACGCTGCGCTTTCCGCTACGCGGCCTCCATTCGAGTACTTTCCGACCCCATCGGTCATCAGATCTCCGCGCTATGTGCCCGGCCCATTGCCACTTCAACTTGCTAATCCGGTGGGCTATGTCGGTTATTTTAGTTCTCCTACGGATCTCCTCATTTCTGATTCGATCTCGTAGGGAAACCCCGAGCATAGCCCTCTCCATAGCTCGTTGAGTGACTTTGAGCTTCCTAATAAGGCCCATAGTGAGAGGCCACGTCTCGGTGCCGTAAGTCATCACTGGCAACACACAACTATCGAAGACTTTCGATTTAAGGCACTGAGGTATTTTGGACGAGAAGACGTCGCGTAGTTTCCCGAACGCTGCCCAACCGAGTTGGATTCGACGATTGACCTCTCTCTCGAAGTTGGACCTGCCTAACCGGACCACTTGTCCTAAATAGACATATTCGTCAACAACTTCAAGAGTCGAGCCCCCAACACCGATGGGGGTGGGCACAACATGGACATTCGACATGATCTTCGTTTTGTCCATGTTCATTTTAAGACCCACCTGTTGGGAGACTCGATTGAGGTCTTCGAGCATAGTGCTAAGGTCTTCCAGCGATTCAGCCAAGACTACAATATCGTCGGCAAACCGAAGGTGAGTGATTATGTTTAGATTAAGATTAATTTGATCCGTCCTTTATATGAAAACATTGGTATAAAGGTATTGGTAACAAATTCGTCGTTTCAAGTCGTTCGTGCTTTTTGCTTGGATTTGGAGGTATCTATTTTTTAATAAGTGAACTCTTTGCTCACATTTTCCATATTTTTCTGTACTTATTTATAGAAGTACACATACATATATAAAATCATGCCTTTTCTCAGACACTCACGTTTGGCCTCGTGTTTCTGTTAAATATAAATAGGGAGAATATTATTATTTTGGGAAAAAGCTATGTATTTACCACCCAAATACAACGACAGGAATAAATAATCAACGCGTTTGTTTTTTTTAGTTGCTTTGTGTCTTTCGTCACTAAAACTTGCTTGCTTCCTATTTGGTCGGGGTCTAGATATACCCTGTGTTAAAAAAAACTGCAATGCTCGGCGCAAGTAGATAGAAGATCTGATTTTCATTTGGAGATCATTTCTGATTTTCATTTGGATGGAATGCATTCCCCGGAATCTGACATCACAAAGAGCTATCGCCGCTTAAATTACACGCATCACAAATGTACCTACATTCCTGTAAATCCTTTTGAAATTACTATTCCCAGAATCACATACTAGTTGAACAAACACAAAGCGCATATTAGTATTCTGTTTGCGTTTTCTACTGCACACTCATTTTACATTTACTGTGGAGGTAAAATTGCGACGAGTTCTAAGAATTGTGTGTTAAAGTTGCGTCCATTACGTTTTCCTGGTATTGACTTGAATGCAACTTGGTAATGTATTGATAGTAAAACACGTGTAAGGCAAGCAATACGTAAAATATTTAATTTTTCTTCGATCGTCGGTTCTAAGGAAATCGTGTTTAAAATAATATTTAAAACAATAAGAAGTGTTTTCGTAATAAATATACATATTATGTACTTACATTTAAAAGTCCGTCAATTGGTTCGTTTATTACAGTAAAAGTTTAAGTTTATTACAGTAAGTGCGTGGTGGCCTGTTGGTAAACGGACTAGACGCGACTGCCAACATGTTCACGGTGGTCGCGGGTTCGAATCCCAGCGCACACCTCTGACTTTTCGGAGTCATGTGTGTATTGATAGTCAATCACCACGCACTAAAACGGTGAAGGAAAACATCGTGAGGAAACCTGCATACCATAGCGATTTATAAAAAAATTCTATGGTATGTAAATCCGCCAACCCGCACTAGGCCAGCGTGGTGGACTATATGGCCTAACCACTCTCAATCGTACTCTCGATTGTAGAGGAGGCCCGTGCCCTGCAGTGGGACGTATATGGGCTGATACAGATTACAGTAAAAGATCTCAATATCGGTCATGTAGTTTTAGCAACTAATATGCTAACTTAAAATACGCTAAAGGGAATGTAATGATTGCCACGGTGTCGCAATTGTACTACGGTTTGATTGCAAAGTGTTGATCTCGGGCTCGAATCCTCGTACGAATAGGCTCGGCCCCTACCATACCGTGGGATGGAAATTACATGGTGAAACGTGGGTGTCTCGGTTATATCTCCGCCTACCCTTTCTGGAAAAAAAAGCATAAGCTTATATATGTAAACAGAACATATATTTTTCAGTAAAAAGAAATCATAAACTTCGAAATAGCGCTTTATAAATATTTTTTAATCACAACCTGTATCAAAATGAAAGTTTATCGGAGTAATAAAATACATTGGCAAAAATCTTTATTGGGTTGTCCACACTTTCTTATCGCCCATCCATAAAAATCAATGTGAGCCGAAAAAATAAATTTGATAAGCAAACATTTCATGCGAACGAAACTTCGTTTTGATTAAGAAGTTTTCAAGTGTTTATATATTTTTATAAGTGGATTTTTAAATAAAATAATATGTACAAACAGTAAATATCATCTTATATAGTGCGTGGTGGCCTGTTGGTAAACGGACTAGACGCGACTGCCAACATGTTCACGGTGGTCGCGGGTTCGAATCCCAGGGCACACCTCTGACTTTTCGGAGTCATGTGTGTATTGATAGTCAATCACCACGCACTAAAACGGTGAAGGAAAACATCGTGAGGAAACCTGCATACCTAGAAAAAAACAATGAAAGATGTGAAAACAATAAAACGTAATAACAGGGTCAAATTAGTACAATACTTCAATAGTACGAGTACACAATACATTTTTCACTCATCTACATTATTACGCAATATCATTACTAAGTATGATATTTAGTATGATAGTCAATCACCACGCACTAAAACGGTGAAGGAAAACATCGTGAGGAAACCTGCATACCATAGCGATTTATAAAAATTTCTATGGTATGTAAGTCCGCCAACCCGCACTAGGCCAGCGTGGTGGACTATATGGCCTAACCACTCTCAATCGTACTGTCGATTGTAGAGGAGGCCCATGCTCCGCAGTGGGATGAATATGGGCTGATACAGACAGACAGATAGATATTTACAAACAATATTTTGTTAATATAGAGAATTATATCACATATTATTCAATACGATATTTAAAAGTTTTATGAATGAATTTTTAAACAATTATATTTGCTATATTATTCATATAATTTTTTTTTTTTTTCCTTTATGGCAATATATGCCGATGTCGACAATTCTGCCAGTGTCAGATGTGCGATGAGAATACGTGTGTGCTATCACTATTTGTTGCAAACTACCCACTACAACATTAAAATTGATTCGACAGTGAACTTTACGTATAAAATTGTGGCGTCGTGGTTAGTATACTGAAACAAACACAATCACACGTAATGTAGTATATATATTAAAATAAAACATTGACATATAAATAGTTGTTAAAACATTGAATAACATGGGTATACCACAATACAGCACAGACCGGATTTCAGTATCACAGTCTGATGGCGTTACAACTTATGAAGGTAATCATAGCTTCGAAGAGTCGAGGGGAAGAGTAGGTTAAAAGACAAGGAAGGTTAATAGGGACGGGAATGTTCAATGATGTTAAATGACCGTATAGATCGAATGGGGAGGTATTTCTAGAACAATTAAAGAAAATATGCTCCAGACTACCATCGTCCAGCCCACATTCGCATAGGGAAGAATCCCGAACCCGAATTTTGTTCAAGAATACAGGGGAAGAGCAGTGGCCTATACGAATTCGGGAAATTGTAGATATGACAGGTTTAGACACTTTTTAAATTTAAAAAACCAAGGTTTAGATGGTATGGTTGGTTGTATAGCATAGTAATATTTGCCCTTTTGCTTTGCAGAATTGTTCCAATGGTCCTGCCATAAAGACAACAATGTCCTTTGAGGAAGGCTTAATAAATCGTAGTTATAATGTACAAAATGCTTCAGATCAGATGATGCTGAAGAAATTGCATTCTTGGCCAGCCTGTCTACACACTCATTACCCTCTATACCTGAGTGGCTCGGAATCCAAGTCAAATGCACCGTGTAGCCCTTTCTTGAACAAGAGTAAAGACATTTTTTAATTTGCAGAATCAGTGAGCTATAAAGTTTATCCTTATAAGGGTTTTGACAAAGTGCTTTAAGGCAACTCAACGAGTCGGTGAATATGACACCCTTATTGATGTTATGGGATTCTATAAAGCTACATGCTTCTAGGAGAGCAATGCATTCTCCTGTATAAACTGAGGACTCTTTAGGGCATTTAAATTGCATAATAATTTTTGAGTTTTGATAGTATACGGCAGCACCTGTATAATCCTCATATGTAAACTTGGATGCATCGGTAAAAAATCTTTGAAAATCATGCCAGCGTTCTCCAACCAATGCATTGAAGATCCTATCCGCTGACACCATATTTTTAGAAAAGCCAATATCTAGGAAGATTTCAGGTTTAAAGTGGAGAATTTCAAATTCGCAGTTAAAAAGTGGGAGTTTATTTAACTGTATTATTGAGCCCTCTTGTGCAAACTCGATCTAATTTTGTAATTTTTTCATACAGGGGATGGGAAACATTGCCACAGATTCTACTCCAAAACCGGGTGGCAAGACATTGTCTTCTCAAGGATAACGGCGGCTCTGAACATTCAACTTGTAATGCATTAATTGGAGAGGACTTCATGCAGCCAGATATAATTCGGAGGCATTTAGCTTGCAGCTTATCCAGGCTAGTTAGCGCTCCCTTGTTGCATGGAATTATGAGGAACGTACCATAATCCATGATGCTACGTACTAGAAGCATTATAAACCACTTTCATTGTGAAGGGGTGTGCACCCCACCAAACACCAGCTAGTACCTTCAGCATAGGAATTACCCGTTCACATTTTCTAACTAAATGGTTGATGTGGCTTACGCCAGTTAGTTTGGAGTCCAGATACACTCCCAAAAATTTGGCCTTAGAGACAATTGGTACAGCATGTCCGTCTAAATCTATTTGTATCGACGGGAGTTGCCTTTTCCGGGAGAATATGACTACAGAACTTTTTTGGGGTGAAAGACTCAGGCCATGTCTCAGAAGCCAACGATTCAGGGATTGAAGAGAGAGGCAAAGGGAAGACGCTGCATCATGGATTGAATTGTTAGTTACGTACAAAGCCAGATCGTCGGCATATTGGAGGATGTGGCAATCGTAATTAAGGCATGTCCCAATATCCGCCGTATAAAGGTTATACAGAATTGGGCTCAGCACGGACCCTTGAGGTAGACCTTTCCATGTTAATCTTTGATCGAATTGCTCACCAGGAACTCTTAGGGTCAGTGACCTTGACGTAAGCATAAGGCATATCCATTGAACCATCCTTGCCGGGAATCTCAGCTGAAGCATTTTCTGCCTGAGAGTGGGAAGGAGGACGTTGTCATATGCAGAAGATACGTCTAAAAAGGAAGCAACTACTGAGTCATTTCTGGAAAGGGCGAGTCGAATATCTGTAACTAACACTCCGACGCTATCCATGGTACCGAGTCCTTTTCTGAATCCAAATTGAGAGTTTGGAAGCAAGTCTCTCGACTCCACAATCCACTCTAACCTGTTTTTGATTAGGTGCTCCATAATTTTCCCCAGGACCGATGACAAAGCGATTGGTCTGAAGCTGCTAGGATCATCCGGGTGCTTGCCTTGTTTTAAGATGGGAATAATAATTTGTAGCTTCCAATGCTTTGGTATTAGACCATTATAATAAGAAAAATTAATAATTTCAAAAAATATGTTTTTGCTTGTATGCCAGAATGAACTAAAAAAGAGTAAGGTATTCCATCAGCACCGGGAGCAGAGTCCCGAACACTACCGAGGACCAGATCAAGTTCTGCCATTGTAAATGGATTATCATATGGGTCTTCGGATGTAAAAACGGGGGGAATTTTAGCTTCTTGTAACGTAGGTACATAAGGGGGAGCTATTTTATCAAAAAACAGATCGGCAATCTCCATGGAAATAGTAGAGGAAAGTGAAGGAGAACATCCAGATCGGAATCTATTTATTCTTTTCCAAACTACAGTATGAGGTGTTGAGGGTGACAAAGTGTTGCAGAAGTTCGCCCAACCAGTGCGTTTCTTTCTCCGTAAAAGTCTTTTAGATTTTGCATATACCTGCTTATAGTGCAACAAATTTTGGGTGCTCATATCACAGTTGTATTTCCTCTCTGCATTATTGCGTTCTTTGATAGCTGAAGTGCATTCCTGATCCCACCAGGGTGGGGATGGGATTTTGAACCTGCCACTATTTTTAGTTGGGAAACAGGAGTCCGCGCATGAATGTAGGGCTTGTATGAATTGCTCACAACAAGTATTCACGTGAGAGTTATTAATGTTACCAAAATTTGAGTCATTTATTTTAGGCAATCCAGTGATTCTATACTCTAAAAGTGAATTTGGACCAGTCTGGATCAGATAAATTATACTTTAATAACGGAGGGCATGTATTTTCTAAGTAAGTTCGATGAGCAAAGGAGATGATTATGGGGTAATGATCACTACCATGTGTCAGGTCTGTGCATTGCCAGCAGGCAGATGCAGCAATATCCGGGGAACAAATGGAGAGGTCGACGCAACTTTTTCGTTGGCCGGGTAAGACTCGACGAGTCGAACAGCCATTGTTAAGGATGCAAAGATTAAGGTCATCTAAAATTTCAACTAAACCTGTACCGAAAGAGTCACAGTGTTCGGAACCCCATCTATAATGGTGGCAGTTAAAATCACCCATAATCAATAAAGGTTTACTTAAATTTTCGAAGGTGGTTTTAATTATGGGCAAAAAGTTTCGATCGGGGTGAGCGATGTAAATTGAGACAACGTTAATGCCGTCTACTTTGCCTGTTACCATATTTATACCACCTAGTAAGGGTGCAATGGGAGACGTTAAAAAAGGGATTCGGTTGTTAACTAAAAGGGCGGAACCTCCATAGCCATCAGGTCTGTCGCATCTGAAACTATTGTATTGTGGTACACGGAAGCTAAGGCTTGGAAGCAACCAAGTCTCAGCCATAGCACAAGCCAATGGCTTGAATTTGTTAAGAAGGAAAATGAGGTCGTGCTTCTTATGTAGCACGCTCCTCACATTCCACTGGAGAAATATTAGTGGGGAAGCCATTTTTATAGTTGATTAAAGTTGATAGTAGTTCTTGGGCAATGTTGGACGGTTGTTTAGATGGAGAAGTATTATGGTATTGAGGGGAATTTGTAGAAAGGAGTAGGGTCAATATTTGGGTAATTATATCTATAGTGGAAGGGTCTAAGGATGGATTGAGAGCACAGCCATTATGCTGTGAAGATCTAGGAGGATTAACAATGGTACGATGAGCGACTTTATCATAAGAAGGGGATAAGGGTATATGGGTTTTGGATTGACGGAAAACTGTTTTGCGGTGGGGGAGGGGAACTTGGACTTGAGTAGATTTTACAGTATCTGCATAACTACGTGAGGGCGATGTCGTTGGGGTCATTTTGCTGGCTTCAGCATAAGATATGCTCTTCTCCGCCATGGTAATTTTAATGGCTCTCTGTCTGCTGTATTCCGGGCATACTTTGCTATTTGGAAAGTGCTCACCGGAGCACAGCACACAAAAAGCATCTCTCTCCAATATATCGCAACCACTTCCAGGATGGTCCACATTTAATGCAGCGAGGCCTGGACCTGCACATATCTTCCACATGGCCATATCTGCAGCATTTTCTACATTGGATTGTGGGGTATATATACCGTTCAACTGGGAGGGACGTATAGCAGCAGTAAACTCTTTTAGGAAGCACTTGCCCATCAAAAGTAAGAACGCAGGTCTCAGTGTGTTTCCACTCTGAAACCCCGTCTCTGGTAACTTTCCTACTGATACGTCTAATTTTGAGGATATGACCGCATCCAGGTGGGACGGTTATATATTTCTTTGCTGTTTCTTCATCCATATCAATCGGTACTCCAGAAACAACACCCATTCTAGTAACATTAAAGGTCGGTATAGAGGCGTTAAATTTATGTTTGGTTAGAATTGAATTTGTCAGGAATGAATTCGCATCTTGAGGAGAAGTAAACTCAACAGAAACACGATTTCTTCCTATTCTTTTTACGCCATCTCTTACAATATTGTGAATATTCTGGTTATAAAGAAAAAGGCCAAAAGTTACTGGATGAAGAAACGTGCCAGAATTGGGTTGGGATTCGATACGGGACACATGTACTAGATAAGGAGCTCTATCCTCAGCATTATACCTGGTTCGTCCGATATTGCTTTTGGACTGCTTCGAAGGGCGGATGTCTGTCGGTCTGTCATCATTAGCCGGTCGTTTGTTTGCATGAGAAACAGAGTTTTCATTTTCTAGCATGCTAGTCGCAACTTCCGCAATTTGCGAAAGCGGGCTCAAATTACTGGGATAAGAAGAAGGGATTGATGAGGTTGGGGATAGCGGCATAGTAATGTCGGGAGGGTCAGGAGGTTTATTCCGATCATGATTCATGATGAACTTACCAACTTGTTGAAAATTAGTTACAATAAACACTAAAATAACAACAAACACAAAAGTTATTTATAAATACCGTAAAGAATAATATAAACAACAACACAAATAACTAAAATCAATTCAAAGTCGTATCCGATTTAAAAATGAAAAATAAAAATATCAATTAAGATAAGGAAAAAAGTATTCAATGCACACGTGTTGCTCATAAACACACTGTGGCGAGAATCTATTCATATAATTGTATTAAATAATATTAATGTTATAGTCAAGGTAGAATTTTCATATTCGCTCGGATGGCGACCACCGTCCATGAGTGAAGAATCTATTATAGGGAGCCGTTGATTTACGAATCTACCTGTACAACGTTTTCGAATAAGTCCTTATAATTGTGTTACCCGACTTGGGAATCGAACACTAAACCTCATTCCATAAGGTCAATGAGAAGAAGTCTAGGAACTATTACAACTGTAGGCGCAGTGTTTTAAGCATTTTTCACACAACCATGAATTAACAAAAAAAAAAAACACTAAAATACAGTCGAATTGAGAACCTCCTCTTTTTTTAAGTCAGTTAAAAAATCCTAACTAAAGTCATGCCCTAATCCCAGTTCTCTAGTAAATTATTCGCGGAAAATGTTACAATAGAATAAAAATAATTCTCCAAAATAAAAACATATTTTATAGAAAGGAGGTTTATAAGTTGGCAACAGTGCCCGAACCTACAATCATGGCGGGAATATCGATTTTGCTATTGCGCACCCCAACACGAAGCGGCGCGCGCATCTGTCAAAATAAAATATTATTCCGCAAAAAATAATTTACTTCGCGGAAATACATTTTACTGTGCGAAATTACCATTCGAATATACATAAATAATTCAAGTAAATTAATTTTTTTGGTGTTTACATTGTCTGTATCCAAACTAAAGCCTTAATCCGTCATTTTGAGGTTATCTTTTCGTTTCCCCACAATATTCCATGTATCGTGAAAGTGTTCTAAAAATTGTGTAAACAATATGTTTATTGTGTTGTGTGTTAATTGTGATTATTGGTAATTGAAATTTCTCGTATGAAGTCTAGATATAAAAGCATAAAACAGTGGTACAAATGATACTTTAGATTTCGTGTTCATTATTTACATAGAGGAGATGAAGCGCCTTGAACGAGACCTATAAATTTAAACGATGCATGTAAAAAATGACGAGATGTATGCGAATATGTGGTGCCTACTCCTACAGGCTGACCAGACGACACTCCACGATCCTTCTGCTGGTATCCTTCATCGTCACCATCACCATAATCCTTCAGCTCTACGCGTACAGGCATCAAGAACTGCCCCACACGAAGCCACGCGTCGGTGACTTTGACTACAGGCCTGGTATGTTCCTCAGAGGTATACAGCCAAATGAGACTATAAATTACTGCGATTTTAACTATGGCCTGCCCGATAAACTTGACTGGGGCAGCTTCCCACTATATCCGTCCCCTGAAAGTGGTAGCAAAGGCCCCTATAGAGTGATATATGATGCTGTAAAAGGCCGAGCGTATCGCAACGATAGCAAATACAACGCGGTTACTTACGCCACGCAAGCAACTGCGGAATTCCTGTACCATATAGTTGAAATAGCTAAATACTGGGATGGACCGATCAGTCTTTCGGTCTTCGTGCCTAATTACGACCTGGATATAACGATGCAGATCATGACACACCTCTGCCATTGCAACGCTGATATGGCCAAAGTGTCTTTACATTTATTCTTTCCGAAAAGATACCCACCGAAATTAAGGAGCCGGGATCAATGGGTAGTTCCTACTATGGAAGTTTTAACAACAACTCCCAACATGACATTGTTGTTAAAGAAAAGGATAGAGAACTATAGAAATTTAGACAACAAAACGAGGTCGGCGTACATACAATGGGTGAGGAAGAAGAAAATCGAGAGAATGATGATGGGCTTACCGAAGAAGATGGCATACGCGCCAACCTTAAAATTCGAAGACTGTTCAGGACCGGATTCTTTCGATATCCCGACATACAGAAAAGAGTACAACATGATATATCCAATAAATGTAGGAAGGAACGTTGCTAGAAACGCCTCGAAGACCAATTATTTCGTAGTATCCGATATAGAGATGGTTCCGAGCGATGGACTGGCGACCAAGTTTCTCGCGATGGTAAATAAACTTATAGGGGAGAAGAAGAGGAGGGAAGGGTGTGTGTTTGCTAAGACGATATTTGTCGTGCCGCTGTTTGAAGTGGAGCGGGGCGAGGAGATCCCGAGGGACAAAGAGACGTGAGTGATAATAACTTACTTTAATAAACACACAACGCTTGGGCTTTTAAGCGTCGTGTTGTAGTTCAACGTCTTAGTTTTAGTTTAATATTTATTTATGTATCTGTAGG
This sequence comes from Hyles vespertilio, assembly GCA_009982885.2. Lineage (NCBI taxonomy): Eukaryota > Metazoa > Arthropoda > Insecta > Lepidoptera > Sphingidae > Hyles > Hyles vespertilio. The sequence continues at coordinate 6,315,862 of CM042817.1, read as the reverse complement.
TGTTTTCACAAGGCGTATGTTTTTAGAAATTTAAATATACGAGTATTTGCGATGCCTATTACAATACTTTTGTATATAATCATCATAATATGATAGCTTTATAGTATACATAGATACATATAACAAAAGCATTTCGTAATAAAATTCAAGTCCCTGCAACACACAAACCCCATTTTGTCCGTCGCTATATTGCATGACAATTATTATGTATATCATCTAAATTATATCGGTTTGTGATGATATTAAAAATAAAATTACGTGGTCACTATTCGATCTTGAGCTGATATCCTTCAATCTAAGAATCACTGAAAGCCTCCGTAGCGCAGTTCGTTAGACGCCGCCGCGGGTTCGATCTCCGCAACGAGACAAATGTTTGTGAGGGCACAAACATTTGTTTGAGGTCTGGGTGTTTGTGAGATCGAAAAGTATCTCGTTGTTTCTGATAGCTACAAGACAAGACTAAATTGATCTTAATGTGGGGTCAGGACTGTGTATGTGACTGTTGGGTGTATTTAATTATTTGGCTGTATTTATTTAATCAACATTTTCCTTGAGCTGTCGCGTTTCGTTCAGTGGGTGAGATTGCAAGATGCTCCCCTCCCAATTTGATGGGCCGGCGACACATCAATGATCCCAGCGTTGTGGACGTCCATGGTCGGCAGTGATCACTTACCATCAGTTGACTTGTATGCTCGTAAAAAAATCTTCAATTTGATAACTGATGAAACAAAATAGTAGCTGGAGTGAAGGTAGTACTCCGCAAACGATCCTTACTTGAAATCCTTTTAACCCAAAAAATCCTCTTAGACTTACCGTAAATCCGTTTAGCTTGCCATTAATCTACGACTACCAAATTCAATATGAAAAGATTTACTTCGTTTCTGTATTGTGTTCTTTGTATTGTGGCTCGTTAATTCCTTAATTCTGGTCTCTTTGTGGTTTTCATAAAGTCGTATTTATTTTATTTTATAACGTAATAAAATTGTAGCTGTCCGATGTCCGCACATTCTATATATTATAAAATGTATGTGAGTTTGTTCGCTTGTTCGGCTTCCATGTTTAAACTATTTAAGAAATAATTATTAAATTTTGCATGCATGTGGTCAAGGGTACAAAAATACATAGGGGCGCTCGATCAAGTAAGAGTATTATTCCTTGGGATAGATAAAATTACGTTTCAATTTTACATGAAATGAAATGGAAATAATTTATTGAATCCATTAAGATGTTCTGCATCATTTTTCTCTACCACCCGGTTGGGAAAGCGGTTTTCACTTGAGAAGAACGGGCAAGAAACTCTAGTGTTGCTCTTTTCAAAACCAGTTTAGAATTTGGTGATTATTACAAAAGTTACAAGTGGTTTAAGTCGGAGCAGGTCGTTAATAATTTGATAATGTCTCTTAAAACCGATTATCCATTATTAGTAAGTTTTGACAGTATATCACACTGGTGTATTAAAAGCGTTGACGTTTATGGAAGGTTAAGAGACAATGCCTCAGGCTTTAACTCCGCTTGTATGCTTTCAATATATGGAGGTTTAAATAAATAAATAAACTGACAAATCTTACATTCACCATGAGAGAATTTGTTAGCTCAGTACCGTTAAATTTTTAATAACATTGTGCCTGTAATGTTTTATTATACGTGATTCTCGTATAAAACCCCTATTACTTTTGTTACGTGACTTTCTTGCTTAGTATATGAAATTTATTCGGTAGACGGAATAAGTTAATGCGATGCTCTGGTGGTAAGTGCGTGGTGGCCTGTTGGTAAACGGACTAGACGCGGCTGCCAACATGTTCACGGTGGTCGCGGGTTCGAATCCCAGGGCACACCTCTGACTTTTCGGAGTCATGTGTGTATTGAGAGTCAATCACCACGCACTAAAACGGTGAAGGAAAACATCGTGAGGAAACCTGCATACCATAGCGATTTATAAAAAAATTCTATGGTATGTAAATCCGCCAACCCGCACTAGGCCAGCGTGGTGGACTATATGGCCTAACCACTCTCAATCGTACTTTCGATTGTAGAGTAGGCCCGTGCCCTGCAGTGGGACGTATATGGGCTGATACAGATGCTCTGGTGGCCTATATTTCTATTAGGTATTATTGTGGAGTCAATTTTCTTAAGATTAGTTGTATTGTTACCTTTAATTGTGTAAGAAATATTATTGAAATTTTATTGTTTAAGCAAGATGAAGACAGATTGTTTAGTGAGATAGCTATCGTCATCATCATCATCATCATATCAGCCACAGGAAGTCCACTGCTGAACATAGGCCTCTGAGATAGCTATAGGTATATATTATTTATTAAAAGCAGACAGCCTCTGTGGCGCAGTTGACAGACGGCGCCTGTGAAAAGTGAGGACGCGGATTTGATTCCCGCATAGAGAGAAATGTTTGTGCGGTCCACAAATATTTCTTAGAGGTTTTTGTGAGACTAGTTTCTCGTACTTCCTGATACCCATGACACAAGACTCGATTTTAGTTTGGGGTCCGGACTATGAATGTGACTGTTGAGTGTAACTATTATATTTAATAAAAATATGAATTGAAAGTAAAAGGGACATATCACCAGGGCCAGGGCACCCCGTTGAAAGTCAGCGCTGCAGTTTGCTTTTCCCATTCTGCAGCATAAAGCTGAATGGGAGGCCCATTGTCGGCGCAATAGTTTAGTCACGTAATTTTTTTGCATAATGGTATTTTTTGTCATGTTTTTATTATTTTTTATATATTTTGTTATTTTATTACCTACCTATGTATGTTTGCGCCTTCAATAAATGTATTTCTTTCTTTCTTCATATCGCTATCTCTGTCACGCAAGAGCACTTAAATGGTGATGTCACAATTCACGTCGAGCGTCCTTGTTTTGTAACTTCATAATTAATTCCACCATTAGTTTGTGATTTTTTTCTAACTCAAGATAATTTTGGGTGAATTAATAAAATTCATATCATGTTCGTTTGTTTAACTGAATCTTTTATTAAAACAATAACGGGCTTAGTAAAAGATAGTCTTAAAACTATTTTAGCTGTCGAAAACTTTTTCTCTTACCAACCACTTCTGAATTCAAGTGATATAGTTATATTGTTATAGTTATATGATAGGTCAGGTAATATGTAAAATAGGTTTTAAAACTATGAATAATGCCGTCAATAAATAAGTCAACTACTCAAGTATAAATAAAGGTCTTGTACAGTAACCCAGCGAAAGTTTTCCATTAAAAATATAATTTACCCTTGTAGTACGAGTGGTTCGAGGTCGACGGAGTAATTTGATCGGCATCCAGGGGAATTGAATGACGCACATCTATTAAACATACATACTGTAGTATACAACTCCAACGTGACTTGTTTAGTAGATATAGTTATACTGTTAGTGATTAGTTAGACTGCAGCTTAGTGATTCTATTCTAGTGTTTTTTATGTTAAATACAGAGCTGGTTGGGTTTTAATCATTAATCGCTACATAGTATAAAACAAAGTCGCTTTCTCTGTCTCTATGTCCCTTTGTATGCTTAAATCTTTAAAACTACGCAACGGATTTTGATTAGGTTTTCATTAACAGATAGAGTGATTCAAGGAGAAGGTTTATATGTATAATACGTACATATTATTGTACAGAAATCTATTTGTACCCGGGCGAAACTGGGCCGGGCCGCTAGTAGTTAATAAACCTATTTTAATTACCAATCAGGCTGGCATAATAGGGTATTTGACTGCATTTTTTTATGTATTTATCAAAAAGTATCTAAAGCTAGGGTCTCACAGACAAAGTGATAAATCCATTCAGAATTTAAATCTTGTAGTGGGAGTAACGGAAAGAAATGCAAAACAAAGATAGGATTACAGTGTGCGCGTGTGAAACAGACAGCATGATGTCCCCACTACACCCATACTCTTTAATTTTAAATATTAATATTTGCCTTATGTTACAAGCTACTTCAATACTTTTTTGACTGCAAGGCTATATTTTTAACGTATTGTAAGCGAAATAATACCAAAAATCGATAATAGTTTAATACATAGGGTATCGACTTATGACATTTATTTCTAGCCAGTTGATATTCTGCCTACATTGTACTGACTATTTCCAGTCACTTTGTCTATACATAAAATAGCTGTCTCCATAAAACACCACCATCTATACTAATATATAAAGCTTAAGAGTTTGTTTGTTACCTCTAATCTCAGGAACTGCTGGTTCGAATTGAGAAATTCTTTTTGTGTTGGATAAGTCATTTATCGAGGAATACTATAAGCTATATATCATCACGCTATGACTTATAGGAGGGAAGAAGTTGTGAAAAATCTAGCAAATTCGAGGAAATATTCATTTTTCGTGGTTCAATTTGTCGACTTTCTAAATTGATAGTCGGAATTAAACATTTTGGCCGCCATTTTGAAAAGTGTATCTGTACGCGGATGGCACCGGGCCGGACTGCTAGTCAAATATAAACGTTGAACTTATATACCCTCTCCGTATTATTTTAAGTTGTAATAAAGGTAAATATTTTACTGATGGCTTGCCGTTCACCTTTGCGGAGTTCTGTGTCGTAAAATATCACTAGAGGCGACGTCTACGTTGTTATATTCCATTCTAGTTGGTTTTAAAATATTATTCTTATTGTTAACTAGTGCGACAGCGCGGCTTCGCTTGTGCGCAAATTTTTTTATTGCAATGAATTGCAAGGCGGGCCTGCCGTTCGCCTGATGGTAAGCGATACGACAGCTCACGGACAGTAGCAAAACCGAACAACACCATGAATTAAAAAGCAGTGCTTGCTACTGCACTGCATTCGCCATCCTGAGACACAAGATTTTAAGTCTCAATATGTCCAGTAGTTACTGTGGCTACAATGTCCTTCAATCCGAAACACCATTATTTTATCCAATCAGAATTAATTTTATTTTTTAGCTACTGCTCAACATAAGACTCTTTCAAGAATATTCACAACGGCCTATAGGAAGTGGCATCTTTCCGCAACCTTAAATATCGATCATCTGTCGACTTTAATGCAATCATTAGATCTATTATATAGGAGCAGCAATGACTTTTTCTTTGCACTTTGGTGCTCAATTCGCTACTAAAATGTCCTTTTGTATATCCCAAGCTGCCTCTTTTAAAATTCCATTTACTTCGGCTACAAAAGTTAACAACAGACAGACGTAGTGTTATTTCACCATTTATGATATAAATTTTATTCGTATCAATATTTGATATTTTGCAACAAATGTACAAATTATACCCTTTCACGTTTACTGTTCGTTTTATTTGTTTTGCACGTTTGACATTTGTCGCGTGTGTCTTTTTGTTTTTATTTGTGTGCTGATATTGTTTGTAACGGCTGCGCTGGCTAAACAATTTTTAAATTGAATTTTCCATTGTTTTCATAGCCGGTGTTTAGAGATCTGTGGTTATAACCACAGGTTTTGATGTGACCGTATTATTGAGCTAAAGGTATTTCTTTGTTTGTTGAAATGAGATATTTGTTGATGAGTTTTGTTTTGTCAGATGTAATATAGAGACAGTACACAAAAAAAAAAAAAAATGGATTTCTTTGGAAATGTTAAGTTGAAAGTTGATGTGAAGGCTTGTAATTAGCTATATTGTTACTTTATTTATTTTTTACTCATTTAGTTATTAGTCTGTAAGCTTTCCTTGTATAAATAAATAAATAAAAGTTTCACAGAACACACGTATATCAATTAAATACAATTCAATAATTTCACTGGTCTCATATGTGAGAGATCGCCTGAGTAGGTACCACCGCAATGCAAACTATTTCTCGCGCCAAAAATTAGTGTAATGCACTGGTTCTTTTTGGTTTGAAGGTTATTGTAGCCAGAGTAACTAATGAACATATTGATCCTTAACATCCTATGTCTCAGGATGGATTGGGATGATCGAGCGCAGTGGAATGCCAATCATTGCTTTGTAACACGTGTTTGGTTTTGCCACTGTACATAAGCTGTTTTATCGCTCACCATCAGGCGAACGGCATGCTCTTCTCGCCATTCAGTGGAAAATATATTTATGCGCGTTTTCGGTATCAGCATGTTTCTGCTCTATGGGAAAATTTTGATTGATAAACCCTCAATAAAAAAATATAAACCACGGAATTCTCAGAGTGCCAGTTTTTTATACATTCAATTCCATACTTGTTAGAAATGTTAGCGTTTATGTTTGCAGGTTTTTTTACTATGGTTGTTTTCACATAATATCATCAGTTTATATCACAATGTTATTTGGAATTTAATTAAGTAGTACAGGCCGCTTCCAATAGGTCTCCGTAGAAATTCGGAAAGCCTTATACGGGGACTGTTTATAAAAAATCCATGTTGTGTAAAGTCCGCCAACCTATACTAGGCCAGCTTGGTGGACTATATGGATTGACCCCTGTCAATCATGCTCTCGATTTGCCAGGAGGCCCGTGCCCTGTAGTAGTAGTTTGAAGTAAAATGGGCTGGTACAGTACACCTTAGATGCGATTTTTTTGTGCAATGTATGGCGAGACGGACTTGCCACCGCTCATGGACAGTAGTAAAACCAAACAGCATGATGAATTATAAAGGAATGATTGATACTCCACTGCGCTCGCCATCATGAGACATACGATGTTAAGTCTCAATATATCCAGGACTTACTTTGGTTACAATGTCTTTCAAACCGGAACAGAACTACTGTTGGTTGCTAGTGGGAGAAAAAGACGTTGCTGTGGTACCTACCCAGACGACCTCACATATTAGAGACACCTACAAATTTTCTACCACAAAAATTACCAGAACTTAAAGACATTAATGTTTCTTGTACAAAATATTGAGCGTGTTTTGGTTCTTAAATTAATGTAGCCCCAAGCTGTTGGATTAATTAGTATGTTACGAGTTTCGAACAATATTGTTTGCTCTTTTAGTTCTTGTTAATTTTTCGCTCGGGGTTTCCACGTGTATTATACTTTGTAACAGAATATTTTAAGAAACCATCTAAACTGTAAAAGTTGTTGTAACAACGAAATATTACGGGTTTCAACTTGTAGGCTTGATTTATGGAGGAATGTTATAAGTATAGGCCCTATCTTAAAAAAATATGGGTTAATTGCTATGAATTTAACTAAGCTGCGACTTCTCTATTGTAAACTTGTTTTGAAAAGAGCAACGCTAAAGATTCTTTCCCGTTCTTCTCTGGCGAAAACAGCTTTGTGAACCGAGTGGCAGGAAAAAAGTAACTGAATCTAAATAATGTATCACATTTGGCTATGAACTGTCCTTCTTCAAACGAGGCTTCAAGATAGTATTCTCCTCAAGGTAGACTTTGTAGTGATGGCCCCCCTGGTACTGCAGAGGTTCATGAGTAGCGGAATATTTATTTCTGGTTTCGAAGTGTAGGTTTTCTGTAGGCCTGCACAATAATGTGGATGAGTGAGATATAATTACTTACTATCGATAATGGGTAGAAATTTGATCGTCCTATAATATTAAAGTGGTTTTTAGATCTTTCATTATTTATGCCTAGGTAAAATCACGTGGCTATACTCGGTGACATAATAATAATGTTAGTATTTTGCCAACAGATTGGTTCGAATGGTGAAGGCCAACCGGGCGATGTACTTCCATCAGAAGGTGTGCTCGCATTGCCAAAGGTTCCCCGGTCTTCAGTCCTGGCTTCTGAGACCTGCGCCTAATGTTGTCGAGGTAAGGTATTACGTAAAACAATAACGGCAGCAATAAGAGACGTTTAATATCAATTTTTATTCCTTATTATTATTATTATTCTTTTCATGTCTAACCTTCTCTCCCACAATCGGAAGGCAATATACTATATTCGGGCCGAAGCCAAGGAGATATAGTTATTTATGTTCGATTAACTGTTGTTATTCAAGAATTTACGGACCAGGCGACATGTGTTTAGAATGACCGCTTTTTGTAAAAGTATGTATGTGGATTTATGCATATCGAGTGTTTTAAGGCTAGTATGGAGGGTGTGTGGTATGACTCCTGTAGTTGATAAGACTATTGGGACAATTTTGGTGTTACTGACTTTCCATTGAGTCTTTATCTCAATGGCTAAGTCAGTGTACTTGGATATCTTTTCAGTGAGTGTGCTATTTAGGTTATGGGTGTTACAAACTGCGATATCTACTATATATACAGTCATGGTATCTTTATCTAACACTGTAATATCGGGTCTGTTATTATGGATGGTTTTATCTGTCACTATTGTTCTGTCCCAATAAATCCTGCATTTGTTATTTTCTAAAACTGACTGTGGTTCGTACTTGTAATATGGTTGTTTTTGAGTGGTGCAGGTAGATGCTTTATTCTAATCGCACGGACAGGTGCATAAACGTCATAGAGACTTATGAGTTCTGCGTTGAATAGGTTGATCTGGTCGTCAATAGATGAACAACTTAGAACGGGACCCCAGTCAATGCTACTAGCAGCCGCACGAAGATCCTCTAATTTCATACTAGCAAAACTGCGCTGTAGGACAATTTTCGACTTTGCCTTGGGAGGGCGAGCTTTGTAGGAGATGTAAATTAAGTCGTGAAAAGAAAACAAGTCAGCGGAGCATTGCCCATGCTTACTGACATGGTCACGACAAGAAACAAATATGAGATCTAATAAAGATGGAGAGCAATTAGGAAAATGATGCGTTGCACTTAAAGGAAGAATGGAAAGATTCGTAGATTCAACGACAGAATTAAGTGATTTAGTGCGCAAATCATTTTTAAGAAGGCATGTGTTAAAGTCGCCCATGATAATTGTATGACTGTAAGATGGAGTTAGTTTTTCAATAAGTTTTTCAAAAGAGGGAAAATAATTAATGCGAAGAGAAGGGGAGTAATAAACACCCACCAGGATTTTTGTGTGGTGTAATTCGACCTCAATAAAGAGGTGCTCTCCTGCATTCGGTAACGGTGGCTGAGGTGACATGTCTAACACCGAAAATGTTATATAGTCACGGAGATATATAGCAACACCACCTCCAGCGCCGACCGCACGGTCATTACGGATAAGATTAAATCCTGGTAAGGTGTAGGAAATGGAAGGGAGACAGGGTTTTAACCATGACTCAGAGACAAGAACTGCGTGAATATTCTTACAGTCAAAAGTTGCCAGCATATCTGGGAAATGGGCCGGAATGCTTTGGGCATTGATGTGTACCACATTAAAATTCCCAAGACTATCGGAGAATATATTGTTCAGAACATTTGGCAGAGAAGGAATGATTTTAAAACTATCGTCACTGTTAGCACTGACAAAACTACAATCGCTATCGCTGTCGGTTTCAAACATACTAACTATAATATAAAATACTTAAATATAAGAAATAAATATAGAATAAATGATTATGCACAATATAAATTAATTTATCCGAGTTTTTCAATAACTAGTCCACCGGCCAGTTGTAGCAGTAAGAAAAAAAAAATAACAATGATTGAAACAACCAAGTAAATATTTAAAACAATGAAACATTAAGTACTAAAGTCATGAAAATAATTAACATAGAAAAGAACTACTAAAACAAAAGGCAAATAATATGATCATATTAATTAAAAGTAAAGAATAATAAGCATGTAAAACATAAATAATACAAACACGTAGCTAAAAAACATAAAAAGTTTGTAATGGAACGCAATTGATTGTTGTTATTGAACTGACACTTAAAAGTTACAAGATCGTTATTTATCACGTAGCTACCTACATTTAAATTAATAAAAAATGCGTTTTTGTAAATAAATGTGTGTCAGTCAAAGTTGTTATCGGGAAGTGAAAATAGTTCCATTAATAAAAAGAAAATATAACTTCACTTTTTGGGAGCTACATTTCTACGACTTCTCGTCACACATTTCGCCGTGTTTGCAGAGGGTTTCGGACTATGAATATCGAAGCCGTTGACCTCCGTAAGGGATGTTATCCGATGTCGTGCACCGTCGGACCAACAACGAAGATAAATCCGTCCCTTGTCCAACACTTGGAAATGCCGAACTTTTGCCGCGCTGCCATGAAGACTGTATGACGAGACCTCGTAAGGAATTCCGAGAGAGTAACTCCCGATCCTTTTAATTTTGTTTTCGAGGACCATGCTTTATCCCGAACAGACATCCTCTCAAATTTGCAGAGGATAGGTCTAGGCTTGGAATCACTACCCTCTCGTCCCATTCGATGGCACCGCTTGATGTCGTCAGCAGTGAAGTCGTCTATATGTAGTTGTGACCGGATCACCTTGACCACGGCCTGCTCAACAACCTCATCTCTTGCCTCGCTGACGCCATGAAGAAGTAGAATTTTTCGTCGGCTCCTCATTTCAACGTTGTCAGCATTGCGAGCGAGAGTATCCAGTTGAGTTTGAAGAAGTTCGAGCGTCTTCAAAACAAACGATTTAAAAGTGGCAAATTCTGAGGATAAACCTGTTAAAGTCGGTGCTGCAGCAATGGGAGTTTTCTTCAGCTGATCCTCAAAGCATGCCATCCTCGAATGAAACTCCTCCCTCAATGTTGTGATGGTGTCTTGAACGGTGTCCGTCATGATGTGGTTATTGTTATGTTTTGGACTGTACTGGCAGGTGGGTTATACTGGATATTACACCATAGAAAAATGTGAACGAAAATAATAACAAAATCTACTATTATTATAATTAAATATTTGGAGCGCAAAAAATCCGTGTATCACTTTCGCTACCCAAACTCAAAAAAAAAAAAAAATATCATTACAGTCTTTTGGAATCATAAATGTTCTACCTTGAGTTATGTATGTAGGCATGGACTCTGGGTTTTCAATAAAGCTATTTATATAATTGTGGAGCAAAGGGTGAACTGAAGTGAATTTCTTGTACCAATAATTATGTATGTGGTCGGTACCAGGCGCCTTCCAGTTGTGAGTTTTCTTTAAAACATTAACAAAAACATCTAAACGGATACGGTCAAATGCCATTTCTGGCATATCCCGTAGATTTTGCGTTTCCTTTTTTATCCAATCTGCCTCCTGATTATGCTGCACTGGGTTAGACCAAATATTGGACCAATAACACTGCAGATCTTCTGCTGAGGGTAAAGTGTTATTTATTACTCGGCTGTTACACGTGGTTTCATTAAGCTGCCTGTAAAATATCTTTTCGTTATGTATGAACTGTGCGTTTTGTTTTTTCCTGAGAGTACAGTTATCATATCGCCTAAGTCTACTTGAAGCCGCTGAGAGTCTTTGTTTTAAGCTATCTAAGTATTGTTCATCCGTTAAATTTGGTTCTTCATAGCGTGAGTGTATTCTGAATTTATTTTTTATACTATCTATAAGTGCTATCATTCTCCTGCTTCTATTACCACGTATATATTGGGTTAGCCTACCTATATGTTTTCTATAAGCTTGTATCTTGTTCTGTAGTCTCTTTTTCCATGCAGGTATACTGGGTTTGTTGATTTGGTATTGGTTATTCTTCACAATATCATTAATTTTGGAACCGTTACAAATCGCTGCAGTGTACGCTGCACAATATATTATTGTTTGGGTGGTTTTAAAATCGTGGTCTACTGATATATACTGGGGTAAAAGGTTTTGATCAATATAATTGACAATATGAGAGAATTTTCTTGAAGTTTTTTGCTTTGGTATGTAAGGTCTTTGGGTTGGATCACTAAATATATATTTACGTATGTTCAAACGTTTCTTTGATTTTGTTGTTTAGCTCTGATTCGGATATTATAAAATTACTTGTATGATTTACTGTGGTTTCTGTATGACTTACTTGTACACTGCGGTCGTTATTATCGTTTGGTAGCACTTGTAGGCTCGCGTTTATATATTGTTATTATTATTATTATTATTAGCCTTTATTGCTGATACTAAACAATGAACAAATTGTTTTAACTTAAACCTAGTACATCGGGTTTCCCGGTTTAGTGGTCAGCGTGTCCAGTGACACATAGGCCTCTTCCAGCTGCTTCCATTCTTCTCTATTGGTAGCTTTTCTTGACCAGATTGTCCCTCCAATCATCTTGATATCATCTGCCCATCTTCTAGCTTGTCTACCTCTTTTTCTTTTGCCATCACGTGGCTGCCATTCTGTTATAATTTTAGTCCATTTCATTCTGCTTTCCCTTGTCATATGTCCTGTCCATCGCCATTTTAATTATCTTATTTTCTTTAGTACGTCTTCCACCTTTGTTGTAGATCTAATGTCTGCTGCTTTTTTACGGTCTTTTAGCGTCACCCCCAACATACTCCTTTCAATTCCTCTTTGACACGATCTTAGTTTTAAAAGATGTTTTTGAGTCAATGCCCATGTTTGGCACCCGTACATAAGACATGGCAGGATGCAAGAATTAAACACTTTTTTCTTGGCTGTCGTAGGGAAGTGTTTGCTTTTAAATACCTCTTTAAGGTACCAGTATCTTTTCCAAGCACAGGCCACTCTGCTTTTTATTTCTATATCTGTCCGGTCTCTAAAAGATATTAATTGCCCTAAGTATCTATAGTTTTTAACATATTCAATATCTTCATTGTCCACTTCTATGAATATTTCTTCTCTGTTTGTCATTACATTTGTTTTTGATTTATTTATAGTAAGACCAACTACTCTGCTTGCCTCAGTTAGCTGTTGTAGCATATGTTGTAGGGTTTTCGCGTTGTCAGCTATTAGGACTAAGTCATCAGCGAACCTTAAGTGGCTAAGTTGTCTACCGTTGATATTCATGCCAAAATTGTCCCACTCAAGATTTCTGAATATGCTTTCCAAGACTGCTGAGAAAAGTTTTGGCGACAGCGGATCTCCTTGCCTCACACCTCTGGCTATTGGGAACTCTTCACCGGTTGATTCCAGTTTTATTTGCGCTGTGCTATTTGCGTATATATTTTTAATTATACGTATGTATTTTTTTGGCACTCCCTGCTGGATTAGAGCCCTCCAAAGCGAATCGTGTTCTATAGAATCAAATGCTTTACTATAGTCCACAAATGCGATGTACAAGGCTTTACCGTATTCTTGACATTTTTCTATTAGCTGTTTCATGACATGCATGTGATCAGTGGTTGAAAGCCCCGCCCTGAAACCAGCTTGTTCTATAGGCTGATGTTCATCCATTATTCCTGTTATTCTGTTCAATATCAATTTGGAGAACACTTTATAAATATTCGACATGAGGCTTATAGGCCTGTAGTTTTCTATAATGTTTCTATCCCCTTTTTTGTGTAAAAGAATAATTGTGCTCTTGGTCCATTGCGGTGGTATACATTCTGAGCTTAAAATGGAATTGTATATTTCCGTGAGTTTTCCTAGATTTTCCGGTACTCTAATTGAGATTTTGATCATTTCATTTGAAATCTGGTCTGGTCCAGGAGCTTTGTTGTTTTTTTGACTGTTGACAGCTTTTTCTATTTCTGATTGTAGGAAAACTGGTATGTCTTCGTCCATGTCGTCATTATCGAGATTTATAGTTAAGTCTCTAGTATTTCGTTCTGTTGCATAAAGTGTTCTATAGAAGTCAGTTGCTGTCTGTATTATAGCTTTTCTTGTCGTTTCCTGTTTTCCTGCTTTATGTTTGGGATCCATTTTTTCGCCTCTATCAGTTCTTTCAAAGCTTTTTTAACTCCTCCTGTCTTGTTTATATGGTAATTGAGTGCATTCGTTCTTTTCTTGGTTCTGTCTTTTTTGATGCTGTTACTTATTTTTTTACTTAATTCTGCTATGGCCCTTAGATTTTCTATATCTTTTCCAAGTTTTAAAAGTTTTCTTCTTTCTTCTATTAATGTTTTAGTGTCATTTTCGGTATTGGTTGTCTTATGCTTTTCGAATTTATTGAACAGTGGACCAAATATTTCTTTTATCTCATTGTTATATTTATCTTCTATTTCGTTTTTTGGTGTATTTATGAAAAATTGTTGTTGTTTGTTTATAAAGTTAGATTTTGCATTGTATTTTTTTCTACTCTTTTTAGGTTCAGTGATATTTATTACTGCTCTCACTATCCGGTGGTTGGTATTAAAGTTGAATTGGTTTAAAATGTTTATATCATGAAAAAACATTTTTTTGTTCGTTGCTATGTAATCTATTTCGTTTCTATATGATCCATCTGGAGATAACCAGGTCCACTTTTTCTTCGGATCTTTTTTAAAAAAACTGTTCATGAATGCAAGATTATTTTCCAATGCCATTTTAATCATTCTTTCTCCATTTTTGCTTCTTCTACCGTATCCAAATTTACCTATTATATTTTCTTCACCAGTTTGTTGAGACCCTATTCTACCATTAAAATCACCTATTACCATAACATTTTTGTGTGCATCTTGTAAGACAGATGACAGCTGATCATAGAAGATGTCTTTAACCCGTTTGTCTTGTTGTTCAGTGGGAGCATATACTTGAATAATCGACCATTTGTGATTGTAGCCCGACAGACTCATATTGAGTACAGCTATTCTCTCTGATATACCTATAAATTCTTCAATATTTTTTTCTAAGCGTTTTTTAATCATGAAGCCGACACCGTACCTTCCCTTTGTTTCCCCTTTATAGTATAAGACGTATTCGTTTCTATCTTCAATGCTTTCACCTAATCTTCTTACTTCACTTAAACCTATTATGTCCCATTTTATTTCTGAAAGAGCTAACTCTAATTCGGTTTTATTCCTTAGTATAGATTATCTTCGTAAAATCTACACTAAGTATGAATTTTTAGACATTCTCAATAATCTATCTATCTTTAACAAGAGATTTCATTGGATATTTTGTTGCAATTTATGTTTCAGTTAAAAAAGATAGAGAGGTATAGATATGGTGTATATATTTATACGTAGCTAGATTAGATAAATATGTATGGCTATTTTTGTTTAATGAAGCGTAGAATTGTATCGTCATTAAAGCTATTATAATACATTGTTAATGATAGATAGGATATTTAGGAGACTGTCCCACCCTCACACCCACCACTGTAACTCCTGTGAGCCAGGATCAACAGTGGCATGCAAAGTAATAACACCGAGCATTGAAGCTCGGCGAGTCTCCGGGAATGTCTAACTTGTCTTTAACCCGCAACGAAATTAATCAGAAAGTGAAATTAATAGGAGGAGTTGGAAATAAATAGATATAGTATATAGAGAACGTCCGTTAATTTAATGCCTCTAGTACGGTACTGTTTTTCTTGTTGACAACTTTGATTTTGGAGTAATTTGAACAATATTTTTTTTAACTCTTTGATGCCATGGTGGTAATCGATTACAATCAGATAAAAGATTAGCACATTTGACTGTTGTGAACATATATTTAAGGCTGGAGCCTGAATTCGTGAAGGGTCAAGTATCGTCAGTACCATCTTCAGTTCGCGATAATCCTAAGCAACACCACCTTAGACCAAATCATTAAAACAAAAAGCCTTTGCTGGAAAGCGAACTAACGCTGTTTGTTTGGAAAATATCGGGTATAAGATCAATTAAAAACACACTTACAAATAACATATGTTTATTTTCTTATTAAAATAAATGTATACTTGGAGGGGATGGAATCGAAGTGACGAGTATTATCATATAGTAATTTAATTCAATTTAAAGTAAGAAATAAGAAAAACTTTACCAAAGATAACTCATAGATTATTTTTTGCATTAATATAGATAAAACCACAGATTACTACTATACTTCATTTAGCTAATTCTGCCATAAAAAACTAAAAAAATGAAGCTTTAATGATGTCGGAGGTTACAGCCATTTCATAAATGTAATCACAATTACTGTAGTGGGGTGTAGCGCGGCGCGGTGGCCCGGTTAAAACGAGCTCCCTAATAATTAGTTGGCAATTAATACGCCCGACGCGACTATGAGATTCGAGATTGGTAAGGCTGTGTGCTCAGAAGCGGATAGCGATTTGTTGATTAAAAAAAACGGTGTAGGTAAACATCGTGAGGAAATCTGCATTCCATATGTAAGAATTGCAATGGTATGTAGTCCCCAACTTGAATTAGGCCAGCGTGGAATATATGACCTGATGTTCTACAGTTGTCTCAGAAAATCAAAGATTTGTTGTGGTTACAATGACACCATTAATTAAACTCATTTGCAAGAAAAACGGGCACCTAAGCAATGAACCATTTCAAATGTTACTATTGGTTTGTTTGATAATTATAGGTAGTTTTACTTTCACAATTTTGTAAATTAATAAGCAAATAATCGTTTTCGTCAGTATTATCATAAAATTTTGATAAAATTTATGGGTTTTAATGCTAAAGTTCACTAGTAGTGTATGCTCGCTAGTAGTGCATATGCTCGTGAAGTAAAAGTTAACAAAGATTTTTGTTTGTTTTTTCTTTAATAAAGTAAAAGCAGATAAATGTTTAGTATCGAATGTGACCCCCTCTAGCTGAAATCACAGCTTGAATTCGTCTGGGTATGCTAGCGAGGATATCCCGGATACTTGCTTGCGGAATACGTTCCCACTCCGCGGTAATCACATTCTTCAGCTCTCTGATGGTCTGCGGAGCCGGTTGTACTGATGTCACGCGTCGTTTCAGAACGTCCCAGACATGCTCTATAGGATTGTGGTCGGAACTTCGAGCTGGCCAATCCAAACGACGAATGCCGACCTCTTGCACATACGCTTCCACATCGCCAGACCGGTGGGTGCGAGTGTTGTCGTCCATAAAAATTGAGTCTTCGCCTAAAGCGGCCAATGCAGGTTGTGCATGAGGAATTAGAACTTCCGTTATGTATCGATGTCCAGTCAGTGAGCCGTTTTCAATGAAGACTAACTCTGTACGATCCATTGAATTTATTCCTGCCCAAAACATAACAGAGCCCCCACCATAAGGTGTGATTTCTTCAAAACAAGCCTCTGCAAAGCGTTCTCCTCGTCTTCGTAGCACTCGCCGAGGTCGATCTTCACCGAACAGAGATATCCTGGCTTCATCGGAGAACAATACCCTATTCCAGTCTTCTTGAGTCCATGACTCACAATTTCGAGCAAACCAAAGCCTGGCAATTCTGTGCTCACGGAGTAACTTAGGGCCGCGGGCCGGGCGATGACTGCGTATATTGGCTGCGAGAAGCCTCCTCCTGACCGTCCATAGACTAATATGCACATTTCTTACTTCTTCGAGGTTGTTTTTAAGGTCCACATACGAAGACTTGCGTTTTCTCAATGCGCGACTCACAAGAAAACGATCATCCCGAGGTTGGGTACATGGTTTTCTTCCAGAACCAGGCTCAATCCTATAGAACATGTCTGGGACGTTCTGAAACGACGCGTGAGATCAGTACAACCGGCTCCGCAGACCATCAGAGAGCTGAAGAATGTGATTACCGCGGAGTGGGAACGTATTCCGCAAGCAAGTATCCGGGATATCCTATTTTATCAAAAATTTTATGATAATACTGACGAAAACGATTATTACCTTATTAATTTACAAAATTGTGAAAGTAAAACTACCTATAATTATCAAACAAACCAAAAGTAACATTTGAAATGGTTCATTGCTTAGGTGCTCGTTTTTTTTGCAAATGAGTTTATATTGAGAAAAACCCCTCTGCCCCGATTTTCTTCTTTGTATTTATAAGTATAAATTGTGATAAAAAAAAAATATATACTTTGGTGTCATAGTAAAACATTTTTACGTAATTCCTCATAGAGGAATACATAGAAAAGCTTTCAGGAAATAGTTCGTAGACGTTTTTCAATTTTTTTTGATTTCGTAGTTTCGGTAACTGATAGAACGACGCCATCCATTTACGTACTACACTTGTATGCTACGTCGTAGCACGTAGTACTTCTACGTAGATGCTACGCCGTATATGACAATTGCTGCCGTAGTAAGATAACTGTAATTTGTCATTGTAATATTGGAATTTCCGTTGAAAATTATTGGAATTATTAAAATTAACCCGCTCATCTTACTACTATCCCACAGCTCCGAACATAAACGCGTTATGACCTTGATTGTCACTCGTGAGATTGAACGGTTAATCAGCGGTCGGATGGAGTGGTGAATTAACAGCCATTCCAATTGGCGTTCACGCAATCCCATTGCCGTTTCTTTTGAGCCCGCCAATGATTCTTCCGTTTACTTCAATTAATTGGTTTTCTCTTTGATTTATAGGTTTGTTTTTTTTTGAAGGTTTATGTGATTATGCACTTTGTAAGTTCAATCTGTATCTGTATCAGCCCATATACGTCCTCTGCCGGGCACAGGCCTCTACAATCGAGAGTACGATTGAGAGTGGTTAGGATGGCCTAACCATTGGCATATTATTATTTGACTATCCATATAGTCAAGTGCCATGTACTTACAAGTTCAATGTTATCTAAATTGTTATTGTCGCTTACTGGTCGACATTATCATGCTAGCACACTCATGCACACACACACATAGACACAAACATTACGCTTTTTCCCATAAGGGGTAGGCGGAGGTGCCACCAGAATATGGTGGGGGGCAAGTCTATCGGCATATGGAGCACAAAGGAGAATGCCCCTTCATAGTTTCGTTAAAAAATATTGTTGGTCCCGATATCGATACTGCATAAAATTTTGTATAGTATTTCAGTGGTTTGTCCTTAAGCGTTTCCCTGTTTTATCCCAGCCGATAGATTTTTATAAAATAAAGTAATTCTCATCAAAAAGCACAAACAAAAAAACCTTTTTTTGGATTTCATGTTCATATCTCCAAAAACTCCGGGCGTAGGTCGCAATTATGTTTATATTCTGTATCAGCCCATATACGTCCCACTGCAGGGCACGGGCCTCCTCTACAATCGACAGTACGATTGTGAGTGCTTAGGCCATATAGTCCACCACGCTGGCCTAGTGCGGGTTGGCGGACTTACATACCACAGATATTTTTTTTTTTTTTTTTTAAATTCGCTATGGTATGCAGGTTTCCTCACGATGTTTTCCTTCACCGTTTTAGTGCGTGGTGATTGACTATCAATACACACATGACTCCGAAAAGTCAGAGGTGTGCCCTGGGATTCGAACCCGCGACCACCGTTTATATTATTTATTGATAATATATAATTTTTTCCCTACACAAAAAAGTAGGTTTCATCATGGCACAACAATCTTCGCACCGGTAGTAAGTATCGTGGTAAAATGGCCATTCTCCTTTCTACCTCAGGGCTGATAATGAAAAAACAAACATATTCATTTTGCACTACTCGGGTTTCGAAACCTAGACTCAGTGTTGAAATAATTCCGTCGTACAATCACAATCCAAATACAAACACAATCCTGTCATTATGCTAGGCTTTGGTCAAGTCTAATATACGAAGGCTTAAGTCGAAATGAGACACACACGACATATTATGTTCTCTTGTAAGGTGGTTGCTATTTACGTGACAATGTACTACAAGCTTTAGAGTTTCAAAAGCAAAGCTACTTCGACTGCTTTCAGTAATTAGTTCCACACAGAGTTTATGAATGTACTGTAGCTTTACTAACAAGCAAAGCTCAATGATAAATAACTTTATCTAAATACTTATGGGGTCGTATTAATATCGCGGATGAGCGATGGATCAACTTTAGTACAAGGCTTTAGAATTGATTCAAATGTTTTGTTTATTATTATATACTTTTAAAATCAGTGTTTGCCATAACAAGATTTTCATGTTAGGTCGTAGTAAAGTCAGCAACATAAGTCTATGAGTCACGAAATTTGGAATTGTGTTATCATCCAAAATAATAATTATTTTGAATATCGTATGGCACTTCTCGGCACAGATGACTTTACTTGGTTATATTTCACGACTACAGAGTAGTACGTACAAATTTTAATTCATAAAAATTTAAAGTATTCAGCGACTTATGTAGTCAGCAACATAAGTCGTACAAATGTGTTTCTTAATAAGTTTGTGGATACCTTACTATTCAAAATAATCAACTCAATTCAATCTGGTGGTGGGTCTCTCGTATGTGAGACGCTTATTCTTTCGTGATGAGGCTCAGGATCCAAGCTACCGCTGCAATGATTAGGATGCCAAAGTGTGCCAAAGTGCCTCATCATTGTACGTACCGTATCCAGCAATATTGCATTCCGAACCTGACTTTGACCAAACTAAGAAGACTACTATTATATTATTTTTTATTTTATTTACCTAAATCTTACAGATGATAATAATAACTACAAAATAAAGTCAGTAATATACACTATTTGGTAACTATAAACCTGCATATATATTGTTATACAGGGTATATCAAGACTGCTACCGAAAACGAAGCCGGGTGGTACTTTAAGCGACTTCAGACACAATGCAACAGAAAAAGTTGCAAAAAAAAACAACAATTTTTTTTGTTATTTTTTTCCTATGGCCATATTTGGGTGATAAATACATTTTTTTCTTAAAATAATAGTGTATACCCTTTTATTTATAAATACTCTAAGGTATAAAAGAGTTAAAATTATTATATTAGCAAAAACTATGGATTTACCACCCAAAAATTACGATATTTAAAAAATTATAAAAAATAATTGTCGCGTTTCTTTGCGCAATTTTTAGTTGCATTGTGTTTGTAATCACTAAAACTACCACCCGGCTTCGTTTTCGGTAGCAGTCTTGATATACCCTGTATTTTCCTTAGATTATATTAGTAACTATCACTGCGCGAAAAACAACATTGCATAGAAAAAAAAAACAAAACCGACAGATAGCTACTAATATCGACATGCAAATGACATGCTAAGGAGGAAAACGGCTTATCGATTACTCCAATGTCCTTGTAAAAATGTGAGAGATCTTTGTTCTTATTATTTCAATGGTTGCAAGTCTTTCCGTATCTGTGGCCTGAGGGATATCGTAAATTGTTTGTGTCTCAAAAGAGGTGTATGTGTGACTTATGCACGTGTGTATTATTTTGAAGAAATTTTATTTTCTTCGTTTGAATATTCTGCTTTTGTTATTTGATGTGTGGTGGTAGTCGCAGGAGTTGTTTGGACTAAATTCATATGTCTGATACATTATACTAAGTTTAAGTCCATGTCACCCTCTTAGCTCTTGATACTTCAATCTTTGTTATCTCTGATTTATTTCAGAAATGTAAACAAAATAGACTTTTACCAAATAATGAATAGAGAGGTATGCAATTTGAAAGAATATATGCGACAAAAAAGTACAAATGGCGGTCTTATTGCTTAAAGCAATGTCTTGCAAAAAACCATTGCTTTAAGCAATAAGTTAATGTTATGGATTTAAATGATGAAGAAAAAAGAAGTTGCGCCTTTTTATTACACGCTTTTTATTAGCTTCACCTGTATGTTTGTTTGTAACCGACTTCTTTGGGCGCGATTTTGACCCACTTTAAACGGCCAGATTTCGTTCAAACTTTGTAGATTTATTGAGGACCGATGACAATACACTAATTTGATAAAATTATTCCATTTTTCAATTTGCAAAATATGATTTTTGTTAATTTATATAATTTTCATGATATTCTTTTGCACTATTCCTCGCTAGATGGCGTTAACATTGTATTCTTCAAGTGTCAAATGTTACTACTGACCAACAGATGGCGTTATTGACTGGAAATACAGCCGTAGATGGATGTTTTTAGTCAAAACAATTAAATAATAGTTAAAAAAACTAAAATACACGCTTTAATAAGATATACAACTAAAAAAGTAAAAATAATTGATACTGAATTTAAGATAAGAGAATGGAGTAAAATACATATATTTTATTGTTACAAAGCGTGGGGTGCAGGAGGATAAGTAATTGTTGTAAACACCCCACGCTTTGTAACAATAAAATATATGTATTTTACTCCATTCTCTTATCTTAAATTCAGTATCAATTATTTTTACTTTTTTAGTTGTATATCTTATTAAAGCGTGTATTTTAGTTTTTTTAACTATTATTTAATTTAAAAGTAAAAATTATCGCTGTATTTAACAGTGTAAGAAACATTCTTAGAAATCTAGCATGTTTGATCATTTTCCCAAGAATTTCTGGGATCTACCAGCGGAATTCTGCCTGGTCCCTTGTTATCTTTACCTTCAATTCCACTTTACAACGTTAATTAACATAATTAACTTTGTGTTGTGAAGTCGGTAGATGTTAGAATAGTATAGGAATGCAAGCCAAGATTCTGTCTGTGGTTACTGTCGCAACGGGAGCATGCGTTGTTGCTTTAGTGTTACCTTTAGTGCTTCAGCGCACAATTCCCAGAATGGCATTGTCTTCCCGTTTGCAAATTAATTAGTGTACTCTTGTCTTCAGCGATAAGAGCCAAAGAGGTTGTATTATTATTAATTGTTATACAATTGCATAAAACACGGTATAGACAGGTGTTTAAATTATAATAGTAGAATCTACTGGTGTTGTAACAAAAAATAATTTAAACACGATTTAAATAACTGTTTAGCTAAACAGTGTCCAACTCTAAACCCTCCGTCTAAAGTCTTGTCTTACTCTGTATTAACAGTGTAATTCGTATAAACAGTGTTTAAACATTGTTTATCTAAACACCCGGTAAAACACCAAAAAAACTACAACGTCTTCCAATTATTATTAGTACAGGCAACGAAGCAACGAATTACTCTTGTCCGCAATGCATAATTTGCCAGGAGTTTTTGTTTTCATGAAGAGGTGGCATATGACCCCACTAAGTTAAAAACCCAAAATACTTACAAAAATGGCGTCCGCTAGAGCCGCCATTTTGGAAAACGCGTTTGAAGCCATATCTCCGGAACCGTCCACGTTAGGCCCATCATGCTAAGGACCTTTCTTGTAGATAATTAAATTTCCCATCTTTTTAGTGCAATATTTTTTTTGTACCATTAACCGTTCGCGATTTACAATGTTATTAATTTTCATTTAATACCTTTTTACAATAAATTTTACATGGATTTTTAACAAAATTTACTATTTCCTCATTGCTTTGTTCCCTTATGCCATCAATATTTAATTAATTACGTGATAATCATGGAGAAATCATTGGATTTCATAATTACGCTATGCCTCCTTCGTTTCCATTGACCTTGATTCGGTAGTACACCATTCAACGCGCGATAACTTCTAAAATATTGATTTTAGAGAAAAAAAGTATGGGTGAAAAGTTGTTAAGAATTTATTGATTTAAAAGTTTAGTCATTAACAATTTTTTGTTTAAACAATTATTAACAAAGATATCGGCAAAAAGGCATGAAACGAATATTAATAACATTGTAAATCGCGAACGGTTAATGGTACAAAAAAAATTACTGAACAAAAAAGATGGGAAATTTAATTATCTACAAGAAAAGTCCTTAGCATGATGGGCCTAAAGTGGACGGGTCCGGAGATATGGCTTCAAACGCGTTTTCCAAAATGGCGATCTCTAGCGGACGCCATTTTTGTAAGTATTTTGGGTTTTTAACTTAGTGGGGTTATATGCCACCTCTTCATGAAAATAAAAAACTCCTGGCAAATTATGCAGGAAAAAATGCTTCGTTGCCTGTACTATAGTTAAACTTAACGGAACTGAAGTCAAACAACATAGGACCAGACATAAAACGAATGTTTAATCTGAGTTAATTTGTATTTCATATGTTTTTAAGACTAAACATGCGTCAAAGCACCATTGGCTGGTGTTTAATATTTAAACCATGTCTAACTCTAACTAATTCTTAGACATGAATTTGTAATTGAAGAATTTCTAGTCACGTGTTCATCCCGTGTTTAATTTTTTTATAATGACACCATACATGTTTTGCTATTATTATAGCGTACAGTATATTATTTATATAGAAGGAATTGAGGCTTGTAACATTGAGTTTAATGGTATTTTTTTGGTAATTTAATACAAATTTTGGCTATACATGGCTGTGAACTATGTGGTCCTGAGTTTAATTTTTGAGTCGGGCGGTCCACATTTGAAGATTTTGTGTGCTTGAAAAATATTTTCAATATGTACAGTCATGTTTCTATTGATTAATATGTTAGTACCAGTGTGTAGTAGCTTATTAATGATAGATATGTAATCGATAAATTCTCATAGGAATGCAAACACACTGCGTTACGAATCATTAACTGATAATTATATTTCATATCGATTTACTTATTTAATTGATTTTTCGAGGTCGCGAATTGTTGTCATATGCATTTAAATAATTAATTATTTTCCTAATATAAGAGAAGATTGGATGGATTAGGATTGGCAAGTTAGAGTGGCAGTGGGCTGGGCACATAGCTCTTAGAACCGATGGCCGTTGGGGCCGAAAGGTTCTTGAGTGGAGGCCACGTACAGGCAAGCGAAATGTCGGACGCCCGCCTACAAGGTGGACGGACGATCTGGCTAAGGTTGTAGGAAGTCGCTGGATGCAGGCCGCTTCCAACAGGTCATTGTGGAGATCCTTGGGGGAGGCCTATGTTCAGCAGTGGACTTCTTGTGGCTGATATGAGGATGATGATGATGAAGACAAGATTAATTTAATGTACAAGGTAATCAATATGTACACTCCATATAATCTTGACCGCAAATCTGCGTATTATCATTTAAATCGGGGAAAAAAGTTATAAATTTTATGTACATTTGAATTTACTTTTTATTGTCAAAGGAATGAAATTATCTAAATAAATATCTTGTATCCAAAT
The DNA here is from genome assembly GCA_009982885.2 of Hyles vespertilio. Taxonomy (NCBI): domain Eukaryota; kingdom Metazoa; phylum Arthropoda; class Insecta; order Lepidoptera; family Sphingidae; genus Hyles; species Hyles vespertilio. The sequence goes on along the minus strand of CM042817.1, from coordinate 6,291,318 downwards.
GGCAAAAAAATGTAAAAAATGTAAAGGTATGTAACCGCGCTCCCGATATCGCTAAAACCATTTCACAGCGATGGAATGATTAACCTTTCACTTGTGGCCCAATCGAGCAATTTCGTTGAGTATCTACACAGAACTCGCTGACAATTTGCCGCCAGTCTGATTGCAATGTTTCATATTTGAAGTTATTTACGACCTTTGTTTAGAGATAAAATATTGCAAAAATGTTTTGTTATATATTTTCACCTTTATTTAGGGTAGATTTTGCATAGAATTTCATTATTTATTTTTTATATTGGTGGCAAAAGAATTATTCACAGAACCCTATGTCAATTTATTGCCAACAGTCTGATAGGAATCTTTCATTTTTTGGAGTTAATAACGAACTTGTCAGAGCGAAAATACTTACTTTTATTACATTAATTTACTAGCGGTAGGACCTGGCTTCGCCCGGTTGCAAATAGTTTTGAGTCTAGTCCACATCAAAACACATTATCAGTATATGTATATTAGTATGTATGTATATATGTATGTATGTTTGTATGTATTTATATTATAGATGCATATTATTATGTATGTAAATTGATATACTATAGCATGTACATCAATAATTATTTATTTATTTTTTCTCGCTCACTATTTTCACTACCCTATATAAGAATATCGCAATAATCCAGTCCATCCAAAGGTTGCCTGGAAGAGATCGCAGCTAGCGATAAGGCCGCCTATTGTAACCATGTCTAGTATTTTAAGTATTTTGTATTTCTTCTTGGTGTACAATAAAGCATATAAATAAATAAATAAATAAATAAATTATATCGCGTACTTTTTTTAACCTATATTGTGTCACAATGCTGCACAAAGGCCTTTTATTCTCCATTTGGCCCTTACCTCGGCGAGCTCCTGCCATTTTTGCTCGAATGCATTGAACTCATCTTTCCACAGCATCTTTGGTCTTCCGCGTTTTCTTCGGCCATTCACGGGAATCCAGCTTTTAGCCGGAAAGAAGATAATGGCTGTATGGTTTGATTTCGCGTACTAACTGTTTAACTCTAGGTGGCCGCCGTCCACTATATTCCTATTCCCGCCCCTCCCGTTATATCCCGTTCTGTCCCATAACGAACAGCATGCAAAAACTGTCCTCTCCTGTCCCGTGCCTATCCATTCGAGTTTGAACGAAAAAAAAAAAAAAATGAAAAATATTTATTTCAATACCAAGTTATACACATAATGAAACAGTATTTGGAGATTCCTTTTAAGCATATAATATACTTGTGTTAGGAGACTCCGATTCCTCCTTAAATTATATAATATGTGTACGAATGCATAAATTATAGAATACAATGCTTTCGATTTTCCTTAAATATAGGTATTAATTAGTGACATTACATTCCTTTTTTTTTATGATAGTTAAGTAGGTACATTTATTTAAAATATCTATTTATAGCAATGTGTGTGTGTGTGTGTGTGTGTGTGTGTGTGTGTGTGTGTGTGTGTGTGTGTGTGTGTGTGTGGTGTGTGTGTGTGTGTGTGTGTGTGTGTGTGTGTGTGTGTGTGTGTGTGTGTGTGTGTGTGTGTGTGTGTGTGTGTGGTGTGTGTGTGTGTGTGTGTGTGTGTGTGTGTGTGTGTGTGTGTGTGTGTGTGTGTGTGTGTGTGTGTGTGTGTGTGTGTGTGTGTGTGTGTGTGTGTGTGTGTGTGTGTGGTGTGTGTGTGTGTGTGTGTGTTTGTGTGTGTGTGTGTGTGTGTGTGCGCGTGTGTGTGTATGCGTGTGTGTACATATCTATGATTTTCTTGTTACATTATATTTTTTATAAGGTTTTCAATGTCATTGTATGTTTTAGTATTTAGCCATTTAATTAATGATGTTTGCAAATTTTTATTACCCATATAGTAAATGTTTAAATGTTTATTTATAAGATTATACAAAACGGCAGATTGTCTATTAAATTGCCTTTTAGCAAAGACTGATTTTACTTTCTCAATGGGAGCGACATCATTTTTCCTTCGTTTATTTATAATGCGAGCGTCATATTTTAGAGTCTTGTGCACTTTGCATATTGATTGCAGAATATATAATTTTCTTACAGTGAGAAGGCCACAGAGTGAATATAATTCTTCAGTTGGGTACCTATATGGTTTGAAGTACATAACTTTCAAAAGTAAACGCTGCGTTCTTTCTAGCTCTAGAACTTGAACGAGTAGCAAATATGCATGTTTAAATTTCTGACTCAACCCATATAAACATTTTTTGGGTTAAAAAGTATGTTCTTCTTCATGGTTCAATATACAAAGTGTCGGTGTTATAAATGCTTTCAATTGCAACATCATTAAATAACGTCAATTAAAACAAATTAAAATTATTAGATTTTATATCGCAATACAATTAAAAAAATGATATTTTCAAAGAAAGCAAATAATAAAATAATTTAGTTAAAATACAAAATGTCTTATATGTTTACCTACTTGCCCTCAGTTGACCCAGATATAAGAGCGGCAACGCCGCATTTTTCGTCACCACGTAACGAATGGTATCATTTGAATTGGCGCGGTGATTCCTATGTAGTTTTTAGGCATAATTTTATTCGTTTAATAACAAATGTAATAAAACATTCTCAATTAAGTCCCCTTTTACACAAATAAAGTAGGTCAAAATTGCTTCGTCGGGGGATCAAAATAGCACATCGCGTAAAGTATTACTGCCACTAAACAGACCTTTAAACAAACCATATCGGTGTATTCCACAGCTGTAAATCGCGACATCATGAACATGCATAAAATGCTATCGTAATTCGTAATGTATTGTGAGCAACGCACGCGCATTCGCAGAGAAAAAGCACGGCGCACTGACTAGGCGACGCGACGAGTGGCGCGGGTACTCCCGAGTCGCCACCCTCGCCCCCGCCCCTGACCCCCGCAGTGTTGCTAGGTTAGATTGTGGTTAAAGAAATTTTATTCTCAAAAGAAATTTTACATTTCACTTAATGAGATATAATAATTCTATAGGTAAAATTATGCTAGTATCGGACAGAACTAATCTATAATTTATTAATGTGGGTAGGACAGTTACAATGTGTTAATATTGGGACGATAACAAAATAAAATACCCACATGTCAACTCACAATCCAAGACTTGCTGCCAGGGCCGCATTCAAAGCTTTGATTTTTGAATAAATAATTTTAATTTTCTCTTATAAACACGGAAGCTATCTGTTTCTTTTATGGTTGTTGGCAAATTGTTATACATTTGTACTCCTTCATATCTGATACTTTTTTTAATGTAGTTTGTGCGTGGTGTCGGCATACAAATTTTATTATAATTTCTAAGTGCTCTAAGTCCGAGTTCTTTTTTACTTTGAAATTTTAAAATTGAATAAATTTTCTTTTCTATAATTTTTCTTATTAAAAGGCAAGTGTTGAATCTATATAAATTATCAATATTTAATATTTTTGTTTCCGAATAAATTTTATCTGTTGGAGTTAAACGATCGTAATGAAATAATAGTTTTATTAGTCTATTTTGTTTGGTTTGCAATTGTTTCAGTATAGTTTGACTAGCACTACCCCAAACTTCAATTAGGTACGACAGGTGTGATTGGACTAGAGAGTAGTATACATTGTAACGGACTTGCCGTGGTAGGAAACGAACTATTCTATTTAAAGATCCCATCAACGATAATAGTCGACTTTCTATTTTATCTACGTGAAATTTCCACGTCAATCCACTATCGAGTATTAGACCTAAGTACTTCTCTTGGGCCGATTGTTGGATTTTGACACCATTGACTGTAAGGGGACTATGATCCCGGATTTTCTTATTTTTGGCCTTAAATATCATATAACTAGTTTTAGATATGTTTATTGTCAAAAGGTTACACTGAAACCACTTGTGTAAGATATTAAGATCTTCTTGTGCTAGTTTTAGAATTTCGTTTAAGGAGTGAGCAAAGTAAAATATGCAAGTGTCGTCAGCGTACAAGCTCATATTTCCATGTATTGGAATCTGGCTAATATCGTTTATATAAATAAGAAATAATAAAGGGCCCAGGATCGACCCTTGTGGTACGCCATAACTTATACTATGTGCCAAGCTTTGGTATTGGCCTATTTTTACAATTTGAAAACGGTTTGTAAGGTATGACTCAAAAATTTTATACGCATTGCCAACAATACCCATATTATGTAGCTTTTTCAGCAGAAGTGAGTAACGAACAGTGTCGAATGCCTTTTTTAAATCGATGAATACTCCTAGTCCCACTTTTTTTGCATCTATATTTGTTTTAATCTCAGTTACGAGGTCTATTGTTGCAGATAGTGTGTTAGATTTTGGTCTGAAACCATACTGCCAGGTCAAATAGGAGATTATTTTGTGTCAAAAACTTATTCAAGCGATCATACAATACTTTTTCAAATATTTTAGAGAGGACTGGCAATACTGAAATTGGACGATAGTTTCCAGGGTCTTTTTTGTCTCCACTTTTATAAATAGGTGTTACCTTGGCTATTTTCAGTTCGTCCGGAAAAGTGCAGGTTTCTAAGCAATAATTTATACAAACTACCAATTTAGGAATAAGAAACCGCTTAATGCATTTCACAATTTTAGTAGTAATGCCATCAATACCTGCACTGCAATTACTATCAAGACTATCTATCGCTTTTCTAATTTCATTTTGATCACATGGTGCCAAATTTGATAGCATTTCCATATTTGGTTTTATATATGAATAAGTGGGGGTGGTATCATGATATTTAGGCGGAATCTGGCTAGCAAGTTTTGGACCAATGGTTGCGAAATACACATTTAAGTACTGACATATTTCTTTTCCGTCTTTAATTATACCTTCATTAGTATTAATAATAGGTGGTTTGGCGTCTGTTTTATTTTTATTGTTAGATAATATATTCACTAAGTTCCACATGTTCTTTGGATTGTTTTTGCATTTAGAGAAAGCTTCATAATAATATTCCTTTTTTGTTTTATTAATTAGCTCTGAAGTTTGGTTTCTAATTTTTTTGAACTCGTCTTGTAGGTTTTTGTCGTCTGGTTGGTTTTTAGTGTACTTCCATAGTTCGTTTCTTCTATTTATGCTTGTAATTATATTGTTGTTGATCCAGTCCTTTTGAGGTGGATTAGCTATTTTTGTTTTGAGTACTGAACTTTGTACCATTATAGATGTTATGTTCGTTGCCAGTGTTTTGTAAAATTTTATATCAGGATGATCTAGACCTTGTTTGCAAGCATAATTATATAACATTTCATAATCTACGCAGTTATATTTTATCTTTTGAAGAGGTTTTGGCCTGTATTTTTTGATTCCGAAGAAAATCTGGTTACGGTAGGACATCGACGAGTCGGCGACCGCCATATAAAATTGCGCACCACTTATATTGGTTAAAACATGGTCTAATATTGATTGTGTTGAAGCTGTGGTACGCGTTGAATAGTCTTTATTTATCTTATTAATATTTATCTTATTAATAATGATGTATCCATTTCCCTTTAGAAACTCTGTATACTGTTTTGTTTGTTTATTTTTTGATAATAAATCTATGTTAAAGTCTCCAAAGACAACTGCGCGTTTCTTTTGCTGTATTTGCTTTTCAACATCTTCCAAAAACACTTCGGTATTCGTATCTCCCGGCTTGTATATTACTCCAATATCTAACTGAAATTTTTCCGTATGTATCCAAAGATAATTATTTCCGTTTAAATGTATCCCTCCTTCTGAGCTGTGTTGTATTTCATTACGTATAAATATTGAGACACCACCTCCTTTTTTTCCAGTTCTAATATTGTAGTAATGTTTATAATTAGGTAATTGTATAGATTCTGCTTCTTCTTCCGATCTTATCCAAGTTTCTGTGAGTAGTATTACATGTACTTTAGCTTTTATTGATTTTAGGATGCACTGTAGTTCATCGGTTTTGCTTGGTTTTATGATACTTCGTATGTTAGTATATAGAAAGTTAAAAGATGTATTATTTGTTTCAAGATTTTCATAGGTGTGTAAAATCTGATAAGTTATGTCTTTGCTGTCATTATGTTGGGGTTCGCTTATAAGTTTTTTGTTGCTGGAATAATTTTGGGGACTCCTTTTACGTATTTGATTATAAGATCGGTCTCGCCATTGTTTTGTCTATTGGATAGTTCTTCCTTCAATCGTTTCAAGTATGCTTGCTGAGATGGCGTTTGGTCCGCAAAAATCTTAACATTTTTGTTTTGATAGTTAGCTCTGTTACGTAGAATATGTTTGGCATCTTCAGCAGACTTCAGATACACTTTAATTGACCTGGCTGTTCCAGATTTATATTTACCAAGACGTATTACTTTTAACATGTTAGGGTCATCCTTGGTTATTTCTTTTAAGATTGAGTTCACTTCACGTTTGTCGTGTGAATATCTTTCGTCAGAATTTTGATTATTAAGCTCTGGAATTCCAGTAATTATTATATTGCGCTGTCTATCTGTACGATCATTTATTTCTCTTATAAGCTCCTCGCTGGGCTGATGCGTATTTAATAAATCAAGTGTAGGCCCTAGTTTCAGCTGTTCTACTGTTTTTTCCAGGTTTGTGAGTTTTACATCGGTTATAGCATTTTTTTCTCGAATATCAGATACTTCAGTTACAATTTTATCATGCTCGATAACCAGATTTGCAGTGGTATTTTCAATCTTATCAACTTTAGAGCCTATCTGTTTGATTTCATTGTGAATTGAACATAGCTGATATTCCTGACGTTTTAAAAAAATTTCAAACATCTCTTTCATGTCATTTCTGAGTTCGGATATGGAATTTCTGTAGCCACACTCTGAGTCTGGCCCTGGTTGTTTACATTTGCGCGTGCACATATTCCATTCACGCGTTTCTGTCAACTTTGACAAGTCGGGATATGATCCCCCCGACCCTGTGCCCGCGCTGGCTTTTGGAGACCTTATTGTCGTTGTCATGCTCGTTGGAAATTGCGCTTTGTTTAGATGAGATAAGACTTCGTCCTGATTAACAAATTGACCGCGCAAGAAAGAGTTAAAAAATTGCAGTTGTCTCTCTTACCCGGGATGGTGAGGGGGGCGGCTGAGTTTTGACGAATATATTTTTCCGTTCGTGATGCAATGCAATTTGACTTCTATATTTTGCGAGTTGAAGTATATTTTCGAATGCCACTTATTTTTTTGTTATTTAAACAAATACTGATTTGTGCTACAACACGTCTGCTCCGATAGCTAGCAACGGACGACTCGAGATTTAAAAAAATACGTCAAAAGTTTCGTAAAAAAATAGTAGATGGATGTAAACCACAGTGGATTATTATACTGTTCATTACAGGGATATTTACAGTAAGCGATAATACACATACATTATTAAAAATTACAAGTATTCTGTAAAAAAAAGTCTGTTAATCGCTGTACTCGTATGTGTCACTATTCTATTTGTTCATAAAGTACTGGAGATATAATAAATAAATATTAAATACTCGCAACAGTTAAATACATAGTCATGACCCGACATTAAGATCGAGTTTATAGTTAGGTTGAAAATTTAAGGATGTCTCGGTGAAATAAAAACCCTATAAAATTATTTTATAGTGCTAATTTTGTTTTTGTGTTTGTAAGTTACAGAAATAGGTTTATTATTTATCTTATTAATCATATTGCAGTACGTTTTATACTTACTTAATACTATGTTTTGTTACTTGACAGTAAATGTAACAAATAGTTTTAGTTTAATTACGGCGCACCTTGCAACACTGCCCAGGAGTCACGTGTAATCCCAGATTTCGAACTGACAACGTCGCGTCGCGTCGCTGAGCTAATATGAGTTTTAACATTATGAATATGGGGTCTAAATTCAATTATTGATTTTATTTCTATGCAACTAATAATAAAACCTTGTATTCTTTTGCGCTTGACTTTGTGTCAATGACCTAACCAATTTGCTATAGCAGGTGGTTAAATATGAAAAACTAAAAACCTATCCTGTGGCTAAACGAGTGATGATAAATTAATAATATTTGGTGTACGGGCTGCTGATGCGATACCCTGTATGTGGTCCAAAGGAAAGAACTTATGTCATCGACATTTTGTATGTCTATGTTGATTTCATCGAAATCGGTTCAGCCGATTTAACGTGAAATCGGGTTATACATACATATATGTAAACTTTTGCATTTATAATTATTGTAGGGATTTATACATTTTATTGTTCATTTGAGGCTGAATTTTCAATCGTACGCATAAAATTGGAGTAAAATATGCCTTAAGCATATACTTCATCTGTTGTTTGAATAAAATGGTCCAGTTGTTTCACATTTATTTCATTCCGTATCTGTCTGTATCAGCCCATATACGTCCCACTGCAGGGCACGGGCCTACTCTACAGTCGTAAGTACGATTGAGAGTGGTTAGGCCATATAGTCCACCACGCTGGCCTAGTGCGGGTTGGCGGACTTACATACCATAGAAATTCTATAATATACAGGGTATATCAAGACTGCTACCGAAAACGAAGCCGGGTGGTAGTTTAAGCGACTTCAGACACAATGCAACAGAAAAAGTTGCAAAAATAAGCGACAATATTTTTTTTGAATTTTTTTTCCTATTGCCATATTTTGGTGGTAAATATTTTTTTTCCTAAAATAATAGTGTATACCCTTTAATTTATAAATACTCTAAGATATAAGAGAGTTTAAATTATTATTTTAGCAAAAACTATGGATTTACCACCCAAAAATGACGATATTTAAAAAATCATAAAAAATAATTGTCGCGTTTCTATGCGAAAATTTTAGTTGCATTGTGTTTGTAGCCACTAAAACTACCACCCGGCTTCGTTTTCGGTAGCAGTCTTGAGATACCCGGTATATAAGAATATATATATATATTTTAGGAAAATATGTATTTACCACCCAAATATGGCCATAGAAAAAAAAATAACAAAAAAAAATAGTCGCTTTTTTTTGCAACTTTTTCTGTTGCATTGTGTCTGAAGTCGCTTAAACTATCACCCGGCTTCGTTTTCGGTAGCAGTCTTGATATACCCGGTATATATATAAGAATTTCTATGGTATGTAAGTCATTCCGTATGCTTATAATTTATTCAGAATTAACCAATTGTCAAAATCAGTTGAATAAAATACGATATGGGTGAAATAAAATCAATAGTCAATAGTTTATGTATATTTACTTTTAATATTGCTACATTTAAATTCAGTCAAATTATAATTTACCAATGGATATTTTTTTAGTCAATTACCGCGCGTTATAACGTTGAAGGAAAAAGTCATGAGGAAACCTGCATACCATATTGATTTGCGAGAATTGACATTACAATCGATATTCGATATTTTTATCTAACTGTTGAAACCCCATTGGGGTTAAAACTAGGGAATCTCAAATGGTGTTATTAATTAGTCTTTTGTTGCAGCCGATGTTAATAGCGAGAAGAGAGTATCCCTACCATCGATGGGAGCCTATATACTTCGGGACGCACAAGGAACCGTGGTATAGCGAAATGCTATCTTGGGAAGGACGCCAGGATAAGATGACACAGGTAATCATTGATTTACTACGGATCTTGAGGTCAAGCGTAATTTGGTGTTAGGTAAAGTGATTATTATGCGTCTAATTGTGAATCCAGCCATGATGGAGTATTAGAGAGACATGGTTATATCTTGATGCTCGATAAAATCATGCTTATCTTCTTGAAGCCCGATTTCATCAATTTGAAAATGCAATGCACTTGAGTTTCTCTAACTTTGTGATATTGCTTTATCATCATAATCAGTCCTTCCGCGTCCACTATTGAATTAGGTCTCTTCTATAGTATGCCACTGGGCACTATTTTCAGCACAACCTGGTTGGAGGGCGTCCTACACTAAGTCCTAATGTTATTTCCACTAGTGAAAAAAAAACTATTTATTTTATACAGGGTATATCAAGACTGCTACCGAAAACGAAACCGGGTGGTAGTTTAAGCGACTTCAAACACAATGCAACAGAAAAAGTTGCAAAAAAAGCGACAATTTTTTTTGTAATTTTTTTCCTATTGCCATATTTTGGTGGTAAATACATTTTTTCCTAAAATAATAGTGTATACCCTTTAATTTATAAATACTCTAAGATATAAGAGAGTTTAAATTATTATTTTAGCAAAATCTATGGATTTACCACCCAAAAATGACGATATTTAAAAAATCATAAAAAATAATTGTCGCGTTTCTAAGCGAAATTTTTAATTGCATTGTGTTTGTAGCCACTAAAACTACCACCCGGCTTCGTTTTCGGTAGCAGTCTTGAGATACCCTGTATTAGTTAGTCGTTGATAAGTAGAAGTTTATTTTTTTCTTTTGATTTCGTACCAATTTTTTCTTTTTCTTTCCTAGATGCTCGAACTTTGTCTCCTAGAGTACACATTGTATGTGCTAGATGGCGGCTTTCTGTGTCACGCAGCGCCTCATCGCAAGAAGCACATACAAACCCCCGCCCAATGCGAGAGGCGGCGAAAGGCAATATTCTCAAACCTGTACCAATACTCATTAAGCATTCTACGCTTCACAAAACAGTATAGAAGGATAGTGGAGCTCATAAAAAAGTCTGGCAGCAGACGGTGCGATTTGTTTTTCGGTTATTAATTTGTTTTTTTATTAAATGTTTTTTTTTTGGTTTTGTTTTGTGTTATTTTTTGTAGACTTTTTTTACTATGACGGAAGTAACGTAAGTATTGACTTAGGTACACATTCTTGGTACGGACTGCCTTGGGGGTGTAGTTGTATTACGATACAGTTACAAAGCTGATGTCTCAGGTTCCAATCCCCGAACACATTCGGTAGTGACTTTCGATTTTTATATTAATTATCAGCCCGGAGTCAGGAATTTGTGCATGATATGGCTCGCCCCCTATCACATCGTGGGACGGAACATACGAGGCCAAATGTGGGTGTCCTGGCACCACTGCTTACCAGAACAAAGGCGCGAGTTTATGTATGTATATACATGTGTTATTTCTTGATAAATAGGATATACCCTATACATACCTCGGATTTACTTTAATCGAATCTATGAAGCATATATTCGTGATAAAAAGTTGTGACAGACAAAATAACACAGAAGCGTCTCCAGTTTTTTCGTCTTAAAGTACACACCCCAAAACATTTTAAGCAGTCCCGGTATTTATGTCAAATATACCGCTGTGAATACTTTAAACAATTTTCTATACCCACCATCTGTGACAGGGTAATGAGATTCGCGCGGGTAATTTCTTTTCGAGTTGACTTGTCACGTTACAAAATGTGAAGTCGACATTACATTTTTATCGTACATTTTACATTTTTGTCGACAATTTTTATATTCTGCAAAGGTGATTAGGTATTACTTTATATGTTATTTTTTATATGTTATTTCGTTATTTGTTATTTTTTTGGTATTTCGAAGGTTTTGGCTTAATTCATACAAAATCTAAATATTATTATTAAAGTATTATTATATTATATTGTATTATTAAATATTCTTATTAAAGTTATTATTATATTCTTATTATAGTTGTATACATGTTGATTAATGCTACAAATAACTTGGAACGTGCTGAAGTAAAGAAAAAACAGCGACTTTCTTGTTTCTCATCTTTAATTAAATTACAAGTTAAAAAAAAATGCATGTAATCCTTACTAAGATAGGGTCATTGATACATGATCTGTATGTTATACAAGGTTTTGGCGAACAATTTTACGAGCTGCTAGTGGTCATAAGTTTAGAGCAATTATGACAATAATATAATTTATCACTAATTGAAACATTGTTTCAAACGTAGGACTTTAAGGCTTTTAATTGTTTATTTATTTATAAAGACTGTATTGCACACACAAAAGAGAAACAAATACAATTGGAAATCACATATATAAAAGGATAATTGTTGGTTTTATCGCTCAAAAGTCATGTCTTACAGACTACCATAGAATTGATTTGAGAAAAGGAATGAGCAGAGGTCTAAAGTTTATGGGATAGAAGCTAAAAAGGAAAAGTATACTAAGGAGAGAACTTTTTTAAAATTGAAATAAATGGCAAGATGAGCATGCCGTTCGCTTGGTAGCAAGCGATACCACTGCTCATGAACAGTAGAAAAAGTAAACAATGCCTTGAAATGTAAAGCAATGCTTGGCAATCCACTGCGCTCGCCATCCTGAGACATAAGATATTAAGTATCAATATGTTCAGTGGTTACTCTGGCTACAATATCCTTCAATCCGAAACTCAACAGTGCATTTACACTGTTGTTTGACCGGAGAAATAGGCATTGTGGTATTACCTACCCAGGCAGCCTCTCACATATGAGACACCTTCCAGCAGTCAGTTCTCAGACGTAGCAGTTACTGATTAAAAGGAAAGTTATTTCAAACTATTTTCTTTTCTTCTTTCTTCTTAGATGCTAGAGCTATGCCTCCAAGGTTACCGTATGGTGGTGCTAGATGGAGCCTTCCTCTGCCACGCTGCAGTGTCAAAAGGTCATTCAACTCCGCGTCACACGAGGGCAGAGCGCCTAAACTCAGAACGGTATACGAAGATACTAGGCATACTGCGGCGTAAGTACCACGACCGACCGCAGTGTAAGGTTATGTAAGAAGTGTAAGAGGCAAGACATAAGTATAATTTTATTAGTAAGTAAAAGTAATGAAAATGATTTATTGCATCCACTACTTTTTTAACGTCATTTAGGTTCATTCATTTTTTAATCTACAACCCGGTTCGGAAAGCGGTTTGCACCAGAGAAGAACGGGAAAGAAACTCTAGTCTAGCTATTTAAAAAATCAGTTTGCAATGTAGTGATTATTACAAAAGTTTCATGTTGGTTTAATTAAGAGCAGTTTATTAACAATTTGTTGAAAATTTACAATAAATATTTTGAGAGTAGTAGTGTTGAGTTTTACAATCAAATTTGTATACAGATTTAGTTTTGCTGCATGTGTTATTTTTGGGACTAATCTGGCGCAATAGTTTTTCAATTATCAGCTATGTGAGCGGCAATGTTATACATTTTATGACACATTTTTTAAATATAACGATTGTTATAAAATGTCTTCTATCATATGAAACGAATTTAGTTACACATTGTTTATGAAACTTGCCAAAAAGTTGATATGCGTGGTATTTTGTATAAGGTATGAAGATCTACAGGCAAATATAATTTCTACACTAGACTGGAAAGCCGCTAACTGGCATACCATTTTCGTTTCCCCTTTTACTTAATATCTTGCCTCTTGTCAAGTAATGGTATTTATCCTGCCTCTTGAAAAGTGTGTATAGCTTGGCAGAAAAAAGTCTGTTTTTAATGAGAGCGCTAAGATCAAATTAAATATTAATATGGCAACTTGATATACTAGCGGAAAATGTTTAGATACTTGTTATTTTTATTTATTATTCTTCATAGTCTCTTTGTTTATTTTAAATCAGAAAACAAACAATAATGATACGAAAATGTATAAAAATACCTATGTATAAAAACACAATGAGATTTTCAATGGCGTTGCTATAAATGTTTTTCTTTAATGCCAATTTTCACCGCATCGTACTCTTTTTTGCCAAGCTATACTTTCACTTCGAAGACTAATTTATAAGATTCACAATGGAAGTTTTAAAGGTTCATGTATGTGCTATGTGTTAATGAATATTTATTTGTGTAATTGCAAATATTTACCGAAACTCATGCTAGTTTCGGTAAATATTTGCAATACTGAAATGAGTTTGTTTGCCACATTTTTATTATCGGTTCTATCACAGTCATTATAATTTTTAAGGAAGCAACTTTAATGTGAAATTACTAACTTGCGTAAAGGGACATCTAAGCATCTTTATTCAATAATATGGACAAAGAATATTCAATTCAAGATAAAATTAATAAATACAATCAAATACGTTGTGTCCTGACCCCGCACTAAGGTAATTTTTTTTGTGTCGTCAGTATCATAAAGATTTATAAATTATTTGCGAGTTTCTTTTATCATGCCTAATACTGTTATAAATATCTGTTGGGGAAACTCATATGTGATTTTGCAAGCTCAAAACCTCACATAATTAAACCTCCAGTCCTCTATACATAGAGAATACTGGCCAATTCATAGACATTTCTTTTTATTTTATTATCTTTATATACCAAACAGTATACAGGCTGAATTAATGCCATATACATTCTCTAACAGTGTACCTTTAGATGAAGCAGCAATGAAGTAAATCAGGTTTATAAACTTATTTAATTACCAAATGTTTTGTCCCTTTCCAAAGCTTTCGAATTCACTTGGAGTGAAAAAGACAAAATATTCGACTATAATTCTATACTGTCTATGCATATACGCTACACGCCTGAACAAGTAATGTACTACATTAATTGTATAATTTAATTAACAAATAGTTGGCGCATTAGACCAACGTTTATCAATTAATAAAACCGCATGGAGGCATGTTCGCCTCAAGCATTCTGCATGATATAGAAAGTTCATGTATCGAAAGGGGAAAGGGGAAGGGGAGAAGGGGGATTCAATACACTCTCCCTCTGTTTAAAACGCTGGTCGTGTCATAGATAGTTGATAGATATTGGAATTTTATTGTTGGTGGGTTTATAAACCTATTTTAGTTGGTAACGAGCTATTGTTTTTTTTTAATTTTTTCATTGCAATACAACTAGTTTTTACGGATGTTATCGCTGATTTGGTTTAATTTAATTATTACATTTTTTAATTTCTTGACGTTTCGATTACTTTATTTTCGTGGACACGGGCGGACAAAATTAAACAAAATTAAAACAAATCCGCGACAAAATCCGTAAAAATAGTTTTATTTCAATGAGTAATCTCTCAAGTCTAAGGAACCATGATGTATTGAAAGCCAGTCGTGAGGTCTAATGTAAGGAATATCGATTTATTTTCTCCTAATAGTTCTTTTTCAAGCAATGCACTGAATAAACTTCGGCGTATTTTTTAAGTCTCAAAGTGTTTATCCCGTAAATTCCAGCATACAGGGCTCATGAGGGTTCAAATTTGCGAATAGATAGTTTTGTATTAAAATTAAATTCAGCCATTTAGGTTCCTAATTAGGTTCTTACCTCTTCAAGGTTACGAAGTTGTTTTGTTTGTACAAATATTATGAGAATGTATGCTGAACAACGTTTATTTACTTTGAAACTATTTATGAATAAATTTCATTATTATTTACGTTAGGAATATGTGAATAAAGTTTATACCAAGAATGGAGATTGTAAACAGCTGGTTAAACAACTCTTTTAAAGTGTATAATATTTTTAGGTATTCTTTTTTACTAAATAATTGTAATATTTGCACAAATAATTTATTGCGTTACAAATAAAAAGGATATTTAAATATGGTATGGATACTATGGAAATGAAAGACAATGTTATATCTAGAAAATCGACCTACTCAAAATCATTTATCTAAAATTATTTATTTCACTATTTTTTTATGCATTTCGTGTGACGAATATGAATTATTATACACTTAATTTATACTTTTTTTTCTTTAGAACACTGCTTTAATTATTCGCTAAGTTTAACTTGGTTTTAAGTTATGTTCCTAATAAAATAGAGATTATTAAACACAGAACGAAAAAATCTTATAACATACACATATATTTTACTAAGTTACTAGAATTTATTAAACTATTAATTATATTATTGATGCTTATTTCTTATGGATATGCGCACATATTCTTAAGCTTATTAAAAAGGTAATATTTTAATCTGTCAATCACATAATTTCTTTGGTCAATACCAGGGGTGTAACTCAATAATCCGAAACGAAATTCGAATGTTCGGACATTGTACATAAAACGGAATTATTGTGCCTAGGTACTCTATAAAAAATCCTTTATCGTACGTCGTAACCATAGAGTTCAGAGTGAATGATAAGTGTCATAGAGATTGTTTTGATTTTTAGAAGTGGAATACATGCAACTTACTTAGGACGCCGAATGTTCGTGCATTCGAACTACGTTTCGGAGGGGTTACTCTATAATAACGATATGAACTTCGAAAGTTCGGATATTCGACGTTAGGAGTAAGATATAAGATTTCCACTTCTAAAGAGCAACACAATTCTCTATTATACTTATAATTTTCTGCGAAGTTAGTCCATGGTTGCGACGTACGATAGAGGAATCCATCATTTTGTGGAGTAACTAGGCACATTCGTGAAGTTTTACGTACGGCGTCCGAACATTCCAAGTTCGTATCGTTTTTGTAGAGTAACCCCCTTGATCATAGTGTAAGTTGTAACCCCCGAGGATCGTACTGGAATAATGAATGACTATTGTATATTTTTCCTCCCATATACGTTTTTCGCACAAATTATGTACTAGTTTTATTCGAAAATAATGTCACAACTATAATTCACATTTTTTTTATATTTTTATCATTTAGTATGTTTAATTACCTTAAGTTTAATATTAGAGTATCAACAAATACAAAACTTTTCAAAGAACTTTTTTATCCGAAGATATCCATTTTCGAACTGTCCATTTAGTATGTAAAGTATCTTAACTTTCCGATCAATATGTTTACTAAATGCTGAATGCAAACAATGGTATAATATATACCGGGTATCTCAAGACTGCTACCGAAAACGAAGCCGGGTGGTAGTTTTAGTGGCTACAAACACAATGCAATTAAAAATTTCGCCTAGAAACGCGACAATTATTTTTTATGATTTTTAAATATCGTCATTTTTGGGTGGTAAATCCATAGTTTTTCCTAAAATAATAATTTAAACTCTTTTATACCTTAGAGTATTTATAAATAAAAGGGTATATACTATTATTTTAGGAAAAAATGTATTTACCACCCAAATATGGCCATAGGAAAAAAATAACAAAAAAAAATTGTCGCTTTTTTTGCAACTTTTTCTGTTGCATTGTGTCTGAAGTCGCTTAAACTACCACCCGGCTTCGTTTTCGGTAGCAGTCTTGATATACCCTGTATATGCAACAAAGTTGTAACCTAGAAAAATCATAAGATTAAGTTTATTTAATTCATATTACACATATAATTTTATTTATCACATATTAAGCTTATATTTGAAATGTAAACAAATATAATTAAATGTATAATTTGGGCCATTGTATAAAATAATCATGTATTATGTGGAAATATGAATAAATATTGAAACTGCCTTTTCTGTTTTATTTCAATCCAAATATTAAGTGCGTGGTGGCCTGTTGGTAAACGGACTAGACGCGGCTGCCCACATGTCCACGGTGGTCGCGGGTTCGAATCCCAGGGCACACCTCTGACTTTTCGGAGTCATGTGTGTATTGATAATCAATCACCACGCACTAAAACGGTGAAGGAAAACATCGTGAGGAAACCTGCATACCATAGCGATTTATAAGAATACCTATGGTATGTAAGTCCGCCAACCCGCACTAGGCCAGCGTGGTGGACTATATGGCCTAACCACTCTCAATCGTATTCTCGATTGTAGAGTAGGCCCGTGCCCTGCAGTGGGACGTATATGGGCTGATACAGTTACAGTACATTACTTAGCAAGCGAAAACATTATGGATTGGCGACCTTGTACAGCTCAGTGATATCAATTCGTAAGGTAAATGACGTGTTTAAGATTGAAATAAAATTATTATTTACGGAATTTTATCGCAGATTTGGGTTTATTTTTAATATATACTGGGTATCTCAAGACTGCTACCGAAAACGAAGCCGGGTGGTAGTTATAGTGACTACAAACACAATGCAACTAAAAATTTCGCAAAGAAACGCGACAATTATTTTTTATGATTTTTTAAATATCGTCATTTATGGGTGGTAAATCTATAGTTTTTGCTAAAATAATAATTTAAACTCTTTTATACCTTAGAGTATTTATAAATAAAAGGGTATACACTATTATTTCCGAAAAAAAAAAAATGTATTTACCACCCAAATATGGCCATACGAAAAAAATAATAAAAAAAATTGTCGCTTTTTTTGCAACTTTTTCTGTTGCAATGTGTCTGAAGTCGCTTAAACTACCACCCGGCTTCATTTTCGGTAGCAGTCTTGATATACCCTGTATAATTTTTATTTTTTTTGTGTCCGCCCCGTGACCATGCAAACTGTAAAGTAATCGAAACATCTATGTAAAAAATAAATAAAATTTAAACCAAATCTCCGATACAATCCGTAAATAATAGTTTTATTTCAATGTGTAACATTCGTGAATACCTAAGAAACCATTGTGTTTCAGAATGTTTCCGATTATAGGAACTAGGAATTCGGTAAGTAAATGCCGCTTCCGGGAAGTTATTATGGAAATCTTTTGAGAGGAGAGGTCTAATCTTAGAGTAGAGAAATTCGCAGTAGTGTTCTTCTGACTGCCTCGGTGGCGTAGTTGTACTACGGTACGGTTACTAAGCTGAGGTCTCGGGTTCGAATCCCGGGTTGGGCAAAAGTGATATTGGATTTTTATATTCAGTATCAGCCCAGAGTCAGGAATTTGTGCCCGATATGGCGATAGGCTCGCCACCTATCACATTGTGGGACGGAACATACGTGGCGAAATGTGGGTGTCCTGGCACCTCTGCCTACCCCTCTGGGAACAAGGCGTGAGTTTATGTATGTATGCATGTATGTTCTTCTGGCTAAAGATAGTAAGTATACATTTGTAAATAGGTTTCTAGTTGAACAGTCACGGTGTAATTCTATTAAAAATATTTTTTTGAAAATATGCTGTCGCCTGTATTCATCTATACTAATATTATAAAGCTGCAGAGTTTGTTTGTTTGAACGCGCTAATCTCTGGAACTACTGGTCTGATTTGAATGATTCTTTAGGTGTTGAGTAGTACATTTATCGAGGAAGGAGAAGCATCACGCTATGACCTATAGGAGGAAAGCAGTAGTGATATTGCTAGCAAATACGAGGAAATTTTGTTCGTTTTTCGTGGTCCGATTGGTCGATATTCTAAATTAATAGTCAGAATTAAATATTTTGACGGATTAGCAAGTTGAAGTGGCAATGGGCAGGGCACATAGCGCGGAGATCTGATGACCGATGGGGTCGGAAAGTGCTCGAATGGAGGCCACGTAGCGGAAAGCGCAGCGTAGGACGTCCACCCACAAGATGGTCCGACGACCTGGTAAAGGTCGCGGGACGTCGCTGGATGCAGGCTGCCTCCTCTGTGGAAATCATTGGGGGAGGCCTATGTTCAGCAGTGGACTTCCTTTGGCTGATGGATGGATGGAAATATTTTGACCGCCATTTTTAAACGTGTATGCACCCGGGCGATGTCGGGCCCGACCGCTAGTCAAAGATAATATGGGATTCGAACGGTAGACTATATGGCCTAACCACTCTCAATCGTACTCTCAATTGTAGATGAGTTCACTGCAGTACGACGTAAATGGAC
Source organism: Hyles vespertilio (assembly GCA_009982885.2). Lineage (NCBI taxonomy): Eukaryota > Metazoa > Arthropoda > Insecta > Lepidoptera > Sphingidae > Hyles > Hyles vespertilio. The sequence goes on along the minus strand of CM042817.1, from coordinate 6,271,929 downwards.
AGATACAGTCCAGGGATTGTATCTCACAAAAGAATAATCGAATAAATATACAGAATAATAATAATAATAAGGCTATTAGTCATTTTCCCACTTGGAACTTCTTTTTCATTCCATGTCCCAACCTTCTTGCCAAACACAAATCCAAGATCTATGCTTGTGAATGAATGTTATCACTTAATGTCAAGCGACCACTTAATAGTCTAATCAACTTAAACCACAAAACAAATTGAAAGCAGACAGCAAATGCAAAAGCTTCATGTATGTTTTTAATTAAATTAGCTTGTTTTATCGTTGATCGATAGCAGAAAGAAAGAATTGTACTCAAGAACTTTATATGCTTTAATATAATTTAGCAAACTAAAGTAAATAATTATGTATCAGCCCATATACGCTCAACTGCACGGCACGGGCTTCTTTTATAATCGACAGTACGATTGAGAGCGGTTAGGCCATTTTGCCAGCATGCTGGCCTAGTGCAGTTTGGTTGGTTAAAGTAATAATATTTTACATTTATTGTTATTTTGACTTCCTATTCTGGCTTAAGTATTTGCCGTAGCGAAAACGTCCACATTGTACATTATAATATTAAACATCAATAAGCAATAAACGGTTTGAGTAATGTGGCTTCTCAGATTGCCATACGCAACAAAAATATACAAAATATTATTAAAATTATGAAGTGATATTAAATGTAATAAAATATTTATGAAGCTACCGTCACCTTGTAGAATATTCATTATGAGTTTTCGACATCACACTGGAGTTGTGGAAAATTCGTCACTTATTCAAGGTAAGAATATTTATTTATTCTGTATACATATAGCAGATTTGTGATCATCATTGGCACTTACGGGAGGTTTTATTGTGTGTAGTTCACATTTAAATAATTTGTCACCCATTATGTTATAGATTGTGCGTAGTTCACATTAAACAAAATAATATTTCACTGATCTAAAACTAAAGAATATGATTAATAGTGGTTATTCGATACTGATTATACTTAATTATTAAGTCAATTGAGAGATGTTATACATAATTTAATTGTGTTTTACGAAACAATCAATTGACAAACTGTGACTGTAATAAACGCAGAAGAATGGGTTTAAATCTTTGGTGGTAGGCCTCTCATATGTGAGAGGCCCCTGGGTAGGTAATGAAATGAAATGAAATAAATTCATAGCAAAAAAAAAAACAAACAAATTAATTATAAAATAACGCTAACGAATCATAAACTACAAAACAGAGTTGACTCACTGTTTCATTCGTATGTACAGAACCAAAACAGCCTCAAACATGACACAGCAAAAAGCATCTATATCAGACCAATCGTCGCCGACACAACACTCGAACCCAATTAGATTTGGTATCGCTTACAAACGTTTCTGATCACTGGATTTTTCCTTTGTAGTCGACAAACAAGGCCCGGGTGAACGCAAACGAAAACAAAAGAAATTAAACATCGTCACAGCTCCAGTACAAACATAATTTCAGACGAATGATTGTATTTTATTAGAGATTCTTCGGACGAGTCGAACCTTTAAAGTTACGTAACTATTATTACACTGGTGGCATAGTATGAGTTATACTAGATTTTGATCATGGATTCACTGGCCTTATGTAGATTTCGGTCGATGCTAAGATGATAATAAAAAAATGAAACTGAAGAAAAATATTAGTTATGTTTCTATGCCTCGAGAAAAGTACTATTTTTATTATAACATAAATCCTATATTCTGTTTTATATCTTTGACCATGTGCAAACAAAAAAACATAATGATTTGTTAAAAACTTAAAACTTGAAATCGTAAGTAACAACGTTACTAACTGTAATAATATTATAATTATGCATTATAATATTTTGAAGAAGGTAGAAGGATATTGCCACCTATGTGACTATTGTGACTTATGTAAGTGTGCAAGGTTTCGGGTTCACCTCTATATATCCGGATACACTTAACCCGACATAATTTTGTTACGCAGCAAGGGATAACCAACCCACATCGTTCGATATTCTGGTCAGCCCTGTACTTATTGTCAAGTCTCTTTCAGCCCATATACTGATACGTATCGTAATATGCAATTAAATGTGGTACTGGGTACTGTGGTACTGCAATTAAACCTACCAAGTTTGTCATATGTGAGAGGCTGTCTGGAAGGTTACCACCGCAATGTCTATTTCTCCCGTCAAACAGCAGTTTAAATGCACTGTTGTGTTTCGGATTGAAGGACATTGTAGCCAGAGTAACTACTGGACAATGAGACTTAACATCTTATGTCTCAGGATGTGCAGTGGAATACCAAGCATTGCTTTGTAATTCAAGGTATTGTTTGGTTTTGCTACTGTTCATGAGTATACTGCAGGGCAACGAGGCCTCCTTTACAATCGAAAGTACGGGTGTGATAATGGCATATAGTACGCTACACTGACCTTGTGCTATTATCAAGTACCATATTATTTTGTTTTGTCATAGTCTATAGTAGCGGATTGTCTGTCCCTTGGCATTGTAAAATCCATGAGTGGATATTTGCTTATTGTCAGGTACACCAACATTTTTTATTGCCATGAATGGCGAGAGAGTATGCCATTCGCCTCCTCGATACGACTGCTCATGAACAGTAGATAAATCAAACAACACCTTGGACAAAGCAATTCTTGGCATTCCACTGCGCTCGCCATCCTGAGACATAAGATGTTAAGTTTCAATATATCCAATAGTTACTCTGGCTACTATATCCTTGTAACCTAAACACAATAGTGCATTGATTTTGATATGCTTGCATTATAATGGATTGATTGATGGATTATCTAAGGCTTTAGCAATTATTCATTGCTTTGGCAAAAAAAAGTATACTAATTCTTCGTTCTGGGCGACTTCCCTTCACTTAGCCATATTAATTATAACATAAACATATAGTATCAAATATATTGATTGTAAATTTACAACAAATTACTAATGATCTGCCCTGATTTAAACCAACATTTAAATTTTGTAATAATCACTACATCGTAAACTGGTTTTGAAAAGAGCAACAGTAGAGTTTCTTTCCCGTTGTTTTCTAGTAAAAACTGGTTTCCGAACCAGTTTGTAGTTCACAAAATGACTGAATCTAAACGATGTTGAACTTTTTCTTTTTATTGCTGTTAATGATGAGACGAGCATGCTGTTCGCCTGATGGTAAGCGATGCGACCGCTCATGAACAGTAGCAAAACCAAACAACACCTTGAATTACAAAGCAATGCTTGGCATTCCACTGCGCTCGCCATCCTGAGACATATAGATGTTTAATCTCAATATGTCCAGTAGTTACTCTGGCTACAATGTCCTTCAATCCGAAACACAACAGTGCATTTAAACTGCTGTTTGACGGGAGAAATAGTCATTGCGGTGATACCCACCCAGGCAGCCTCTCACATGAGAGAGACCTACCACCAGTAAATGGACTTCACATCTTAATGGATTCAATGAATTATTGTTATTTTTAATTGTCATTTACACTGCTGTTGGTCTTGTCTTTTTACGACGTCAATAAACAAAGTAAATTTCTTTCTCCTTCTTTTATATCCATCCAAAGGTTGTCTGGAAGAGATCGCTTATTAGCGATAAGACCGCCTTTTGTACTTTTAATATATGTTATTTCTGTATATTGTTATGTTCTTTGTTTGTGTACAATAAAGATTAAATAAGTAAAAAATAAAAATAAATGTACGGAACCTCCACCGTCTCACTTTTGCCCGCATATTTGTTACCTCTGGGCGTTTGTGCTACGTTCAATATGGCACTGTTTGATTTTCAGTCTTAAAGGTTTGTTCTGCTCAGCAATTAATACTGGCTCCTTTTTTTGCTTTGCGTGGGAACATAGCAGCATTTTTACGTTTTTATTTGTTTCAATACTTTCTGTTTGCTTCTAAAAATAGTGTTTGATTGGTTTTGTTATTGCTTTGTGATATTATTAAGGTTATTTGTTTATTTTATTGTTATTTTATTTTTTGTTTTTTAGTTTTTACTTCTTGTGGTAGGTTCCTATTCGCCTGTATACATAGATGACTGTACATCATGGTGGAAAAGGCATTAACACTGCTGTTTGGCGAAAGAAGTAGACATTACGGTAGTACCTATCCAAGTGAAATGAAATTGAATGTGAATATAATTTATTGACTCCATTAAGATGTTCTACATGATTTAGATTCAGTAAATTTTTTATCTACCACCCGGTTTGGAAAACGGGTTTTCACTAGAGAAGAACGGGTAAGTAACTCTAGTGTTGTTCTTTTCAAAACCAGTTTACAATTTGGTGATTATTACAATAGTTACAAGTGGTTTAAAGCAGAGAGGTATCTCACATAGGAGAGACCTACCACCATCAAAGTTACCTTCAGTATGTGTACGTTATAGTAGACCAATGCAGTAGTCATTTATGATTCCGCATGTATAAGCTGGCTCCTCCGGACCGGTGCCACTGTCTTACAGGAGCTCGACGTGAAGTGACAGCTCTTTGCATTTCGTTTATTGAGTGAGATTGCTGGATACCCAATACACCTTTCCTCTCCATATCGTGTTTTCGTTCTTCCCAATTTGCTGACCCGGCATCACATTTATGATCCAAGCGTTTTTTTCATGGACGGCAGTAATGAGTTAGCATTAGGTGCAATGACAATAGCAAGGCCGATGCAAGAACATACAAATGAAGTAAACAATATGGACGTATTAAAATGGTATATTTCTTTATACCTGGTATTATCTGCCAGGACTTCTTCCTGAATAGTCACTGTAGGTATAGGCAGGAAGGTACTTTTTGTATTTAAAGAAATAATTTTAACAAATGAGTAAAAATATTATATAATTATGTACAATAAGTTCTTTATAATAATTATGTGGCCGAAAATACAGAATTGAGTCGAAAGAATAGAATAGAATGGCGTTTTTCTTGCATGACAATCCTTATATATGTTTCAATTGACAGAGAACGCCGAACACTCTCGAACACCATAGAGTAAACCGCTGGCATGAAGTTCAGGTTGGTTGGTTGGTAGTTTGCCAGTGTTTGTTGTCCACCACATCACCTCCAAGAAATTAAATTAAAATCAAGAGCCAAGCAGGAGCGTTTGGAAATACTGGTGAAATTTATGTAACACCTTCGCGAAGTTTTACTAAAGTTGTGCAGTTTAAAGCCATTTAATGCAGGCGCTGCGAAAAGGCGGACCCGAGGAATTATAGCACAATATGTTAACAGTCTGATATAGTGGCCAAATTATCTTCTGAGTACTTAGGATGAACGCCAAGTACAGTATGTCTCAGAAAATACTTAGCCTTGCTATTATATGCATATACAGAGTGACAAAGAACTCTGCCTGAACAATAAAGGTTTTACCAGATATCTGTAATGTATTATGTTTAAAGATCCGTTTCTCACAATTTCTAGAAAAATATCCTTATTAAATTAAATTGATTTACTGGTGGCAGGTCTCTCATATTATGTAAGAGGTCGCCTGGGTAGGTACAACCGTAATGCCTATTTCTCCCGCTAAACACCAGTGTAAATGCACTGTTGTGTTTCAGATTGAAGGGCATTGTAGTCAGAGTAACTACTGGAAATATTGAGACTTAACATCTTATTTTTCAGTATGGCGAGCGCAGTAGAATGCCAAGTGTTGTTTGGTTTTGCTACTGTTCATGAGCGGTCGTATCGCTTACCATCAGGCGAACGGCATGCTTGCTCTTGCCGTTCAGAACAATAAACAATAGACAACTCACATGACACTACTGGCAACACAAACGACGTGCTGTGTCAAGTTCCCCCTAACCTCTCCTTTCCTTCCCTCTATCATATCGAACTTTATTTACTCAATGACCACTTCTACATGCTAGATAGGACGAGAATATTGCTCCATATTTACACTATTGAATATAGACCTCCAAGAATCCCCACATCGGCTTGTTGGAAGCGTTTTACATCCAGCGAGCTCCTACAACCTTATCCAGGTCGTCCGGCCACCTTTTAGGTGTCTTCTCTGTACCATTTTGAAATATACATAACATAATTAAATATTGCACGTGATGATAACTGTAGTTTCTTTTTATTGCAGTGAATGGCGAGACAAGCATGCCGTTTGCCTGATGGTAAGCGATGCGACCGCTCATGAACAGTAGCAAAGCCAAACAACACCTTGAATTACAAAGCAATTCTTGGCATTCCACTGACACTGAGACATAAGATATTAAGTCTCAATATGTCCAGTAGTTACTCTGGCTACAATGTCCTTTAATCCGAAACACAACAGTGCATTTAAACTGCTGTTTGACAGGAGAAATAAATATTGCGGTAGACATTGACATTACATACATACATTGACATTGTAGTGTAGACATAGCAACCACACAATTAAATTTAAAATTAAACCTAAAAGTCTAGTCTGCGCGTGTTTTTATATCTTAGCTTTTCTTCTTAATACCATATAAAACACTATGCAGATCGTTTGCTAACAAACCGTTTCAAATTTTCTACAAAATTAATTCCGAGTTACCAAGCAATGAGCACCCGTGCTTTAACCTAAATTACAGTTTCGTTACTCGCTTGATAGTGGTGAAATTCTATGACCTTAAGTTATGCAAAGACATCTACTTTATCTCAAAGATATATTTCGCTAAGCCGGGCGCTGAAAGGGTTTACATTCCCCTCCATTTGACATTACTATTATATTTGCCGGCCTTAGAAAGTGTTCGGTAAACATTGATGTTCTATTTGCTTTGGAAAGTCGGGCAGTGGCAGAGACGGGTCAGTGTACACTATTTTCTATATTGTTATCGATTTTTGTGGCAAGAAAATTGAGTTGAATAGATGTTTACGTTTTGTCACTTGTATATCGTGTTATCAGAAATATTTTCTATCTAGATATTTTTCTTCAAGCTTTTTAAATTTCATGTGTAAGAATGTAAAGAAAGTATATTTTTTCCATCTTATGTTATTATTATTTTTATCTTCAACCGTAAGAAGCTTACTGCTGAATTAAGGCCTTCTATCGCACTCTATTTACGGCGGCCTCGGCCTCTCGTTTTAAAGCCAACGTATAGATAAACACAAGCCCGAGTCACTATGAGGAATGTGGTATTCTCATAATAAAAAACAATAATAACAAAATACAAAATTTATTATTCAATAATTCGCTTGCCTGATATCCTGAGGTAAGCTGAAATATAATAAGGTTTATTGTAAAAACTGAATCCATTCAAGTCGAACGGTCTACTCGTTACGGATTCGGCAAGTCTTTAATGAAGTTTGCACGATGCTTGAACTTCCCGATGGATTGTTTAATCCAATCGCGAAGTCTCACTGTAGACAGTAACACTGGGGATTTCTTGGATTGCAAATTAAAACGGTGTAAATGCTTGGAGAATTGTAATATGATTTGCAGAAGTAGAAGTTGAATGTAATTTTATTGAATGTGTTTTTGGAGAAATTGGATTGCTAATTTATAAGGATACATAAAATGCTTTTCAAAAAATGAGCTTATTGGTTTTTGAAGTCTGAGAGTTATTGACATTTTTTCAATAGTTTTATATTTTCTGTGTTTAGCTGAAAGGTTCACAACAAAAGTATTTCTAATAACGTTTTGTAGCACTAAATTAATTGACTTTAGTGTGTCTTCAGTTTTATCAAATATTACTATACATTGTAACAATAATTATATTCATATCAACGATATATAGACATCATGGATCAAATTAAAGATTGCATCAACTGCCATTGGTAACTTTAATAATAAATGTATTTAATGGACGTGAAGAAACATGTCATAGATCTAATTAAATATTATTGTAATTAATAATATGTTACCATCGATTTAAAAACATTTAAACCATCAAACTAGTAAAAACTATTACACAATTTGCTATAGAGGTCAATAACTCACTTAGGTTGTATGAGATGAAATGGCATTTTCCTCACAGCTTCCTCTGCTATGTCCAAAGGAAAGGCAAACTCGATCATATTCTCATTCAAACAGTCGTTGTAAGTAGAAGCCAGTTGGCATCTGTCAGACATCCCTTCTATACTGTCCAGGCAAAGTCTGGAGACACTGTTTAATTTCCGAACCACGCGGGAATTCTTTCCGTTCACTAAACTTGCTAAGTGGACTAATAGCTCTCTGTTTATCTGTAAGAACAATATTTGGTGAAATAATCAACTTGAATAGCCCAAATTTTTAGAGAAACCAGTTTAAACATTTTGATTATAAATTGGCGAAACTGAATTAGGTGTACGTAACTTTAGTTTGTATTTTTTCAGATCATACAAGACAGCTCATATTACACGTTTTACTTTCAGCATTTTTATTCATATGCGAATATTTCTGCAATCTCAATCATTACCCGAAATAAATACTTGTAGTTCACGTTACCATCAATTGTCTCGATCGGGGATCGAACAGCCACTGTTTGAACTCACCTTCCCATGATTAACCACATCGCTCTGCTCCAGCATGCAGGCAGCAAAGCACTGGCCTGATCGTGACACCGGCGAGGAGTTGGTGAAGTACGCGCGCACGTCCTTGGGCGTCGCCCTGACCTTGATCACGCACGACTGGGCCATCCGGACCAGCGCGTCTAGATGACCTTGGACCTGAGGATTGGGTGAATGATTAAATGTCGTCTAGATGACCTTGGACCTGAGGATTTTGTTATTGGGTGGATGATTGGATGTGTGACTGACAGTATGGTTGTTGATACGGTAAGCGAATCTGTATCAGCCCATATACGTTCCACTGCAGGGCACGGGCCTACTCTACAATCGAGAATACGATTGAGAGTGGTTAGGCCATATAGTCCACCACGCTGGCCTAGTGCGGGTTGGCGGACTTACATACCATAGAAATTCTTATGAATCCTTATGGTATGCAGGTTTCCTCACGATGTTTTCCTTCACCGTTTTAGTGCGTGGTGATTGACTATCAATACACACATGACTCCGAAAAGTCAGAAGTGTGCCCTGGGATTCGAACCCGCGACCACCGTGAACATGTTGGCAGTCGCGTCTAGTCCGTTTACCAACAGGCCACCACGCACTTACAGGCCACCACGCACTTAGCGAATAAACAAATAAACAATCCTTATAACAAGCGAAGCGAATAAACAATCCTTATAATATATTTATTTAATTGATAATTATTTATCGCCGCCTTTAAATAGGAAGGAATTATACGAAGAAGATTGCCAGATCGGGATATCGAGCTTAGGACTTCATGATTTATAGTTTATACATGTTGCCCTTCGATTGCTGAGGTGACACTTTTGGATGTAAAGTCAAGTACTTACTCATTTAGTGTAATTTTTATCATACACTTAAAACGAGATCGGTGCGATCGTTTTAAAGCGTTTTTTTTTTTGATAACTTTGCTGTATTGGTCAATATCAATTGGCAATTCTGTACAATTTTTGAAAATTGTGTGAATTAAAATAATTCGATAAAACCTGTGAACATATTTCAAGCCATTTTATTTCTTAAAGTATTGAAGACTGTCCTGTCCTCTCACCCGCCATTGCAACTCCTGTGTGCCAGGATCAACAGTGGCACGTATTTCATTTACACAGAGCACTGAAGCTCGGCGAGTCTCCGGGAATGTCTAACTTATCTTTAACCCACAACGAAATTAATCATGAAGCAAATAATATTAGAAGTTGGAAATATTTTTGTCCACTTCCAAAGTTTTCCTGCCTTCCTCAGTTTGTTTTTCCTTAAAGTATGTTTAAAACTATCCAAATATCTAGAGGTTATTCTAAATATTTCGTTGACAATTTACCTTGGCATCTGTGAAGTCCACCATGGTTCCCGAGGGACTGTGCGGTTTCGTCGCAAAGATACACGGGAGTAAATACGTCAGAATTTTCAGTACCAACATTGCTCTGAAACAGAAATTGACTTAAATAATTTATTCAAATATGGAATTATTTTTATACAAGCTGATGTGTATTAGAATATAAATAAAGATAAAAATGTATAATAGAATAATGGTGGTGTTTATATTCAAAATTGCTTGGATAACCGTACACTATGGCAGAAAAAACATCATATTGATCTAGGAAAGAGTCGCCTTTTGGTTTGAGCGATTGGTATGAAATTATCATTTCCTTTTATTAAGCAAGTACAGACCACATTTAATGTTTATAGTCTCCCTGTTAATATTTTTATTTAAGTATTTATTTATTTACTCTTAATTGTACACGAAGAAAAAAGGACATAACAATATACAGAAATAACGAAAAATAACAGAACAAACGGCGGTCGCTCATACAAAGAAATACTATGCATACGTGATATAAATACAATAATATTTATCCAACATAAACCCTTAAAGTTTCAGAATCCAACAAAGAGAGATATTTAAAAACTGTATTTACATTACACAAAAGCTACAACCACATCTTTAAAAATCTTTATTTTACAAAAGCCGCAATTGTGGATTTTTCTGCCGTCTACATAATTTAAAAAGTAAGATATCCTGGTACATTCATTTTTGTTTAAAAAGCGAATATCCGAGATCATGGCAAACAAGGTTTAACTCACAGTGTTACTCACAGGCGAGAGCATTCAATGCATTTCCTATGAGCTGCCATTCTCAGCGACACTTATAAAATGTACGCGAAAAAATAGATGAGTAAAGTTTTTGCTGCGGGCTGTTGTGGTTCCGTGGAAAATATTATTTTTAGTTTACGAGAACATTAAGAGCAGAAAAGGAGGTTATTCTAGTATTGATGAAATGCCTTCAGTGCTATTTAAGTAAAGCAGAATTATTTGTTACATAATGTTACATTCTGGATCAGCCCATATACGTCCCACTGCAGGGCACGGGCCTACTCTACAATCGAGAGTACGATTGAAAGTGGTTAGGCCATATAGTCCACCACGCTGGCCTAGTGCGGGTTGGCGGACTTACATACCATATAAATTCTTATGAATCGCTATGGTATGCAGGTTTCCTCACGATGTTTTCCTTCACCGTTTTAGTGCGTGGTGATTGACTGTCAATACACACATGACTCCGAAAAGTCAGAGGTGTGCCCTGGGATTTGAACCCGCGACCACCGTGAACATGTTGGCAGCCGCGTCTGGTCCGTTTACCAACAGGCCACCACGCACTTAGATAATAATAATGTTACATTGTGCTTAGTTAATGTCTTTTTAGGAATAAAATTACTAATTTTCTTCGGTGGCCTAATGCGACTTTTTACATTTTAGACACAAAAATAAATTTTGGAGTCTAACTCACTAAAAAGCGATTTGTATCATAACATAGTGTTTAATACCTTGATCAGTTATGTAACTAGTATTTTTTCGCATTGAAAATTTCTATACTCGTGTGGAACTCTAAAAATACTCAATTGTGAACTCGAGGCGGAACAATTGTCATTGTTATAAAACTTGTTCGTTTTAGAACGTTGTCGCCAGGTGTTCTGTTCATGATGTTTACGTAAGACCGCACAATGACGTCGGATGCACCGTGCACACGTGTACATGTCACCGAGAAACTTATTGCCAATACTGTATTTAGATAGGTATAATTGAGCTAGGGTGTATTGTAGTTCATGTAGCAATATATTTTGTATATTTTATGAATGTTTAGCTGGGTTGCTTCTGATAGGTCATTTTCGGGGAGACATATGTTAAATTGTAGATTTGCATTGATTAAAAATTATAATGTGCTCTCATTTTAACTAAATAATGTCAAAAAAATGTTTGCCATGTAGTTCATGTTTGACATTTACAGAGAGGTAGTAAAATAATTTCATAATTAATATGAAGGTCAGTGTATATAAAATTTCTTTTAAGTCTAATATACTGGAAGGTCCATTGTGAATATAATTTTGTACCATTGTACTATTGAGGACTGCGGGGACTCAGCTGACATATAGGGAAAATGGTGTGACTGCTTTGGAGTGAAACAGATAGAAATTAAAGAGCGGTACGTGTGCACATTTTCGTGGTCCTATTAAGTATAGTCTCAAGGCCATATTCATAGACAGTTAATAAAAGGATTTTAGATACTAAATATTTTCTCCATTTAATGACTTTTGAATTCAGTTTGAGCTAAGAAGAAAACACTAGCTAAAATAGGTTTTAAATTTTCCCTGAATAAGGCCTTGAAGTTTTAGATTCTTATTACTCAATACAGGCATGCGGGAAATGGTGAATGGCTATTTTACTATGAAACTTAATATCGGTACGAAAATTTTTGTGCTCTATGAAACGTAATTTTTATGTGTAGGGAAAAATATATTTTTAATTAATAAACACAATTACGACGCAGGCCCGGAGTTCTTGGAAAAATTATAATAATTTTAAGTTTAAAATATTTTTTGTATTTTGTATTCGGTTCTGTGAATAAAATGTAAAATGTGATGATAATAAATAAATATATAAATAACACCCAACAGTCATACATAGTCCTGACCCCACACTTGAGATCGAGTCTTGTGTCGTGGGTATCAGGAACTACGAGAGACTTTTCGGTCTCACAAACACCCAGACCCGGAAGAAATATTTGTGGGCCGCACAAACATTAATCTCGGTGCGGGGATCGAACCCGCGGCCTCTCGTTTCACAGGCGGCGTCTAACCGCCAGCGCCACGTAGGGTGTCAAATAATTACTTTATTTTATAAAAATCTGTCGCCCGGGATGAAACAGGAAAACGTTTAAGGACAAACCATAATAATGCTATATGAATATGAAGCAGTATCGGTATCGGGACCAACGATGTTTTTTACCGATTCTATGAATGGGTATCCTTTAACAATTCTATGATTTGTCAGTTCCCGCAAACCTCATGCTGTATATCGACCGAGTTATGGAACAGACCAAATATTCTACAACATTCCTGTGTGACTCTCGAAGCATCTCATCTAATCTTTGTAGTTCAAGGAACCAATGCGATTGGAGTGCTTGTCTTGCTTCTGTGAATAAGTATCAAAGTTCCCTTTGCCCTGCTTTCTCCTTTGTATCATGTTGTTTAACAAAGTAAAGTTATCTTCAATCTTTTTGTAGTGTAGGCAGGCGGCAGCAATCATTCATTAAATTAAATTGCACGTTTGCTGCTTAAAAATGTCCTTCTGATACAATCATATTGCGTTTACAATGCTAGGTTTATTAAATAATTGAAATAGATTACCCACTTATTTATTGAGAATTTTAAGACATTGATAAACTGCTTTTAAACCGTTTTATGAGGTTCGCCTGTTCATACTTAAACTAGAATAAAGTCACCACAGAGTACATTTTACATACTAAGATAGAGACGTCACTCAATCAATTCAAGGCGCCCTCTGGCGTTAAGTAAGAAAAACAATCCAGTAATATATCTATACTTACTTTCATTACCTTTATATACGAAAAGAAAAGATTTAGGCAGGTTTGGACCTGAATAAGATCTAACAGAATCGATTTGAATTTTATCTATTTGAAACAAATTATTCTGTATAGAAATGTGAAAATAACAATTCTCATTTCCGCATGTGTATGCATTTTAATAAATTTAATAATTGCTTTAAAATTAACTCATCAGCAAATAAGCTAATCAATGCTGTTAAAAGTAATTTAGGGCCAATAATATCCGCGTAAAATACAATCTACGTAAAATGGAGAAACCCGTACAAACCAACGATTTTTTCGCCCCCTGGTGTTAAGTTAGTAAAAACGATGATTATAATTCGTCGTTGTTTGTTCTAAGTTAAACCACCGTGAAAGTTACGCTGTTTGTAAGGATTTTATTATTATATAACTCTTGTTATGTTCAACAATTGCTTCGGTGGCATAGTTATACTACGGTACGTTTACTAAGCTGAGGTCTTGCGTTTGAGTTCTGGGTCGGCTAAAGTGATATTGGATTTTTCTATTTATTATAATCCCGGAGTACTGAGTTTGTGCCCGATGTGGCGATTGGCTCGTCCCTATCACATCGCGGCAGGAAACAAATAAGGACAAATATGAATGTCCAGGTAATACCTTTGCCTACCCCTTCTGGGAAAAAAGCGTGAGTTTATGTATGTATGAATTTAACTCTTACTATGAGCGGCGTTACTCAACACGGACATGCTTCAGGATGCCGAGCGCCAATGCATGTCAGGCATTGCTTCGTAATTCAAGGTGCTTTAAGATTTATTTTTATTTCCAAAATTCGCCACACGCCAATAGAAGACAGATGAAGATTAATTTGTTAGCAATGGACTGCAACGGGCTAATGATTGTGATGTTGTAATCACGTCTCCATTAAATTTATCCCACTTGTAAATCTACCTTACAAAACTATTCGCAATCACAGAAAGATTACGGACATATTTTAATTAAACAAAACAATCTTCCGAATTAATTTCTATTTCCCAGGCTATTTTCAAAGATATCTTTGCGCCATCGCTCACTATCATCACTTTAACAGTCGGTTAAACCGCGTCGGTGATATATCACGACGTTGAGAGACATTACTGCGTCCGTCTTGGAGATTTATTGCTGAGAAAAAATCTTTACGAAGATTTGGTACACATTCTTTGTTTAATAGTTGAGGAGAGTACATTCTTTAGCTCACTGTAAGTTATAATATATACTTCTCGTGATAAAAAAATATGGTATTTAATTGAATCCACATATTTCTAACCATCCCAGGTAACGTTGTACTAAGTATGAAAAAACAACTGCCTGTATGTTTGTTAAGAATCACGATTTTCCTATTCGATTTATGTACGAGCCTTTTTACCGTTCAGGTAGGTTCTACTGGAACTAAAGTTCAGCTATAGTCAATAATAAATGTATCCATATCTATACAGGGTGTATAAAAATCAAAATCACGATTAGACAAAAAGTAAAGTCCGATTTTTTTCTAATTTTTAAATTTTCTCCTGAGGTGTTAAAGAACATGGGGGCAGAATTAAATACTATATTGTTTAAATTAGTTAACCTGTGGAACTACTTAGTCTAACAAAATATTTATTTTGGTGTGGGATAGCCCAATCATCGAGAAATGGTATACTACTGATATGTTACGACCAACGAGAACGGAATATTAATATGAAATGTTGCAAAACGGATTCCACGTCAAAAAATATTTGCACAGAGTTGAGCCGGGACACAACAGCACGGCGACCTACCGTGCTGTTGTAAATAAATGACGATTGACTGATACTGTTTAAGCAATTACCTTGTTAGGATATTTGGCACTGCGTTCATTACATTACTAATGTTTTATTTATTTCGGCGGTGGGTATTCGTGTAATTGATATTTATGTTTGTAAACGCATGTTATAAATAAATAAATGCTAGTGGAGAAACAGAGAAATAATTCGTATACAGGGTTATAATTTATGCATTGATTTGCATTAACTTTAAAAGGATTTATGGCTGATGCCAATAATCAATCGAAAAAATTTGATTGAAGTCAATCTGAATTGTTTTCTACTTTTCGATTTGTCATTTACCATGTTGAATAGTTTTGTCACTACTGAGATTGATTATTGGCAATATAGTATCAGAAAAAAGATTGAGCTGTCAATCTTAAACGGCAAATTTTTGATTGGGATTGTTTATTGGTAGCGGCTGTTAAAGGTCCAGCAATTTCGAAACATGAAATTGACAATAATCGATATATAAAAATCTTAAATGGCTGTTTAATATCCGTATTTGACTTGAAGGACCAAACATTATCAGAAAATTCTAGAATTATAAATGTAAATGTATTGTACCTGCATCAAACCCTATTGCGAGATTACACACACATTGCCCAAATTAAATTGCTGTTTGCATTGGTCAGTTTATTTTGACTGATGAATTGTTTCTCCAATTTGCACATATATTGCGCGGCGAAATATGGAAATGAGTTTGCACGCTGTTTCGGAAAACGAACGAATTAACTTAATTGAAAATAGTTTTTATTATAAGCAAATAGTTACGGCGTAGTGTTGTTGATGTTCTAGATTGTTAATATTTACAATAAAAGATAATATCGAAATAATTTACTGTATCCTGTATTAGCCCATTTACGTCCTACTGCAGGGCACGGGCCTTTCCTATAATAGAGATTTCCTATAATACGATTTACAGTAGATAGGCCATATAGTCCATCACGGTGGCCTAATGCCTGACTGACTTTATATACCATAGAAATTCTTGTAAATCGCTATGGTATGCAGGTTTCCTCACAATGTTTTCCTTCACCGTTTTAGTACGTGGTGATAGACTATCAATACACAAATGGCCGAAAAGTCATAAATAATTTATTATATTTTAACTAATCGGCGAAGTCGATTATTTTTATTTCATACCCATTTTGTAAGTGATATGACAATGGAAATGGGGAACTACGATATAGTAGATTGACGTTATTCAAAGATTTTTTTAAATTAATTTTAAATATCGAATATTTTGTGTTTTTCCCTCAAACTAAATTCTAAAGTCATTCCAAAGAGACCAAAAAATTATCACTAAAGAAGGTTTATAAATTGTCTATAAAAAGGCCGCAAACTCGTCTTAGCGACACCACTGTTACAGAAAACAGATGTGAAACGAAGCTTAGATGTTGCGTCTATTTCGCCTAATGAGTCTGTTTACTCTGACCTTTTTTCATTAGCACAGTTGGTTTAGAAGCCAGATGTGAACCGAAAGGCCATGGGGTCAATAACCTCACCGATAAATTTCGGTGGCTCAATATAGGTTTTTTTGAGTTTGGGTGGTACGAGACTAAAAAGTCTTTTGTGGTTTCTGATATTCAAGGCTTGTGTTTTGTTGTAGGTCAGGACTGTGTGTGTAATAATAATAGTTTATTGAAAACAAGAAACACATATATTAAAGTGATGGTGATAGATGGTAAAGTTTTAAATAATTGCTGACTTAAGTTAACCTAAGTTTTTAATACTAAGTTTCATGTATGTATCAGCCCATATACGTCCCACTGCAGGGCACGGGCCTCCTCTACAATCGAGAGTACGATTGAGAGTGGTTAGGCCATATAGTCCACCACGCTGGCCTAGTGCGGGTTGGCGGACTTACAAACTATAGACATTTTTATAAATCGCTATAGTATGCAGGTTTCCTCACGATGTTTTCCTTCACCGTTTTAGTGCGTGGTGATTGACTATCAATACACACATGACTCCGAAAAGTCAGAGGTGTGCCCTGGGATTCGATCCCGCGACCACCGTGAACATGTTGGCAGTCGCGTCTAGTCTGTTTACCAACAGGCCACCACGCACTTTTTACTAAGTTTCATGTTAAGTTTTACATACTAACACTATTAAATAATAACTTAAGTTTTAAATAGCTACGGGTGCATGTACCAACACCATGTCCATAATAATATATGACGACGAATAATGTATCTATCTATGTATTTTGTATAATTGAACAATTAATATTGTAGGCAAATATGGGGTGTCTTAGGTTTATCAGCATAATTTGTATTATATTGATTAGTCAATCTGGAACTGTGCAAATACACGCATATTATTCGTGTTTGTTGTTGTTATTTGTGAATATCTGATCTAATAAAACTTGTACATTAATACACAACGGGTATAATCTTTTCTGATGACAATGTAAAGAAAAAATGATCCGATAACTATACAAATTAATATTATAAATTTCCAGTATGTTTTCCATTTTAATATTACTATATTCTTGATCGCTCATAAATTAATTTCAAATGAAATTTCCCGGAAGCAGTTGGCTCATAAAGGGTGCAAAATATACGACATTTCACCATAACACGTTCTCAAAATTTTCCGTAATATAATAGAGAATTGCCACCGAAGATTTTGTCAATACTCTACTAAAATGGAGATCTACGAATTTTGTAAAATACACATATTACTTCAAAGACGTTGCGAGTATTTGGAGTCTAATAAATGGACTATTATTGAAAGGCTTGCTTCTTTGGTAATACAGAATGTGGATATTAAACGGGATATGCTTAGGTTCGATTTGAGATGTGTAAATGATATTTGCAAAGCTATGATAAGTATGAAACTTGATCCACTACGTGTTTGCGGGTTTAGGCCGTAGGGTATGCTGCTATATTGCAATAGTGAATTTAATGTAACTAGTGGTCGCCCAGGGGTCGAAATTCGACCAAATCAAGAAGAGAAAAAGTTGTTACCTGTATGATGATGTTGTTATTCTGATAATTCGTGCACATTTAAATGGACATACAACGTTGATGCGACCGATGGGCGTTTCTTTAAACTGCATATACTAGGTACCATTTTGAAGCTCTGTACTTAAAATCAATTAAATAGGAGTAGTAGTTTAGTCATAAATGATTTTTTAAGTTTTTGCCCCATTTGAACACGATGTACCTTTTCTAACAGCTGATTACGCCTAACGCATGGTCATTCACCTTAAAACGATAGATCGTACTAAAATCTGCGCGTTGTTGCCGCTTTTACACAAGTCGCGCTGCGGCGCGGCGCGACAATAACACGCGCCGCGCGCGATGTTGCCAATCTGTTATCTATTCGTATCTACAGGTCAATGAAATTTATTTACACAGGATGGTTGCGTTTTACTCTTTTTTGGAAGCTATTTAGTTTGTTTGAAACAAACAAAATCTCGTTTTTGGTATTATTAATTTTTGTGCCGTGCCGAATGAATACCAAGGACGTATAGCATACATAATGTAATTTAATGCCCATCGGTCGCATCAACGCTGTATATCTCAAAATCACTTATTTATCCTAAAGTATATACAATTACTGAAATCGTAAACTACAATAATTGCTTTGAACCAGCAATAGCAAATTTATATATTATGTTGTTATTGCAGATTGCTGCTACAGATCTTTCTTTATGCATATAATGATAGTCCGTGTACATTTAAATGTATCTTACTACTACACAATTTGTATAAGCGCCATTGATAAGTGCTCAGTATTTCACGTAGTATTCGTCAAATAAAACTTTTCTGTTTGACATGTCAACTATGTCTCTAATAAACAAAAAAGAAAACAATTTGACCAAAGAGTATGTACAAATACTTGTGTATGCGTGTGTCAAATGCATGCTGGATTGTTTAATGTTTTATTTATTGATATAATGTACTTTTTATGCATTATTACTGGTGGTAGGTCTCTCATATGTGAGAGGCCATCTGGGTAGGTACCACCGCAATGTCTATTTCTCCCGTGAAACAACACTGCGTAAATGCACTATTGTGTTTCGGATTGAAGGACATTGTAGCCAGAGTAACTACTGGACATATTGAGACTTAACATCTTATGTCTCAGAATGACGAGCGTGTTAGAATACTGTCACAAAATACCGCAACATTTTTATAAATTTTATTAAAACTACCCAACTTATGATTCACAAGTAGTGGGGAATCGGTAATATAAAGCGTTGTCTCACTTGGATCGTCACTTTTCGAGTGACAACGACAGAGGAAGGACCTTATCCTCGCCGGTAGCAACCAGGATGGGCAAGTTAAGTTATTAATATGATGTTTCGTTGCTCATTGCTCAGAATATTTAAATATTATTCTCTAACATTGTAATTATCGATTGTCGTTGAATTAAACCATATTATTATAAATAGAAATATAAATAACATTTAATATAATTGATAATTTTGTAACATTATAATAATTATTAACCATTATGTTAAATGATAAATATTAAAATTTATATGGTTAAAATATAATTATAGATAAATCTATTGAAATATACATGTTTATATTATTTTATATACCTTTTCCCACAAAAATTCTAACATCAGAAGTGGGATCGTGTCCATTACTTTTTATATACAAATTATACTTTTGTTGCAAGGATGGATCACGGCGTTCTGACGGACCTTCACATATAAATTAAAGACGCTGTTACATCTACGCGGAACGACGATACTGCACTTCCGGCTTTTAATCCAGCCACAAATGACCTGTAAAAGACTTCTTTAAAAATGGGTTGGAGAAGTTTAGACTGTCGCTAAGGCAGGTAAGGCCCGACGGGATCTGCATTAGTCTGGCTCGAGCTTTGTGAACCTGCGACGAGTCTTTAGTAATAACATCTTTGTAGGGTGCTAAAATAATTGAAAAAGAAACTCGCCGAATTATATTTTCCCGCACTTTGATTGTACAAGTGGGACAGGAGATTGTTTTTGTATTGTTATTTCTACAGAAACGAATAAGAAACAAAACATTGGGTATTCGAGGTATTCTACTTGGCAGTTCTTATGAGATTTATTTAATGTATAGATGGTGTATTAGTAGCACCATTAATAACTATGTGAACAAAGTTTCAAGTTTCTTTACTATTGCATAGTGTCACTACAAGTTTTACATGAAATGGTAATTTAAATTGTGACTTTCTCGATTCTGAGACGGTGTAACTATTATTGTCTATATTGCTTCGTACATAGCTGTTGAATATGTGATGTTATAGACAAGATAGTAGAATGAAACCTAAGATATTAGCAACATTTAGTAAAAGTTGCCCTTTTAAACCATTCCCAAGACGATATATACGAAATAAAATTAAAAAATAGTTTAATGTGAAAACATTTATTTGAATTTAGAAACATATATTATCTTATATCAGGACTAGATTAGTGACTTATTTGAAGTGCAGTTGCAAAATACGTATTTTGTACTTAAATATCTTTTATATTTTTGAAGTATTACGTATTTTATTTGAAGTACTTTTATGAGATATACTTTATATGTGTAAAACATAAAATACTTTTTGCTACTTAAATAAAATTCTTGGGTTAGGGATTCAGCAAATGGCCACTAGAGGCGCTGCATCATTAAAATCCAATAATAACCAAACACTAGACTGACAAATTTCAATGCATACCCAACAGTAAAAAAAAAAAGTATTAAAATACAACACCTGTCTCCCTAATTCTGTACCAGTGGAACGATTGTTTTCATATGGTGCTAGGATAATCTGATACTCTTTTTAAAGAACTGGTAATGTTAAAAACTTTGTTATTTCATCTGAAAGTATTTTATTTGATAAGTATTTTGAAAAAGGCTATTTTGAATTTTATACTTAAATACTAAGAGCAGAAGAACTTTGTATTTGAAGTTGAGTCATTTTATTGATACATAATATATTAAATAATGATCTTAAGTCGAAACTTCGAGGCACCCTAGAGTGTGCTACAAATGGAACACAATGTTGGCCATCGATTGATACACATTCTTAATAAATTAAGTAAAGTAAATATTTCGTTGTATTTAAAATTCGAGCCTTGTTTAGTTTATAACTGAAATAAGGTTTTATAAATTAGTATCCTAATAACATTATTAAAAAAAAACCAAGAGATTATGGGCCAGGTACCAATAATTAAATAATTATATGGCAGATGGTAAATTAAAATTTGTTTAACAGATTTAACAGTCTGGCAACCAACGTGAGTTTTCCAAAAAAAAAAACGTTTGTGAATTAAGATGGTTATTGGTCTTGTAAAAGGACTTCCTTTTTCAACAATTGATGTTACAAATGTTAGTAAGCAACTGAAGTAAAATGTTAGTATTTGACAAGTAGAGGATTAATTCCCTCTTTGAGCCACGGCACTGTTCACACAATGTTTTAAATACTTAATTAAATGGTGTAGTTAATTGCTAAGCACAGATTACAATTTAAATAGATGGTATGTTGTTCGACATTTTGTGGGGTCAACCTTTTTATAATTTGTATTTTATATTGATATTTTAAATATCGGGACCATCAGATTCTCAATATCAGTTCCCTGGTAGTTTTATTTCCTAGAATTAGTTCAGTTTATTGATACCCAGGCAAACGGAGTATAATTTGGGAATTAAAAGCGAAACGTCAGATTGGCCGAACGATTTATAAAAATAAAAATGAATCCATTAGAATGTTTCAACATTTCGATTCACTACCCGATATTTACCCTATATTTAATATGCAAAGTTACCCATGTATATTTTATTTTGATACAGAAATAGATGGCAAAATACTATATACATAGCAAATACTAAATCAATATGATCTTTCGCATTTATTCATTGGAATAGAAACAGATATGTACCTGTCGTTGTAAAGTAAAAAATTCTATGCGACCCGGTGAATCGATTGAGGGAAATATTTTCGTTGAAAATGCCTTGACATATTATTTAGAAAATACTTTTTGTGAAACATGTTTCTTTGTTTTAGAACCCAATGTGTATAGTAACAAATATTAAGGATTTGTATATGATTATGTGATTATGATTATGATGTGATTATGAAAAGATTATGACGAGATTATGATGAGATTATGATTATGATCCCTTGGCTTTTGTCTAACATTCACTGGCTGCGGGTGATTAAGCTTCACTGACTGCGGGTGTTTGATTGTACAAAGCAAGGTGTATCAAAAATATGCGATGTGATTATGATGTGATTATGATGTGATTATGACGAGATTATGACAAGATTATGACAAGATTATGACGATATTATGACGAGACTATGACGAGATTATGACGAGATTATGATGAGATTATGATGATGATCCCTTGGCTTTTGTCTAACATTCACTGGCTGCGGGTGATTAAGCTTCACTGACTGCGGGTGTTTGATTGTATAAAGCAAGATGTATCAAAAAAAAAAAGAAAGAGAGAAAAAATAAAGACAATAATATACTTTTTTTTTCAGATAATAGATAATGTACTTGAATGGATTGTTAAGTTATTTGTAAGAAATAAAATCATATGACGACCGATCGAGAAAACAAATAAAAATAATAATATGGCAAATCTTTGTAAGACAAGTCACAAATATTTATTTTAGTAAATTGACCAAAACCAAGCCCACTGAGTTTGACTCGCTGGATCTACTCAGAAATGGGTCGCGCCGCGTAGTATCCAGTGGTAAAGTAAAGCCCGCTGAGTTTGTTCGCCGGGTCTTCTCAGTCAGGGCCGCGTTGGATCCGGCAGTAAGCCTAAACATACGGGACGTTTCGGAAATACTTATGGTCGTTGTCTTAAATTGGACCCAAAATAAGCCCGCTGAGTCTTATTCGCTGGATATACTCAGAACTGGGTCGCGTCGCGTAGTTCCAGTGGTAGTGTAAGCCCACTGAGTTTGTTTCGCCGGGTCTTCTCAGGAAGGGCCGCGTTGGATCCGGTGGTAACAATAAACCGCTACGCACCGTTGTAATAATATTCATGGTCCACTAATTAATTTAATTTGACTAACGTACATATTGTATTTCTTTGAAAAATAAATTACCATAAAGTAATAACTAATACTTTAAATAAAATAAGAATAAAAAGTAAAGAAATAAATAAAACTAATTTTAAATAAAAATAAAATTAATTTAAAATAAATAAATTACATAAATAAAATAATTAAACCAAGAAATTAAAATAAATAAGTAATACTAAGTATAGGAAATATATTGTATATAGAGATTAAGTTCTATGTGAATTGACTTGTCATAAGAGCTTTTAAATTGCCTAAGTGACTAATAAATACATTTCATTCCAAGATATTAGGCAGAAAATTAAGTAGAGCAACGAGACTGGACCGTGTTAGAATATTTTATTGTACTTCGAGAGCGAAGTACATGTCAGTATGGCCGTGTTAGAATACTGTCACAAAATACCGCAACATTTTTATAAATTTTATTAAAACTACCCAACGTATGATTCACAAGTAGTGGGGAATCGGTAATATAAAGCGTTGTCTCACTTGGATCGTCACTTTTCGAGTGACAACGACAGAGGAAGGACCTTATCCTCGCCGGTAGCAACCAGGATGGGCAAGTTAAGTTATTAATATGATGTTTCGTTGCTCATTGCTCAGAATATTTAAATATTATTCTCTAACATTGTAATTATCGATTGTCGTTGAATTAAACCATATTATTATAAATAGAAATATAAATAACATTTAATATAATTGATAATTTTGTAACATTATAATAATTATTAACCATTATGTTAAATGATAAATATTAAAATTTATATGGTTAAAATATAATTATAGATAAATCTATTGAAATATACATGTTTATATTATTTTATATACCTTTTCCCACAAAAATTCTAACAAGCGCAGTGGAATGTTGCTACTGTTTATGAGCGGTCGTATCGCTTACCATCAGGCGAACGGCTTGCTCGTCTCGTCATTAATTGCAATAAAAAAAAAATATTATAAAATCTTTTTTTATCAGGGGCGTGCACTCCTTGTAGGCAGAAATGCAGTGCTTTAATTGCCATTCACAGATATTTTATTATAACGTTCGTACGTTTTAGATGGCTTTAATTTATAGTAAATAAATGAATAAACAAAATATAATAACTTAAAAACGCCTAATATTTTATAAATAGCACCTATTTGCAATCACGCAAACATTATGTTTGCCACGCGAAAAGCAAGAGGCGCTGCAAAGTAAATTAATGTACCTAATCAACCAAGTCATGCCGCCGCGTCCCGCATTACATTTGTTTGCATGTGTGTAGTAATTTTGGTGTCCGTGCACAGTCGCAAACGCACACACCCATGAATATTGAAAGCCGCGACTCCTGCGGCAGGCCTCGGGAGTTCGGCAGTTGTCGGGAGTAATCGTAAATGTTCGTTGCCTATAATCCGAGTAAAATTAATAGGCTGGAATCTAATAAATCATCTATGCACATTATGCATTTTTGGTTAGTAAGGCTTTATTTGTTTAAATAGAAATGTTTTGTGTTTCGCGGGGGCCATTTTGCTTTTTTTATGAGTTTTTGCATTGTTTACTATTTTGTACTAGTATGTTTGTAAAAAAAAATAGATTTCTTAACGGATTTTTCATTTTAACATTTGAAAGTGTGTACATTTAACAGTTTATTACTAAGTTTCGATATTAATTGTAGTCATTTGCTTTTACTAGTGTGTTTGTTTATTTTTTTAAATGTTATTTGATTGCGAGGTTTGTGTTGAAAATGTATGTTTATCAAATGAATGAATGAGGTGGCCGAAATCTTGCGTTTATTTACATCGGGATAGGTATAGTAATCTCAACTAACCGGAACCTTGAATATGTGAAAATTGAAAGCTGACTAGGTGAGTTTTTTTTATTTTACTTATTAGAATTTCTTCCGCCGCGACGAATGATCGCTGTTTTGTCTGCGTTGCCGTAGAAGATGGACATGAATAGTAGTACATCTAAGACTTGTTATGTTGGCATGGTTTCCGACTTAGAGATCCGTCGCAAGGCTGTGGCTATGCTAAAAAACTATAAAAGAAAAAGTTTTTGTGACCGAGTACTCCGCCGCATACCCAGTGTCATAATCCTGTGCACGCCGCTGTTTTTTATATTAAATGAAGCAAATAAAACTTTTTGTTTGATATGTCTATGTCATAAGAACAAATTGAAAAAGAAAAGATACAATTTGACAACAGAGTATGTATGCGTGTACAAATACTTGTGTATGTATGTGTGTGTGAAATGCATGGTAGTGTGTGTAATGTTTTATTTTTTGATTTAATGTACTTTTTAAGCGTTATTATTGAAAAATATTAGCGTTCTGCACTTCTCCTACATAATATAAACTATAAGTGTGTCAAATTTTATACTCCTGCGTCCGCGCAATTTTCGTAAAAAGGGGTCCAAAGATTTTGCATCACGTATTAATGTATAGATTTATTTTAAATGTGTATATCGTCTATGAATATTTAAGTATATAATAAATACTTTCTTGTAAGTAACAAGTGTTTCGACCTTTGTTGTCTTAATAAAGAAAATTGTGTTTTTTTTGTGATAGAAACTGAACACAAGTGATATGTAATTACTAATACATAGGTTAGAAAAGTTAACGGTTTGTATATAGGACTCGCACCTCCAGCCTAAACTTTGTCAGTGTGTGATTGATACATCCAATATGCCTCTCATGCTCTATGTATGTATGTATATACTCGTACTACGATACGGTTACAAAGCTGAGTTCTCGGATGGGTTCCTGGCACCTCTGCCTACCCCTTCTGGGAAAAAGGCGTGAGTTGTAGTAGGTATGTAAATCCAATATCACTTTGCCCAACCCGGGATTCAAACTCGAGACCTCGGTTTTGTAGTCTAAGTATATAACAATTGCGCCACCGTCTCAGTTATAACAAATCAGTATGCTTTAAAAGCACTCCTAAACATTGTTTTAAAGTAAGACAAACATGTGGAATAAGTGGAAAAATATAAGAAACGGGACCGCGCTATTTTTAAGTTGGAAAGCGGGGCGCTTGTGCTGTCGTCTCGAAACTGCATATGGATGGGTCGTGGCATGTTTCTAACCTTTGTTAGTGTATTTTAATTCCGGTTTATTTGTGATGGCCCTATAGAAGCGTTTGAATATAAAGGCAACATTTTGGAGAATTTTGAAGGCAAATCTGGTATATTTATGGTGCAAGAAGTGTTTGAATATAGAAGCAAAATACGACTTTTGACAGCAGTCTAGTAAAACCTACCCCGAATTTACTTTGGTATCAAATTACTGCTACTACTGCTAGCTATGTTAAATTTTTAATAACATAACCTCTCTTTTCTAATCACAAAGTGGCTTAAATACCAGTTATTGGTTACTGGTGGTAGGTCTCTCATATGTGAGAGCTTGCCCGGGTACCAACGCAATGCCTATTTCTCCCGCCAAACAGCAGTGTAAATGCACTGTTGTATTTCGGTTTGAAGACATTGTAGACAGAGTAACTATAGGAACATTGAGACTTAACATCTTACGTCTCAGGATGGCGAGCGCAGTGGAATGTCAAGCATTTATTTGTAATTTAAGGTGTTTGGTTTTGCTACTGTTCATGAGAGGTCGTATCGCCGTCAAACATGACTTGCCATTAATTGTAATAAAAAAACTACTTACGGCGTATCAACGGCTACAGGATTTTTATAGCTGTATACAGGGTGGACAAGAAAACGGCGCACCTGCCAATATACATTATAGTATATGGTGAAGGCATCTTAATTAAGACGGATTTGCATGGCGCTAGCGAATATTAAGAAAGATACCGAGAAAAAAAAACTAACGTTACATATGCTAACCCTTAACACATTACGCTAAAGTGATTGAACCTTACAACTGAACGGTAGACACTCAACAATAAATAAGCAGAGCTCATTATTTACTTATAAGTCGTGCGATTGTGTACATAACGCTCAGGGTACATAAAAAATATATTAAATTAATATTGTCAACAGTCACATACATGGGTACTAACCCCACACTAAGATACAAATTTTGTGTCGCGGGTATTAGAAAAATAATTATGGTTCATGGAAATTGTCTCGGGGCAGAAACCGAACCCGCGGTCTCTCATTTCACAGGCAGTTCTTACCAACTGCGCCACGGAGGCCGTCGGTGACTCATATGGGCTGGTTAGTTGTCATTAATGACCACTAAAATAGTTAACTGACCTTGTAATGTAAACCGTAATGACCTTGATAGGCAAGGATGGAAGCGCAGGATCCGCCAAAACCCGCACGAAAACACTGTCATAGTTTGGTAGCACAAATCACTTTTTCTTTTACATTTCACATAACACAAGTTACATCAAAAGCTATCAAATTGGGTAATGTTCAAAGCATAGTGAAATTAATAAAATTTACTCAAAATAACTGAAAACGAATTTACAATAATATGCACACGACTAATACATGCACACGCGATCGCAATCCGAATTCAACTAATATAAAATAAATTATTATTTTGAATTTTGAAAGATAAAGGCCTGTTCACATTAGATACAAAGCTTTCCTATTTGAGTTCATAATAATTCATGTGAACAATTAGTATTAGTACTGTATCAGTTCATATACGTGCCACTGCAGGGCATGGGGTCTCCAGTGCAGTAAATTAGTGCTTAGTGTTTATTGATTTCATCTCACAGAAATCTCATATGCAAATTCTATGCTATAATGGTAGACGACATTTCTCTAGGTATAAGCATTTAGAAGAAATTTTATCACTTTAAAGTAACATTATTTTCAAAACACATTAAAGTAATGTTAAATATAATAATAAGGAAAGTAAATAGGCAATTTGTAACTGACTGGATCGGTTGATGACATATTTAAATAATATTATAAGCTCTTGAGCAAGTAAGGCCCATTCTATCAGTCCAATAAGATCTTTTTTTTAACGTAACTTTTATATCGGAGTAGGTACTTAATCAAATTAATTTATATCAAGTGTGTAGTGTGAACACACCTCAAGATGTCGGTCTTCTTTTGCAAAATGCTAAAAGTTACCGACAAAGAAATTGCCGCCTTTCGGCTCGCGCTCACAAAGGCCGGCGGCAACCTCAAAGGAAGAATAATCGAGCCGCGTTGGATCCGACGAAGTACACTATGACCGGCGGCTTCCTTTGACTAATAGGGCCGAATTGGGCCATCATTTTAAAAATATTATTTTTTATTAATCAGTGTCATCAGATTATTTTTTCAATGAATATTAATTATTTAGAAAATTGAAATGTTATGTAGGTATTACCAAAACTTTTCTAATTATAATTAAATTCGCAATCTTACATGATTTAAGCGATGACCAGTGTGATTTCTTGGTGTCTTTCAGTTTGGATTTGTGACACTAAGGAAAATAATGACAAACAAAATAGTCAATCCATACACGATGCAACTGCACCTAAAGTTATTATGTTGTTAATTTATTGACGCTTAAATCTAAGTACGTCCCTGTTTAACTGATTGATTTATTTGAAATGAAACAAAAAATATCCTTTTTTGAAGTTAGAGAAGGATAAAGCATAGAGTTCATGACAGCTAAGAGTTCATGACCTTACCCATGTGTAAACAACGGTTAAAGCGAAGTCTAAGAAAGTTTTGATGCTGTTTAAAATGGTTTTCGTGGTATATTTCGTTAACCGTTCAATTAAAGACGAAACGTAAAAATACGTATGTGTTTAAATCTTGTTCTTCGTCCATTCCAACTGGTTTTATGCGAAAAAGTGGTGATTAAACTTAAAACTTTAAACGGTCATAACTTCAAAACGGATAGGTATTTTCCAAATATTATTTTTTTATTACGATATTAATATTATGCCCTTGTACCCAACTGAGCAAGTGCGTCATTTTTTTGCGCTTCCTGTATAGACCTTAAAATATAGCGCGTGGTATCAGGGGCCCTACTCTGATAATCCGAAACGAAGTTCGAATCTTCCATTTCGGTACATTCGTATCGTCATAACTTCGATCGTCCGAAGATTCGCACTTCGTTTCGGATTTTCAGAGTAGGGCCCCAGAAGTGACCTACATTCAGCGACCCTTATCAAGTTCATTGTCCTTGTTAGTTGGGAGGGGACGTGCAATGTTATATTAATCACCACAGTATACCCAACTAGTCGAAAAATATTTCGAATTTTCTATTCTAGATTAGTGTTCAAAATAATCAAAATTCACAATAATTTGGTTGTTTTATTTATTTCACAATAGGATAAAATAAGGAACTATTTAGGTGTCCTGCAAAACTGCACAAATATGTTGTCTGCAAGATCAGTTTCCAATATATAGTTATACAAAACTATATACTATATTATACTCGTATATTATTACGGCAAGTTGGTAAAGTAATGCCTTTTAACTTAAGACTTAACCCTCAATTGGGCGCGAATCAAAAGTTGCATAAGTGGTCGCGAGGGGTGTCTAGCACCCCAGAATTAGGAAATTAAATAAAATACGAAATACATGCAAAATCCGACTTTTATTAATTAGAACATTTGAACTTAGATATTAATCAACTTTTAAACGTATTTTTAACATAATTACCTTTTTTTTTAATATGAAAAATATTTTTTTACCTGTTCTAGTTTTAATCGTCACAATTTTGACAAACTTTATTCATATGGTCATTGCACACATGTTTTTGGCATTTGGAACATTCAGTCTTTGTTTTCCTGTCCTTATTACAAAATACATGGCACCTTTTGTATGATTGTCCTGAATTCCATGTTGTGTGGTTTGACAGATGGCAGACTGTTAAGAGCGTACGTATTATTTATGTATTTGCTTTTATAATATTTACACTCATACATACAGGGTATATCAAGACTGCTACCGAAAACGAAGCCGGGTGGTAGTTTAAGCGACTTCGGACACAATGCAACAGAAAAAGTTGCAAAAAAAAGCGACAATTTTTTTTGTTATTTTTTTCCTATGGCCGTATTTGAGTAGTAAATACATTTTTTCCTAAAATAATAGTGTATGCCCTTTTATTTATAAATACTCTAAGGTATAAAAGAGTTTAAATTATTATTTTAGCAAAAACTATGGATTTACCACCCAAAAACGACGATATTTAAAAAATCATAAAAAATAATTGTCGCGTTTCTATGCGAAATTTTTAATTGCATTGTGTTTGTAGCCACTAAAACTACCACCCGGCTTCGTTTTCGGTAGCAGTCTTGATATACCCGGTATATGTATTTAATCAATACATCGTACTGCCGGAACTCTTTACTATTAAAAACTATTTACCCAACAATCTAAACATAATTAGGCAGATTCAGCATTATGAACACAAAACCAAATCATTCTATACAAAATCGTAATTACAGAGATATGAATCAACAAAATTACAGCGATCCTTATCAGAATCGTTTACAATAACCATCCAAGTATTCAAGACCCATTTGAATTCAAATCTGGAATACAACACACCTTTACAACACACAGAAGCAAACACATCAGAAAATACAACAGAAGGGACAACAAACTTTAAAATGATGAAGAAAATAATACGTCTGATGATAGTGTTGTTTGTTACGTGTATCCTGATGTCTTTTGCTGCGGCTGATGATGATGCTACCACTCCCCCACCAACTACTACCAGGGAAGAAGAAGAAGAAGAAGAGCCTCAGAAGAAAGGCTGCTCGATTTGGTGCTGGATACAAAAGATTGCGATGTTTGTCATCTCGCAATTGTTAAGCGGTAATTAATGTCTGAATAAATTGTTTTTGGAGTTCTTTGTTTGTTTCATTTGGCTAATGAATGATTTTTAAAAGTAAAAATTAATTAAATATTTTATAAATAGCGAATTTTTAAGTACATTTCTAGTAAAGTTTTATAAAAGTCATAGTTATAAATAAATAAATGCACCCAACATACATACATACATTTACATATATTGAAGAACTAGCTGTACCCGCGACTTCGTCCGCGTGGAACTTAACGAAAAAGTTAATTAGTTTATTTCGTTTCTTTTTTCTTTATATACAATATTTTGTAATTGTGATAATGATTCGTTGGTGGGAGAAGTGGTGGGAGGCGCCCGACGTGACGGCCGAGTGGTGGCATGCGCGTGAGCTGCGCGCGCTACTGCACAGTATTACTTTATTTTTCTAAAATAAAAGAATTTTCTAAAATAAATGTTGCCTAAGTTACTCCTTATTATATCAGCTACCTGACTATAAACGTCCCGTCAAAATCGGACCAGCCATTTCAGAGATTAGCCGGAACAAACAGACAGACAGACAGACAAAAAAGTTCTAAGGTCATTTTCGTTATAGGTATCGTGTATATAACGATATGTACTTGGACATTTTTATTTATTTTCACTTTACAAGCAGACACTTCAATTTTATTTACATGTATAGATTACACATTTTATAATATCAATTTGATTTTTCCATAACACAATAATTCTCTGATTAAATAATAGACATATCTATCCATTATGTTTAACCGACTTCAAAATATGGAATAGGTTCTCAATTCGACTGTGTGTTCTTTTTATATTTGTTACCTCATAACTCTACTGGGTGATCAGATATTCATTATTCTTTTATAGTGACCTATTATATTTTTTAATCCATTGTTAACATTATTGATGTGGTTAAAGCTCCACAACAAATTTTCGTCTGTTTTTGCTTCAGATTATATAATAGTTGAAATAAAACTATTATTTACAGATTTTATCGCAGATGGTTTAATTTTACATTTTTGACTTCCCGACGCGACGTTTCGATTATTTTACAGCTAAAACAAATCCGCGATAAAATCCGTAAATAATAGTTTTATTTCAATGTGTAACATTCGCGTAAATCTAAGAAACCATTAAACATGTAGCTTCGATTAAATATACACTAGATTATAAGTAACGGCCTAAAAAACGGCAATTGAAATAAGAGCACAAATAAGTGTGTGGTCTTATTTGATTTTAGTATGATCCAAAAACATAATAAATCTTAAATTAAATGAATAAGGTTTATTGTTACTTGAAGTTAATTATACTGGGTATCTCAAGACTGCTACCGAAAACGAAGCCGGGTGGTAGTTTTAGTGACTACAAACACAATGCAATTAAAAATTTCGCATAGAAACGCGACAATTATTTTTTATGATTTTTTAAACATCGTCATTTTTAGGTGGTAAATCCATAGTTATTGCTAAAATAATAATTTAAACTCTTTTATACCTTAGAGTATTTATAAATAAAAGGGTATACACTATTATTTTAGGAAAAAATGTATTTACCACCCAAATATGGCCATAGGAAAAAAATAACAAAAAAAAAATTGTCGCTTTTTTTTCCAATTTTTTCTGTTGCATTGTGTCTGAAGTCGCTTAAACTACCACCCGGCTTCGTTTTCGGTAGCAGTCTTGATATACCCTGTAATTTAAGAGTTTTTGCTACATCTCGTAGTTCGAAATTCAAATGTATAAGTATAAGCAACCTCGGCCACTTTTGGCGTGTTATTTTGTCCGTACCCTGTATATATTTGATCAAAGTATAATAGTGTAAACATACGAAAAATTAATACGTATAAAAGTCTATTCGGGGACAGAAGCGTATGTGGCGTGGGAATTTACCAAAAGTTATTACAAGTAAAGTCAATATTATATTATTTATGTTTACAAACGAGAATAAATATCATACAGTTAATATTGAAATTGAATGTTTCTCATCTTCAATGTAGTTAAATTGACAATCCCTGGTATTTACATTTGTCCTAATTTCGTGAGTTTTTTAAGCTTATAATTTACGGCAATGTTACTTTATATTTGATTTTGACAATTTTAGTAAATATCAATAATAATTTTGTAATTCCGTTTATAATTATACTTGTTTATTGCATATTAGATGTAATTTCTTTTAAATTTTAAAATACCTGTGGATCACACAAATTTGTTTCGGTGCGGGAATCGAACCCGCGGCCTTTCGTTTCACAGCCGGTTTCTAACCAACTGCGCCACGAAGGCTGTTATTATCAAGTGTATTATATTTGTATGTTTTTACAAGTATAGAAAAATCCCAGAATTGCTCACAAGATACAACTAAAGTCGATACCGAAAACAAACATTGGATCAAAATTTGGACACAAATCTACAAACCAGGGTATTAATATAATATCTAACTTCATCAAAATACGAAGCCAATTTCCGTATTTCTAATCATGTTATTTCATAAGGGCCATGTGGAGCCTCGAAGGATTTCCAAATCTTTGTTAAAGGGCCCTTAGCATCCAATTTCCCATGAATGGCTACTCGTCCCGTCACGGATTACGAAAATTTGAATATTATGTATGGAAGCGAAATTCATTTCGATGTCAATGATTCTTGGCGACGTGACGTCTTTGGTACGTACGGGTTTATAAATAGAAAAATTGGAATATGAAATTCATTTTCGTATATTGCATCTGTTTTTCGAATCACAGAAATCTTTATTAAAAATAAATTATTAATTTGAACTTTTGCCTCGGTGGCGTAGTTGTACTAAGGTACGGTTACAAAGCTGAGGTTTCGGATTCGAATCCCGGGTAATCTTTTTATACATGACTGGGTTAATATATCGACAAATATAATCGTTACAAACTCCCGCATCACTATTTCCTTTCTGATGAATAGATAAGGCGTTGTGTCGGTTATTTGCGATCGATTGCGGCCCGCTGACCGGTGGCGCGCGCGCAAGATTCGCCCGTGTGTCGAGGCATGCGCGGCGTGGTGTTGCGTGCGCGCCGCAGACTCACGGGCCTTTCTCGCACGCATTAAAACATGATTAACTTTGTACTTACCTTTGTTCCCGCTGCTTGTTGTAAACAACAGTTCGCAAACACAGTGGCCGAGTTTTTTGCAGACTACTTCCTAATGTGGTTGAATGATATAATTATTTCCATCAAGTTCGTAAATTGTATAGCGATTGCTAAGCATACAATAAAATATAATGATTGATTTGTTGTTAAGATGTAAAGTTATTTAGGATTCTTTAAGTTACTCTTCTGCTAAAAGATTTTTATAAGGGTTTCCAGACCCTAAAAATTAAGAAATTATCATTGCTTTGGATTAATAGGACTCACAATGTACACTTTTAATTCAAATGTATTATAATTATTAAGGTAAATAAAGATATTTTAAAACTAAACTAACATGACTGGGTTAAAAGGAATAAAAAATAGTGTGAAATCTGTATAAAACAAAAAACAGATATAATATTAAAACCTACACATAGAAAGTTAAATTAAAGTGTACTCAGTACGCTCCACCGCTAAAGCCAGTAACGCAGTTAAGTCTGAGTTTTCTCCGACATTTTCTCAGGGTCGTGTACATTTCGGTCAAAATAAAGAGGACAAAGTGGCCTCTTTTTTGTAATTTACTATAACGTTTTAGCCGTCTGGTGGGATGTACTAAAAGCTTATTTTAGTTTCCAAATTGGCCTCGGATTGTCGTTTTGGCACCTTTTAACCCCTGAAATATAGGTAAATGGGCGAATCTCGGCGTAAAGTACATACTTATTTTATATGTATAGGGTTATTTGTTTCAATCTCAGTTTCGTGAAATAGAATATAAAGGGGATATGAGTGTTTTTTTTAATACCCTCAATGTAGTTTAAAAACAAAACAGAATGTTCTCATTTATTCAGTTAATATCATATCAATATGTTTTCATAATCACATTACCAATATACAGCATACATGGAGACTGCTACTGAAACGAAGCCGAGCGGAAGACAACTGTAAAGTACCGCGGATCAAATCATAATTACATTTAAATGGTATAATAAATACTTGATTCCAGTATGGCAAAAACGCCGGAAAGCACAGAAGTTTTTTCTAGTCTCTACAAGCTCCATGTAGTATACAACTCCAGATAATATTTGCATACAATCCAGCATGGTTTTACGCTCATTTTGCTAAAGACTGCACTCCCAAAGTATATAATGCGCGGGCTGTTCGTATTCGAAGAAGACCAAGATAAAATATAAAGAATAAGATGATCAATGAGACTGTCAAATATTAAATAACAATATTAAAATCAAATGTTTTATTTCAACAGGATTCTGTAGAGGTGCGTGCAGTCGTTGAATACTTTGGCCTTCTTGCACACGTCTTGTTTGTGTTGCGTCGCCTCCGCGCTCTCGAGGCACGTGCTGCCGAAGTCACTCAGGGTGTTGGGCTGTTCCTTCTGGTGCGCTGTCTGGACTCTCTTCCTGGAATTAATAAATCCAACAGTCATATACATTGTCCTGACTCCACACTAAGGTCTTGTGTCGGTGGATCCTACATTTATAACCATAGTCTAGTCTATTAATATGTATTGGACCACAAACGAAGATCGAGTCTCTTGTCGGAGGTATCAGAATCTTGGGGAGACTTTTCTGTCTCGTAAACACCCGATCCTAAACAAATAACTGTTCGGAGATTGAACTCGTTTCGTAGCCGACTTTTATCCAACTGTGCTAATATGACGATATATCTTGTTAGTTCAACATAGGAATGCTAATTTTTTTTACGCGTTTTCAAACCTGATAATAATAAAATCAGGGACACAACTGATGCTCGAGATAATGACTAGTGATATTTGAGACTCGTTCAATGAGCAATGTTTATGCATGTACGGCTACCTAAGCATAACAAGATAGTTATCAATTAGCGAAACATGATTTATCAAGGATTTAATATTTGTTCATAATGCTTGATGTCATACAGATGGACAATAAGGCAATGTGGAAATAAGTCAATATATAATAAATATGGCAATAAGGCCGCCTATTGTACTTATTTACAGTTATAATTGTGTTTGTTTTTCTTTTTGTGTTTAAAAGTATGTACAAAATAAATAAATGGGCAAGAAATATTTTTTAACATGGTTAAAACACAAATACACATATAGAGCTCCATTTTTGACTTCTCAATTCATTTTTCATTTTTCATAACCGCTACGAAAGCTGTTATATAACTGGATAGTATTTATTATCGAAATTTATATTGTGAACATTATGAATCCATTGTTTAGCAATATCAATAAATTTTGCTGATTTGTGAGAGTTCCGCCACTAACGAGCTTTTTGATAATATAGGAATATGCACTTAAACTACATTGCATTACGGTTCATTTTATTCGATGCTTAAATTCGACTTTAACCCCATATGTTAACTTCAGAAATCGGTTATTGTTTACTGTTCATTATTTTGATAATTGTAAGAGTTTTGTTTATTCTCCTACGCAGTATTGTTAGGCTTTGGTATTAGCACAATTTTCGATCTATTGTTGTTTGAAACCTATGAACATAAAGTGAAAAATCGAGCATAAAGTGAATAAATGAATGAAGACACAATTAAAATCAAATGAAAATGAGACTAGTTAATCAGACGTAGGTCTTCTGTTGTCTGTAGTTAAAAGCGGTAGCTTCCTTTTTAGGTCATCTACATAGGGTAGAGATTCGAAGTCCGGTCTTACGACTTACCGACTTACGGGTTAAATTATTACACAACACAAATACGAATGCGAGATTTTTTTGTTTGTTCCCTTTAACACCTTAACCACATGACCAAAAATTATTAAATTATGCATGCTCGTTACACAGGAAAATACATACGGTACTTTTTACCCCAAACCCCAACCCCAAACAGTACTTACAGTAGTTCACGAGGGTTAACAAAATTACTTTTCGGTTTAACCTTCAATCAATAATCTTAATTAATTGACAATACGTACATTAACCTTAAGAGCTAAAGGTAGAACATTGAGCATAGCTACCTAAACACCTCCAAATTAATGACTCCATTGACACTCATGATGCCGAGCTTCTTGAGCACGCAGAATATGATGCACGGCTCGTCTGACTCCTGTATGTTGATGCGTTTGGTCTTCGGGTACATCT
Organism: Hyles vespertilio; assembly: GCA_009982885.2. NCBI lineage: Eukaryota > Metazoa > Arthropoda > Insecta > Lepidoptera > Sphingidae > Hyles > Hyles vespertilio. The sequence goes on along the minus strand of CM042817.1, from coordinate 6,234,867 downwards.
CGCTGAGGCATTGCTCAGCCACCATGTCGCTGAGTTTGTCGTGGGCGTACATGACTGAGATCCGGGCGTCGCATGTCCAGAATAGCAGGAGGAGAGGTAGGAGAACACCTGGAAATGTTGAAGAGTTGTAGTTGGAATGTAGTATAGACCTGACCTGACCTGATCAGACCAAATAATAACATTCATAAGGTCTTAAACTTGCTATAGTTAATCATAAATTTAAAACTCTATACTCGTACACCAGATCTTATAACCTCTCTTGTTAAATATTTTGCTCCTCGCATTCCTCCGGAGGATAGATATGAAAAAATGATTTCGTTTTATTTTAGTTGTTTTTTTTTGTGGGTTAAATACAACTTTGATATTAGAAAATACTTTCCGTGTAGCAGGTGTGAGGTAATATAACCTAGTCATCAACAACGATTAGTGTATATCTAGTTTGAAGAAAGCTGAAGGGCTGTACTCTATCAGGTAAAGTGAACTATTTTTCCTTGTACTAAAAAAGTGAGGACGCACGCATTGGAATGATTAAAAAAAACTGATTATACTACCGATAATTACCTAGCTTATCTGAGTAACTACTGGAAATAATGAGATTTAACATCTTATATTTGAGGATGGCGAATGAAGTAGAATGCAAGCATTCCTTTGTAATTCATTGTGTTCTTTGGTTTTACTACTGTCCATGAGCGGTTGTATTGCTTATCATCAGGTAAATGGTACGCTCGTCTCGCCATTTATAGCATTACAAAATCTGCAAATATATGTTGTATATTTATTTGATGACTAACATACTAAGTGTGTCTAGTCAGTATCAGAAAGTAGGAAAGGCGTTTTCGTCTAATACTATTTAAATCCACAACATATCACGACAAGACCTGATGGGAATAACATCATAATACTTTAGCAGCTGACTGTCTGTGCGATCTAAGACACATTAAAAAGTATTACCCTTTCAAACCTTAGAAATAAGTTAACAGTTATAGTTCTGACAAACTAGAAAAATAACTTCAGGTTAAAAACGTCGCTTTCTCGGAAGGCAGACACTTTTTTCTAGTTTACATTTCTGTAAAGTTTAAAACAGTTCTCTTTGTATATTTTTCTATGAAGTCTTGCGGTCCTCTTTTTTATCCAGTACTTCATCTTGTGACACTCCAAGAATCGCAAATGTTTTTAAAATTCTTAGATTTGATGTTTAAAATTACATTTCTTGGTTTGCGAAACTGTTTGCAGTGAACTTCATCTTTATTTTAAGTTCATTTGATTGCATTTGAGGAAGTTTGTTTATTTTATTCGTTTATTTCGTAATTTATGGTATTAGTGTTGCTTTTTATAGTCTTCTGTGCTTTCTTTCTGATTAATTTCGATGCGGGCAAAAAACAAGTTAGTGTCCCTGAGAAACTCGTCTAGCTCTGGAGCTCATTGCCATTTCTTTGCGTACCACTGTTGATCCTGGCTGACAGGAGTTGCAGTAGTGCGAGTCAGGGCGGGAAAACAATGTGTCTCAAAAAAGTCTTCTTGGTTTATTTGTTAGTTAAAATAAAGGCCTTCGGAGTAAATAAAAAGATCAGTCTTCGCAATGAGATCAATGTTTGTATGATACAAGTACATTTTTTCAGATTTGAATCACTTGTGACTTAAGTCTCTTAAAAAGTCTGATAACACATTGTATCTTAACCTGAGTTCAGCGATATAGAGAGAGATATAGGTGTATATATTACTTTGTTTATTTGGTATATTTTTCTTCAAAGCTTAGGTCCTGGGCTCGAATCCCGGATTAGACAAAGTGATATTGTTTTTTTTATTCATTATCAGCCCGGAGTTAGGAATTTGTACCCGATAAGGCCGATAGGTTCACCTCCTTATATCGTGAGACGGCATATACAAGGTGAAATGTGGGTCTCCTGGGTGCACCACTGTCTACCCCTTCTGGCGAAAAGGCGTGAGTTTATGTATGCTTTTAACTTCTCTAATATGCTTGATTTGGGCGATTGAGTTGTCGAAAAGTTGCTTAGTTGCAGGTCATATATTGCAGTCCTGGGTTCACAAGGGTTTTTTGTTAGTTTGTTGTAGTTTTATCTATATTTATATGGAAAACCGCGTAAGTTAGAGTACCAATAAGATTTCCAAGGCATGTGTTCATTGACCCGCACTTGCCTGAAGCATACTGAATTAATTCGATCGAATAATTAAATTAAAATTTTATATATATAAATGTATTGTATTCAACGTCATATATTAAGCATATGCTGTAACCCTGTTTACACTGACTTGCCATAAGCACTATTTAATTGCCTACTTGACCAATAAACGAATTTCGTTCCATTTCATAAAATGCTTCGAATAATTAATTCGCTCTTTTAATAGAGTGTTGAGCACATGTTAATGGGTTGGTTTGCTCATTTCAAGCGAGCTACTTTCCTCTCGTTAATTTAAACATGAGAAATAAAAGTCTAAAGTCTTTGATATGAAGATTGTACGTCCGTTTTATGCAGAAACTCGAAGTCAAGGCTTGCAAACGCTTCCAGCTCGCTCGAACAAATTTAAGCGAGCTAATTAACTCACTCACTGTTGGAAACTAAAGGATAGAACATTTATCTTAAACAAAAAACTCAGGGCATTGATTTTTTATTAAAATGAAAAATGTATGACAATATAGTAAGGTTAATTCACTTCCAAAGATTAATACTTTGGTAGAGATCACATTTAAATAAAAATCCACGTGTAAATGCAAAATATAATATCAAAAACATACAAAAATAAAATTAATTTACAAAATTACACTGTAAAGATTACCATTCTTCAGGTTCTCTATAAGATATCGCGTACAACTGCGTACAATCATTAAAAATCTTCGCCTTCTTGCAAACATCGTGGTCCAAATTCATTCCATTAATGTTCTGCGCGCAGGTCTCACCAACATCCGATATTAAAATCCTTGGATCGTATCTATGGATGGCTTGAACCCGTCTGTAGTAGTTCTTGATGTTAATAAAACCATCATTGGTCATGATCCCGAATTTTTTCAACACGCAATGTATGATGCAAGGGATATCATTTCTGTCGATATGTAGTGGGTATTTATACAAGTTCCGAGGGTACATTTCCATTAAACATTCATTTGTTACTTTGTCGCTTCGTTTGTCGCGTGCGTAGAGTATTGATATTGACGGCTCTGCGTCTAAACTTTGCGAGAAAAACTTCGGTTTGAAACCATCTGCTAGTACCGCTATTGTTATGAAGATCAGTGTTGCTGAAACGGTTTTGTTTTTTACATAACAATACTGTGAGTCCGCATTGCGCTTTTGTGTTTTGTGCAGTGAATACTGTTGGGTCTTATGCGTGAATATATAGGACGCAATAACGTAATTTCTTTATTATTTTTGCAGAAAATGGTTGTGAAATGGAACATTAAAATTCGGATGATTTTCAGAGGTATTAAAAAGTTGAGGGATTAATTCAGCGTTCACAATACACTCACTACTTTCAAAGAAAAAAAAAAGTCATCAAATAAAATATTCCTTAAAAATGTAAACGCTTTAAATACATATGTTTCTTCTCTGTATAATTGTAAGCGGATGATCCTCAATTCATGTTATTTCATTGTGGCTCTAACTCGAAATGGCAATGAAGTGAAAATAAAACAATATCTTCAAAAGACCTAATAGATGCATTACAAGCGAATGGAATCATTTGATTAGCCACAAAGACATACGATCGGTGAAATTTTCATTAAAATTCCCTGTGATCAATTTGAAACAAAACTAATAAAAAAAAACAGTAAACATTCCGTTAGTCTTTGATGGTGAAATTACTTCGGCTACAAAATGATCGCTCTCTTTGTAACCTTTTCTTTGAATAAAAATAAAAGAACCATCAGACGTATTTGTGTATTATTGGAAAAATATATGCATTATTTCACTTTGATTTCTTCAATTAGATTTATAATTTATATGTTTAGATACGAAAATTTAATTTTATTTCTTATTAAAATGAATTCTGTTTCTGGAAAAGTTTAATTTTGACTATTGTTAGGATTTTCCACAGCAAGGGCAATTTAAATCTGTTTTCTAATATTTTACCAACAGAAAGTAGGAAAGTATTCATGGCGTTTTGTTAGACTTAGGTTTCACTTTATAACCAATTTTAGTCATAGGCATAGTCCAACACTTTTTATTGCTTGTATCATATATTGTTATTACAAATACTCATACATTATACTGTTACTGTTATATTTTTAATTACAAAATCGTGTCTTGACATGTTCTTAATCAAACAATATTTTCCATTTAAATACGACACAAAGCTATCTTGTAATTAACTTTTTTCGTGTAAATTAGCTAGTCTATCCTTAAAAAAATTAAACTTACTTTGCATTTTGTTTTTGTAAAACTCAACAACACATTCTATTCGTGCGGGTATAATTGGTATCTGAAATGGAACTGTTGCTATATTTCGAGTTTCGCTCCGAAATGTATTCATGTTTTATATACCATTTGATTTGCTGCAAACAATCGCTATTGTTCCCTTCGATAAGAGGTTAGACGGAGTTTTTTTGTTGGAAAAAATGCATGAACAGGTGTTCCCGCGACTTTCTTTCTTTTCATTCGACTGTTTCGCCTTATAAGCTTTTATGGTGTTCGGTTTTTTATCGCGATTTCATAATGTCGATTTTCCAAAGTTTGTACTTCTTTAGCTAATGCTATTTATAGGTAAATTATTTTTTGCTTTTAAGTTTTGAAGGAATAACGATTAGCTTTAAATTATAAGTATAGATATTTTAGATTAAGCATTGTGCGTTTCATATTTAGGGTTTTTATTCATTTGGTAAGATCTGTGAAACAGAGTTAGGGGTATGTCTTAGTCGGTTAATTAATAAATGTTGGTTTGATTCATGTCAATTATATTATAAAGCAAGTCATTCTGGTGTATGACTGAAAAATCATATAAGCAATAATTTTCGAATATGAAGACAATTTTCCGATACGGGTAATCAAGCCAAGATCTCAGCTTACTTATGCTTCTTATGTTATAAAATAAATAAATCAAAAATTTACTCATTTAAGACATTTTTTTTATTGCATTGAATGGCGAGACGAGCATGCCGTACGCCTGATGGTAAGCGATGCGACCGCTCATGAACAGTAGCAAAACCAAACAACACCTTGATTTACAAAGCAATGCTTGGCATTCCACTGCGCTCATCGCCATCCTGAGACACAAGATGTTAAGTCTCAATATGTCCAGTAGTTACTCTGGCTACAATGTCCTTCAATTCGAAACACAACAGTGCATTTAGACTGCTGTTTGACGGGAGAAATAGACATTGCGGTGGTACCCACCCAGGCAGCCTCTCACATATGAAAGACCTACCACCAGTAAATTTTGTGGATATTTTAACGATATGTGATTAACACTCTATAATAATTGCTATCTTTACTAATCGACATCAAAAAAATACACTTTTAATTGTTAATCTGCAACAATTCGAAGTGTAATATTTATTGTCGGAATTATAAATTTTTTGGATATCCTATTAATATTAGAAAGGCGAAAGTATGTATGTTTGTTATCTATGCACGCTCAAACCGCTTTGCAACATTTTAGTTGCATTGTTTTCTTAGCCACTAAAACTACCACCCGGCGTCGTTTTCAGTAGCAGTCTTGATACCCTGTATGTGCTAATACAGCTATAGATATTAAGTTATTTTGTTATTAAATCCTCTTTCGCTGTGTAAATTACTTAACATCCGAATCGCTTTATACCGAACCATCCAATTACAAGTTAATTTCTAAACATCAAAACCTTTAGGGCAATGAAACTGTAATGGCGGTATTGTAACGTCAATTTAATTTGGGTTGCTTCCCTGTTGTGCAGGGTTCTGCCCCTGGGGAGGAAATTGCCTCAGTGCCTCTAATTTAGGATAGTAATTACATTTTTGAATAAAAATGTAAATATATTGGAAGTTCAACAGTGTAAATGCTCTTTTGGGTTCCGGTTTAAAGGAAATTGTAGCCAGCGTAAATATTGACATATTGAGACTAAACATCTTATGTCTCAGGATGGCGAGCGCAGTGGAATGCCAAGCATTGTTTGTAATTCATTTATTATTTATTTTATTTATTTATTTAATTAATTTTTATTGTACACTGATTTATTATAAATACATAAGGGATAAAAAATATCTTTAAAATATTTTTATTCCCTACAATCTACAATCTACAAGTGATTACAATACTCCTAATATTTTAGAAAATGTGTGTTTTTCGAAAGCAATCTATGTATCTATATCAGCCCATTTATGCCACTGCAGGGCAAGGGCTTCCTCTTCAATCGAGAGTACGATTTATAGGGATTAGGCTAGATAATCCACCACACTGGCCCAGTGCGGGGCCCTTTGTATGTGTAGTTTAAACTGGCCGGCTTTGATTTGTCGATTCTTTAATTGAACTGCGCTTAGCACTAAGTAGCATTTGTAGTGTCCATATTTGTATCAGCCCATATACGTCCCACTGCAGAGCACGGGCCTCCTCTACAACCGAAAGTACGATTGAGAGGGGTAAGGCCATATAGTCCACCACGCTGGTCTAGAGCGGGTTACCAAACTTTACATACATACTTTGTAGTGCAATTTAAAAAGTATTTTACACTAGACACATATATGAAAAAAGTACAGGTATGAATAAATAATTTTTAATACAGTAACCAAATCGAGGGAACTTTCTCGCCATGTAAATCTGGTATGCGTTAAATATGTATGACATGGTAATACACCGCCTTCTGTTTTAAATAAACATCTCGGGATAACTGAGCAATGAAACGCCGAAACGCAGGCGAAAATAAATGGGATTGCCCTCAAACTAGATCTAACTAAGGGCGAGTATTCCGTAGACTGACTGATTAGAAATTAGGATCAAAATTTGAATTAAGCAATTAGGTACTGGTGGTAGTTATATTCTTCTACTGTGAGAGATGATCCTAATTCAATTGTTTTTATTGCAATGTCTGCCGAGACTAGCATATCGTTCACCTGATAACGCTGATAATGAGCAGTCGTAACGCTTACCGTTACGACTGCTCATGCACAGTAGCAAAACCAAATAACATGAATTAAGGAGCAATGCTCGCTATCCCGAGACATAAGAAGTTAAGTCTCAATATATCCAGTAGTTACTTTGGCTAAACATCCTTCAAACTGAAACACAATAGTGCATTTACACTGTTGTTGGCGGGAGAAATAGACACTGCGGTGGTACCTACCCAGGCGGCCGGCGGTATATAATTATAATTAATAATTAACACCCAACAGTCACATACATAGTCCTGACCGTGGGGTCAGGACTATGTATCGTAGTGTGGACTAAGATCGAGTTTTGTGTCGTGGATATCAGGAACTACGAGAGACTTTTCGGTCTCACAAACACCCAGACCCGAAAGAAATATTTGTGGGCCGCACAAACATTTCTCTCGGTGCGGGGATCGAACCCGCGGCCTCTCGTTTCACAGGCGGCGTCTAACCGACTGCGCCACGGAGGCTGTCAAATACATATTCAGAGGGATCTGCCACCATAGATTATATTTAGCCTGATTGTTCGCTTGCTATCATATCATGGGATGGAACACACAAGGCGATGAGTGTTCTGGTAGCACCTCTGCCTACCTTTCTGGGAAAAAGGCGTAAGTTTATGTAATTTATGATTGCACTAAGTTATATACAGGATGGAAGACAGACAGTAGTAGCTGATGTGTAATGTGATCACCTTCTGTACTGATAATATCAAGACTGCTATCGAAAACAAAGCCGGGTGATAGTTTTAGTGACACAATGTTTGTAACACAATGCAACAAAAATGTCACAAAGAAAAGCGACAATATTTTTTGTGTATTTTTAAAATGTATAGTTTTTACTAAAATAATAATTTGAACCCTTGCGTAACATAGCATATTTATGAATAAAAGGGTGTACACTATTATTTTAGAAAAGAAACTATCGATTTACCACCCTAATACGAGACGGAAGGAACAAAATCATCGCCTTTTTATACAAAATTTCGTTGCATCACTGAAGTCACTAAAACTACCACCCGTCTTCGTTTTCTGAAGCAGTCTTGTTATATAAATCAGAACAATAAACTCATTTAATTGTCTTAGAATTCTCAAGAAAGAATTCCCTTGTTTATTCGCCTTCCCTTATTTACTGACTGCAGATAAACGAATAATCCATACTTAAACGCTTTCGGCGTCGGAGGGACGTGACCTCAAAGAAGACAATAAGGAAGTCTTTTATTTACCAAATTGTTGTGGTCGAGAAGCCTGCTCTTATTTGGGCGCCCTCTTTCGGGCATTCTATTCGAGTATTTCGCTATTGGAATAATAATTTTGTGTATAATTATGTAATAACGGAGAAATGTTGTTTATAGTGCCTCTGTGTTTTTATTAGTAGGTATGATGTTTGGTAAAATGGATTTTTTATTCTGCATAACAACTTCTAACTTTTCTGAGTAATATTAATGTATGGACCATAGAGTACAATGCCTATTCAAAGTATCGGTAAAAATATAGTTGATCCCGATGACGATATTGCTTGAAATTCACTATTCCATTTTTTATGGTTTGTCCTTGAACTATTTAATGTTTTATCCCGGGCGACATATTTTTATAGAATAAAATAATTTTATGTATTTTATATTATTTATGTAAATCACTACATAGTATAAAACAAAGTCGCTTTCTCTGTCCCTATGTCCCTTTGTATGCTTAAATCTTTAAAACTACGCAACGGATTTTGATGCGGTTTTTTTAATAGATAGAGTGATTTAAGAGGAAGGTTTATATGTATAATACGTACATATTATTGTACAGAATTCTATTTGTGCCCGGGCGAAGCTGGGCCGGGCCGCTAGTCTAGAATTTGTCCTAAAATTGCTTCAGTTTTATCCTCAAGTTTGAATAAGAGCGAACTCTGTCGACATAACCATGTCCATGTCACTACAATCTGCTATACAAAATAAAATGTTATGAAAGTTGTTTTACAGGAAACCACTCGAGAGCTTTGAGCAAAAGCAGTTGTGGCTTCTGGCTCTTTGTAATATTTCTTACCACATTCAATGTTTTGCTTCTTTTTGCTCTTTTATTTCCTATTGAATAAATTGCGTTGAGCTTAAAATAAAATCTATTATTTTTCTTAATTTCGTACTGTATCAGCATATACGTCCCACAGGGTACGGACCTTCTCTACTCAATCGAGAGTACGATTGAGAGTACTCAGGTCATATAGTCCACCATGCTGGCCTAGTGCAGGTTGGCGGACTGTACATATCATAGCAATTCACACAAATCGCTATGGTATGTAAGTTGCCTCACGATGATTTCCTTTACCGTTATAGTGCATGGTGATTGACTATTAATACACACATGACTCAGAAAAGTCAGATGTGTGCCCTGGGATTCGAACACGCGACCACCGTGAACATGTTGGCAGTCGCGTCTGGTCCGTTTTCTATTTTTTATAAGTGTATATTTTTAATACACAGATATGTTGAACATGTTATTTCACAGTTAATGTATTTAGGTTGAATTCGTTAAACACGCAGTAAATCCGTATTTTACTCAGTTCACCTAACATCCACATTCATAGTCCTGGCACCACACTAAGATCGAATCTTGTGTCGTGGGTAAAAGAATTTGCCAGAGACTTTCCGCTCTCACAAGCACATAGACCCGAAACAAATACGTTTGGATCAATAATTTATCTCGGTGCGACGCGACGATCGAACCCCACGTTTCACAGCTGGCCTAACCATCTACGCTACGGAGGCTGGAAACTTTACTTCAAAGTTGATTATGGTCTATTATAGTGACATGTTTCTCATCAATCGGGGACAAAATGGCAGACATAAAGGTAAATAATTAATAACGTATATAGAAACAAAACAATTTATTAACTATCACTCAACAACTGCTGAACAATAAACAGTCCGACTCTTCTTATCCAACAAAATATACCACAGGACTTCTTTGGTTCTTCACTTGCTTCTTCAGTAGTAGAACTTGTAGTTGTAACTATAGTTGTAGTTGTAGCTGATGTTCTAGAAGTAGTTGAATTAGATCTAGTAGGCCGTGACGTTGTTACAGTTGGATGTACACTTGGACCCATTGTTGGATACGGAGCATACATTGGTATATAACAAGCATCTAAAGATATTGAACACATTAATAAAATAAAAAATATCATGAATAATATACTTGTTGTTTTACAAGTCATTTTCGATATAATTAGAGAATAATTTAGAGAGTACGTTGGCATATTTTAACTGCACAATATAACAATTGTATTTATCTTCATGACGTAAAAGACGATATGTTTTGTCTTACTATCTTCGATGCAGACACATTTCATCATCAAGATATTAGGTTGGAGTTAGTGTTTGATCCATAATTTATATGCTGTCTGGATGGCACTTACCATCAGGTGCGATTCAGTCGCTTCTTTGAGCGAGAACAAAAGATTCCTCGATGTTATGAGATCAAAAACGTGTAGAAATTGTTGATATTCACTTCTATGTCGATGTCTTGTATTGTTTAGCAAGTATAGTTTCGAAATCACTTGTGTTAGCTGTGTTTATTTATATTATTTAACCCGTAATATCGCTCTTCAAACATTAAATTTCATTATGAATCCTTTCCACGAAGTACAAGAGGCTTTGTTGTCCCTACGTTTCATGTATTCTCCAATTATTCCACTACATTAAACCCATCACCAATTTAATTTATCGATTTTATGCTAAATGCGAGACACCTTTCACTATTTAATAAATATCGTTCTGATATTTCAATTTCCGTTGAATGTCTGCTCTCTGCCAATTCGATTCAAACTTTATTTTTAGAAACCATTTTGTGTTATTATTCCGGTTTCAGTAATATCGAATACATTATCTAAAATGTTTGGGCTAATACGTGTGATTTTAGATAGTGGATTAATGACATTAGTTTAATGATGCAGAATTTGCTGGCGGCCATTTTGTTTTGCTTTGTTCTGCGCTGGGTTAATCGGTTGATCCATCACGCATTAAATTGCACCATTATTGTTATTTGTGTTTAATATTAGTCCGATTAGCATTAATGGTGTATTGTTCCACAATTTACGTAATTCAGAGCATAGCTTTGACAAACGAGGAAACGGTGCAACTGATGATCAGTGATTAACAAAGGCCTTCAACATCTACATCTCTTGGGCCTTAGACGCTTCGAAGATCTTTTATGATTGGAGGGGAAATCAAAAAAATAAGCGTGAAAGTGGGAAAATGTATTGGATATACAGCAGTTAGTGTTGAGTAGGACATGACTTGAAAAAGAGTTTGTAAGAGTAGCCTCATTTTTGTACTGAGCCAGTACAATGTCCCACTTCAATTGAAGTGAGGCGTACTGATGCTTATTTGTGTGTCATAACTTTGCCTCACGGCTCACGCCAATGAAATGACATTTCTTGTTTATTAGTCTGTGTTACAGACCAAGTAGTACACCAAATATGAAGTAGTACAAATTAAAAAGTTGAGCCGCTCTTACATTTTGACGTCATGTACGGGACAAATGTACTGCCTCTTGTATGTCCTACTCAACACTAACAGCAGTATCACTCATCGAATAAAAGAGACAGCAGTCGCTTCACCTCATTTTACTGTTAAACAGTATCTTAGTCGAGTCTGCTTTTTAAAAGTGCTAGAGCCATGCAGTTGGGCAGCTTTGTCCTGGGTGGTACCTTTATCTCACAGGAGATTAATGTAAAGCGACAGCTATACAGTATACTGTCGCGTTTCTTTCAGTGTGGGTGAGTGCGATGTCCAATACCGTCTTCTCATATATTTTTTCCTTCCCGCTCCCCTCGCGATTTGATGAGTCAGTCAGTACAAATACCAGTCAGCCAGAAATTAATTATTAATTTTCATGAGCGGCAATGATCACTTACTATCAGGTGACTTATTTGCTCGATCAGTTCTATGCAAAATAATAGAATAGTAGAGCATTATCAGTGAACTGCCAAATTCTGGATCTACAGGTATTTACTATTATATTATTTACTATTATCTACATTTATTTAAGGTAGAAGTGATCAATTTAATGGAAACCTTTTGGCTCTAACCTCCAACCTTTGAATTGTCACTAATTCCGCAGCCAACTAGAATTTCATTAATATTTACAATCGATAGCTACTTTTCCATTATTATTCAACAAAGCTAAGAGCAATGGGTAACATCGTAGGCGGAGTCTGTCAGTTCTAATTTGTATCCCGACATCAACCTTAATTAACTAAACTGTACAAGTTTTTAATTGTTTCTCAAGACAGTATCTATTTATCTTCAACTTAACGAGAACTGAAGTTGTGAAAAAAGTATCTTTTAGTATTCCCAGTGGGGAACAGCTGCGAGTACATTACTTAGAATAAATGGCTTAGACGTCAAAGAAAAAGACGCATTACTGCTTTTATTGTGTTTTGCCTTAACAAATTTGTAATTCCCGAGACTGGCTGGAGAAAACGCGAAAGACCTAAGATGCGGTGGAAAGACGAGTTGGATGTATTCAAGGAAGGAAAGACCGGGTCAAGTGGAGTAATAAAGGGGAGGCCCTTGCTCAGCAGTGGGACACAGTATAGGCCTTTTTTCTTCTTCTTCTACCTGGCGTTATACCGGCCGGTACCAGGATCCGCCTTTCGGCAAATTCTTCTCCCTTTCTTCCCGATCTTCGGCATCCTCAATAGTAAGGCCATTGACCCTTATATTTTCCATGACGACATCTAGTCAGAACTTCTTTGGTCTGCCCCTCGTAGTATGGGCCATTAATAATAATAAAATTTGCAATACCACTAAGATCCTTGTGGTGACATACACAGCCAAAGAGGGATGCCCGTTTGAAATAATAAATCAATACATATTCTCCTGCCCGACATTACGCTACCATATGATACGAGTATTTGTTTTCTCAAAAATATTTATTTTTTATTGAAAGCATTAAAAAAGAGAGAGATGAAATTACAGAATTTAGTAAAGTAAGTAATAAAAAGAACTATACAAACACTTACCAACGGAATGCTTAATATGTTGCAATTGATAGGGTTTTCACAGCAATTCCATAACATCAAAGCTCAAATTAGACTGGTTGTCATAAATAAAATTATCGAAGCCTGTTAATTGATTTGCTAAATATTTGCAGTAATAATGCGTACCCAGAAATTCAATTAGATACTAGAATTTGTATTACATACATCATGAATGTGAATTACAAATGTATTGAGTGCCACGGCAATTATAATTAGAAATTAGTTCGAATTCAAACATGGTTACAATAATGTTGGAATGTAAACATTGCATTGAAATTAATTTTAGACTATACCGGGTGATGTTGACATGTGTTATTTAATTTAACCCACGTGTACGCACTAGGCCAACGTGGTGGACTATATGACCTAACCACTCTCAATCGTACTCTCGATTGTAAATGAGGCCCGTGCCGTTAAGTGGGACGTATATGAGCTGATACAGATACAGTATGCTACGATTCTGAGTTTTATCGATACTCTTTTTTTCCCGTTGTTTTTGTTTCGATTTTATCTTTCTTAGTTTTGTTGTGAAGTCATTTTTTATAAGATACGATGAGACTGCGATGTATTTGCTGATAGTATAAATATTGGGTATATACCGGGTATCTCAAGACTGCTACCGAAAACGAAGCCGGGTGGTAGTTTTAGTGGCTACAAACACAATGCAATTAAAAATTTCGCTTAGAAACGCGACAATTATTTTTTATGATTTTTTAAATATCGTCATTTTCGGGTGGTAAATCCATAGATTTTGCTAAAATAATAATTTAAACTCTCTTATATCTTAGAGTATTTATAAATTAAAGGGTATACACTATTATTTTAGGTAAAAATGTATTTACCACCAAAATATGGCAATAGGAAAAAAATTACAAAAAAAAATTGACGCTTTTTTTTGCAACTTTTTCTGTTGCATTGTGTCTGAAGTCGCTTAAACTACCACCCGGCTTCGTTTTCGGTAGCAGTCTTGATATACCCTGTATGTAGTAAATTTCTGAAAATCCATTAACGAATGCCTTTTGGAAATTTTCTTTTAAGTTTTTAAGAATTTGTTGCAGTCCCGAATTGTCTTAATAATTTATTTGTATAGCCAGTTCAGTTTATGTTTCAGTTTTACAACAATATTTGTTTCAAAGTTTTAGTATTTATTTAATTTTATTGTAAATATAGTCCAGTTGAGGGTAGTTTGTCGCTTACGTCTCAGTGGGTACCTCATTTTGTATGGAGTTTCCTGTGCGTTTCGGAATGGCGCGCGCTCCGCCGAGCTGCAAATTCGCTTAATTCGTTCGTGAACAACTTAGTGAAATACAGTTTTGGTGTTAGCCACTACAGGTTTTCAAGTGAAGGCCACGTACACGCAAGCGAAATGTTAGACGCCCGTCTACAATGTGGACGGAAGACCTGGCTAAGGTTGTAGAAAGTCGCTGGATACAGGCCGCTTCCAATAGGTCGATATGGAGATCCTTGGGGGAGGCCTGTGTTCAGCAGAAGACTTCCTGGGCTCAGATGATGGTGATAGCCAGTACTGTCTCCTATGCCAGCCAGCAGCGAGAACGGGACTTGGGTGAGTTGGCTTTTATTTTATTTTTGGCTGGATTATCGTTAATTCGCTTTCGTATTGTTCTGTGCATATTTCGATTCAAGAAGTATATAGATCAATTTCATATCTAGCCACCCACTGCTGCTGATAGATACATCTTCAGTCATCATTATCATCATCCAGTTAATCACCGGTCAACTAGAGTGACATGCGGACGCCGACCAATATACTATACATTATTTTAAATATTTAAAACAACGTGAGCTTTATAAAAAAAACAATATTGAACGTGTAAAACCAACATACACAAACACGAATAAAAATAAGAGCAAAAAACTTAAAACAAAAAAAGAAAAAAAAGAGAGTATTAAATTAGGTGAATCGAGACACAAATTATATAATTAATAAATTAGGTATATTTAAATTTAATTACAATGATAAAGGCATAGTGCACTTATGTCTCGGGATTTCGAGCGCAGTGGTATTTGTAATTCATGGTGTTGTTTGGTTTTGCTACTGTATATGAGCGGTCGTGTCGCATAGCATTACATGCCCCTCTCGCTATTCAATGCATTAAAAATACTCAATATTTGTAGACGATATTAGTAAATTGGTGCTACACTAAATATATTTGTTTTCCTCCTCACAATCAAACGTTGAGCCCGGTCATATTTTTGGATACATGATATTTCCGCTACTAATACACTTTATGAATATTGGTTTCAATAAAATATGCTGTGGGAAATGGAAAATGTGACTGTTAAAATAATTTGCAAGAAAGTATTTGAATTGGTTTATTTTAATATTTATGGAAATTTGGTTTGACCTAATTATATTAGCTTTAGGTATGACGTAATTGTATGCAATGTTAACAACCGATTGTATGCAATGTTAACAAAAATAAATGTACAATATTTTCAAAATTTGTTTATTTGTTCTTAGTAGTTTTCTGTATTCTATATTTTGATAGTTGTATGGTTTTGATGAATTTGTACCGTGTTTTGAAGAATTATTTCAATTTGCTTGCATTTCCCATTCTTGTCTATTTCTAAAAGACGCTACGTGACCCAAGTTAATGTACTCATTGGCATAGTATGTGAATTTATTTATTACTGCACTTACCATCAGGATGATAATTATTTTGTAAATAAATAATTATACAATCAAGTGGCAATTAAGAGTGATTAGGCCATATTTCACCACGCTGGCCTAGTGCGGGTTGGCAATCCTTTTGACTTATCGCAATATCGGGCACAAATTCCTGACTCCGGGATGATAATTAACAGAAAATTCCAGAATCACTTTATCCGACCCGGGATTCGAACCCAAGCCCTCAGCGTTATAATTTTACCGTAGTCCAACTGCGCCAGGGAGACAGTCTATTCTCCAATACATTTTCGATAATATACATACAAAGTTATACTTTCATAATGGATTTTCTGTAATGGACCGTAATCTACTGGTTTTATAAACAAACTCTTGTATACACGTTGTAATGTAAACAATGCTTATGTGAGCGATATGGAGCTTGAGTTAAGCCTTTCCATTGTGATATAATCACGCTTTGTGGCCTAACCGCTCACGTCTGTCTTTGGCAAGGCGATATTTATAACTATCAATTACCTATAAAAATTAAAATACAGTATATTACTAGCTAACAGGGTATATCCAGACTACTACCGAAAACGAAGCCAGGTGGTAATTTTAGTGATTTCAGATACAATGAAACTAAAACTTTTGCAAATAAAACGCTGCGTTTTTTTTTGTTATAATCATCGTATTTTTACAACTTCTTAATTACACGACGATGAAAATTTTAACATGATAAGTTAGCCTTTATCAGCATAAATGTAAATGACGTTCTGTCCCATTTACCCTCTACATAGAACCACGCGTGCTGGCTTGCGAAACCATAGCTTGATGGTCCATCTCACAAACCAAAAATACGCGAATATTTTATGTCCCGCACCGTCTGTCTATGTGTGGAATTGTTTGCCTTCACGCGTGTTCCCTTCTTCCTATAATTCTAGATCCTTCCGCCGTAATGCATCTTGAACGCCGGCATAATTGTATCGAATGACATGTAACTACCGACTGATGCCATTTGATTCTCTCATCTCTCATGAACATAAGGTGCATTGATTATGTCGGGCAATTATTTAAAAAGAAAAATAAAACGATTGAGAACTAGTTACTATAATTGATTTCGGGTTCCAACCAATCTTCGCAAAGTCAGGTGCCTCAAATGATTAAAGAATGATGGGCGTTCATCGAGTTATATGGACTGGAGCGGGCCCGGGTGTGTTAAACTAGTAGGACGTCCGACATTGGACAATACTGATTTGAATTTGGAATACTGTATTTTTCTGTGTTAGAACATTTTTATGTAATTCAAATAAATAGCTTTGTAGAGTTATATTAGGAATACTACTATATTTAATATTTACTTATTTATGCTTTGTCTCTAGTCACTAATTAAATGTTAGATAAGTATTTCTAATATAGGAATAGAATGAAGGATTTGGAAAAAATATATAACATGAATAAACAAACGCCTTTATTGCAGAAGGGTTAGGTAGATGTGCAACCAGGACACCTACGTTTTGTCATGTATTTTCCCTCCCGTGATATATGGGGCGAGTCTATCTGTGCAAAAAATATGAATAATAATTTCGGTTTTAATACAATTTGAGAACATATAATTTCAAATATTTTGATAATAATGTTTTAATAATATAATGGCGTCAATAATAAGAGCATAGGCCATAAAATACATATCAAAATCATTTTCATAAATATTCCAACGATAGTACATTCCCTTAACAACCCTACTTGTACTTAGGCAGATTGTAGCCTGATTTATACCCGTACGTAATCCAGGACGGAAATTAAAAAAGATAAAAATTGGACATCTATAAAATGTTGTTTACGTTGATGTCGGTGGCGTTTTAGTGTTTGACATACTTTCGTATGTAATATATATACAAGGAATATTTTTATATTGCAAGTTTTATTGTGATTTGTTTTACGCGTAATAGTTATAACATATTATCTTGAATGTGTGGATTTGATTGTATAGGTTTGAGCAACTGTTTCTGTTTCAATAATCTGAATGTAAAAACGAATCTCAGCCTATCATTTTAGATTTTTAAAACAGATTGTACTGAGATACCTCATTCTGTCTCTGGATACTAGACGAGAAATATAACAGCTTTCCTCTCGTAAACAAGTATCGTATTGCGATAAATAATTATTCACATAATTACACCGGCCTTTGCGAAACCGAATATACTTTGGCATACTTATAAAGTTTCAGGACTTGTTTATTATAATTAATAAAATAAATTCACTCACCAGACACATACACAGTCCTGACCTTACACTAAAATTAAATCATACAAATATTTGTCTCGTTTTGTTCGTTCTCCGCTGCTACGAATCTGTGGCCTGCAGTTTCTCAGTCAGCGTTTAAGCAACTGCATCACGGAGACTGTCAATAGTTATTATAAAATATTAAAAAGAATATTAGTAAAGTTCTAGTCGTCTGTATCAGCCCATATACGTCCGACTGCAAGGCACGGGTCTCCTCTATAATCGAGAGTACGATTAAGAGTGGTTAGGCCGTATAGTCCACCACGCTAAAGGTTCTAGTCATAGGTATATGATTTGCACTCAAGCAGTAACAAAGAAATGTATCAAGTCTGCATCTCAAATTTAGTTTGCTGTATAGTTAGTAGTTGTGTTAGTTAGTTAGTTATCTATTCATACATAAACTCATTCTTTTTTCTCTGAAGGGGTAGGCAGATGTGCTATACCAGGGCACCCACATTTTGTCTTGTAAGTTCCGTTTATAGGGATATAGATATAACCCCTTTAAAAACTTAATCAAAGGAAGATGAAAGCTAAACATATTAAACCAAGCTTCCAGTCCATTAAACATTCTAAATACCAAATTTTCTATCAGTTAAATGAACTGCAACACCAAAATTTAACAATTTAATTAATTGTAACAGAACCTCAAGAGATCGCTGAAGGATCCCCCATAATTGGTACAGAACAAATCTTACAACTCAATTAGCTGGATGGCCAAATAAAGCGAGTTTCAATTTTATGATTGAATGCCCCAATTCACAATTTCAATAGGCGTCGTGAAACAATATATTCAAGTACTTTATCTGCCCTTTGGCTTAAAATTTTCAATTGAGGACACAAATTTTGAGCGTTTTTTTTTTAAATATGGTTAACATAGTTCAATGAAATGCTAAGAATTGTTTGTAATTCAAGGTTGGTTTGGTTTTGGTGAACGGCTCGACTCACCATTCATCGCAATAAAATATTACTAAGCAAAGACATTTAATTTTTCATTTCTTTTATAAATTTCTTAATGCATTCTCGTTAATTCAAAGCATTAATCAAACTAATAAAAATGACATTACATAATATTAGCTAGCACTTATCAATCCATTTAAATATTGTCTATTCAATCAAACCGCAGCGTATCAGAATTTATTAATATCTGAGTGATTTTATGAATAACATTAAAAAGCGGTGAAATTTTAAGCCGTTTGGGGATAGCGATTTAAATTTCAAAACCACTGCAAACATTGTTGAGTGTGCTAACGCTATGTAAGAATGGATGACACGGCTGGGAATTAAACTTTTATTTGCTTATGCGCTAGAAGTTTGCATTGTGATAGCAGTCGTGAAGCGTTTGTGCAACCCGATTCTCGCCGGCTTCCCCATATGGAACGAGTATATTTTTCTTTATCATATTTCATTTGTTGGATTCCCTTTTGAAGAATTAGTCTTTGCCTTGATGAATAGAGCCTTCTATGATTCATGGTTCCTTTTGTATCAGCCCATATACCCCCACTACAGGGCACGGGCCATACAATCTACAATGGAGAGTACGATGGAGTGATTAGGCGATATAGTCTACCACGCTGGCCTAGTGCGGATTGGCGGACTAACATACCATAGAAATTCATAAAAATTGCTATGGTATGCAGGTTTCTTCACGTTGTTTTCCTTCGCCGTTTTAGTGCGTGGTGATTGACTATCAATACACACATGACTCTGAAAGTGGTGAGAAGTGAGAGAGGTGTGTCCTGGGATTTGAACCCGCAACCACCGTGAACATGTTGGCATCCGCGTCTAGTCCGTTTACCAACAGGCCACCACGCACTACTAGTTGCTTACTATTAATGTATTTTTAGTTTTCTTACTTTTGTGTATTCTGTAATCCAAGTTTCAGACTTTAAAGGACTTTGCTGTTCCATGCTAAATATATATGTATCTCTAATCAATGAATGGAAGAATTTTGCTTCCATACATATATCTGCAACAAATAAGTCAGTAATTGTGCTTTTTTATCAGTGTTAAAGGTAGTTAATTTTAAATTTCATAGCACTATTACAAATGTAAAGTAAACCAATAAAATTATACACCAAAATCCACTATCACTGCCAGTACTCAAGACGATACTAGCTTACAACCTTATCTAATTTAATAACCTTAGCATCAGCTAATAAATTAAACACCCATAAACATGCTCAAAGATAGTATCAAGTGAATCGTAATTAATTTTCTGGATTCCGAGACGCAAGATCTAATAATCAAAGGAGGCTTCCTCCACCTAACCGAGAGCACCTCTTAATTTATTTTCATTAATTACGCCCCGAATACTTGAGGTCGTTAAAAATTCGCCAAGACCAAAACGAGACCTCAATTTTAATGAGTAATTAACATTTGGAACGGGCGAAGAGTCCCAGATACCTGTTTAATTACTGCCTTACTGCATTCCGTTTTTAATTGTGCATAAAGCCTGGAAACGCTCGCTGACTTATTTTGTTGGGCTGAAAGCGTTGTTTTATTGGTCGTGACTGAGATTCGTGACGTGAAATTAGCAATTAAAAAGTAAACGTTTGTACTGTCTTGGGAATAACTGATTTTATTTGCGTAAGGATTTTGGTTGTAAACTGGATAGATTTCTAAGGTCCGTATTGTTATAATATTATCATCGATCATAGAATGTTTTCTATTGAAAATACAAAAGCACTAGGCAACTTCTTCAACGACCTTTATCCAGTCTTCTTCCTCTAATTTTATTACATCAAGTCTACGCTTTCTGACATTTGTGACATTTCCAAATCTTCACTTATAAATCTTCAAACAAAAGATAAATTACAGATCCTACTCAATAAGGCCCAATTTACCAAAAATCTAGGCGTGAAAGACTAATTGGCCATGAATAATTCACGCGTAGACCCCTGGCCAAATTAGAGGTTCGTTCCGAGTAGAATTTGAGCGTCTAGAAAAATCCCGCGGAGGTGGATAACGATCATCAAGCACCCTAACTTTGCTCACCAATTTCAAATTAGCTCTGACAGGTTTTGCTTGATTCCGGGCGGTTCTCAAACTTGTCTTAGACTATATTTCATGTAAAGGCTGAACGAACAATGGCTTACGGATTAACAATGGTGTCTATAGCTTGGCAGAAGTGTACATAAAAAAATAAATATATAAGTTTTTTTTTTGTGAATAATTTTTTATACGACAAAAATAATTGCTTTACATAATATAAGGTAATTTGTTTTAAAAATGTACTTTTTCTTTTAAAGGTTGTTTTTATATATTATAGGTAAAATGTATTTACCACCCAAATATGGTCAAAGGAAAAAAATAACAAAAAAAAAATTGTCGCTTTTTTTCTGCAACTTTTTCTGTTGCATTGTGTCTGAAGTCGCTTAAACTACCACCCGGCTTCGTTTTCGGTAGCAGTCTTGATATACCCTGTATATTCTGGCATTGAAAATTACGATTTTTCCAAAACTAAATTAGTTCCTTTTTTAGCTATAGGAAGTCTAATGCTGAACATAGGCCTTCTACAAAGAATGTATTGAAATTAGATATACGTCAAAAATAAGCGAGAATATAAAAATCATGTAGATAAATAAACACATAAATAAAAACAAAAAAGGGGGCCATAAAAGTTTAGCAACCAGTGTTCAAGATTTATAATGCGAAAGCGCAAAATCAATTTTCAGATTACAAATTTTCCAAGTGTCCAAAGTGACACGCCTTATTTTATTATTAAAGAAGTTTCCACTATCATTCACATCTCATTTCTATTATTCAAAAGTCGGGTTTTGTAATAAAAGAGTAATCAGTGAGCATTCAAAGGGAATCCGGAATGGCATTTCTGTGAAGTAATTTTAGATTCGGAATTATATGGATGTTTTTGGAAACGTAATAAATAAAAATAAGGAAGTTGGAACGTTTTGTAAGGTTTTCTTCTGCGAAATTTAATTACAAGTCTAAATTAATATTTTGTGATATTAATTTGTGCCAGATAATTTGGTGCGGGTTCTGGCGATTGTTACATTGAAAAGTCCCATTTTTTATTCTTACGGTGGCTTTGAGATCTCTTACTGCAAGATTTGGCTATCAATATGCCCACTAAGTATATTGTTTTATAAATCGGAAAAAAAATATACTTCGATTTCACTCGCATTCATTTACTGATTTTGACAATATATTGACTTAAAATAGAAGGTGTAAATGGAGAGAATTTTCCACAACTGTCGTATAGTGTCTCCGAAAATTCATAATGCATATTTATTTTATTTATTTTTTATTTTATTTATATTCTACGAGATGTGGGTAGCCTCATACATACTTTATTACATTTAATGTCACTTAATTATTTTGAAAGCCTCCGTGGCGCAGTTGATTAGATGCTGGCCGTTACTTCACTGACACAAATGATTGTGTTCCAAAGATATTTTGTTTCGAATCTGTGTGTTTGTGCGATCGAAAATTCTCTCATCAAGACGCAATCTTAGTGTGGGATCCGAACTATGTATTTATTCTTACGTCATATTATTTTTTCCTATTTTATTTTGGTTAAAATTTGAATATCACTAGTATGTCATCTTGTAAGATGTCCCTGTCCGTGTAGATATTATTCTACCATTAGTTTCTGGGTGTCTGACACTCCAATACATTTTTTTTAATTAATGCTGATTACATTGTGTGATAAATTCATCAGAATTTTTATTATTTTTTTATACTAATATAATTCAACTTCGTCCAGTTAAAATGTTTACTTAGAATTTATGTCTGAACTTCCAAGGGTCAATTTTGGGAAACCGAAATCTTTTTGTGTACAAATATTTAACAGGGTGCTTTATGGATATTATGCAAGAAGAGGGTTAACCAAGCGTTTAATTTGCACAGAGCAACGCAAATCTGATGTCGTATCCTGTTAGAATATAATCTTAATGTGGGTGAATGTTTTTCATTGGGTTCGGAGAGTAACCTTGATTTCAGTGATAGAATTTCTGCATTTTGGTACAATACTAAATAAAATAATAATTGATTAATTTATGTGACAATATCAGGTTAAGATTAGACAAATAGCGCATCAATTTTTTTCAACTATATTCTTCAATTCTTTTACCCAAGTCCAGTTAAAAAAATATTTATTATACTTTCTTATTTACAAAATTGAGATATACAAATGGCATGCAAAGCTTGTAACGTGGTTATTGAAAATTGGAGATTATGATGGTATACGCCTACTCGGTCTGTTTTCAGCATAATAAATGTAGGTTGCGTGACATTCTGGGCTTAACTCTCAGGTCTGGCAATACAAATTCAAGTGAGAATTGAAGTTTAAAAATATCAAATTAGTCGCTATGGTCACTAAGCACAAGAATATCCATGTTTTGATCTGCATTTTCAATATGTAATACATTTGCCGTTTAAAACGAACTTTGTACAATATCTATGAATAGTTGGACTAGTCGAAGTCAGTCGCGAACTTTACTCATCTCAACAGGTTCTTTATAAGCAAGATATTATTTATTCATGGAATTTATTCATACCGTCAGCTTGTTTACTTTGGATATTGGCTAGTCAACTCCGGTAGGCGATATTACGGTTCGTTTGCAGAATATCATGCATAATATCGAAGTTTTGAAGATGGATGACAACATCGCCTTATCAGTCAAGTGGGGTGTTAACTGCGATGGTTATTATTAGGTGAAGTTTATTGGAGTTTTGCCTGTCAAATTATTTAAATCAATACTAAATGGCAATGCATCATGTCATGTATATTTTACAAAGTTTTGCACAACAGCAGTGTAAATGCACTGTTGTGTTTCGGTTTGAAGGATATTGTAGCCAGAGTAACTACTGGACATATTGAGACCTAACATCTAATGTCTCAAGGTGGCGAGCGCAGTCGAATTCCAAGCATTGCTTTGTAATTCAAGGAGTTGTTTGGTTTTGCTACTGTTCATGGGCAGTCGTAACGCTTACCATCAGGCGAACGGCATGTTCGTCTCGACATTCATTTCAATTTAATAAAAACATAATGTAATAGATTTTGTCTTAAAGGTCGTAAGCATAACGATGATCAAAATAGTTGCGAGGGACGACTAATTTCAGTAACGTATAGTATTCTCCACTGGAGATATAGCTACGAACCACTTACGTCGGAATAATTTACGCGCTCTTCGCTCTTTCCATATACGTATTTATGTCAATGGTAATAATTTAGATATTATTATCAATAGTATACGAGTAGAACAGTATCTGTCTACAGCCCGTATAATTAATGTATTAATATTAATTGATTTTCAGTTTCTGGTGTTGAAATCAACGCCCTATTTCCTTTCTCTCTCTGAGCCCCTCCCTGTACCACCCTGTCCCCTGATAGACCAAGAGCCCGTAACCGCTAGACTTTCGTCATTTTATAAAAGCTGAAAGTTTTCCTGCGCATGTCTCTACCATTGGCATCACACGATCAGCTATTATGAAGTTCCGATCGTGGTTGCTTTGGAAGTTATAAGTTTCAATGTTTCTGGCAAGATGAAAGAACCATCAAGTGTCTGAATACCAAGGAAATATTTGTTTCTATTTGCCTTAATAATATATATAAAATTCAGCTTTTATACTATAACATGTTACAATATTACATGATATTGAATATTACGCTATCTTCAAAATTTAACATGATGTAATTTTGTCAGCGCAGACATGCGTAGATAAACAGTCAGCTTTTATAAGATGACGAAAGTCTGGCGGCCACGGGCTCTTCATCTATGATATATCCCGATACTCCCGCATCCCTGAGGCAAGGGCAGGAAAGTGGGGAACAAAGTTATCGTATCGAATTTGAGTGTTGTTATTTAATTAATATCCTGCAGAAGTTATGGAAATTTGGAAATTATACACATCGATTTAACTGTAAAGAAAGTCTATATAAATTTAATAATGTTAACACTCCACAAAGCCACACGGCCAGCGTGGCCTATATGGCCTAACCTCTCTCAATCATACTCTCGTTTGTAGAGGAGGCTCGTGCCCTGTAATTGGTTGTAAATTGGCTTATACAGATACAACAGGAGCTAATAATTATAAAACTGTATCGTTATATCAGTTTGAATAGCGCAGAAAATACTAAAAATCGTACACTCGATTATAGAGAAGGCCCTATAATGGAACATATAGTTTTTCCACTATGTAATAAATAATTGTTCAAAACCATTGCAAAGCGATTACTAAAATCAATGTTTGAACTGACTGACTTGACCTTATAACCTAGGTTATTTCAAGGTGGGTTGGGTTAAATAAGTTTAATATAAATTAATGTAACATTTTAGTTGGTAACTTTACATTTGTAATTGCAACACGTATTGGAAAATTTCTAGAACTACGAAATGTGGTATTCGGAATACCTAATGTGGTTAATTTAATTATTGGATCCAAAACTTTGTGCACGTAACCCGAATAATTAGGACAATTAAAGTTTTAGATAGTTCAGGTATAATCGTGAGACCGAATGGTCTTGTGGTTTGACCTCTAGTTTCTGCGGGGGCAGTTGAAGGTACTATTTCGGGACGATTATTTAAATTTGTATGAGCCCAAAATACTCTTTTATAGTAATCTATATTTTTGCTAATTCAAAAGTGCATGTGTGCTTTGAACGGTGAGTTAGTTTTCAGGGTTTGAGTGCCCAGAAAGGACGATTACAAAAAACTTTTTATCCTATAATCTTATTTGTACTCGGCATGACAATATAATTTACTCCTTGCAAATTATAAGACGGAATAGTTGTGGTCAACTGTAGTGATAATGAGTTAAAATGTTACTTACCAGTTCTATAGTAGGTGCAGGTTTGATCTTATGTGTGTGTTAAATTTCATGACTATTATTTTATCTATAACAATTATTGTTACATGAAAACGAGCATAACCTTCACAAAAATTGCCCACATTATCCCTACAATCATTGTCCGCCACAAGAAATCCACAGCTCAAAACAGAACTCCAAGGACTTCCAAACCGATATTGGAAGTGGACTGTCTCCAGCGCCTTCCATAAATACCAAATGTAATATAATTTGCCGCCAACTTAATTGAAAATTAACTCAATAAAACACTAGGAAATTGGTCCCAATATTAATTTGACTTTATTGTTTCCGTTCGATTAAATAACCAATTGGATTAAATAAATTATAAATTAATGGAGCGTGTAATTTGAAAGCGCTGAAATCTCAGCAGTGTTTTGAGAGGCTTGTATGCTTCAATCAAATATACACTAGATTATAAGTAATAAGAGCACAAATAAGCGTGTGGTCTTATTTGATTTAATGTAGTTCGAAAACATAATGAATCTTAATTTTTAAAGGAATAAGGTTTATTGTTACCTGAAGTTGATTATAATTTAAGACTTGCTACATCTCGTAGTTCGAAATTCAAATGTATAAGTAGGTATAAGCAACCTCGGCCACTATTGGCGTGAGCTTTTGTTCAGGACCCTGTATCTAGTATTTGATCGAAGGTTGTATGTGTAACATTTTAAGTGTGTTCGTTGTTTTGCAATGGTCATTCTTACAGCATTGTTATACTAGTAAGACAAGAATGGTCACAATGGTATCATAGTTTTACGTGAATGTTACAAATTGAAATAAAAGTATTATTAACGCGTTTTAATTTCATCGCAGTTAAATTGTAACAGTCACTGAGCAGATGACTAATACCTCAGTCCGCCCCGTGACTTCGAAAGCTGTAAAGTAATCCAAACGTCGGGAAGATAAAATATGTAAAAATTTAACCAAATCCGCGATAAAATCCGTCAATAATAGTTTTATTTCAAAATCAAAATCAAAATATTCTTTATTCAAATAGTCTTTCACAAGATCTTTTGAATCGTTCTTTTCTGCTACCACCGCTTCGCAACGTGTTGTAGCTGTGAAGAAGAAGCGACGCAAGAAACTCCCTCAGCAACACGAACTCTTCTTTTTTTCTTTCTTTTTCTTTTGTTTTTTTTTTTTCAAAGAATGGTCACGAATGATACGCTATCCATTCTGATTTTTTTCGACTTTTCTGTTGCTTGGATAGCGACCAGCGTACAACGTTGGAAAAACCTTTTTTGTGTTTACACAAGCTTGTCATATATCGTTTTTTATCGGTATAAAACATATAGGGCTGATTAATTATTTAATACGACAATATTAATATCTCTTGTCGGTAAACTATTAGGGCCTCATTAATAAACTCATGAGCGAAGGATTAACTTTGGGCATTGGGCTAGAGAATTCAATCTATTATTATGAATTGCTAGACATTAATGACTATATTAATAAAAATCTATATTCTTCAGCCTAACATGATAATCCTGTTATGGCAATCCACTGATTTTAAAAGTAAAAAGAACGGTCAAAATAAATTAGTCAATTTCAAAGTTTTGCGCTAAAGTTTAATCCCTCACTCATCCGAGTTTATTAATAAGGCCCTTAAAGTTTAACTGTACTTAATATCAGGTCCACTGTCATAAAATGTTTTGTTTGGACAGTAGCAAAACTAAACACCGTTATAAAATATAAAGCAATTCTTGGCATTCGACTGCGCTCGCCATCCTGATACATAAGATGTTATGATAGTCTAAAGGCACAATAAACGCAGGATTGATATAAAATTGTGAGTGATTCAATATATAAAGAATATACACATATATAGACATAGTAATAATAGAAAGAATATGACAAGCACAGAAAACCGACATAGATTAAACACACTATATTCAAAGTAAATTGTTTAGTTCATAGTAACCAGTCGTAACATGTTATGTCTCAATATGTCCTGTAGTTGCTATGGCTACTATGTCCTTGAAACTGGAACACAACAGTGCATTTACACTGCTATTTAGCGGGAGAAATAATATTTTGTGAGAAGAAGTAAATTACTAGACTGCCTCGGTGGCGTAGTTGTACTAGGGACGGTTACAAAAATGAGGTCTCGGGTTCGAATCAGCTCAGAGTCAGGAATTTGTGCCCGATATGGCTATAGGCTCGCCACCTATCACATTGTGGGACGGAACATACATGGTGAAATGTGGGTGTCCTGGCACCTCTGCCTACCCCTTCTGGGATATAGGCGTGAGTTTATATATGTATGTATGTAAGTAAATTACTATTAAGCCTCTTATACCAAGTAAAGACAATTTTGAAAAAAAAAATTGTTAACATTACCACTGACTGCTTAAATACGACAAGATAAGTAATAAAACCAAACAACAGTTGTTTGAACAGGACTCGGGAGTGCAAAGAGCCGTGAAGTAAACGGAAGTAAAGCGGGTATTATTTATTCTGTCTACCCTCTTGGGATATTTTCGTGATATTACAGGTAATTTTTAAATATTTTTCCCAAACGTCCTCTGTTTAACGTAAAGGATATTTAGGAGTTTTTTGTTGCGCGTTCGTTAACTATACGAAATTAGTGTTAATTTTTATTTTCTATTTTGACTATGCTTAGTTTAGAAATAATTGATTCGATCCCGAGACCTCAGCTTTGTAACCGTACCCTAGTGCAAATATGCCACCAAGGCAGTAAAAAAAAAAATAGTTTTTACTTATTTAATGGCGATTAAATGATTTGTATTTGAAATCCATTTTATTTCGTTTTAATATCAAGAGAAACCTATTTTTTTGCAATATGTTTGAATTGTTTATCAGGTTCATTGTATTCTGCTTTATTATTGGGAATTAAGCATTGAGGTGTATCTTAATTCAATTAAGTATTGTAATGAAATGAATGAACAAATTATTTGTAACATTATACGGAATCCCAATATTAAATTTATGAAACGGTTATTAATCAAAAGCGGTTGGCTTTAAATTGACTTCACTTAATTAACTCTTTTCAATAAATTATAAATGTAATTGATTCTGCGCTTTCTTTAAGCGTTTACTCTTCTTAATGTAATATCGAAGTAAGAATATTGGGCCAATACAGAGTATATAAAACCGAAAATGAAGCCGGGTGGTAGTTTTAGTGACTACAAACACAATGCAAATATATATATCGCTAAGAAACGCTAGACGTTTTTTTTGGATATTTTAAATATCGCCCGTCTTGTTTGGGTGGTAAAGTGATAGTTTTTGCAAAATAAAAAAATAATAATAAAGGGTAAAAGAGATATAATGGGAGATTGCCGGATGCTCAATATCTCTTCCCTCTTCCCATATTTTTCTTTCCAGCTGATGATTGATGATTTGATACGGTGGCAATTCATTCATGAACCAAGCGTTAAAAATTCGTTTGAAAATTTAAAAACAACCACTATAAAAGCTACATAATAAAACATAACCTCACACCCTTCCTGAGCCTTAACCTATATCTAGAATAGTCCTCATATTTTGTCCATATCTGTGTTTCAAAGGGAGTGCGTAAATTCTCCAGAGTAAAAGCCGGCACAGCGAAACATAAAGCGCCTCCGGTCAGAGAATTTTAGTCTGTACTTATTTTTTCACAAAAACTTCCGTAATCTGCTGGGGTGCGTTTCAAAAAGGAAGACATTTTATTTCCATGTTGTTTCAGAAGTTGTCCTAATTACGGGTTTGCTGAGGAAAAGTTTATTGTTTTTTGTTGTTTTTTTCTATTTAGTATGTTCGTGTCATCGCGCATTATTTTCATGTCTGATTATGTCATCATGATTGAGCGAAATTTCTTGTTTTTTTTATAGTATGTGTGTCATCGCGCATTATTCAAAGTCTGATTATATCATCATGCTTAAGCGAAATTTCTAGTCAAAGACATGAAATATGAACGCAATGAGAAAATGTTATTCAGTTTTTGTGTATATACACCATACAATAGAAGTAAAAAAGTAGATATGGCGTATATTTATTTTTCATTGTAGATATATGTTTTTCCAATATCTTTGGACATTTATGTTCAAAACAACTTCCAAAAATGTTTGTAACTAAATATAAAATGCATGAAATTCAAAACGAAAACCAAATCCAAATCCGATGTGTTCCTAAATAAATTCTAAAACCAGCTATTGTATCGAATTCTAAACATATCGTATAGATAATCCTGTTACGTCAAAACAAGCGTCTGTGAATCTGCGATATTGGAACAATGCGGTACAGCACGTGGAATATTCTAGAGCAGGTGTTTGCACCGCGTGTTATATCTGTGCGACATTCTGCGAATGTTTGCATAAGTCTGCCAATGATATCGTAGTAGAAGGGACAGAGCGAACAAATTCAGCGCGCACTGACCAGGACCGCCAGAAACTAAAGATGAAAGAGCGGAAATGAGATAGAAAGATAAATAACGGTTATAGCGAAGTTTTTATTACATACATCTGGGTAGATAGGACAGCGCAAACAAATTTTGTGCACACGTATACTAAATGTGGGATACTAGACCGAGATAAAAGAGCATAATTACGTAAGAGTGTTAGAGATGAAATTAGTAATAGTAAATGTACCACTGTTTTTGATTTTGTTGGAAATGTCTCCCCTAGAAATCAACTGGTACCACAGGAATTATTATAGCGAGATACAGAAACGTACAATTTGTTTTGAGTAACAGAGACGAAAATACGTATTGCATGTACCGTTCTTTTATGAGATTTATGTTCACTATATCCACTTTTGTAATCGACTGCACTTGAGCCGCAGAAAGCCAATAGAGTAAGACACCTACTACCTACTAAGTATGATCTCTAAGAGTGACTGGGACAAAAGTAGTATAAGTAAATGTACCGCTCTTTTGTTAGGTTCGTTCATAATGTCCTCTCTAGTAATAGTCTGTGATTGTATCGCGAGAAATCAGTAAAGCGAGATATAGAATATTCTAATTACCTAGGAGTGAAAGAGACGAAGATAGAAATTTGTCCATAATGCCTGCTCTAGTA
This sequence comes from Hyles vespertilio, assembly GCA_009982885.2. Classification (NCBI taxonomy): domain Eukaryota; kingdom Metazoa; phylum Arthropoda; class Insecta; order Lepidoptera; family Sphingidae; genus Hyles; species Hyles vespertilio. The sequence continues at coordinate 6,204,016 of CM042817.1, read as the reverse complement.
ATCATATTACTCGATTCAGTTCTGTGTAGTGTAGGAGTTAAATTGTATGGGATGACGGTATTCAGGTATTGTCCTGTCAAGTAGCTTCGTGTTGTGATTGAAATAGAATCCTTTATTAAACTATTGGTAGGTTATTCATATCTGCATGAATAGAGACCATCGCATGATGAGAACTGACAGGTGCTAGTGTATATTTAGGTACCGCCTGCGGTATATCCGGTTAAGGACAATGAAGCAAAATTATATCGAACAACAAGATATACATATTCATCGTCGTTCGAAATTTTTGTGGTCAGTATAAATACTCGTATAGATTCTCTGTCTCTCGTCTTAATATCGTGTACCTATACAAGATATATGAAGACTGCTCCCGAAAACGAAGCTGATAGTTTTAGTGATTTCAGCAACAATGTAACTAAAAAGCGACGGTTTTTGTTTTTAATTTTTCCTATCGTCGTATTTGGGTGGTAAATAGACAGTTTTTTTTTCAAATACTCCCTTTTATTTTTAAAGACGCTATGGTACGCTAGGGTATAATTATTATTTTAGTTAAAACTATCGATTTACCACCCAATCACGATAATCTTTAATAGATCACAAAAATATTGTCAATCATAATGATATTTAAAAAATTACCAAATCTTTATCGCGTTTATTTGCGAAATTTTTAGTTGCATTGTTTCTGTAGTCACCAAAACTACAACTGAAGCTGATCTGTTGTTTTTGGTAGCAATTTTGATATGACATATGTAAATTTGTCGGGGTTTCCCTACGAGATCGAATCAGAAATGAGGAGATCCGTAGGAGAACTAAAATAACCGACATAGCCCACCGGATTAGCAAGTTGAAGTGGTAATGGGCAGGGCACATAGCGCGGAGATCTGATGACCGCGTATCGGAAAGCGCAGCGTAGGACGTCCACCCACAAGATGGTCCGACGACCTGGTAAAGGTCGCGGGACGTCGCTGGATGCAGGCTGCCTCCAACAGGTCTCTGTGGAAATCATTGGGGGAGGCCTATGTTCAGCAGTGGAATTCCTTTGGCTGATGGATGGATGGATGGATGTAAATTTGTGTATTATAGAATACTTTTCTGAGAAATTCATTATGCTAATATAAAACACGAAGTATAAAAATCATAGTCGCGTCGGTGAAACTTAAAAAAACATTTCCGTAGCAGGTGGGAAGATGTGGAAAAATAGATGTTTCCTTTGGGTGCCCTCGAATCAATTTCCATCCAGATACTCGATGCAACACTTTTGTACCTGAATATTGTCGAATATATTTCGCTTGGGTTGATATTTCAGATATTTTATATTCATATTGGAGTCTTCGTAGGAAAAATTACGTTATGTAACAATTTTTTACGTTTTATATCGTTGTTATTTTATTTATTTTTGTTTCAATTTCTTGACGTTTTGCGCTACAGCAAAAAGAAAACTGTAGTACTGCGGCAATATTAAGTTAAAATTATGCTATAAATTAAATGGAACGTGATAAATTTGTAAAAATTACCACTACAATGTCTATTTTTCCTGCCAAATGCCTTGTTGGGTTTCGGTTTGAAGGTCATTGTTCCCTGAGTAACTACAGGACATAATGAGACGCAACATCTCATATTTCAGAATGGCGAGCGCAATGGAATAGCAAGCATTGCTTTGTAATTCATCGTGTCGCTTGGTTTTACTACTGTCCATGAGCGGTCGTATCGTTTACCATCAAGCATGCTCGTCTCGTCATTCACCGCATTTTTTTCCAATGTAATTACTATAAGGTACACCAGGCAAACAAAACATATCTAACTTTATTATAGCAAAGCGCGCAAAGTCACAGACATCAGTAAGTAATCAAATTACGCACTTAAAAGCAAGAGATAGAATATCCCTGGTTCTAAAAACGAACGATAATTTCAACAGCACTCTGACATCAGAAATAGCTCAGTCTGGCAGAGCACAGTCCCTCGTTCAAATCGATCCGTTTCGGTAATATTTAGTACCGTATCTCAAAATGTTTGTCTTTTTTATGCAATTATACAGTACTTAAAAAAATTAAGATCGAAATTTATTTTTATAAATGATTTTTTTAAGTTCTATATTTTCTCTTTATAATTAAGTTTGCTATGAATTCCATCTTTTTCATTTGCGTAGACCGTTTATCATGTTATTTTTAAACAAGGTGTTATAACTGCTGTGTTTAAGTAAATATTACACGATGCAAAACAAAAATTGATGGCCAAATTCAGTCGAAAAATACCATCAATTCTATTGTGAATTCCTACATTGACAAAGTAGCGGAGGAGAACTAAATTAATATTGACGTATTTTTTACAGTAATTGAAACTTGTTTTTCATTGTAAAGTATCTTAATTCTTAAAAATGTATTGAACATTAAATCGATAGAAACCTTTTATGTTACAAACGTAAACTCACGCCTTTTTCCCAGAAGGGGTAAGCAGAGAGCAGGGGTATGTATAGTTTAACTAAAAGCTATTTTATTCCTAAGACAGTGAAGTATTTACGAAAACTTTCATATTGTATTCTGTATCAGCCCATATACGTCCCACTGCAGGGCACGGGCCTCCTCTACAATCGACTACCGATTGAGAGTGGTTAGGCCATATAGTCCACCACGCTGGCCTAGTGCGGGTTGGTGGACTTACATACCATAGAATTTTTATAAATCGCTATGGTATGCAGGTTTCCTCACGATGTTTTCCTTCACCGTTTTAGTGCGTGGTGATTGACTATCAATACACACATGACTCCGAAAAGTCAGAGGTGTGCCCTGGGATTCGAACCCGCGACCACCGTGAACATGTTGGCAGTCGCGTCTAGTCCGTTTACCAACAGGCCACCATGCACTTATTCATATTGTATAGTTGGTGAAATTGTGACGTAATCGCTGATCGTATTAAAATCACTGCCGCGTAAACATAATTTCATTGAGACGTGTTGATGGATGGCACTCAGCGTGTCGGCATTATCAAAATTCCGTCTTGGAAATAACCTTGCTGTTGACTCTCATTCTTGTTTTGTTGAGTTATATTGCTGAGTTGTAAATAATGGCTGAATCTTTGACAAACGGGTCATACACAAAACGAGGCGAAAATTTGTATAAAAAAAACATGGTCGGGATTTTTACGAAATCAGTCTCATTTAATATGATATTATCAGAATATTAAAATTAAAACATAAAACAAGATCGTTTCCTCGATTAGGCTAAAAAATGAAATTATAATATTTTTTTTTCGAGCACAGAAGGGTGTTGTGTTTACACAAAAGAACAAACATATCAAAAATAGTTACAAAGCAAGTGTCTCCATCGCTGAATTTATTTTTTGTATTTTCGATGGTGCAATTGAGTTATCTGAATCACTAAAGTTAAAGAATGATGAACGGTATTCACATAATTCGCTATCATAAGGAACATGGTTTTATTCCGATACTGAGTAATAATTTAATATTATTATAAGCTAAATACATTACTATCGAGCCCACAGCACTCCACGTATACGTTTACAGGCAAGCAAAATACTGCTTTACTTGTTAAATCATTATTACTTATTTTTTTCTGTAGACATTGTCTTTCGTGTGGACTTATAAATCCACAGAAAAGATGTCCACAGAAAGGAAATTCTTTAAAAAAAATTAGCAATGCTAATTTAGTTTTGAGGGTAGCCAAGTAGGTAAATTTATTCCACAACTACTCCCCTTAAGCTATTTTGGCAGCATGTGAATTAATAAAACTAATAATTATTTACTCAAGTACACAAGGAACAGAAAAGAAGCACCGATCTTTGACAATAACACTATTAAAGATCTCAATATCTTAATGAAGAACCTACGCTGGGCTCAGTCATTAAATCCAATGTGACCGATGCCACCCGTCAATGTGGCCAGATTAATTTTTTTTTTGTAAAATAGTATTTTATTCAGGCCAATTTATTCGGTTGAATTTAAGGTCCACAGAAAAGTCGCAGTACCGTGTAACCAACAGTTTATTGAAATTTTTGTGGAGTCACTTTAACATATATTAATTTACTCAGTAAAATTTTAATAGTCAGTATATATACTAATGATATTTAATATAACTTAAATAGATAACGCATATCAAGTATGAGAAATATCTATCAAAATATGCCAAGTGCGTTTACGAACAGTCCACAGAAGGGGACATTTGAGGAAATTTTTGTTGTTATATTAATCATTGCTGAAGATAATTCATTATTTGGTATATGTCTTAATAGTAATACTTGTAAGTCATTTACCAAAATTAAGTCAGAGAATCAATCAAGAAATTTGAAGATAATATTCATTCTGAACATGCGTATGTGTATGACCCAAATAAGACGTGATTTTTCGACTTCAAATATAAGGACAGACGTATAATTGACAGAGTAGTCCTGTATTTTCAAAATGGTATATATATACGTACTTACGGTCTTTACATACTATATACATTCTTATAAATCGCTATGATACGCAGGTTTCCTCGCGAGATAGTCCTTCACCGTGTTAGTGCGAGTTGATTGATTATCAATACACACATGACTCCGAAAAGTCATAGGTGTGCCCTAGAATTCGAACCCGCGACCACCGTGAACATGTTGGCAGCCGCGTCTAGACCGTTTACCAACAGGCCACCACGCACTTCATTTTTTTTATTGCTATAAATGGCGAGACGAGCGTGACCATTCACCTGATGGTACGCGATACGACTGCTCATGAACAGTATCAAAACCAAACAGCACCTTGAATTACAAAGCAATGCTTGGCTTTCCGCTGCGCTTGCCATCCAGAGACATAAGATGTTAAGTCTCAATATGTCCAGTTGTTACTCTAGCTACAATGTCCTTCAAACCGAAACACGACAGTGCATTACACTGCTGTTTGGCGGGAGAAATGTGTCTATAACATTGCGGTTGTACCTACCCAGGCGGCCTGCAGTCATTCAGAATGCTGCTAAAACTTATGAATAAACTATTAATCTAGAGGGTGTGGACTGAGTATCTTGAAGTCCTTGGTTCGATTACCAGGTTTCACTTTGTGTCGGTTTTGCATTTGAACAATTTCATGAGTGGCTCGCGTCTATAAACTGTTCAGAGCATAGGAACGCCTTCTGTCACAGTTCAACAAACAATTGGAGGCACTTATGATAACTCTGTTTTTCTATCTTCTCATGGATTTATATTATGTTAAATTTATTATATGTATACCGAAGCCGGTTGGTAGTTTTAGTGACTACGGGCACAATGCAACAAAAAAATATCGGTTTTTAAATATTATCGTTTTGGATGGTTAATCCTAAGTTTTTTCTAAAACAATGATTTAAAACCCTTGCGTAACATAGAGTATTTGAAAATAAAATGATGTACATTAATTATTTAGGAGAAAATAAGTATTTACCACCCTAATACGATGACAGGAAAGTAAAGCTACGCATTTTTTTCAAAATTATTGTTGCATTGAGTCTGAAATCAGTACAACTACCACCTGGCTTCGTGTTCGGTCATACTTTGTATACATCCTGTATACAGTCGTAACTATTTACCCATAAACTAAATACAACAGCAGCACTATAATATAGCCGCCTCATCGTAAAAATAAGTGCATCGCAGTATTCCACCCTTTTGCGGGTATCAATAAACCCCTTAATACCCCTTTTGTTTGCCCGTGGCTGCTCTCACTCAATTTACTGATTGAAGTGTAAATTTTATTGCATCAGCTTATTGGAGTGGTATCAGAGCATTGGCGCGGCGAACTCAACTTCGCGGGTTTATCGGACATAAGCACTTTAAATTATATTCGTTAATCTGTACTAATGAGGAATTGTATGTTATGAAGAATATATTTTATGTTAACAGGCCGGCATAATTGTGTCGTTTGGCATAGGACTGCCGTTTGATGCCAATTGATATGCCTGGACGGCATTTGCGCTTACCATCAGGTGTAGTGTGGTCACTATGCCGGGTCAGAATTTCAAAAAAAGAAGGATGAGTAGAATGCAACTTTAGACGAATAGCAATGATAATAAATACAACAATAATATGGAACGTGTTCTGTGAAAGAGATGAATAGAAATATTAAAGAGGAAAGGAGTTAGGGTATAAATTATTAAGATGTTGAAGAATGGAAGGAAGGCCGGAATATTAGAGAACCGAATGGAAGGCGATGGAAGGCGAACGTTGCAAAGACGTAAATTAGAGTTAGAAAATTAGCTAAGCAGTCCGTGTTTAATTTGACGGAAGTATTTCCGTCTCGGGTCGTACTAATGTTCTAAAGATGAAATATTTTATTTTTGTTTGTATTCAATGGGTTTTGAATATATTGGACCGATTTGAAAAGCTTTTTAAATAGATTTTTGATCAAGATAACTTATATGTGCAACTATCTAGACGTTGACTATACCTAGAAAATGAAAAGTAATATATCTTTTAGTTTGTGAATCATTTTCCTGTGATAAATTATATGACTAGTGCTTACACTAAGAAAAATGAAAATAAAAACAACTTTTTTTCAGTTTTAATTAGGTTCTCTAGGTCACCACTAAAATAGTTGTTATTAGAATATCATTAAGCTTGCATTGCAACAATTTCAAATTTATTAAAACTTGTCTACACCAGTCTTGGTTGAAACAACAACCGACTCAAATCCTATGTCAGCTTGTACAATAGGCGTAAATCACGCGTGACATGACAACAGGTTCAAACCCATTATGTCTAGGATCAAAACAGATTAACCGCAGTGAGCTATCGGATATTCGTATATATCCGCATTATGTCGCACGCTGTCGGATATTCGTATATGCTAACAATATCCGCTGTGACGTAGTGTGAAAGATATGCATTGTTATGTGAGGTGGCTATATATACAGGGTATATCAAGACTGCTACCGAAAACGAAGCCGGGTGGTAGTTTAAGCGACTTCAGACTCAATGCAACAGAAAAAGTTGCAGAAAAAAGCGTCAATTTTTTTTTGTAATTTTAATTCCTATACCCCTATTTGAGTGGTAAATACATTTTTTTCTAAAATAATAGTATATACCCTTTTATTTATAAATACTCTAAGGTATAAAAGAGTTTAAATTATTATTTTAGCAAAAACTATGGTTTTACCACCCAATAATATTTAAAAAATCATAAAAAATAATTGTCTCGTTTCTATGCGAATTTTTTTATTGCATTGTGTTTGCACTCACTAAAACTATCATCCGGCTTCGTTTTCGGTAGCAGTCTTGAGATACCCGGTATATCAAATCGCAGGGCACACCTCTGACTTTTCGGAGTCATGTGTGTATTGATAGTTAATCACCACGCACTATAACGGTGAAGGAAAACATCATGCGGAAACCTGCATACCATTTATAAAAAAATCCATGGTATTTAAAGTCCGCCAACACGCAGTAGGCCACGGTGGTGGACAACATCGCCTACCACCGTATTACTACCACTCTCAATCGTACTCTCGATTGTAGAGGAGGCCCGTGCCCTGTAGTGGAAAAAATATGAGCAGATACATTGGGTACCAACTACCAATGTATCACACTATTGTCGTGCCTCTAAAATATTTCTATACGTCAGAGAAATCATCTAAAGTAAATTCCAAATACAATTTGGGTTATATAAATTTTTTTATATATATTTGGGAATCATACAGAAAAATAAAACATATAAGCAAGACACAGCAAGTAGCAAATGATCCAGTAAAGCTTCCACAATCAAGTTACACATAAACAAAGCATGTGTACAAAGCAAAACTAAAATTAAAATAAACGAAACAAGATACCGCTGCTCTAGTGAATAATATGTAAGAAAACTAAACAAATCTATGAAATCTCAAAAAAAAAAAAACGTTAAAACTGCAACAATAAGAAAAAAACCAACAACAAATAATAAAATATCAATTAAAATATAAATCAATGAAAGGTTAATGTAGGAGACAACTATAGTACACTGCAATACTATAATATATACATATAAATAAAATTGAAGAGTCTGTTTGTAAAGTTAAAACAAAAAAAAATATCCATCTACATATCGTTATATACACGATACCTATAACGAAAATGACCTTAGAATTTTTTTTGTCTGTCTGTCTGTTAGTTTGTTCCGGCTAAGCTCTGAAATAGCTGGACCGATTTTGACGGGACTTTTATTGTCAGGTAGCTGATATAATAAGGAGTAACTTAGGCTACATTTATTATAGAAAAAATCTTTTATTTTAGAAAAATAAGGATTTTGTTAAATTCCACGCGGACGAAGTCGCGGGTACAGCTAGTAGACACTATTTTTGTAGTAGGTACCATTATGAGTATCACAGTTACTATTGTCGTGCCACGAAAAATATTTTTATACGTCAGAGAAATAATCTAAAGAAAATTCAATTTTCTAGATTGTAATAGACAATGTTTTTTTAGTGAGAATATTCTCGGTAACTCGGGTGAGGTGTCGCTGTATGTCTAAAGTTAATTCCGCTCTTCTGACCTTTTGGATGACGTCAGAAAGTGCTAGTCGCGCCTGACATAGGGATTGTGACATCATATTCGAATAACTTCGTTGAAACTTGGATTTTATGTCATATTCATAATTTTTTTTAATTATTATTGCATTGTACGGCGAGACGAGCATGCTGTTCGCCTGATGGTAAGCGATGCGACCGCTCATGAACAGGAGCAAAACCAAACAACACCTTGAATTACAAAGCAATGCTTGTCATTCCACTGCGCTCGTCATCCTGAGACACAAGATGTTAAGTCTCAATATGTCCAATATGTCCAGTAGTTACTCTGGCTACAATGTCCTTCAATCCGAAACACAGCAGTGCTTTTAAACTGCTGTTTGACGGGAGAAATAGACATTGCGGTGGTAACCACCCAGGCAGCCTCTCACATATGAGAGCCCTACCACCAGTTTCAATATGAAAGATATGTTTTATGATATTGCGTATTTTTTTTGTTAGTGTTCAATCTACTTTATTTCTGTATTACATTGGTCTTCTTTTCTTTAGAAAATCCACAACTACTGTTCAGTTCTTAATTTTTTTGCCCTATCTCAGATGTGGCAATCCTGCCAAAGTCAAGTATTGTGAATCACAGATTATATTAGTTGCTTTGTGATATTTTAGTTGACGTTTTAAATGCGTTAGTGTCAACAAAATGAATAGTCAAGTTTACCAACAATGTGATACAATCATAATACATTTTTAAATATAGACAAATTTATGTAAACTTCAAAATGCTTAAATCTTAATTTTACGGCACGCTCAGATTGTCACGAGAGTTTATTTTTTATTTGGAATCTCAACAGCTTATACAAAATCAGCTATGACAAATTTCATATGCAAATACGAAATACGTCTTAAGCCAATAAAAGAGTTTCACGTAATTGCAATAAATACAATGAGTGTGTCTAAAAGAGAGTACACTATTAGAAAACCTATGTATTTACCACTCAAGTGTCACGATAAGAAAAAAATAACAAAAAAATATCTCTTTTTTTGGCAAAATTATTAGTTACTTTGTGTCTGGAGTCACTAAAACTACCACCCGGATTCATTTTCGGTAGCAGTCTTGATATACCCTGTATAAAAATTATTAAGGCAGCCTTAATGCCTGAGGCATTCTCATCTGAACCTTTAGGTATCGCAGAAAGATCAAAGTACAGTAAACACAAAATGAAGTAATAATAAAATAAAAATGAAGGAAAAAAGGATTAATATTAAAAGATATTTTCTATTTGTACAAGTTGAAACAAATGGTCCTATATTTTCACGAATATTGTCCCAAAATATTTTCCCCATATTCCAAAAGAGCCCTGCTAATAAAAGAGCTGATATAAAGATATTAATGCCGCGGCTGGTTCTGGATAAAAGGCTGCCGAGGGATATTGACCGTGCATGACAGGCTCAAGGAAGATACATTAATATTCAGATATATTGCTATGTAGAGTTACTGTTATACAGGGTGATATGATTATATTTAAACTATGTATAGGGTGTCGTTTTAGCAGTTTTTATGTCTTCTCTAAAATATAATTATGTTAATTCTTCATATTTAAATTGTATGAAAATATATTTTGTTGAACTTTGTATTACTTTCGAAATGTGTAATCGTTCATGACCTTTTTATTGTACAATTATAGTTCCTCCAATCTGCGTATAATTTAAAAGGGAAAATCTTCATTATAATCAAACATTATAAAATTTAAAAAAGTAGAAAATAGAGAAACACAAGATAAAGAAATATCGTATCAGTGTATTTCTAGACACCTATAAGCCTTAACAGAAATATAATAAGATGCAAATTCAAACTATTTAAACATATTTCCCGTTACTACAAAATATAACAAAATATGTATACTTCGTAGGTATACTTACTCAATTCTAAGGCTTGAAATATAACACACTAAGTAAGAATATATTTTTTTAAAACATAACTGGCTCGAATGAAATTATTCAATTTCATGAAATAATTTAATATATAATATCAGTACATTTAAAAAAGAATCAAGAATGTTAAGCGTAGTGACTTAATACTGACAAAAGAGGGACCTTTTATTAAAGGTCCGAGTGACCCGGTTCTCACCACAAGGTCGTCGGACCGCCATTTATATGCCTATTGTGTGCAATACGAGAAGAATCGCCTTTTGTGTATATTCAATGTCAGAAGTGTGATTTAATAATGTCCGATATTGTAAGGTAGATGTTGATAAAACTCAATGCTGTATGCATAAAATGATATAAAATACTTTGAGAAAACTTATTAAAAAGTAATTTTTTTGGTACACCGCATTATTATTTTATTTCTAAAACTCCTAAAATACATACAAACATAAACTCACGCCTTTTCCCGGAAGGGGTAGGCAGGAGTGAAACTAGGACACCCACATTTTGCCTTGTATGTTCCGTCCCGCGATGTGATAAGGGGCGAGCCTATCGTCATATCGGGCACGAATTCCTGACTCCGGGCTGACAATGAATAAAAAATCCAATATCAATTTGCCCCACCCAGGATTCCAACCCGAGACTTCAACTTTGTAACCGTACCGTAGTACAACTAAGCTACCAATGCAGTCATACTTATTTATTGTTTATTTATTTAATAATTTTTTGCACTGTACAGAAATACTCTGAAGATATTTCACAATAAAAATACTTAGGAACATACATGAAATACTTATATATTAATTTTATTTAAAATAATTATGCAAGTTTCAATTAAATCTGAAAACGTGACAGCGATGCTTAAAGTGCAACAATTTGCAGAAACTAATAGCGGGTCGTAGCACTCACGTAGACTTACCGGCGCGTAGCAGCTTTGTCTACGACGTAGCACGTCGTAGCTTTTATTTGTTATTTGTGAGAAAGATATTTATGTGAAAAGTAGCTGTTCAGTAGAAATAACTTGTTATTAATGTAGTTTTTCAAGAAACAGAAGGTTTTAAAATGATATTTGTTGTAAAATGACATGTTTTCTATTTAATGGGTTCTTAAATGTGTAGTTAAAATGGTTTGACATGGCATGATTTACAGTTGAGTTTCGATATTTTTTCTGTAAAGGATTGTTGGTTGTAAAGAAGTCCAGTTCACGATAATTATAGTCTGTTACAATATAGTATCCTTAACTTAGACTAACATTATTTTAAAGATTTCATGAATAATGCTATATACCGGGTGATATAGACAGTCTTTTACGTAACCCACAAGTTTCTTACAAATTAAAAAAAAAAACTTTTATTATTTTTTGTCAAAACTCCCAATTTATATTTTCTTTCAAGCTTTGTAATTGCACAATATTACCTGGTGTATTTAGCAACACGTAGTTTAAATTGAATACAATAAATAAATATCACACTATTTCTAAATTGCAACGCATTTGCAACAAAATGTCTAAGCTTAAAATAGCTATTCATCCAAAAATTGTTTGTTCGCAATACAAAATAATTCTAAAAATACCCACAGCTAAAACGACATTAATTATTTGTTCTATCTGTGACTCTCAGACGCGAACAATTTACACAGATAATTGTTCTACACATTAATTTTGTAAACTTCGTAAATTATGTTACGTCAAAGAGTAGATACAAAGAGACGCGTCAGGACTAATCGTCAAGATGAATGATAAATTGCCTAGTAAAAGAAAAGTCGCGCGACGTAGCGAAAAGTTTGGCGTGAAAAAGCTTTATGATCTTTCACGAAACATTTAATAACCGTTAGGGGTTGTCGTTGTATTTTGTTTCAAAGGCGATTTGGTAAGCTGGCATTTAAGTTTGAAAATATTAAAAATATTTTTTTACTTAGCAACTACGAGTATAAAAATATATTTTTTAATTCTATTATTTCATTTCTGGGTAAATGCTTCACTTTCTCCTTTAAGTTGTCTCATTAAAAATATATCTATTCAAATTTAGTAATATTTATTGTTTCTTGTTTACCTTATTACACAAATATTATTTAGAATTTAAGGATTATACTAAATGTTTCTAATCTATGTTTTTACTGGAAATGATGGCAAAACTCCCTTTATATTATTTCTGATTTCATTTTTGCACATAGTATTTTAACACTTGCTGACCATAATGTATTGATATAGTTAAAAATATAAGGGCACTTTCTCTCTTAACAAAGTACAACAGTTTATTTGTAACATCACAAACGAAAAACATTATTTTCACAATACAATGTCTTCGGTAAAATATTCCTCTGGGCATCCTTAAGTTTTCAATGAACAAATAGTTTCTGTTTTATCACATAAAGTTTGTACATTATCAAATTTGGACACTTTGTAGAACATCGTGGGCGCGACACTTGAGGCCAGACGAGAATAACAAACTTTAAAAAACTCTTTCATCTCTTGATTTTTAATCTGTTCTGTTTGTCATGTATTTTAATTAAAAAACTTTGTGTTACGAGTATATAACTTTTAATTTTATGCCTCCTTCATTGTACTATGGTATCATTACAAGGCTGAGGTCTCGGGGTCAAATCCCATGTCGGACAAAGTGATATTGGATTTTTCTTTTCATTATCAGCCCGGATTCAGAAATTTGTTTCTGATATAGCGATAGGCTCGCTCTTTGTCACATTACGATGGAATATACAAGACGAAATGTGGGTGTCCTGTAGGCATATCTACCTACCTAGTTTGTGTATGTATGTATATTTTTCGACTATCTTATCACTAATATATACTTGAAAGGAATAAAATCAAACTGACGAGCAATTTCGTGAAATAGTATAGTAGGCATAAGATAATTTTATTTTACCCGTGGATATTCTATTTAGATTACAAGGGATGCCTTAAAACATACATGGTAATAGTTCCGCCTTTGATCAAACAAATAAAGACTGTTTAGATATTCTTCAATATATTTTCATCTTATATAAAATACATCTTTAATTTGTATGTCTTCCGTCGTATTAGAGAACTGCCCTACTATTCCGTCCTTCCGTTCACATTCACTACACGTTCCATATAGTGATATGGAAATAAGTGTATTTATCTAAAGTTTCATTCTACTCATCTTTCTTCATAACAATAAAATGTGCATTGTAACCACCTACTTATGCCATTGTTAAAATAGTGAAGAATGTAGTTCTGACGTCATTAACGTGAGAGACGCTTGCGTATTTTTACAATAGGGACACTGATTGCGACCGCGACACTTTGAAACGCATTCACACGCTGTTGAACATGTAAAAATATTCATTCAAACTATTTAAAGTACTTTTAGACTTTAGACGTGTTGAATAATTGTAGTTTTATGTGTTTTTTTAGTGAAATCCTTTCTTATATGATAAAATTTATTATTTATTTATTTATTTTAAATCTTTATTGTACACATAAAAAAAATACAACATACAGAAACAAAAAAATATAAAAAGTACAAATGGCGGTCTTATCGCTTAAAGCAATGTCTTACAGACAACCATGGGATGGATTTAAAAGAAGGAAAAAGAGAGGGCAGTGTAAAATAAATAATTAAAAGTGAGGAAACTAGATAAAACTCATACTATCTATATATATAATCTAAACATAAAAATACACCAAAATAACATACATACATACATACATAATAAAAAGCATAAATACATACATATATAATACTACAAACATATATATAAATATGTCGGAGATTGGAAAGCGGAGCGTCAAATCTGAATTGATTTGGGCGTATTCGGATACGAGGGTAGGCGACACTAAGGTTGGCAGCTGACGGTAGTAAATGTCATTTGATGCGAATATAAGCGCACGTGGAGCTGTCAACGGACTTCTTTTGGAGAGAGACACAGCGGAGGAAACAAGTGTGGCCAACCTACGTCCGACTTCGCCGCGTTCCGAAAACTATCCATTTTCATCCGGGCTGTGTGTGCATATTTCGATTGTGAAGTGAATTAATTAGTTTCATTAAAATCTATTGAGTGCATACCGAACCTTATTTTCTTGAAATACGATGGCTGATGAGCAGAGAGCCGAAGAACGCCCACATTCCCCCACGTTCCCTACGTTATCAGAATTGGGATGCAACCGAGAAGAAAATCGACGCGAAGCACGTGGTACCGAAGATACAAAATGGCGCCTACTTATGGAGCAGCAAAACCGCAACTTTATGGTGTTGATCGAAGCAATGAAAGCGCCGTCTACTAGCAAGGACATCTGGCTACCTGAGTTCAACCCAGATAAAGACAATGTGGATGCTCGCGCATGGATTACAACCGCGGACATGTGCATCACGGATCCAGAGCTGCAAGGCGCTTCGCTCATGATGGCCTTGAGTCGTGCGCTTAAGGGACAAGCTTCGGCGTGGCTGTCGCAAGTGTCATTTCATGGAATGACCTGGACCAACTTCAAGGATTTGTTCACTGCCAGGTATGAGAGTGCTGAAACTCCTGCTGCATTTTTAATTAATTTAAACAGCGGTAGACCAAAAGAGAACGAGTGTTTAGCCTCTTACGCAGCCACATTGATGTCATCTATTATGTCAAAGTGGAAAAATCTCTCAGTTGAACAAATTGCTGTATCCACTATCCTAGCACATATTTCTCAATTTGAGCCTCGCGTGCAGCGACTCTCCTTCACGGAAAATATTACTACTAGAAACCGTCTGCAACAAGAACTTAAAGCTGCCTCGTTTTTGAAACGGAAATCATCCTACCCACATGATCACATCCATGATTTGAAACGATCTCGTTTTGCTCCTGATACCCCTGCTGCGAAGTGCTACATTTGTGGCAAAGCGGGTCACAAAGCGGTACAATGTCGCTCAAGGATTGGAGCAAAGAGTCAAGACACGAAACCAAAGTCACCAGTTGCTGACATCGCGCCTAGGAAGACTTCTTCTGCTGCTTCTGTTACCTGTTTCAGCTGCAGTGCCACAGGTCACTATGCGAAAAACTGTCCACGGCGGGGCAATAAGGAGGACAACATCAGCAGCATGGCTGGGCCTTCGCAAGAGAAGCGAGTCAACGTGTGCGTTGTCAACGCGCCTGGAGGGATGCTTCGACATGCTGGTGAGCGGTTTAATTTTACTTACGATTCTGGTGCCGAGTGCTCGCTAATGAGAGAGTCTATAGCTTGTAAATTTCATGGAAAACGTTTTAATAATGTTGTTGTAATGTCTGGTATAGGCAAAAACACTATTAGCAGTAGGTTACAAATTGTATCGCAGATTGAAATCAATGATATCTCGGTAGAGGTCGTTTTTCATGTCTTACCTGATCACCATTTACACTATGACATCATGATAGGACGTGAAGTACTAACATTAGGTATAGCCGTACATATGACATATGACAAACTGACTTTTTATCGCCCCAACATTGTTAACGTTTGCGAATCTAAATCTCATATTGACTTCAATTCCCTTGACACTGACGTACCCCCAGAATTTAGAAGTGAATTGATAGAGCTCTTGAAGTCTTTTAAAAGCTTTTCTACTACTGGAGTACCAGCTACGCGTGCCGACACTGAACCAATGGTTATACGCCTGAAAGACCCTAATAAAACTGTGTACCGACGACCTTATAGGCTGAGCCCAATAGAACGTAGTGTAGTGCGTGATAAAATAAACGAACTGCTTGAAGCAAATATCATCCGACCCAGCTCGTCACCATTCGCCAGTCCTATTCTTCTGGTAAAGAAGAAGGACGGGAGCGACCGAATGTGTGTCGATTATCGTGAACTGAATGATAATACGGTGCCGGATAGGTTTCCTCTTCCCCTCATCTCCGACCAGATTGCCAGATTACATGGTGCACGGTTCTTTTCAATTTTAGATATGGCATCGGGTTTTAATCAAATCCCGATTCACCCAGACTCTATTGAGCGCACATCATTTATAACACCTGATGGCCAATATGAGTATTTGGCTATGCCGTTTGGCCTGCGAAATGCGCCCTCGGTCTTTCAACGTGCTGTCATAAAAGCTTTGGGTAGTCTGACAAGCACATATGTAGTCGTCTATATGGATGACGTCCTAATTATTGCGAACCATCCGAAAGAGGCAATTGAACGATTGAAGGTGGTTCTTCAGATTCTCACCGACAAAGGTTTTTCACTTAATTTCAAAAAGTGTTCCTTTTTGAAGCAAAGAGTAGAATATCTTGGGTTTGAAGTGTTTGAGGGTCAAATTAGGCCTAACCCTAAGAAAATCGAAGCCCTAACCGCTCTACCGCCACCGGAAACTGTCACTCAGTTACGCCAATTTATTGGCTTGGCGTCGTATTTCAGGCAGTTTGTGCCTAAATTTTCACAAGTGATGTCACCTTTATATTCTCTTACTGCTGGAAACGGCAAGCTCGATTGGCAGCCCGAACATGAGGCCATTAGGCGTCAAATAGTGTCAGTTTTAACAAACGAACCTGTTTTGTCCATTTTCGATCCCGATCGTGAAACAGAACTTCACACAGATGCCAGTGCAATCGGTTACGGTGGCGTATTGATTCAAAAGGTTGATGGTGTGCCACACGTAGTAGCTTATTATAGTCGTCGCACCACGTCTGCAGAGTCAAAGTACCACTCTTACGAGTTGGAAACTCTTGCGGTCGTGAATGCAGTGAAACATTTTAGGCATTTTCTGCACGGTCATAAGTTCATCGTCGTTACAGATTGTAGCTCCTTGAAATCCGCTCGTAAGAAACTCGATCTTACCCCGAGGGTCCATAGGTGGTGGGCATTCCTTCAGAGTTTTGATTTCGACGTAGTGTATAGAGAAGGAAAGCGTATGGCTCATGCCGACTTTTTCTCACGTAACCCTCTATCCCCAAACCCCAAAAAAAATTTCGACAAGGTAAAACCTAAGCAGGTACATGCCACTGAAATTACTAAAAACTGGCTTCTTGCCGAACAACAGCGCGATGGCGAAATAATAAAGTTGATTGGTGATCTTAGTCATGGTAACCTTGATGCGGATGTTACTAAAACATATGAGCTACGTTCTGGTACACTATATCGCAAAATACAGCGTAATGGAAAAACTCGTTGCTTATGGTCGTTATACTCGTTGCTTGTTGTTTGGTTCCTAGATCACTGCGTTGGTCTATTGTTCATAGTGTTCATGAAGGGCTGGTACATTTGGGCTGGGAAAAGACGCTTGAAATGATGTACGATTTTTATTGGTTTGAGAATATGTCCAAATTTGTAAGAAAATTCGTAGAAAATTGCGTAACTTGTAAGGTTTCCAAATCAAACTCGGGTAAAGTTCAAGCGGAGTTACACCCCATACCCAAGGTAGCAGTTCCTTGGCACACTGTGCATGTAGATGCCACTGGCAAGCTTAGTGGCGCGAATGATGCGAAGGAGTACGTTTTCGTCTTAATAGACGCATTTACAAAGTACGTCCTTTTGCATCATACTCGCAAAATAGATACTGCCAGCAGCATTAAAGCAGTGAAATACAGTGTTGCCTTATTCGGCGCGCCAACACGGATTATAGCAGATCAGGGTCGTTGTTTTGCAAGTCAAGACTTTCGTGACTACTGTAATTCAGTTAATATTAAATTGCATTTGATCGCAACCGGTAGCTCGCGAGCCAATGGTCAAGTAGAGCGAGTCATGTCGACTCTTAAAAATATGCTTACTGCAGTCGAAACTTCACAAGGCTCTTGGCAGGATGCTCTTCCCGATGTGCAGTTAGCTCTAAATTGCTCGATGAATCGCGTAACCAAATCAAGTCCGTTAGAGTTACTGATAGGTAAGGTAAGCAGACCTCTGGAGGTTATGTTAGCTGAGGATGTAGAACAGGACCTTGACTTGGAGGAGTTGAGATCGAACGCGGTGACTAACATTGACAAACATTCTAACTATGACAAGACTCGATTTGACAAGACGAAGGCTAAAATTGTTCCTTTTTCTTTGGGTGATTATGTCCTATTAAAGAACGAAGAGCGAAATCAAACCAAGCTCGATCCCAAATTTAAGGGACCGTTTAAGGTTATCGAAGTATTGGAAAACGATAGGTACATTTTAAAGGCCATAGATTCAAAGCGTACCTATAAGTACGCCCATGATCGCTTAAGAAAAATGCCTGGCAATGATAATATTTCTGATTCTAGTGATGTGGAAGATGTCGAGTCCAATGACTCTAGCTTAACCGAATGATGAGTTAAATTTAGTGATTCTTTCTGATTAGTGAACAGTAATTGGTATCATTACTAAGCTGGTAATGGAACATATCACTCGATTTAGGTGATGTGTTCGTTGTATTGCTCGTTGAAGGTAGCAGATAGACTAAGAGTCACTCGCAGGAGGTGACATGATTATCGTCACTCGATGGAGGTGGCTTGGTTATCGTCACTCGATGGAAGTGGCAAGGTGATCGTCACTCGATGGAGGTGGCAAGGTTATCGTCACTCGATGGAGGTGGCATGAGTTGCTATCGCTCGATATAGGTGATAGCAACGAGACTTTTCGCTGATTAGCGTTTGTGATGTTATTGATGCTTTTTACTACCTACTATGATACTGTTCACTAATGAGTGAGTTGCTGTTATGGAATTATGTGATGTAATTGAAATAAACTTTATGTTAACCGTTAGTGTTCTGGTTTATTACGAAGCAAACCCTATTCCTTGACTAAAAGATAATCAGGATGAGCCGAGCAGCGAGTTTGAGATATTGCAGAATGTTTTCCCTTTTGCAGGAGCGTCACACAGGGACGTGTGACGTGTCAAGATGGCCGTGTCGGAGATTGGAAAGCGGAGCGTCAAATCTGAATTGATTTGGGCGTATTCGGATACGAGGGTAGGCGACACTAAGGTTGGCAGCTGACGGTAGTAAATGTCATTTGATGCGAATATAAGCGCACGTGGAGCTGTCAACGGACTTCTTTTGGAGAGAGACACAGCGGAGGAAACAAGTGTGGCCAACCTACGTCCGACTTCGCCGCGTTCCGAAAACTATCCATTTTCATCCGGGCTGTGTGTGCATATTTCGATTGTGAAGTGAATTAATTAGTTTCATTAAAATCTATTGAGTGCATACCGAACCTTATTTTCTTGAAATACGATGGCTGATGAGCAGAGAGCCGAAGAACGCCCACATTCCCCCACGTTCCCTACGTTAAATATATAATAAATACAAATTTAAAATTAATTAGAAGTAGGAAATAATATTATCTACTAAAATCTGTTAATTTAGAGAGATAGAGGTAATGTTCTTTGATTTGCCTCTTGAATGAAGACAGCGATTGCGCCTGTCTCACCACAACAGGAAGCGCGTTCCACAATCGAACTGCTTTGACAGTAAAAGACTTGTCCATAAATGTCGTGGTGTGCACAGGCATTCTCAGCTTAAGATTCTCGGACGACCTCAAGGACCTCAAATGTGAGTCATGAAGAAAAATAAATCGTTCTTTAAGATAAGATGGGGTGAGAGGATTGAACAAAATATTGTAAAGAAGACAGAGAATTTATTGTTATAGGTTTTTTAAATTATTTTGTGTTTTAATTTGTTTATAGAAATTAATAGCGAGACTTCATTCGCTTGATCGTAAGCTATACGATCGCTCATGGAGAGTAGCAGAACCAAACAACATTATGAATTACAAGACAATACTTGGCATTCCACTGCGCTCGCCATCCTGAGACATCTGACTCTGGCTACAATGTCCTTCAATCCAAAACACAACAGCGCATTTACACTGCTGTTGAGCGGGATAAAAAGACATTGCGGTTGTACCTACCCAGGCGACCATCACATATCACATATAAGAGACCTACCACCAGCAAAATTGCTTCGAAAGGCAACTTTTTTAATAACACAGAACTATTAACGCAATAATATAATTGGTTTAATTATGCAAATGGCTTGTGCGAGTATTCAATTATTTATTCACAACAATTTGTCATGCGTTATTTAATATGTGTAAAATGTGTGGTGTACTGTATAAATCCATAATACATGAAAATAATCTATATCAGCCCATATACGTCCCACTGCAGGGCACGGGCCTCCTCTACAATCGAGAGTACGATTGAGTTGTGTGCGTGGTGGCCTGTTGGTAAACGGACTAGAGGTGACTGCCAACATGTTCATGAAAATAATATTTTGTGCTTAATCCGGCAGATCATTCGCAAATGATTTTATGTTAATCTATTTCTAATAACTTTGTCGTCTTAAAAATCCCTGATTGAGGGCCAAAACTTCATACACCTTTAAGTTTCTGTATAAGCCCATAGGTATACATCCCACCATAGTGAAAAGGCCTCCTGTACAATCGAGATTACGATTGAAAGGGGTAAGGTCATATAATACACATCGCTGGCCTCGTGCGGGTTGGCGGTTAAAACGTGTGTGAAAGTCTTTAAAAGCTCGCTTATTTAATGAAATACTTCTGTATCTGTTAAGGTATATTTGTATTATTTGCACGCTTTGTGTGACCTTTACAAAAATTGAAAGAAAACACAAAGGAATTTTTGTATTTGTTTTTATAACATTAGTTTCTCTAAAGGTTTCTTAAATTTACTCGATTATTACTCATTGAAATAAAGCTATTATTTACGGATTTTATTGCGGATTTGGTTTCATTTTCACCTTTTTTAATTTCTCACTGTATGAGCGAGGGTTAGTCTGCCCGCACGACAAAAACTGCAAAGTAATCGAAACGTCGGAAAGTTGAAAAATGTAAAAGTTAAACCAAATTTTCGATAAAGTTCGTAAATAATAGTTTCATTTGTTTCTTTGTCAGTATTGTGCTGTAAGGTATAGGTAATAATTGAATTTTTACGAAATATTTTGCTGTTAACATTTTAAATAATAGTACATGGTATTTATAGTATATTTAAGTGAGTAGTGGGCTGTTGGTAAACGGACCAGACGTGGCTGCCAACATGTTCACGGTGGACGCGGGTTCGAATCACAGGGCACACCTCTGACTTTTCGGAGTCATGTGTGTATTGATAGTCAATCACCACACACTAAAACGGTGAAGGAAAACATCGTAAGGAAACCTGCATACCATAGCGATTTCTTTCACCTGATAATAAGCGATACGAGCGCTTATGGACAGTAGTAAAACTAAACAATACCAATACTCTCAAAGCAATGCTTGGCATTTTACTTCATTCAAGGTTATTAGATGTTAAATTTCAATATCTTCATATTTAATCTGTCTTCAATATCCTTTAAACCGGGACACAACAGTGCATTCATACTGTTGCTTGTCGGGAGAAATAGACATTGTACTGGTACATATAATTGTGGTATACATATGAGAGACTAGCCTTTTTATTTACTTCGAAAACCTTGAAGTTATTTGTGCTTTTGCCATAAACCTCCAACCTCTAATTTGTCACCTATCTACTGACTAAGCTATCATCCCTTTATATTATAGACTTACAGCTCAATACTCCAACAAATTGAATGAGCAAGTCCCATTACATTACTCACACTGGTAAAGTTAAAGTTGCCCGAATACTTAAACTTATGTTAGCTTCGGATACCTAATGTCCATTTAATCCGCGCAGTAACTTACAGACTCGGACAGTTGGGGCGTCCAACTAGCTCATTTCAAGTTGGCGATAGTTTAGAACCAAATTCAGTGAAGGTTTGACGACACGACCTTAGTTTTAAACAAAATATCTCGTGGGTAATATGCGTTCATAGTGGATTATCACGCACTTTTACGGTGAAAGAAAATATTGAGGAAACATTTTTAAGCAGGAGAAAATTTGTTATTTGGAATCTTTTTGTTCCGGGGTCAGTGGAAACTGTATACCGGCAATAATTAATTTAAATTATAAAAATGTATACCTATATGTTTAAAATATGGAAAATTTACGGCTAATAACAGTATGAGTAGACACAGTATAAATACCACAAAGCTAATAACAAGTATTCACTTATAGAAATAAATGTAATTTAAAAAAATACAAGTATAACCCCTCTTTGGTTAAAGAAACTGTGGCTCAAGCGCCTCCTCGTCACAATAAAGTGGAAAAAAAAGTATTTTAAGTCCACTAATCAGTGCTAGAGTATCATAATCATCAGCCTATTCGCGTCCACTGCTGGACATAGGCCTCTCCTATGGCACGCCACTGGGCTCGATCTTCAGCCCATCGTCTCCAACCGCTACCAGCCATCTTTCGGATATCATCATTCCACCTTGTTGGAGGGCGTACTACACTACGCTTACGTGCTAGGATATGTTTATTCACAATAAGCAATTAGGCACAATTATGCCAGCCTCTTCTAAGTCAGATCTACCGTAGCTAAGTTTAGACATTTTTATCGTACTATGCGGGTTTCTTCACCAAGAATTATGTTGAAACGTTGCCTCAGAGGATTTCGTTCACATTCTTCATACAAATAATTTAGTTGAATATATTTTTTTCTCTCCAAACAAAGTTTAGAAATAGCTGAAACATAGCGTCATTACCAACCGAGCGTCATTACCAAGGAGTCACGTGCCCCGCATCATTCTTACGTGGATGTTTCTAAATACGTGTTCTGTGGTGAAATGGCTACCAGCATACAATATTAGTTTGTTACTTTCTTACGAGAAAAGCTCATTGTTCAGGAAAATATTTAGAGAATAAAAAAAAATATGTAACAATCGCTTAAACTAGACTGCATAGTAAGCTCTTACCTATATAGTGTATCTGTGGTTAGCTCAATCAAGTCATTAGTCTTGGTACTAGATCTAAAAAGATTTTTTGGTCTGATAAACAAACCTAAAATAAATACTCGTGTGACATGAAAATATTGTCTCGGTTTGACGTTTAAATATCTGCGCCACAGAGGCTGTCAAAAATAAGTACCTATCACACCCTTGACGCTTGTCCCATTGAAGGGATAGATAGACATGCCGTTAGTTCCACAGTTCATTTTTATCATCATCATCGTCACTCTCTCAGCCGCAGGAAGTGCATTGCTTGCTTGATCTCCACATCGGCCTGTTGGAAGCGGCGTGCAGCCAGCGACTTCCTGCAACTTTAGCCAGGTCGATAATTAAGTGAAAAAAATATATTTAGATATATTTCTATATATCGCAATGAAAAACGTCATAAAATAATAAAAATAAAAACAGGAGCGGTTACGGGGCAAGATTTCGTTCCCAATAAAATTTACAACAAAAATTCCGGTAAGGACGAAAATTCATTCTAAATTCCACAAGATACAGATTGAAAAAAAGGCTAGAGTTTTTTTATTTCATATAATTTTTACCTACAAAGGGATTGAATCTTATCACAATCGCTATAAAATCCAAATATAATAATGGAAAACATCTGTCACTTACAATTACACCTACCTAACCCCTCCAGTACAACTTTGAACATTCCGAGTTCGCAAAACAAGTACTAAGCAAATTAGATTACGATCTCATGTCGGAGTAACGGTGAGAGGGAATTTAATAATTTATTTATCAGAAACACGGGTCGAGACCATGTAAATAGCTAAATGGCGTCGAGAAGTGTCGCTTGGAATCTAATAACAGAATTCAAAGGACGCTTTCTTCGATGGAAATTCTCGCCTCGTTTCTTGTGATACAATTGTCTTTTTGAAATGTGATGTTATGTAAGGATTTTTTGTGTTGTTTTTATGAGATGTAATGTTGAACGATAAAATATATACTGGGTATCAAGACTGCTACCGAAAACGAAGCCGGGTGGTAGTTTTAGTGGCTACAAACACTTTGCAATTAAAAATTTCGCATATAAACGCGAAAATTATTTTTTATGATTTTTTAAATATCGTCATTTTTGGGTGGTAAATCCATAGTTTTTGCTAAAATAATAATTTAAACTCTTTTATACCTTAGAGTATTTATAAATAAAAGGGTATAATAATACTATTATTTTAGGAAAAAATGTATTTACCACCCTAATATGGCCATAGGAAAAAAAAAATATCGTTTTTTTTGGAACTTTTTCTGTTGCCTTGTGTCTGAAGTCGCTTAAACTACCACCCGGCTTCATTTTCGGTAGCAGTCTTGATATACCCTGTATATATACTCCCCTCCTCCGGGCCTCCTCCACAATAGACAGTATGATTGAAAGTGGTTAGGCCTTATATTCCACCACGCTGGCCTAGTAAGGGTTGGCGATCTTTACATACCATAGAAATTCAAACAAATCGCTATGTATATAGAGCGTGGTGCTTGACTATCAATACACACATGACTCTGAAAAATCAGAGTTGTGACCTGGAATTCGAATATGCCACCAACGTGAACATGTTGGCAGTTTAGTGCGTTTACCAACAGGCTACCAAGCCCTTCGACGTAAGCTTATGTAAATATAATTTATGTAATGTAAAAAGGTAAGAAAACCATCTTCGGGGTAACTAGTAAAAAATAATCTAAACATAAAGTGTTACAGAGACCTCACACCCACCACTGAAACTCCTGTCAGCCAGGATCACACAAATAATTGACACCGAGCTCCGGAGCTCGGCGAGTCTCTCAAGGACACTGGCTTGTCTTTAACCTGCATCAAAATTAATCATAAAGAAAAACAAATAGAAATTGGAAACAAATAATTGTCCACTTCCCAGCAGCAAAGCGGGTGACACAGTATTGCGATTGACAAAACATGAAATGTTAACATAAATACAGATTTCAATTCTCAATTCTGTACAATTTTCAAACATTTGCATCGGCGAAACTAAAAGCGAATAAAATCCCGAAAGCCAGGGACAAAGCGGGCTCGTTCACAAAATTCTAATAAAAATGCAAATTGTTACGGTTATGACCGCTGTTAGGCTGTTTGTTTAGTGCTGTAATGATCTTTGATGGTGGGTTTTAATTAAAACTTATTTAAATTGTCCACTTATAGTAACAAATTGGTGGGGAGAAACCATATTTAAGACTTAATTTAAAAGGCAAAACGTATTCTGCAGACAAACTGTTTGTACAGTACAATTTTACAGGACACTACAGTAATTCATAACAATACACCTCAACCTCCGTGGCGCAGTTGGTTAGACGCCGCCTGTGAAACGAGAGGCCGCGGGTTCGATCCCCGCACCGAGAGAAATGTTTGTGCGGCCCACAAACATTTCTTCCGGGTCTGGGTGTTAGTGAGACCGAAAAAGTCTCTCGTAGTTCCTGATACCCATGGCACAAGACTCGATCTTAGTGTGGGGTCAGGACTATGTATGTGACTGTTGGGTGTTATTTATTTATTTATAAGTTTATCCTTTTGTTAAATAAATAACGATTGCCTCGGTGGAGTAGTTCTAAGATAGTATTACAAAGCAGAGGTCAAGGGGTTCAAATCGCGGGTCGGGCAAAAATATTGAAATTTTTCTATTCATTATCAGCCCGGAGTCAGGAGTTTGTGCCCGATATGGCGATAGGTTATCACATCGTGGGGACGGTTCTACAAGGCGGTGGGTGTCCCGGTTGCACCTACCCTTTCTGGCGTGAGTTTATATAAATGTATGTATCTTAAATAAATAAATATCAAAAAGTGGGCATATAGATCTTGTCTCCTTTTTATTTTGACTTGGAGAAGTGATTTCAATTCAAATATATTATTATTCCTATACACAATTTTCACTCCTTTTCACGGAAATTAAATCTTAATTTGTACGAAATACATTTAAATTTTTTTTTTCTTAAACGGTGAAGGAACACATCGTGAGGAAACCTGCATACCATAGCGATTTATAACAATTTCTATAGTATGTAAGTCCACCAAACCGCAATAGGCCAGCGTGGTGGATTATATGGCCTAACCACTCTCAATCGTATTCTCGATTGTAGAGTAGGCCCGTGCCCTGCAGTGGGACGTATATGGGCAGATACAGATACAGATTTATTTTCTTCTACTTATCAATTACCAAGCTAAAATATGTAGGTTTTGTTTAATAAAACAAGACAAAAGAAATTTGTCGTCACCGATATAATATTTGAACGGTACTTCACTTAATATAAGTTATAGTTCTTTTGCCAAAAAAATATTTTATAAAAATTAAGGGTTCACAGGGTGACACACCGAATCCTTTCAACACCCCGTCAATAAGCGAAAGTTTCCTAACTTAGAAAGTCCCTCGTCAAACTTGTCATCATTTATTTGAGGCGGACGTTAAGCACAAAATTTTCCAACGATGGAAAATACACTTTCACTCCCTAGATTTACGGTTCAGATTATGTTGTGTCGTTTGCTGTATTAGGCGATTTTGTAATGTTTTGTAATGAGTCAGTGCTATTTATATTTAGTGTTACATTTATGCTGACAAAAATGTTGGCAGGTCGATCATAATAAATAATGTTTTTAGCTCACTTTTGGATCATCAATAAAATGACGAAGTTATGGTCATTATCACTACTTTCCCCTTTGTATTGACTTTTTTTACTCCTTCTAGCTTGATCCTAAAACCCTGTGAATTCTCCTGCCATTATCTAGATATTTTGTGTGTGTATATTTCCACAGCTCTGACTTTTCGGAGTCATGTGTGTATTGATAGTCAATCACCATGCATTACAACGATGAAGGAAAACATCGTGAGGAAACTTGCATACCATAGAGATTTGTAAGAATTTCTATGGTATGTAGAGTCCGTAAACGTCTAACCATTCTCAATCGTACTCTCGATTGCAGAGGAGGCCCGTGCCCTGCAGTGGAACATATGTGGGCTGATACAGTACAGTATACAGACACCATAAATACCAAAATATTATCTTCCAAAAAAAAAAACTAACAAGAAAATAATTTCCCTACGTGACATAAATCAAAAATATAATTTTCCTATACCATCCAACGAGCGAAACCCATAAAGTAACTTTAATTAATTTCAAACCTTACAAAATCTTTTATATGTCACTTCATAAAAAATCTGAGGACGACGGAAATAAGTAATTCATTACGGAAGCTAATTAGGTCATGTTACAAAGGATCCAATTTATCATTGGTGATCAATATTTCAATATCTGCGAGGGTTTTATACTCAAGGCTGTACTTGTACTTATTTCGCGGCATCGCTGATATAAAGTATTTCTTTTTTTAACTGACTTCAAAAAAGGAGGAGGTTCTCAATTCGACTGTATGTTGCTTTTTCTTCATTTGGTATTGGCTGTCGCCCATGCCTTTGTTTGCTCGGTTTAATATTGTTTCTGTGTGTTTTTAATTTCAATTTCAAAATGAAAAAAAAATATACACTAGTACTGAAAGCATAGCTGTTATGAAAGTAATCTTTGTTGGAAATTAAAAATGTTGATCTCTGATATGCGAGAGGCCGCCCGGATAGGTACCACTGCTATGCCCATTTCTTCCGACAAAGAGTAGTGTAAATGCACTGTTGCGTTCCGGTTTAAAGGACATTGTAGAAGAACTATTGGACATATTGAGACTTAATATCTTATGTTAGTAACTCAGGATGGCGAGCGCAGTGGATTGCTGCTGTGTAATTCAAGGTGTTGTTTGACGAATTGAGAACCTCATTTTTTTGAAGTCGGTTAATAATGGCTGGTCTAGGCTGTAACCGATGGGTGTCCTACTCGGCTTATCCTATGATGTGGTGCAACACAAAGCTGATTTTAGGTGGATACCCTATGTGATGTAGAAATTTAGTCAACTTTTATTTAATCCATGAACGAAAACACCCTTTTATTTCACTCAAGCTTCATATAAAATTCTAGTTTGTAAATAAAATAAAATTTTATACTGGATAGCAACGGCGGGGTGACTCAAGGTCACTGACCTCTACCCCTCTTATCAAATGAGACCCGTCCCTGCGGCATGTTATGTTTTAAGATATACCAATTGAGTACTATTTTAAGGATATTTTTTTATAGTCGAAATAGCACTGAGTATTGTCACTTTTGTAAAATATGTATATTATACTATATGTAAATTGAGATCTTAGTCGAATCTTAGGCCGAACGGTTTGACGATTTTTAAATAAATGCTTGAGATTATGGGCATAGTTCGTATATGACAAATAATTGTAACATTTACTTATGAAGGTTTATGTAGATCAAACAATCAAAGTCAGTATCGTATATGACAAATAATTGTAACATTTACTTATGAAGGTTTATGTAGATCAAACAATCAAAGTCAGTATCGTATATGACAAATAATTGTAACATTTACTTATGAAGGTTTATGTAGATCAAACAATCAAAGTCAGTATCGTATATGACAAATAATTGTAACATTTACTTATGAAGGTTTATGTAGATCAAACAATCAAAGTCAGTATCGTATATGACAAATAATTGTAACATTTACTTATGAAGGTTTATGTAGATCAAACAATCAAAGTCAGTATCGTATATGACAAATAATTGTAACATTTACTTATGAAGGTTTATGTAGATCAAACAATCAAAGTCAGTATCGTATATGACAAATAATTGTAACATTTACTTATGAAGGTTTATGTAGATCAAACAATCAAAGTCAGTATCGTATATGACAAATAATTGTAACATTTACTTATGAAGGTTTATGTAGATCAAACAATCAAAGTCAGTATCGTATATGACAAATAATTGTAACATTTACTTATGAAGGTTTATGTAGATCAAACAATCAAAGTCAGTATCGTATATGACAAATAATTGTAACATTTACTTATGAAGGTTTATGTAGATCAAACAATCAAAGTCAGTATCGTATATGACAAATAATTGTAACATTTACTTATGAAGGTTTATGTAGATCAAACAATCAAAGTCAGTATCGTATATGACAAATAATTGTAACATTTACTTATGAAGGTTTATGTAGATCAAACAATCAAAGTCAGTATCGTATATGACAAATAATTGTAACATTTACTTATGAAGGTTTATGTAGATCAAACAATCAAAGTCAGTATCGTATATGACAAATAATTGTAACATTTACTTATGAAGGTTTATGTAGATCAAACAATCAAAGTCAGTATCGTATATGACAAATAATTGTAACATTTACTTATGAAGGTTTATGTAGATCAAACAATCAAAGTCAGTATCGTATATGACAAATAATTGTAACATTTACTTATGAAGGTTTATGTAGATCAAACAATCAAAGTCAGTATCGTATATGACAAATAATTGTAACATTTACTTATGAAGGTTTATGTAGATCAAACAATCAAAGTCAGTATCGTATATGACAAATAATTGTAACATTTACTTATGAAGGTTTATGTAGATCAAACAATCAAAGTCAGTATCGTATATGACAAATAATTGTAACATTTACTTATGAAGGTTTATGTAGATCAAACAATCAAAGTCAGTATCGTATATGACAAATAATTGTAACATTTACTTATGAAGGTTTATGTAGATCAAACAATCAAAGTCAGTATCGTATATGACAAATAATTGTAACATTTACTTATGAAGGTTTATGTAGATCAAACAATCAAAGTCAGTATCGTATATGACAAATAATTGTAACATTTACTTATGAAGGTTTATGTAGATCAAACAATCAAAGTCAGTATCGTATATGACAAATAATTGTAACATTTACTTATGAAGGTTTATGTAGATCAAACAATCAAAGTCAGTATCGTAGGACGAATTTCCGTGCTTTCCGGTGTTTCTGCCATACATATTACGGGAATCAAGTGAAACAGCTTATATAATAGGTCCCATTAAATATACCGGGTATATCAAGACTGCTACCGAAAACGAAGCCGGGTGATAGTTTTAGTGGCTACAAACACAATGCAATTAAAAATTTCGCATAGAAACGCGACAATTATTTTTTATGATTTTTTAAATATCGTCGTTTTTGGGTGGTAACCAATAGTTTTTGCTAAAATAATAATTTAAACTCTTTTATACCTTAGAGTATTTATAAATAAAAGGGCATACACTATTATTTTAGGAAAAAATGTATTTACCACCCAAATATGGCCATAGGAAAAAAAATAACAAAAAAAAAATGACGCTTATTTTTGCAACTTTTCTGTTGCATTGTGTCTGAAGTCGCTTAAACTACCACCTGGCTTCGTTTTCGGTAGCAGTCTTGATATACCCTGTATTAATGGTTTGGTTCGTGGCGCATTACAGCTTGCTTCTCTGGCAGTAAAAGTCTTTATCAGGGGTAATTTACCTCTTTAGTCCATTGATTTATCATCCGCTTTGCTATGGTCAGAAATGGACAAAAAAAAACCAACTACTCTTATTATTTAACATAGATACATAAACTCACGCCTGTTTCCCAGAAAGGGTAGGCAGAAGTGCCAGGAGACCAACTTTTCGCCCTGTAAGTTTCGTCCCATGATGTCATAGGGGGCGAGCTTATCGCCATATCGGGCACACATTCCTCACTCCGGACTCATAATTAAAAGAAAAATCCAATATAACTTTGCCAGACCCAGGATTCGAACCCGAGACCTCAGCTTTGTAACCGTACCGTAATACAACTACGCCACCGAGACACCTATTATTTAACCTTATGATTAATTTCGTTGCGGGTTAAAGACAAGTTAGACATTCCCAGAGACTCGCCGATGTTTACAAAAACTGAAGTACCCGACATGGAAATCGAACCCACGATCTTCTGGTTCACAGTCTGTACAGCCACTAAGCCAATACGGCAACAGAACATTATCCTTCAGTTACCGCAACCGTTAATTGACGCCAGTTTCACACCTACAAATAATTACAGACATCTCAAGACTTAAGAACAAAAAATAACAAAAGAACACTTAGAACAATGTCGGCCAATGCAATTAGGTCTCCGTTTATTGTTTTAAATTGCATTTCCCGTACCTTATACAACTTAGCAGCGGTTTTCACGACCAAAGTGTTTTCTTATTTAATTTTGTTCACGTAGCCTTTACAAAATGCTAAGCATTTGGATGGAAAAGCTAGTTTCAATGATTTTTATTGCCTATGATTCGAGAAGATTACCTATTCAATGTTAAGTTTCAATGCAAAATTACTCTTAATTACAGAGGAAATGTTTAATGTCTGCTGTGTGGTGTCAACTATTTTCTGATTTGTCAAAGAGACATAAACTAACGCCTTTTCCCCAGAACAAATAGACAGAGATGTTATTAGGACACCCACGTTTCGCCTTGTGTGTCCATCCCACTGCGAACTTGTAAATTATGTAATAATCACTACGAGTACATTGTAAACTGGTTTTGAAAAGAGCAATACTAGAGTTTGTCCGTTCTTCTCTAGTGAAAACTATTTTCCGAACCGGTGGTATATCAAAAAATGGCTGAATCTAAACGATGTTGAACATGTTAATGGATTCAATAAATTTATTTTCATTTCTTTTTCATTTTCACTACGATTGAAAGTTCGTTAGGTAGAAAAATATTTTCCTTAACCTCGATTTAAAGCTATTTCTGCATCAGTGTTGGATTTCACTGTCATCCATCATGAAATGTAGCCTCGGGCGTGCTTTGAAATATTTTTTTATCATCGTTATATTTCATATATTTTATGTTCAATAAAATATAACACACTAAAATATAATTAAGTTCAGAGATTTTATCGCTGTGGTGATTTAATTTTATATTTGCGACCTTTCGAAGACTTTAGAAATTTCGTGGTCACGAGGCAAACTGAGTTAGTTATCTGCAAAGTTAGTGTTGGAAAGCATAATATCATTTTTATCGTAATTTGCGACTAGTTCAGTAATAAGTTATTTATTAAGATATATAAACTTGGTAATTGATGTACTGTTCGATGAAGCCTTTTAAAGTTTCTTATATTATAAAAAGTAAAACAGATTTATCTTTTTCCAAGAACGTAAAACAACAATCGTGTTCGTAATAAATTAAAGCATCTTTTGTTCCCCAAAACTTTGAATTGTATAAATATATCTCGAAATTGCAATAACAAAGTTTATTTTTGTTTGAAAACAATTCACTGCCTTATATCTTCCATGAAATGTTTTGCTCTTAAGTTTTATAATTAAGTTAATATTTTCTTTGGACTTTGAAATTGTGTTTTAATCGCTTGAGTATTTCCGTTTTGTATGCCTTCTTGTTATTTCGGCCTTATCATAGACAATTGATAATTTTATTAAATTTATTAAACGATTTTTAAAACACAACTAAGTTTAGTTATCGAATCGTTTTTTCCTTTCGAACAACTTTTGAATACCATTTGTGCGAAAATAACAAAACATCGATACCTACAATAGTTTTAAAATCGTCTATTAATAACGCTATTATCGTGATTTATCGTGAGTGAGATTAGAAAACCCAAAAACAAGTGGTTGAATATTTATGAACGCTAAGATGACGTCCATTGGACTTTATGGAGAAAAAATGTCAACGTGATGTCGTTAGTCATAGAGACGGTACATACCCAAGGGTCTCATGTATCAAGCTCGGCCTATTTATATCCGATTCACCCGGAAATCGCTATCCCTAAAGGTTTAATACGCTAATAAGGTATTTGACTCCAATTTTTTTATTGTATTTATACAAACGTGTCAATAGCTATGGAAATAAGAAAGAAATTTATAAACCCATTCAGAATGAAACAAGTTAGATTTTAAATCTTGCAGTGGCAACAGAAAAGAAAAGCAAAACAAAGATAGTGACGTCATTAGGGTTATTATACATTAAAGTGTGTGCGTGTGAAAGAGACAGCAAGACACCCCCACTCCACCACTAATTTTTAATTTTAAATATTAATTTTTGCCTCATGTTACAAGCTACTTTAATACTTTTTTGACAGCAAGGCTTTATTTTTAACGTATTTGTGTTTGTAAGTGAAATAATACCAAAAAAAGATAATAGTCGAATACACTATTCTAAGTTTAGTCGTTCTTCAATATATCTAATAACCCATATTGTATTTTTTTATAATGGCCCGGCATAGTGGCGGCATTAAACCTGATGGTAATCGCTAATGCCGCCCAGGCAGAGTGTCCATTGGCATCGGACTGCAGTCCCATGCCAATGGAAACAATTATGCCGGCCTGCTAAGGTGCCTCTTCACACTACGGCGGAAGGACCCAGGATTGTAGGAAGGAGGGAACACGTGAGAAGGCAAACAATTCCACAGCCTGACGGTGTGGCATAAAAAAGAATTTGAGAACCGTTTGGTTCGCGCCGGGATGGTGTGGACCGTCAAGCCATGGCTTCGCAAGCCAGCGTTGCGCGTTGCATTATTTTTAATTTACGCCACATCGATGAATAAGTACTGCATCAACCACATATAAGCGTGATTTTTTTATTTATTTATACAACATTGTATAATATTCGCTAAAGTTTCTTGCCCGTTTTTCTCTGGCGAAAACAGCTTCGTGAACCGGGTGGTAGTGGAAAAAAAGTGACTGAATCTAAATAATGTATGACATTTTATGGATTCAATTAATATTTTCATTTCATTTAATTCAAATAAGTTGACAAGGATATATGTATTTTACTGGTGGTAGGTCTCTCATATGTGAGAGGCCATCTGGGTAGGTACCACCGCAATGTCTATTTCTCCCGTGAAACAACACTACGTAAGTGCAGTGTTGTGTTTCGGATTGAAGGACATTGTAGCCAGAGTAACTACTGGACATATTGAGACTTAACATCTTATGTCTCAGGATGACGAGCGCAGTGGAATGTTGCTACTGTATATGAGCGGTCGTATCGCTTACCATCAGGCGAACGGCTTGCTCGTCTCGTCATTCATAGCAATAAAAAAAAATGTAAGTGCTACATTCGATGATCTTATCGCAAAAAGACTATCTCTTCCAGACAACCTTTAGATGAACTACATTGATAAGAACTATGTTAGAAATTATGAAAGTAAGTTAAGTAATTCATAAGTCTACCTTTGTGTATGCGAAATGAAGCGAAGCAGATTTATTTCACATGATGATGGAAAAAATGGTGCATATGTAATTTAAAAATAAGTATTAACTACATATTTTGAAAAAAAAAAAAACCTATTAGTTACGTATTTTTTCGTGGATTTGGTTTAACTTTACATTCTTATCCTTCCTGACGTTTCGATTACTTTAGAGTTTTCGTGGTCATGGTGCATTTTTGTAATTGAAATCTAAGAAACTATTATGCAAATCAGTACGGACTGAACATTGTGATCTATACAATACTTGCTTTTTCTTCTTATTTATTTGTAAAACGAGCTAATCTACCGGCAGAAGCGATCGAGAATGAGCAGTATGACTGCGCTGCGATTTCACATTCCATTTGCTCAGTAGATAGCCTCAATAAATCGAGCTTGCTTCCTGCAGAAAAATAAAACAACATTGATTGTCGACATTCTGTTTCAAGTCAATTCGGTGCAGCACAATAGGTTTTATACGACGACCATCAAAAACTAAAAGTAAATGGAGATGGGCCAGAAATGTATTGACCTTGGGCCATGTGTAGTACATTACACCAAATATACTTAGTGAAATTCGTATTCGCTTTCTGTATGAAATACTATTATACGTTGCATATTAGCTTTATACAAAAATAAATACCAGGCCAAGAACAGCAACACTACAAGGGGACAATATGGCGTCCTGAAACGGCATGTTTGACAACCGATGTCAAAACTTGACATTTATGAAATATGAAGTCGTACTTCGTTTTCCTATAAATCAAATATTATTTTTAGTTGTCTGTGCTATAAATTACTGTACTCTATATAACTCATAAATGTTTTTACGTCAACGGAATTAGTATCATACTTTATTGATCATCTAATATAATATAACATAATGTCTATACAATAAATTGCAACAAGTCTGCCAGAATCTCGTCATGTTTATAGTTATTTAATATTTAGAAAGCGTACCTATATCTGGCCGTAAGTGCGGTGCATAATACCTGCTAAACAACCTATTTAAATGAGTCCGCCAACCCGCACTAGGCCAGCGTGGTGGACTATATGGCCTAACCACTCTCAATCGTACTGTCGATTGTAGAGGAGGCCCGTGTCCTGCAGTGGGACGTATATGGGCTGCTACTAACCTATTTAAATAATCCACAATAAAAATCTGCTAGGCATGAGATACAGCATGGCACAGACTGATCACTTGTCGCGACTGCTAGCATATGAATACATAATCATTTTATTATTATGAATATGCACTTAATAAGCTCTTAGTTATTTTAGTCCATACAAATGAATACGCTATAAAAATGGAATCGAATCTAATAGCAGCCATGTTTATTTCTATAACTTAATAATAACATAATAATAATAATAACACCCAACAGTCACATACATAGTCCTGACCCCACATTAAGATCGAGTCTTGTGTCGTGGGTATCAGGAACTACGAGAGACTTTTCGGTCTCACAAACACCCAGACCCGAGAGAAATATTTGTGGGCCGCACAAACATTTCTCTCGGTGCGGGGATCGAACCCGCGGCCTCTCGTTTCACAGGCGGCGTCTAACCGCCTGCGCCACGAAGGCTGTCATTAATGTCTAGTAAAAGAACTTACTAGCAATTATTTCTGTACAAGCTAACATTTTAAACATTATATTTGGTCTACCCCTAGAAGTCTAATATACTTTGGTATATTAGACTTCTGCATACTTAAAAATAATATTATCCTAAGGTCTAAGATATTATTTTTCAAATAATGTATTTGACATTTATTCTAACTGGTTATTTATATAAGGAAATAGTAGGATTAATTGATGAAAGAAAACTAAAATCAAACAAAACTTGAGGACAACAAAGTAAAACTAGATCTTGCTTTATATTTTTTATTTATATTCACCTAAAAATAATCTCCAGTCAAAACATCTAGGAACAATGCCGGTGCTCCCATATTGTACTACTGCCTAGCCCAACCTAAAGGCTAAATACCACAGTATGATCATGGTATGAGTACAGCAACCCACTGTCCGGTGTCCAGCTATATTCCTTTCAACATGAAGCACTTGTGGGTGTTATATATGTCCAAAAGAATCGAGATTGATACAATCTTCTTACGGCGGAGTTGGAATAAAATCTTGCTCATTGTCTACAGCTTGATTTATTTGCAGCCAGCAGTTTGTACAGATAATTGCTTGTTCTGATAACTAAAACAAAATAAAAAAGATTTAATATTGAAGATATCGAAGAATTATGATGAATAAATAACTCTTTGCAGTCACATGTGTTCCCTCCTTCCTATGATCCCAGGTCTTTCCGCTATAATTTAAAGAGGCATCTTAGCAGGCCGGCCGGATAATTGTATCAAATGTCTTGGGACAGTCGTCTGATGCCATTAGATATTCTGCCTGGACGGCATTTGTGCTTACCATCAGACATAGTGTTGTTATTATGGAAATAATAATAATATAATATATTATACATAACACAAGATCATCTGAGTATCCAGAGCGAAATAAAAGAAAATGTAATTCATTTAACAATTTAAACAACAATATATAAAATATCACTTCTTACATATTTATGTACTAGTAGACTTGTCCTGTGGACACAATGCAATTCAGCTCTAACATGAATACTTTTGTAATACTCCTTACTTTATACTGACCTTGATTAATTTGCATAAAACATACATTTCCCAAGTTTATGAAGAAAAAAGAAAATAGAATACTTACTTCTTGTTCTGCCATTTCAGCAATAAAACGTCTTGAAATACTCTACACGAGAGTGAATTGGCATCCCATGTAGTTACTAAGATTCTGTTCAATGATAGAAACCATTTCATATAAACAATTGCAGAAGTGCAATTCAAGCAAAGCGCCACTTTTGATGTACTGAAAAGCAGAATTGTGGGTTAGAAGAGAAATATGAACATAGAAAAACATAAAAGTATTACTTACATGTGGCATTCTAAATAATATACATGTTTACTCACCAAAATACGAACTATTAATTGCGTTTAAACGTCAGGATATATCATCTGCGAGAATCAGAATCCATAAAACAAAGCCAAGTCAACAGAGAAGCAAATACACATTTGCGAAATGTATGCGAATAATAAAAAATAATACAAATAACGGCCACAGAGTTTTGCAATTGCTGTCAAGTTAAATATTTTCGTTCTTAAACTAAAATCATGTAATATAAATAAAATAATAAAAGTGACTTCTTTAACAACATATATCGTCTTTTAAAAAGCAAAGAATATAGAAAAAGAAATATAGACAATAATTAGCATTAGTAGGGGGTTTTTAAAAATAAGACATATTCAAGTTAAAGATAATGGGTTTGCGCATTTTTGAACGAAATGACAATTAGGCATCATGGAGGACAGATTATCGAAGAAAATATTGCTTCTGTACTAAAACAATCACATTTTTCTATAAAGCCCCCCGTTGTCCAAGAAATCTAAATGTATTTTATTTGCATTCCACATTTTTTTTCTAGAATTTGTACTAGACGTACACAATACGGCCCAAAATAAAACATCTCCTTTGACTTTTATAATAATGCTAGCGGCTCGGCCCAGCTTCGCCCGTGTACAAATAGATTTCTGTACAATAATATGTACATATAATACATACAGGGTATCTCAAGACTGCTACCGAAAACGAAGCCGGGTGGTAGTTTTAGTGACTTCAAACACATTGCAACAGAAAATGTTGAAAAAAAGTGACGATTTTTAAAACTACCACCCAGCGTCATTTTCGGTAGCAGTCTCGATATACCCGGTATAAACCTACCTCTTGAATCACTTTATCTATTAAAAAAACCGCATCAAAATCCGTGGCGTAGTTTTAAAGATTTAAGCATGCATAGGGACATAGGGACAGAAAAAGCGACTTTGTTTTATACTATGTAGTGATACCTAATAAGTTAATTTGTAAATATATAAGTACTATGTATCGACTTGTCATATGAGCTATTTAATTGCCTACATGATCAATAAACCAATTTGATTTTATTTTATTTCATTTCATCGTATGAAAGATGCACATCCTTAATTTGATGCTTCTCAATTGCTGATGAAATTGAAAATAAAAAAAAGTATGAATAAATAAATAAATTACACCCAGCAATCACATACAACACCTGTCACAGTCCTGACCCCACACTAAGAGACTTTACTGTCTCACAAACACTCAGACCCGACACAAATTTTGTGATTCACACAAATAGTCTCGATGCGGGGATCGAACCTGCGGCCTCCCGTTTCACAACCTAACCAACTGCGCCACGGGGCTGTCAATTACTTATTTACAGCCGCTGCCAATAAATAATCCCAATACAAAATTTGCCGTTTTAGATTGACAGCTCAATCTTTTTTCTGATACTGTATTGCCAATAATCAATCCCAGTAGTGCAAAAACTATGGCAACATGACTAGAGCCTAATCGAAAAGTAGAAAACAATCCAGATTGACTTCAATCTAATTTTTTCGATTGATTATTGGCATCGGCCGTTAGTCGGATTATCTATACAGAGCATCTTTCTCTTCACATACAAACATTATTTTCCACATGTTTTATTTATCTTTTCTTTACAATCGTATTATGTTTGTTTTGTATGAATTATGTATCGTTTACTCTATTTAATGTTTACTTAGAAAATTAAAGCAAATAACAAACAAAACTAGCAAACAATTTATCAGGATTATAGAATTTCCACCAACAACAACATTTTCGAACCGTTGGTATAGAGGTACCGTTTATGGGCTTTGAGCTAAGTCCCGGGTTCGTATCCAGGTAAAAATATTATGATTATGAGAGTTTTTCAGCTTGAAAATAAAATAGGTTCAACCCGTTGGTATACTGCGAGTGTTTATGAGTTATGAGTTAAGTCTCGGATTCGGATCGAGTTTTGGAAATTAAGCTTTTGGTAGTTTTCTAACTTAATACTAATTATATAGGTTGTTCAAGATTGGAATTTAGGCCCGGTGTGGTTGTGAGCTCAAAAAATGCGTCAGTATTTTTTATGCAAATTTTTTAGTTACTTTCTGTCTGAAGTCACTAAAAGCACCACCTGCCTTCGTTTTCGGTCACAAACTGAACTGAATATACTCGTACAATTTTGTATACAACATTTTCTGTTGCAATGTGTATGAAGTCACTAAAAATACCGCCCGGCTTCGTTTTCGGTAGCAGTCTTGATATACACAGTATGTATAAAAGCTATCGTAACTATGCCCAAGAGATAGAAATTCCATTAATGAAAGTTACCTTACATCTCTACTTACACCTCGAGGATAAAGGCGTTTATATTCCTATGCCTTAAATTGAGATTTTATTAATTTAAGCATCTTTAATTGTTATTAAGTTCGAAGCAAATGAACTCTCGGTATTTCACTCATCTAAGGAATCATAAAATAATGATACTTTTTTCTATTAAAACAAGGAGACCATAAAATAGATAGAAAGGCATTTTAATATTTAATAAAGTTCTCTTAAGTGTCCAAGTAAGACATGGCTATTAAGTCCAAGCGATAAAAAGTAATAATTCGGTACATAAAACATCTTAAGTGTTATTTTAATGTTGATAAATGTGTACATTTTATTAAGTTAATACTTGTTTGAGAAATTGTGGATTTGGGATGTAAAATACACGTTTAATTTATCTGTGACTAGACTTGGTTTGTATCAGCCCACATACATCCCACTGCAGAGCACGGACTTTCTCTACAATCGAGAGTACGATTTAGAGTGGTTAGACCATATTGGGTGGTGGACTTTGTATACCATATACTGGTTTTGAAAAGAGCAACACTAGAGTTTCTTGCCCGTTCTTCTATAGTGAAAACTGCTTTCCGAACCTGATGGCAGGTAAAAAAAATGACTGAATCGAAATAATGTAGAACATCTTAATGTATTCAATAAATTATTTTCATTTAATTTGCACTTCATTTTCATACAAATTCTTATAAATCTCTTTGGTTTGCAGGTTTTCTCACGATTTTTTGCCTTCACCGTTCCAGTAGTAACTAGTAGTTTAATTGAAAAATAAATGTTTATAGCAATTATTTCGAAATGGTTTTTTCTTCCTGTGTTTTCTTTTTCTTCCACATTATGTTCAATTTTGACTGCGATATAAATGTATTATACCTTAGTAAAACCCTTATTGATTTTATTGTAAACCTAAAATGTATCACGACCATTCTTCAAAATTTGGCGAAAAATATTCTTATTCGCCATATTCTTTGATCATAATATTCATAAAATATATTATAGCATCAATATGTTATAAAACTACGCAATGTTAAATACCATAAATTGATTAAAGCCTTCAGAATATGAAAAAATATTGGCCGTTGCATAAAGACATTAAAGAAAACGTGTAGGTGTTGAAAACAGCGGGTATTTTTAAATTTCAGTAGGCGTTTACTGCGAATTTCTCCTGTAAAGGTTGAAAGGTGCTTAGAAAAATACAACGCAGCAATTTCACGTGTTAAACTTAGAACCATTTTCTAGGAACGACGTAGAACTAAGAGTGTTTGCGGAATACGTCTTTGCATACTGTGACCGCCCTATGAATATGATATGTATACTTATAACAGTTGCGGGTTCGAATCCCAGCGCACACCTCTGACTTTTCGGAGTCATGTGTGTATTGATAGTCAATCACCACGCACTAAAAACGGTGAAGGAAAACATCGTGAGGAAACCTGCATACCATTGCGATTTATAAAATTTTCTATGGTTTGTATGTCCGCCAACCCGCACTAGGCCAGCGTGGTGGACTATATGGCCTAACCACTCTCAATCGTACTGTCGATTTTAGAGTAGGCCCGTGCCCTGCAGTGGGACCTATATGGGCTGATACAGATACAGATACTTATAACAGATCACTAACGGCCAAACACTGGAACGCCATTCAAATAATAAGTTGTTCTTAACAGCGTACGGCCCACTTAGCCAGTACATTTAAGCGGGATTAACGTAGTTAAACGCAACTTATATTTAAGTTGCGTACCAGTATTCGGGCGTTATACTTTGTAAGACTTATACCAACATGAAACAAGAGACATAGCAAAGAAAAGTTACAATAACAGAAAAAGCCACTAGTCAAGTAACATTTAAAAATTATTTACGGATTTTATCGCGAAATTAAACCAAATTCGGGATAAAATCCGTAAATAATAGTTTTATTTCAATGTGTAACATACGCGTAAATCTAGACCCATTTGTTAAGTAACGTTTTAAAACAGATAATACTAATTAAACAAGTATCTATTAATGTTAATAAAACTATGGTTTACAGCTCTAATATATTTCAACGGAATGAATCAAGAAAAATGATGTCTAAAAATAGTTTTTTTTGCGGCAGTTCGTGTGTTCACGGGAGCTGTAAAGTCTACGAAGTAAGTCAAAATTTTCTCGCGTCAACCTTTATTTATTATTAATTATTTAAATAAATATAACAACTTAATAGCTGAGGCTAATGCAACGCTATTAGAAAAATAAGTCTAAAATAATATAGAATATGAAATTAAAAAAATACATTACACATACACAAATATTTAAAATATGGTTGTACGATTCAAACAAAAATAAAAATTTATACAAAAAAATAAACTTATTATTCTATATTCTTAACATCTCTCTTATCATTGTTCAGGTGTACAAAAGGGTTCAGACTATTTTTTAACGTTCCTAGAGTATCGTTTATCATGTCTTACGGTAGTGTTACGATTAATCAAGCTTGTAAAGAACTTTCTAGAACGGCACAATGGGTCGAGTAGTTGTAAGTTATTAGCTGCATGGTTTTATTGTTCAGATATGAAATATGATGCACATTGTATACGGTGTAATGGTGTTCTCTTAAATGAAATAGGTTTGTTTCAAATAGTTTTCTACTCTTTACCATATTTTTTTAGTACAGTGTATCCCAGATAAGCCTACTGTCCTATACAGGGTATATCAAGACCGCTACCGAAAACGAAGCCGGGTGGTAGTTTAAGCGACTTCAGACACAATGCAACAGAAAAAGTTGCAAAAAAAAGCGACAATTTTTTTTCTGTTATTTTTTTCCTATGGCCATAT
Source organism: Hyles vespertilio (assembly GCA_009982885.2). Lineage (NCBI taxonomy): Eukaryota > Metazoa > Arthropoda > Insecta > Lepidoptera > Sphingidae > Hyles > Hyles vespertilio. The sequence goes on along the minus strand of CM042817.1, from coordinate 6,161,726 downwards.
TTGGGTGGTAAATACATTTTTTTCTAAATAATAGTGTATACCCTTTTATTTATAAATACTCCAAGGTATAAAAGAGTTTAAATTATTATTTTAGCAAAAACTATGGATTTACCACCCAAAAATGACGATATTTAAAAAATCATAAAAAATAATTGTCGCGTTTCTATGCGAAATTTTTAGTTGCTTTGTGTTTGTAGCCACTAAAACTACCACCCGGCTTCGTTTTCGGTAGCAGTCTTGAGATACCCTGTATATAGGACAGTCTAAATAAAAAAAAAAAAGAACTAACTATTTTAATGGTTGATTTTATTTGTTGTTTTTTGAAGTAAGGAGACTATTTTTTATTATAAGAAAATAGAATATCAATGATATAAATATATTTCATAGAAATATTTCACTTCAAAATACGCAATAAAAGTGTGCCCCAGACAAGGTGCACGAAAAGTAGGTATAAAAAACTGTAAATTACAGTAAAGTTTTATATTTCACATTTTTCTTATTCTAGATAGCCTGTTCCTTATTTTCGAAAACTCGTTCCTCAATATAATACTTCGGAAAGTGGAAATAATTAGGGATAAAAAGTAGTGTCCTATATATAGGACGGTAGGATAATACGGGGTAACTTTATATTCACACTATTACAGGCGCATGTCATAATTATCGGGTGGATTATGATGTTGAAATCTTTTCTGACGATGGAAAAAATACTGAGAGGTAACTCAATATATATATGATCACTTTTAACTAACATTTATTGACACACTAATGTAGATTTTTGTATAAGGACTTTTGTAAGTGGTAGAGTTTTGCTGTAAGTCGTTAAAGCTACGAAACAAATGTCTCCTCAGCCAAGGAGGCTCTACTAGCTCACAGATGAACTGTATAGCAGCATCTTCGCTGTTGGGTTTCATTCGTCGAGTGAGATTGTCCAAGAACCAACAGCTGGTAATGTGCTTGATTACCATATTGCCGGGTGATGGTTATCGAACCTTGTTGGGCTGTCATCATATACACTGGTGGAAAACTCGTTGATGACCCATGCAAGTGTATCGCATTATGTATATCCATTAGATACCCTGTTTGGATCGCGCTAAGCTTACATCAAGTGCAATGGAACAATTTGATAGGCCAGAGTAAAAAACGACTCAGTGGTTGAGAATGTGACGCTGAATGCCATACAATGAACATACATGAAGCCAATAAACACAATAATTCCAGTAGCAGTTATCTTTGTTCAAAGACAACACGGTAGAGATCACATTAGTAATCGCAAAAACAAACCTACAAGTTAGGCAGCTTCTTGCGAGAAATAATATGGTCAGAAATAATAGGTTCTGAAGTCATTTTCAGTAGATTGGCTTGAAATTTAAAATTGTTATGTGGGTAGATTTGACTTTTTCTTTCACGACATTCATGTCCATGACTCATGTAGATATTTAGGACACTTTTAATCAGTAAATATACCTTTTATATTCAATTTGGTCAATATCAATGCTAAACTATACTTGCTACCTATTATCCTACTATACCGGGTATCTCAAGACTGCTAACGAAAACGAAGCCGGGTGGTAGTTTTAGTGACTACAAACACAATGCAATCAAAAATTTCGCAAAGAAACGCGACAATTATTTTTTATGATTTTTTAAATATCGTCATTTTTGGGTGGTAAATCCATAGTTTTTGCTAAAATAATAATTTAAATTCTTTTATACCTTAGAGTATTTATAAATAAAAGGGTATAAACTATTATTTTAGGAAAAAATGTATTTACCACCCAAATATGGCCATAGGAAAAAAATAACAGAAAAAAAATTGTCGCTTTTTTTTCAACTTTTTCTGTTGCATTGTGTCTGAAGTCGCTTAAACTGCCACCCGGCTTCGTTTTCGGTAGCAGTCTTGATATACCCTGTATATAGGACGGTCATTTCCCGGAAAGCCTTATGGCAGATAATTTTTTCAACATTTTTTTTATTCGTCTTGAGGGTAATGAAATTAAAGAAAATCATTAGTTCTGATGATTTACAAAAAAAATTGTTTCAGGCGTATCTGGGGTATATTCAGATGCATAGGTGGCGGTTCGGTAACAAAGAATTTTACCGGTGGTAGGTCTCTCATATGTGAGAGGCCGCCTGGGTGGGTACCACCGCATTGTCTATTTCTCCCGTCAAACAGCAGTGTACAAGCACTGTTGTGTTTCGGATTGAAGGACACTGTAGCCAGAGCAACTACTGGACATATTGAGACTTAACATCTTATGTCTCAGGATGGTGAGCGCAGTGGAATGCCAAGCATTTCTTTGTGATTCGAGGTGCTTTCCATCAGGCGTACGGCATGCTCGTCTCGCCATTCATTGGAATAAAAAAAAAAAGCTGAGGTCTCGGGTTCCCGGAATCCCGAGTTGCGCAAAGTGCTATTAGATTTTTCTATTTATTACTATCAGCCCTGAGTCAGAAATTTGTGCCCGATATGGTGATAGGATCACATCGTGGAACGGAACATACAAAGCGAATGTATGTAGGTGTCCTGGCCTTTGCCAAAAATGAAGCCGGATGATAGTTTTAGAGATTACAGACACATTGCAAGTAAAATATTACCCTGTTTATGTGGTAAATGCATAGTTTTTGCTAAACTAATATGTCCTTGCATACCATAGCGTCTTTTTTTTCATTGTGTCTGAAAACACTAAATGTACCATCTGGCTTCGGTTTCGATCGCAACCTGAATAAGCCCGGTATACATTTACGTACAAATAATTGTAGTTCAAATTGTATCTACCTAAATTATTGGCGTCTTTAATACGAAATACACATTCAAAACTAATTTTGTTGTATAAATTAACTAAAACCAGCCACAGTATGACCGAAAAAACTGCATGTGCAATTTTGTGTATATTGTTTGCATGAAGCGAATAAACTAAGATTCTAAAAAGAATATTATAAGCACCCTACAATATCTAATTATTAACTATAATGAAAGGAGAAATTACTCTAAAACGATAAGTAATGATTTCTAAAAGGATTCTTGATAATGAATTCCCTAAGTAAGCAGCATGTGTAGTGAATGATTTAGTAAGAAACGAAGTGTTTAGTCTATTCTATTAATAAATAATAATAATATAATAATAATAACACCCAACAGTCACATACATAGTCCTGACCCCACACTAAGATCGAGTCTTGTGTCGTGGGTATCAAGAACTACGAGAGACTTTTCGGTCTCACAAACACCCAGACCCGGAAGAAATATTTGTGGGCCGCACAAACATTTCTCTCGGTGCGGGGATCGAACCCGCGGCCTCTCGTTTCACAGGCGGCGTCTAACCGACTGCGCCACGGAGGCTGTCTGTAGGCTGTGAGTATTATAACGCATCGTATTGTAGTATCTGTATTTCTTACCCATTTTCGCTTTTATGAGGAAAAAATATTTAAAACGAAAACTGCATCTACCCAACACGCATTTCATAAAAATATCTCCGAGTCAACTTCATTCAAGCACTATCGTCAACGCAAACAGAATTAAGCGCGGCTTCGCAGGGAAACCTCGGTTTTTCTACAGAGTGGTTGCTACTACATTCTGTTTGCGGAGAGCGTTACGAGTGCGCGTTGGAGCTGTTACAACCAACTCTTTGTGAGTGTTTGGTTATTTTGGCATATGATATAGTAAAATTGATGAAAATTTATGTTGTTTGATTTTCGTATTGATGTTTTAAAATAAAACATTAGTGCAATATACTGACGTAAAAGATCTTTGCTACTTCTAAAGAATAACGTGGAATCTTGGTCTGTACAATATATATTATTTCTCGCTACGCTATTGCGTATTTTAAAGTAATCTCTATATTCTAAAAAAATATGTTCAGGTCAAGTGCATTCATGCCAGATATATCGTATATAAAAGACGCTACCGTAAACGAAAACAGAATTAAGAGCGGCTCCGCAGAAAACATCAGTTTTTCTACAGGTTGGTTGTAACTATTACAGCATTCCATTTTCAGAGAGCAGATGATAGAGCTGTTACAACCAACGCTATATGAAGAGTCTAGTAATATTTGGCGTATGCTATAACCTATACATATAAAAGTCATTTTCGTCTTCACTTATTATTTTTTGCCAAAGTAGATCCTCAGATAAGGTTTTCAATTACTGTCAAAAAGATTAAAATGAAATTATTACAAGGCTTTTAAGTGAAAATAAACGATAGTCTGCTAATAAAACTGACGTTCGGAAAGGTCTCTTCAGACAGAATATAGAACACAGATGTAAATAGAATTGGGAACGCCGAGAGGTTTAAAATTACATTAAAACCTATTCGGGCTACGGTCAGCATTTCTGTAGCTTTTTACGCTCAATAATGTTACATCTACTGGTGGTAGGTCTCTTATATGTAAGAGGCCATCTGGGTAGGTACCTATCACCACAATGTCTATTTCACCCGCCAAATACATACATTAGGTAAATGCACTGTTGTGTTTCGGTTTGAAAGACATTGTAGCTAGAGTATCTAATTGACCTATTGAAACTTAACATTTTATGCCTTAGGCGGGTGACCCCAGTGGAATACTAAGCATTGATTTGTAATTAAAGTTATTTGCAATATAAAAACGTATTTTTCGTATATTTAAAAAAATGGGACAGGAAAAACGAGACTTATTTTTATTTTCTTAGCAAAGCACAGTTTTGATTTGTGACGTCATAGATTAGGGACAAATCGGCTTTACACCGTACCAACAAACTGATCAAAATGGATGGAGCGGAAATAATGTCGGGATCGAGTGAAGTTGAGGTCTATCGTACAGACAGGGTAACTACAGATTTACTCTCTTTTACTTCTACCGATATTTTTACCGTATTTGCAATAAATAGTCTCAATATTAATAGCTAATTCATTTTTATGCAAGGAAGAAAATTATAGCAGCCAAAATGCGTCTCACTGCAGGATACTGGCACCTAATACTATATGATATAAATGGCTAAGTAGCATTTGGGCAGCGCGTATTAGCGAAATTCACATATCAAAGACATTCTTGTATATATCTTTTTATTTTTATTGTGTTTGGAAAACAAACAATAAAACAATAATACATATAACATTGAATGTGGTTTATCTAAAACATACAACTCAACATCAAAATAGATATAACTTGTTTAACAATTAAAAAAACAAATGCAATTATAATCATATAATAATGTTATTTTAATATCTTTATGGTACGCAAGTTTCCTTATATCTTTTTGCTTTTTGTGAAAGCGCATGTAACTAACTTAAAATATGTACAGATGATTTAAATTATCAATATTCTTTAATTTGATTAAAGTAGTTTTTCTTTTCTTTTGTAAATGACAATAGGCAAGAATCCACACTGCATGTAAATGACCAAAAACCCACAAAACTCATTCGCAAAAAATACACATTTTATAACATCACATAAATTCGCGGCCTAGATGGCCGGCCGGTGCATACCAAACACTTGTAACAAACATCAATTCATAAGGAAAATATCAAAAAATAACCGTGTAAAATTATCAATATTCAAACAGGCAGTACCGCCCACTCGTCCGCGGGGTGTATAAGGACGGCCGCGCCACCGGCGGCGTCACTCGCGGCCCGACTCGCCTCCCGACAGCACGGGACGGCGAACTCGCGTACCAAAACATCGCTACACCCCACAGTTTTGCTGAAGTGTTGTGACCGGTGAGTTGTGACTTAGTGGTGTTTTTTATTTTTTCATTTCGTGTACCGTGGTAATCGAGGTGTTGAGGTAAAATTTGTGCTTGTACGACGCGGTTTTACTGTCAAATTTGAAATTAGAACCTTTTTGGTGTTGCACACTGGCCGTTGTAAGTTCTTAATTTGAAAAGAACTTGTTCTTTTTTCAAAAATTGATTCCAATAAAATTTTGTTTTAAATATCGAACAGGGGAAGACGAAAGGGATTATGTGTCGTAGCGGATCAGTATCTTACTGAATTGCTAATACGGACAGTAATCCACTTACCCTGCTTTATTGGCTACGTCGTAGCAGTCGTAATGGTTGCGTCTACGGGTCGTAGCAGCTACGTTGGTCAACCTTTATGTACATTACGTAAATATATTGTTGGGAATAGCTTATTTAAAAGGCCATATAGTTAATTGATAGGCTTTTATACTTATTAAAATAGTAATGAATGAATTTTACGCGTAACGTTTGAAGGACAATTGATAACAGGTATTCATTTCACCAAAGTTGTAGTAATGTTTCGACGTTTTTTATAATTATATATTACCATGTAATTTCTTATTACTAGTAGGTTTACAATGATTTTGAATATTTAATAATTATATTATTGATATTGATTATAATATTAATGATTATGTCTTTATAATAAAATAAAACTATGAGCTGAAAATACTCCACAACTGCTACCAGATTTTTTTCTCCAAGCATATTCTTTATGAATCCATTACATCTTATTTAACAAACCTTAAATTCAACTCCGAAGCGAATTAATTATTCCTATATCATAACAAATTTCTCAATGAATAACCACCCTAAGTATTTCATTGAAAAATAAACATGTGATATTGATTACAACCAACATCCGGTACAGACTGCCTAATAATAGATTTTCGCGCTCAGCCTCATGTTATTAATAGTAATTTCACAAACAGACAATGGCATAACTTGGCTTTCATCCAACAACCCTCTCATCAAAACTACCCTCATTTATATCGGAAAATAGTTTCAAATTCATATTGCGTTTTGATATTCCAACGCGTTCTGGAACTAACGACTGGGATTAAGTAGAGTGTGGTAAAATATTCTAGTAATGTAAAGAGATAGAGAGAAAAGAATGGGGACTCTACATAATATTTGGAGGTATTGGGAATATATCGTGTATTTATCAAATATACATACGGTGGTCGCGGGTCCAAATCCCAGGGCACACCTCTGACTTTTCGGAGTCATGTGTGTATTGACAGTCAATCACCACGCACTAAAACTGTGAAGGAAAACATCGTGAGGAAACCTGCATACCATAGCGATTTATAAGAATTTCTGTGGTATGTAAGTTCGCCAACCCGCACTAGGCCAGCGTGGTGGACTATATGGCCTAACCACTCTCAGTCATACTTTCGATTGTAGAGTAGGCCCGTGCCCTGCAGTGGGACGTATATGGGCTGATACAATACAATACAGGATAATATGGATATATAGTGTTTACTCGTAATTAAACCCACATATTTGTCATGGAGAGGTAGCATTTTACAAAGTTTGGAAATCTCCGAGTTTATTTGTTGCCATATATCCTGATTATAGTTTTCATGATTTTTAGTCACTTCGATATAAATATGAGTATTTCTACCGCTTAGCTGAACTTGAATTCGGTTCGGGAACTTGACGCAGAAAGACTCGTGCATATACGAGTTGATCAAAGCTTTGAAAATAAAAAAATAGATTTTTTTTAGACTTGGTACAATGTTACCTGGGGTGGTTAGGAACACGTGGTTTTATCTGTGTCTGTATGAGCCCATAAACGTGGCCTCTTCTAAAATTAAGAGATTGAGAGGTATTAGACCGTAGAAGCCAACAAATTGAATTATATATTTAATATATAATTATATATTTATAATTATATATCGGGTGGTAGGTCTCTCATATGTGAGAGGCTGCCTGGGTGGGTACCACCGCAATGTCTATTTCTCCCGTCAAACAGCAGTTTAAATGCACTGTTGTGTTTCGAATTGAAGGACATTGTAACCAGAGTAACTACTGGACATATTGAGACTAAACATCTATATGTCTCAGGATGGCGAGCGCAGTGGAATGTCAAGCATTGCTTTGTAATTCAAGGTGTTGTTTGGTTTTGCTACTGTTCATGAGCGGTCGCATCGCTTACCATCAGGCGAACGGCATACTCGTCTCGTCATTAACAGCAATAAAAAAAATATTAATTAAATTGTAATGTCAATTATAATGTCACTGTATATTATATCAGAATTTTCGTAGAATTTGATATATTAAGAAATGTATGCAAAGGACTTTTCGATTGAGTATTTTACTAAAGCGTGATTTTTAATTTTTTAAACTATTTCTTTTTGCTCAAAATGACTATTTACGGCTATTGCTGTGTAACATTTTCATACTTTTATACATTCTACACTGTTCTCTCGTACTTTATATAAAAGTTATTGGCCCCTAAGCTACATAAATTACGCTGCTGGAAGTTTAGGTCCGAAAGGGTTAAGTAGGGATTATCGAACCCCCGGAAATTTCGCTTTATGGAAACGCGTAACTTAACTTTATTTGACCTAAACAGCGTTAAATATATGTTATTTACATTTAACAGTAGTATTTTTTTATTGATATAAATGTCGAGACGGGTATGCCATTTAATGTTAAGCGGTACGGGACCGCTTACAGACAGTAGCAAATCCAAAGAGCACTATGACTTACAAAGCAATGGTTGGCGTTGCACTACGCTCGCCATCCTGAGACATAAGGGCCTCATTAATAAACGCAGATGAGCGAAGGATTAACTTTAGGCATTGGGCTAGAGATTTCAATCTATTATTATGAATAGCTAGATAGTAATGACTATATTAATTAAAATCTATATTTTCAGCCTAATATGATAATCCTGTTATGGCAATCCACTGATTTTAAAAGTAAAAAGAACGGTCAATATAAATTAGTCAATTTTAAATGTTGGCTAAAATTTAATCCCTCGCTCATCTGAGTTTATTAATGAGGCCCAAGGTGTTAAGTCTCAATATATCCAGTACTTTGACTACAATGTCCTTCAAACTTGCCCACAGCAGTGTTTGTCAGAAGGAACAACACAGGACATTGCAATGGTACCTACCCAGGCCACCCTTTTATATTTGAGAGACTTACCATCAGTAGTGAGGAAACTTGCATACCATAGCGATTTATAAAAAAAAATATGGTATGTAAGTCCGCCAACCCGCACTAGGCCAGCATGGTGGACTATATGGCCTAACCACTCTCAATCGTACTGTCGATTGTAGAGGAGGCCCGTGCCCTGCAGTGGGACGTATATGGGCTGATACATACATACCATCAGTAGTAGATACATTATAGTGAATCATTGGATTTGTCAGTTTTGAATGTTATAGGCTGAGAAAAAATAGCTGAAAAATGGACAGTTTTATCAGTACGTGATAAGATTGTTAGCTTATATATGGATATTAACAGCCAATATGATATATCGGTTTCGATTAGGTCTTAGCAACTTTTAAAGAAGCATTATTTAGTTACAGTACGTAAAAAACTTCTGGACGTTTATTATAATACTATAGTAGGTCATTAAATTCTATGCTAATAAATATCAAAAAATAATAATAAATAAAAACTAAAGTAGCAATTTTAAGTAAAATTAATGAATTAATTTGAACGCACTTTAAACATAGTTCCACAAATATTTTAATTAATTAATGAACTGCTGAACCAAATTGAGACTCGATCAGGCAGTAATTCTGTTTAAAACCTGATTTAATATACCGACACAATTTTGAACAAAAAAATCAAAAATTTAAAACTTTGATCCACAAATTAAATTTTAATTTCAAATATAAAGCATATTTTCGGAAATATGCCTAATCAAGCCGAACGGTTTCACATACGATGCGAGAACATCCCGTCCTTTCTCATCGGCGGGTTTGTTTTAATTTTAATTTCGGCCCAATTACCGAACAAATCAGACATGTTAGAATTTTTGTGCTTTGATTTTTGTATTCTCAATGTTTTATATATCTGTTTCAGCCCATATACGTCCCACTGCAGGGCACGGGCCTCCTCTACAATCGAGAGTACGATTGAGAGTGGTTAGGCCATATAGTCCACCACGCTGGCCTAGTACGGGTTGGCGGACTTACATACCATAGAAATTTTTATAAATCGCTATGGTATGCAGGTTTCCTCGCGATGTTTTCCTTCACCGTTTTAGTGCGTGGTGATTGACTATCAATACACACATGACTCCGAAAAGTCAGAGGTGTGCCCTGGGATTCGAACCCGCGACCACCCTGAACATGTTGGCAGTCGCGTCTAGTCCGTTTACCAACAGGCCACCACGCTCTTATATATAGGTTTCTTTATATCAGCATGTACTTTCCGACGTTTTTGATATACCTTTCGGCAAGTCTTTTTGCGAGGTTATTTACCTCTTCAGTTCAATGTTTTGTCACCCGCTTTGCACGGAGGGAAGTGGACAATAATTTATTTCCAACTCCTCCTATTCATTTAACTTTCTGATTAATTTCGTTGCGGGTTAAAGACAAGTTAGACATTCCCGGAGACTCGCCGAGCTTCAATGCTCGGTGTCATTAATTTGCGTGCCACTGTTGATCCTGGCTCACAGGAGTTACAGTGGTGGGTGTGAGGGCGGGACAGTCTCATACCTTTCGGCATTAAATAAAACAGTTTTTTATCGTTATGAATGGCGAGACAAGCATGTAATTCGTCTGATAGTAAACGATACGATCACTCATGGTCAGTAGCGAATCCAAATACATGAACTACAAAGCAATGCTTGGCATTCCACTTTGTTCGCCATCCAGATACATAAGATGCCAAGGCTTAAATAATATTTTCAGTATTTACTCTGGCTACAATGTCTTTCCAACCCGCTATCTCGTATTAATTGCAATAGAAAATAATTGGAGTTAGACAAAAAATTCAAGTATAATTATTCCCTGCCGAAGCCTTGAAAAGAGTTTTTTAGGTGATATTTTATACATTTTAGGTTCAGTGTTAAATTGGGGCATATGATAAGCCTGATATGTGGTCCTAATGCGGGGGACCTTGTTAGTACGTAATCACAATTTGCTGTTTGTTTAGTCGTTAATACGTACCTTGTAGATTTATCTCTAGAGTCTAGGCCGATAATTATGGAGCTATTAAAAGCAAAAGCTTGCGGTCATTTGAAATTAGTTTAATCTCAAAATTCATTGTAAATATAGAAAATATATTTTTAATTTACTGCCGCGGCTGCCTGTCTTAGGTTCGAGTCCCGGGTCGGAAAAAGTGACATTAAATTGTTCTATTCATCATAGGTCTGGTATCAGGAATTTGTACCCGATATGGCGATAGTCTCGATTTCTAGGGCGAAAAAGCGTAAAATATTTATCTGTAAGACTGATAATTCACTTTAGATGATGTGAACGACGATGGAAAACCCGCAGTATGAATTACGCATGTACATCACGTTCTAAGCTCAGCCTATGTACATTCGGGCTGGGATTATTGTCAATATTGGCGAGGTCCAAGTCTCTTTAAAGGATACTGTATTTGGATAGTACTAGCCAGACCAAAGCATTTTATTGTGCTAGTTTAAAAAGCCTGAGAATCGCATTCTAAATTTTACTGATCCTTTTTACCGCAAATATTTTTATGGATGTTTGTTAATCTGTCACGAAAAAATGAATGGATTTTAATGAAAATTATTGAGGTAGCAGACAGCCTAGACATAGGCTACTTATTTTTTACCAAAAAGTTTAATGCTGTGAGATGAACAAGAAATTAAAATATACATATATATTTACTACCCTTTATATTAAAAGGAATGACTTGGGATAGGAGAGGACATGATTGCATGTCTTGAATAATGGTACAGCATGAGACGGGGCAGAATGAGAACGGGATACAATTATAAGGGACGGGAAAAGCAGACATTAAATATAAAACAGCTAGAACGCAAAATAATGACCTTTATGTGGACAAGACTCAAAAAATATTTGCACAAGAGAGCCTGGCTGAGCCGCTAGTACAAAATAATTACCAAAATATTCTATATCCATCAAGCGTTAAAATATCCTTGTCATACGTGACGTGTTTACCGTTTTTAGGGTCCTTACCTAAAAGGTAAAAACGAAACCCTATTACTGAGACTCCACTGTCTGTCTGTCTGTATCTCATGAACCGTGATGGCTAGAAAGCTGAAATTATCATGATGTATTTTCGTTGTCACCATACCACCGAAAATTAAAATAAAAAAAAAGTCCAAATGAAAATATTAAGGGGGTCCCCATACACAACAAACGTAATGTTTAAGCAATTCTTAATTCGATCTTAATAAATAGGGACAGACGTGATTTTTAGGATTTCTTTTATTTATTTTCTTTCTTCTTTTTTTTCTTTTTATATACCCTCCGTGCGCGATTCCGACTCGCACGTGGCTGGATTTTATATTGAGTTATAGCATGTTAACATAAGTATTAGTAAATTGGAAAGCGAACATTGCTGCAAACTCGCCTGTACTGGCGTGAATTTTGTGAAATCCCATCAAAAACACCCTGTAAAAAAATTCCAAGTCTCGCAGCTCAGTTTTTCTACCGCAAAAAGTAGTGGTCACCGCATGAAAACATAATGTATCGTACAATTTATACATAATGCTACTGGCCAAGTCGATCTATTTATTTAAAACGTAAAGAATTTTTAATATTGATATGATAATAACTTACGTAATAATAACTTTATACAGAACGTCCCTTAAGCAACGACTAAATAAATTAATCGACTTGGTATTACATGGATCTCACTACTTTTTGCGGCAGCAAAACTGAGCTGCGAGACTTGGATTTCTTTTACAGGATGTTTTTGATGGGATCTCAGGTATTTTTGTAGTCCTACTTTTTTCCTTTTCTGTACTTTTTATTTCTAGAATATATATAACGATTTTTCTTAAAGCTTCTGTCTTATGGTTTTTTCTTATTTTTGTAGGTATCAATTTATCACAAATATAGCGGATTTAATCATTAGTGTTCTTTCTTTCATGGTAATTGATATTTTCGAGCTATTTAGTCTATTTATTTGCAAGTTTATCTTCGTCATGTTTTTCTAGAGGAATGTTATACAGTTTCATGGGCTGAATACACCATTTCCCTCTCTATACCCCCTGCTGTTATGCCTCATATACTATATACCGGGTATCTCAAGACTGCTACCGAAAACGAAGCCGGGTGGTAGTTTTAGTGACTACAAACACAATGCAATTAAAAATTTCGCCTAGAAACGCGACAATTTTTTTTTATGATTTTTTAAATATCGTCAATTTTGGGTGGTAAATCCATAGTTTTTGCTAAAATAATAATTTAAACTCTTTTATACCTTAGAGTATTTATAAATAAAAGGGTATATACTATTATTTTAGGAAAAAATGTATTTACCACCCAAAAATGGCCATAGGAAAAAAATAACAAAAAAAAGGTGACGCTTTTTTTTGCAACTTTTTCTGTTGCATTGTGTCTGAAGTCGCTTAAACTACCACCCGGCTTCGTTTTCGGTAGCAGTCTTGATATACCCTGTATAGATATCTATCTACAACTATTATTCCATTATATACGGGTACAATGATTCATTAACTGCAAATGTAACTTTGTAACCCTATACATTTATATGGGATTACAAAGAATTACTACAAAAATTTATTCACGCAGTTGGTGTATCTAGAAAACTAGACAGAAATTATGAAATGTTTAGATTTTCCCTTAATTAAGATACTAAATACTAATGATATTTTAAATTAGAAGGTTCTATGTCTGCTAGAAGTGCCTTAGACTTTTGACGATCGGTCAGTCAGTCAGTGAGTGACAAAATTACGAAAGTTTGACAAGTTATAATTCTTAAACTACTGGTTCAAATTGAATGAAATTTTAAATATACCGTGTTTACATAATGCCTACTTAGTAACTGAAAATTCAGGCTTCTTGCTTTAACCACAACGAAGTTATGGGGGGTTGAAAATGGTCTGAATCCAGATATCGGAAGAATATTGTAGGTAAAATATTTTATATAAAATTCCACACTCTGGAATTTCTTGGTACTGAAATGGGAGCTCAGCTTCATTCTTGTATAAAAAGGCTAGAGATAAAAAATGGCTGCCTCGGTATGGCAGTTATGCTACGGTACAATTACAACACTCAGTTCTCGGGTTTAAATTCTGGGTCGGGAAAATTAAAAATGGTTTTTTTCTTCCATTATAAACGCTCAGGAATTTGTGGCCGATATAATAGGCTCGTCCCCTATCACATCATGGGACAGAACACAAGGCGAAACGTAGGTCTCCTGGTGGCAATTCTACCTACTCCCGGGGAAAAGGCGTGATGTTTATACAGGGTATATCAAGACTGCTACCGAAAATGAAGCCGGGTGGTAGTTTAAGCGACTTCAGACACAATGCAACAGAAAAAGTTTCAAAAAAAGCGACAATTTTTTTTTTGTTATTTTTTTTCCTATGGCTATATTTGGGTGGTAAATACATTTTTTCCTAAAATAATAGTGTATACCCTTTATTTATAAATAATCTAAGGTATAAAAGAGTTTAAATTATTATTTTAGCTAAAACTATGGATTTACCACCCCAAAATGACGATATTTAAAAAATCATAAAAAATAATTGTCGCGTTTCTATGCGAAATTTTTAATTGCATTGTGTTAGTAGCCACTAAAACTACCACCCGGCTTCGTTTTCGGTAGCAGTCTTGAGATACCCTGTATACTTAGGTATATTTATATATTGTTTAAGTCTAGGATACACCAGTGACTCTTAGAAGGTAAAATATGTTACATAATAATTATTAGTACTTTGAAATGCAAAGTAAAGTTTCGCGTGAAAATTTCATACTTGAGAGTGTAAAAGTTGGATAGAATGTAAAATCTACCGACTCGCATTGGAACAAACTACCCTCTTTGAAACAGAAGAAGTTCATGCTTAGTAGCGCGACGTTCATATAATATAAGATAATAGGTAGATATAATAAATGGAATTTTTTATATATTCCTTATCTAAAACCCAATAATTTTTTGTATTGCTATGAATGGCGAGGCGAACATGCCGTTCGCCATATTGTAAGCGATACGAGCGCTCATAAACAGTAGCAAAACCAGACAACACTTTGAATTACAAAGCAATGCTTGGCATTCCACTGCGGTCGGCCATCCTGAGACATAAGATGTTAAGTCTCTATATGACCAGTAGTTACTTTGACTACAGTGGTCTTCAATCCGAAACACAACAGTGCATTAACACTGCTGTTTGGCGGGACAATTAGACATTGCGGTGGTACCTACTCGGGTGGCCTCTCACATATGAGACCTACCAAACATATCAGGATTAATTATTTATAAAAAAAAGAAGACATACATTTTATTTAATCTGAAATAAATGTCATTCATACATTACATTTTTGTAACAATAACAACAAAACCACAGCAAAATATATTAATGTCTGTACATGGAATATAAATGAGAAAAAGGCTTACGGTAGCATCTACCGATTTAAAGTATATAAAACATATTGTATTGTAATCACGCAGACGAAGGCAAAAGCTAGTTAATAGAATGAATATGAAGGCTTTGTTTGAACCCGCTAATTTAAGGCACTACAAATAAGTATTGAAAAAATATTTTGGTGTCGGATAGCCCATTTATTAGAGAAAGCTATACCCTATATAAATCACTGTATGACAAATAAGCATTAACGAAAAATATTTAACAAATGGTTTCTCCGTTGAAAAGTACCTCCACCCAGGCAATGCCGGGGAGGACAGGTAGTATTTTTTTTTCTTATAACTTCATTAACTCCACTCTTCATCAACTTCATTTTTCTCTTTCAAGTTCCGACACTGACCTAAATGTTTCGCAGAAACAAAGTACAACTGAATCGATCTTCTAATTAATATTAAAATGAAACCCAACTTGTTCGAATAACACGCGCCGAGTTCACGTAAAATCTTAAAAGTTCACCTTGTAACCTAAGTTCAATTTTAATTCAATAAGAAAAGTTATTGTTGGAATCAATTTTAACCTATGGTGAATTGGGTTAAACTGAAAGTCAAGTTTTATTTGTCTAATAATTAGTTCAATTTAATCAATTTTATCGGTAGATTGTTTTGTTGTAAGAACTTAATTCCTTAATTAATTAAGCCTTCGTAGTGCAATTGTTAGAAGTGCAATTGTTGGACGTGAAACGATGGGCTGTGGGTTCAATCCCCACTACGAGGTAAGTGTTTGTGAGGCCCGCAAATATTTGACTCGGGTCTGGGTGTTTGTGAGACCGAAAAGTCTCTCGTAGTTCCTGATACCCATGACACAAGACTAGATCTTAGGGTGGGGGTCAGGACCATGTATGTGAGTATTGGGTATATTTATTTATTTAATTCAATAAGAAAATTGATGGAATCAATTTTAAGTTTTAACCTATGATAAATTGGGTGGAACTAAAAGTCAAGTCTTACTTGTCTAGTAACTAGTTCAAGGGGTTAACCAATTTTATCGGTAGCGTTTGGTAAGAACTTAATTGATAAAACTATTACCGGTAGTACTTTTTAATGCACTGGTTCTCTCATATGAGAGGTTGCCTAAGTAGGTACCACCGTAATATTCATTTCTCCCGCCAAACAGCAGTGTTTATGTACTGTTGTGTACTGATTTGGAGAACATTGAAGCCAGTAGTTACTACTGAATATAATGAGACAGCAGAAACAAACGATTCAAAAGATCTTGTCAAAGACTATTTGAAAAAAGAATATTTTGGTTTGATTTGATTTGATAATATCTAACCTCCCAGGATGGCGAGCGCAGTGGATTGTCAAAAATTGCTTTGTATTTCATAGTGTTTATTTTTGCTACTTTCCATGAGCGGTTGTATCGCTTACCATCAGGCGAAGGGCTTGCTCGTTTCACCATTCATTGATATAAAATAAAATAAATTATATAGGCAAAAAGGAATATATACCTGAGGCGCTGCCTATGAAGCCTAGAAATGAATGATTATTAATTTAAAAAATAGTATAAATGGCGCTCTTATCGCTCTAAAGCAATGTCTTACAGACAACCACGGTATCAACTTAAAAGAAGAACAGCGGGCAGGCTGAAAAATAAAATAAGCTTAAATATACTATTTAAACATACAAATAATATCATCCAATATCACTTTTCCCGACCTAGGATTCGAACCCCCAACCTCAGTGTTTTAATTGTGCCATAGTACATGCCACCGAGGCAGTCACGCAAAATTCACATTAATTATATCTCTTAACGAACAAAACCGTACTTTTAAAAATAATTAGCGTATTTCAGAACCGTTTCAAGCATTTTCAAATTGACTAATGCAGCGTCAAAAGTTAAATCACTGAGAGAGACCGCAATTCCGATTCTTGCAAGCGCTCAGAATCTCACGATTTGGTAAATTTAATGAGTTCGTGTGAACTTGGTATATATAAGTTGAGAATATAGGCCTTTGGAGTAAGGGAGATAGTATGAAAGCTGAGGTGATCGGCAATTTAGAGATTTTGGGATATCAATTTTGTATTGTTTGGATGTTATTGTGTCAAATATTTTATCATATTATTGGATTAATAAAATTGGTGTTTGAATTGAAAATATATTGAATGTTGCGTCTAAAACATTACTATCGAAATTATTTTTAATAAAGAAAGTAGAGGCATGGTGCAAGGAAAATGACTTACATTTACGCTTTAAATATAGGTATATATTTTGGGATAAATTGATAATACAGACTGTAAAATGCGCTATTTAAAATATAAAATTGTGTGGTATCCTGCGACGCGTCTATGTCTATAGGGCTACGATAAAGTCGGTGACGACGATTGAAGGGCTAAAGTCCCTATAGTCCACCACGCTGGCCTAGTGCGGGTTGGTGGATTTTATATACCGTAGAAATTCTTACAAATCACTCTGATATGCAGATTTCGTCACTATGTTTTATTACACCGTGTAAGTTGTGTATAGGCCATCATAATATCCAGTGTTGTCCAACCAATAAGGTTAGTTGTTGCCAAGATAGATGTACGGTGGCAGTCCCAAAATCCGGTCAATAAACGCTCTAAATAAACTACAGTTAAATTAAATCAATTTACAGTTGCATTTGGAATCCGAAGCGTGTGTGCAGTGGCGGACCGAATTACTATGTATTATAGCGCAGTAAATCCGAGAGATGTGCTCACAGCTGACCTGACAGCATGCTATCTAGGTCACCTGCAACGCCTGAACCTGGACACAAATACACCGGGGTATTTTTAAGCCTTGCAAGCTTCTAAAGGTGACGTCGGTGTCTTTTGTTACTATTTTAAGTAATAAAGTGATTCAACGACAGTATGAAAATTTGGTTTATCTTTTACATTAAAGTCCCATTCTTCGTTAGCTTCATAGAACTATTGACATTTTATAAATTTGTAATTCTTACATATACAGTAAGTAACGTCTTAACGTAGATTTTAACTGCATTAGATACATTCATACATGGTCTGGAACCCACACAAGATTGAATCTTGTGTCGTGGGTATTAGGAACTATGATATAATTTTCGGTTTCACAAACACCCAGACCGAAACAAATATCTGTGGATCATTGATCAAACCCTCTAAATTAAATAAAGAGAAAAAAAAAACTGTGGATCATACAGATATTTGTTTCAGTGCGGGGATCGAACCCGGGCTCTCTTGTTTAAAAGCCGGCGTCTAACCAATTGCGCCACGGAGACTGTAGAACTCTTTTATTAATAGAAAAATCAACTCTGAAAACAAAATACAATAACAGCCTCCGTAGCGCAGTTGGTTAGACGCCGCCTGTGAAACGAGAGGCCGCGGGTTCGATCCCCGCACCGAGAGAAATGTTTGTGCGGCCCACAAATATTTCTTTCGGGTCTGGGTGTTTGTGAGACCGAAAAGTCTCTCGTAGTTCCTGATACCCACGACACAAGACTCGATCTTAGTGTGGGCTCAGGACTATGTATGTGACTGTTGGGCGTTATTTATTATTTATTTATTTATTAATAAACCAAATACAGAGTTTAAAAAATACACTGTCCCTGATAATTGACAAATCAAAAAAAGCTTTTACAAATGGTTGACATTGATTTGCAATTAGCATATTGACTACGTGACTTATGGACTATAAGTCCTAAGCACGCTCAATCGTACTCTCAATTGTAGAGTAGACCCGTGCCCTGCAGTGGGGCGTATATGTGCTGATAGTCAATATACTTTTATATTGACTACAAGAACAAAAAATGACAACCCTAACGTAGATACACACCAAATAGAAAACTACGTGACATTCGAAACTGAGTAGTTAGAGTTATTGTCACGTAGAGTTATTGTCACTGTAATCCTATGTGTGGGACATAGGATTACAGTTGGGTGTTACAAAAACGTTATCCCTAACAATAAGAAAAAATCCTCCTGAAATTTCTTTTTTATTTGTGCAACTTCTTAGTATTATGTATTCGTATATATTTTTTGTGAATAGACCTAACCTACCTAAAGAATCTATCTACCTACCTAAAGAGGACCTATCTAAGTATGCAATTGCATATTTTCCAAAAAGTACAATAATTATTAATCAGAATTATTTTATTGTAACATTGCAAAACTCTTTATATTGACCAACACCAAACATTTTTTATTGCCAACCCTGACATCTCTAGGCATTCTAGTACCAATCATAAAAAATATAACTGCCAGCCCTGGCACAGATGGACACAACACCAAACAGGAAAGTACGTGGCGTTTGGAGCACAGTTGCCTTATTGTCATTTTGAGCCCGCATTGCTTTTAAGTTAAGTGCGAGTTTGGCTCAACCGTGGCCTAATGCGGCCGCTGTTGAAATTCTTTTGTCAGTTATATTTCAAACGGTTGAGAGCGATGCCCTGGTTTCTTTGTCTTGGGTCTCAACGCGTTTCAAACACTGTTCTAATTGGTGTATAAGACGCAATTAGACCGACATACTTATCGGTTGAGTGTCTTTCATTTTTGTTTGATATTTTTTAAAATTATCCATGAAATTATTTAATCATAAATTAATGTGGTTTTGTAAAGTTATTTGCGATGTTTGTTTTTTTATTTATTAAATATTTTATTTACTTGAATTAATAATTTTGTTAGGGTATAGAAACGAATGGCTCAGGCCCGTTAATTTCTTTAAACCTTCTCAATATTGTATATTAATATGTATATTGCCGAAATCACAAAATTAAAAGGAAAAGGCAACTAAATAGAACGAAATATTATTGGGCCTACGGTATTCTAACAATTCTTATTTTTTAATTATACTTTTATTATTTTTCGACATTTTAATAAAAAAATATGTTCATTAGTTTACTACCAATTTAAAATAAAATAACGTCCAATACATACATTTCAGCAACAATAAAACCATGCAGTTAATTATTTATAACTTCTCGACCATTGTACGGTTCTAGAAAGTTATTTACAAGCTTGATAAATTGCAACACTACCATAAGACATGATTAACGATAGATAGCTCTGTTGAAACGCTAAAAAATAGTCGTAGCCCTATTGTTGTATGTACTTTAGTACTTGTTTTGTGTCTTGTCATAGATTCAAGTTGAATCATAATTGGGCTATGGATTATGGAATTACGTTTTCAATATTTTTGTCATTTATGTATGTGTGAGTAAACATAATTATATTGAAAGAAATCTATCAATTACGGATTTTACTGCAGGTTTGGTTTGATTTTTACATTTTTTACTTCCTACCGAGACCGCCCCGTTACGATGAAAGTTGCAAAGTAATCGAAACGACGCGTCGGGATGTTAGAACATGGCAATATAAAACCAAATCCGCCATAGTAGTCAAGCCTCTTCTATATTCGAGGGTGTGTTTAAAAGGATATGAGAGGCTTTACAAATAGGCGGATTCTTTACTAATCGCTATGGTATGCAAGGTTTCCTCACGATGTTTTCCTTCACCATTGTGCGTGGTGATTTACCTATCAATTATCACATGACTCCGAAAAGTCAGAAGTGTGACCTGGGATTTGAACCCGCGACCACCGTGAACATGTTGGGGGCCCCGTTTATCAACAGGCCACCACCCAATTCCAATGAGTCCCTAGTGTAATTTATTTTAAATATACCTTTCTTCATCATAAAATTCTTCGCTCAACCTACATCACTTATTCAAAGGGTTAAGAATATTCTAGGCACAAGGTCCAGAATTACCACCCAATAAATAGCTTCCAATAAACATAACCCTCCTCAGTATTGAGAGAATTTATCGGATTTACTCCACTATCGGCCTCAACGACCCACCTGAGTACATTTTCTTCGTTTTAATGTGGTTTTATTGGCCATGTAGGGTTAAAGTGGTTGAATGTTGGATATTTTTCAAAGAAGGTTTGAGTGGTTAGAGGTATTAGAATGGGTCGGTTCGACCGGGTGGTGCCAATGTAGCGTAATGTTGTGAAATCACAGCTTTGCTATTGGGTTTGTGATGGAATATTAGTATTCATCGCAATAGTACATTGTACAGTGAAAACACATTTCAGTTTTCTTAACGGGAATTTGTTTTTCGGATCAAAGGTCTTATTGGTTGAAAGTTATTAAACCTATTTCAGTCTTCGAATGTTTTGTCCCTTTTCAACGATTTTTGAGTTCAGTATGAGCGAAGAAGGCAGAACACAGTGGAATGTCAAACATTGCTTAGTGATTCAAGGTGTTGTCTGTTTTTGCTACAGTTCATGAGCGGTTGTATCGCTTACCATCACGAATCATGAATTTCAATAAAATAATTTGATTAATATAGAAAATTCAAACTTATTAACGTTGTTGAAATGAATCTATTAAAAAACATAAAATTTCACCATTTTGGATGCCCTATTTTCCTATAATTTCATCATCTGTAAAATACACAATCAATCAATAAAAACATTTTGGTCTATGTATCTGTAAAATATACGAAAATAGGGCAACAATTTTCACAAAATATATACGATACCCGATTGTAATAAATCAAAATATGTAAAAACTAAGGGTCTAATGTCCCGGGTCGGCTGTCCACTAACGTTTTATATCTGAAATATTACGGATATTGCGACATCCGACATTTGTTACGCTTTATCGTCCGCCATAAAAATATGTTTTGGTAACAATTTGTAACAAACCCTTATTTTTGCCTACTCGGATGAATTGGTAGAAAGTTGTTACATTGTTGGTGGAAACATAAATTCTATTGAAATTGATATGACTTTTAATAAATATGGCTTACTATCTGTATCAGCCCATATACGTCCCACTGCAGGGCACGGGCCTCCTCTACAATCGACAGTACGATTGAGAGTGGTTAGGCCATATAGTCCACCATGCTGGCCTAGGGCGGGTTGGCTTACTATCAATTTGTCATATTTATTTTTGTTAATTATATCGGCTGCTGAAAATTTCGGGAGACTTCGTATCGTAATTTATTTTCAATACAGTTTAGTGGCCAAAACTTACAGCCACGGCCAGAATTTTCCGACAAGCACTGTTTACATTGTGCCTATGATAATCTAGCCCCAAAGCCCAAATTATCCGTGACAGCTTCCGTGGCGCAGTGAGAATGTGAGACGTGAGGCCGTGGGTTCAATCCTCGCACTCAGACAAATATTTTTTGTGTGATGCGCTGGTATTTGCTTAAAGAAAAAGAAGTTTGAGTTTACATTTCAATTATTATATTTAACAAGGAAATATTTTTAAATTGAAGATATATTTAATATCTTAGAAGATAATTAAAACCAAAATATAATTCTCGGTTACGTATCTTGGATTCCAAAATAACAAAAGTTGAAAACTTTTCCAAAATGTTCATACTACAATGGCTGTCATCTCAATATTGATGTTCCAAGATCCATTTCTCATCCAGATTACAAAGTGCATATTGAATTACACAACGAAAGAATCCTCTCACAAAACAAAAGGCGTCTTTGAAACTAAAACAAGAGAACATTAAAGGAAAAACATTTTGCAAACACGAAACCATATTTTCCTTTCGCTTGTAAAAAACGCCATGATTTTAATAAAAACGAGTGGATACTTTATTTAATCTGTGGCTTCCTTGTATAAAGGCTCTTTTTTATCTATGTATGTTTTAATACATACATACATAAACTCACGCCTTTTTCCCAGAAGAGGTAGGCAGAGGTGCCAGGACACCCACATTTCGCCTTGTATGTTTCGTCCCACATGTGATAGGTGGCGAGCCTATCGCCATATAGGGCACAAATTCCTGACTCTGGGCTGATAATGAATAGAAACATCCAATATAACTTTGCTCAACCCGGGATTTGAACCCGAGACCTCAGTTTTGTAACCGTACAACCTAGTACAATTACGCCACCGAGGCAGTTTTAATACTTTGCCTAATATATGCCTTTTTTGTTGCTGGTGAAAAAAAAAAACAATTTCATGGCTGGCTCATAAATAAAGATTAAATTTTCCAATAACAATTGCAAGAACAAAAGAAATCATTAAGAATCAGATTAGTACGATGAAGATAATCGCGGACGTACAGATGCATACATACGGGTATAATACAGAACCTGCTCTTTTGAAGTTCGGTATAAAAAAGACAGAAGAAAATTGTTGTCACTGTGAACATTTGCCTTCTCTACTATGTGTATTGTATGGGTATTATGTGTTAATGTGTATATCGCGGTCAATGTCGCCCACATTATCAATTATAATGTTATCTTCCTCACATTACCTCGATATTTTTTCTCAACTCCATACCGTAATCAGTGGCGGATTTACATATTTGCCGCCAGTAGTCTATTCAAATTTTACCGCCCCAAGTTTGTCTTCTGTAAATCAAAACAAAAAAAAATTGACCCAGATTTGAGGCCCTAAAATTGGCCGCCCTAGGCTCCAGCCTTCTCAGCCTATTAGTAAATCAGCCATTGACCGTAATACTGACTATGTAGTCAAGCTTATTCTATTTCTATTTTTTTATTAAACTACCTTAAATACATTTTAGTTACTAGGACTTCATATTATTACCATCATTGCCTCAGAACTAAATGCGAATCAATGACAGCCTTCCTTAATCTGTGTAACAATTTTTATTTGTGGCAACCCGCGCCAAGATGACGCCTGGAATCTTGGCGAACGGTGACACTGCATTTATTATAAAATGCAAAATTCTGAGAATAAAGGAAAATGAGGATCATCATTCACGTCTCAAAATTCTAGTATAACACTAAAAACAATTTATCACGGCGACGGGAATTTAATTACTAAGGTCGGGTTACGTTTTAATAGGTACGAAACTATTTTGTGTAGTACTGCCAATTATTTTTGGCTGGTAATTTTACCCATCATTGTGGTGTAGAATTTAGCAATATTTTTTTTCTTGCGCAATACAATATTGATGCACCTAATTATTTGTCAATAATAAATATCAACACCAGAAAGCCGCATTCATCAGTTCTGATCCCACATAAAAATCAATTAAGTCTTGTGCAAACATATCGTGAAGAAGTAATGGCTAATGTGGCCGAAAGATTCTTGAGTGGCGGCCACGTATCTACAGGCAAGCATAGTATCAAGTGTAAAATATTATAATATGAGACACCGTAAAACAATTAAATTTAATATCAATAACACTATAACAATTTTATTGAAAATACTAGAGTTTAAGTATTATTTACTTGTCATAAGAGGTATTAAATTGCCTATATGACCAATAAACAAATTTCATTTCATTTTATTCCATTGACAAGTAAATACCTTGATGGAACTCTAAATGTAGAGGGCACTGTTAACCGAAACGGTGCTTTTAAGCTGATACAGTTATAGGGTCTATATATATTAGAACACGATGTATGTCCGTACACTACGATGTAATTGTGTACAAAAGTAACAAAAGCACAGGTAATCGTATATAGGATTGGGACATCAGTCAAACAAACGGCGTGGGCTGAATGTGGGCTTGGCCACAATTAAGTGTCACATTAATTGTCGCCACACAGTAAAATGCAGTACAAATAATGCATGGTAATGCGATGACCAAATACTTTAAGCAATAAGCGAATATAGTCAAATTTATTCTTTTGACTCGAATTTTAATTTCATTGTATTAACTAGTGCTAGGATTTTCATATGGGAGAAGCCACCTGAGTAGGTACCACCGCAATGTTATAATTACCTTATCAACAGGATATTGGACTAACCTTCCTCAAATATCAACAAAGTATCGGAACCGTTCTTTCATCCTAATTAGATATGAAACCACCAGCTGTTTTATTTAACATTTTCCGCAAATTAATTAGCAAATGAGATTCATAAGTTTGCTCGCTAGGTGCATTTGCATTTTAGCCAATATCGTAATGAAAGCTGTCTGGGCTGGTATTGCGAGCCATTAAGTATGTGAATAGTACGATTAATACGCAAAATTGACATCGTATTGTGGGTTTACACAACAAGTTACATTAAAAAGTTATATAGTGATGGCTATGAAATTTAAATTAACTATTAAACGTTCGTCTCGCCGTTCATTGCAATAAAAATGAAAAAAAACCCTATATTAATATTATATGAAACTCTCCTTACATATTGAATTTGAAATAAGTTCAGCGAAATGTGGCGTTTCTTCCTACCATTCTAAGATACCAACATGCCCTTTGATATGACAAAGTAATGTCATTTATTTAGAAGAAACGTATAACATGTTGAAATATCGGTACGTGACTCCACACTTCTTTAATGTACTGTCATGCGTTCGCTCGTCAAATTAGATTTGGTTCAGAAAATGTATTTGCCTAAAACAGAGGGCGCGGTCACGTATACCCGTCATGTGAAGAATACTACGGGTTACTTTTCGACCGCGTCCCGTACTGCTTGCTTTAAATATTCTGCTTTGTTGATTCCACGGGGTCGATAGCATGAAATCATTTAAATGATTGTGATGATAGAATCTTCTTCAGTAACCACAAAATTCTTGTTCTTTTCAGCCACAGTTGAACATAAGCTTCGAATATTATCTACAAAACGATGCAATATAAATAAATAACACCCAACAGTCACATACATAGTCCTGACCCCACACTAAGATCAAGTCTTGTGTCGTGGGTATCAGGAACTACGAGGGACTTTTCGGTATCATAAACATCCAGACCCGAAAGAAATATTTGTGGGCCGCGCAAATATTTCGCTCGGTGCGGGGAATGAACCTGCGACCTCTCGTTTCACAGGCGACTTTCAACCAACTGCGCCACGGAGGATGTGAAATATAGATTTGATATTACAGTTTCGTATGTTTTAGCCGATAAATATGAATCGAATAGAAACTCGTTGAAATATATATATTAATTGGATCGATAGTGAATTACCTATCGATGCGAGATTTTGAAGTAATATTTCATATATTCATAGCATAAATTACTTTAAAATACTAGCCTTAAATCTCGATCAATTTTCAAACATTAGTTTGCTCAACGTGACGATGAAATATATTTCTTTGCTAATTTAAGAAGGAAAACTATTTTAACTTACTTTTTCGAATTTTCTGAAAACTCATATTAAAGATGTATTGCCAGCAAGATACGTATACTATATCAGCTCATATACGTCCCACTGCAGGGCACAGGCCTTTTCTTCAATTGAGAGTACGATGGAGAGTGATTAGGCCATATAGTCCACCACGCTGGCCTAGACTTGACGAACTTTACATCCCATAGAAGTTCATACAAATCGCTTTGGTATACAGGCTTCCTCACGACGTCTTCCTTCACCGTTTTAGTGCGTGGTGATTCACTATCAATACACACATAACTCCGAAAATTAAACATAATTATCAATACCAAAACAATAACACAATATAACTGGATACACTGGTTATTATATTTCGTGTAATTACATATATTTACTTAAGAACCCTCATCATTATATTAGGTTTCGAGCGGTTCGTTTCTGCGCGTCACATGATACAGCCAATTAGACTGTAATGACTCCTCTCTGACATATTAAATAGATTTTATATTCCCTCTTATAACATATTTCTTTTATAATATATTTTTTTATTTCTTTTATAAAATGCTTCATCATTTATTATTTAAATTAATAATGATATTCAACGTTATGCATATTATATTTTATGGCATTCTTTAAGTTTCTGGGAATACATTAATGAATAAATTTACTTTCATAAAATATTTCTAAAAAGCAAAGTTATGTATTTTAACTACCATGAATACTATATTGCCTGGGAGTTAATAGTTTGGTGAGATGGGAATCGGTCTCTCAAGACAGATGTATGAAGTTTAGTCCTAAGAATATACATTACTGATACAATGGAATCTATAATAGTCTTCCCATCTTTTTCCGCTCTCCCCCCAATTTGATGTTATAAAGCGATTTCTAGATGTATTCGGTAGAAGTAAAAGGTGAAAAAATGGTTGTATGTCCTATGGTTGAACAATCCTTAATTTGCGAATTAGAAAAGATTTTTTAATAGAAATTAAAAGAGGTATAGTTTTAAAATAGTTAGATTAGAATAGTCCATGTTTTAGGATTTAATAAAACGCACAAACTTCGTAGCGTTTAATGAAACATGGTTTTAAATGAATAAAATATGACATCAAGAAATCTTTGTTGAACTGTATAATCAAAATGCCGCGATTTCTATGCAAAGACATTAAAATCGATGTTAAGGTTAAAAGGAACACACAATCGATTATTGATTTTTTAATGGTTAATTATAAACTCACTATCAGAACATACATCCTATAATAAAGAAAATTATCATAATTAACTTCAGAACACAGAAGCTTAAAAATATCAATTTTAGAAAACTTAAAATTGTTGGAGCACCGACAATCTTTGTGGCGCAATCGGTAACACCTCCTGTGAAACGAGAGGCTTTGGGTTCAATCTCCGTATAAAGAGAAAAAAAATTGCAGCCCGCGAATATTTCGTTGAATATTTCATTCGGGTCTGGGTGTTTGTGAGACCGAAAAGTTTCTAGTAGTTCCTGAGTCTCACGATAGGTATCTTGGTGAGGGGTCAGGACTATGTATGTGACTGTTGTGTGTTATTTATTTATTTTAATAAAAATTTAATTCGGAATCAAGTCTCGAACAACCAGTAGTTACTAAGTACCTATATATTTTTAATTAAAATCCGGATAAAATCAAATATAAAATTAAAATATTTCCCAACACAAGTGAAGTACTGAAATAAGTGCCGTATACAGTATATTAAATGTTTTATGACTCGTTATCTCAAGCATTATGAGGGTAGACATTGATTCCGGAGTCTATAAAGTTTTTAATCTACCTTTCACGACTCTTGCTGACCCAGTACGTTTTATTAGCCAATATGAGGGTAGTTTTCTTTATGAAGCGACATTACAGTGTTTGTTTTGTCTTAATGTTGCCTTTATTGGGTGTTTTTGGTTATTTTTATTAAGTTTTGTGACTTTTGCGATCACTTTTGAAATTACTTTATTATGAGCTAGTGAGTTTATTAACTTAAACTTTATTAACCTGAAATTGAGGTTCTATTAAAAACTCTTATGTACCGGGTATATCAAGACTGTTACCAAAAACTAAGCAGGGTGGTAGTTTTAGTGACTTCAGACACAATGCAACTAAATTTTGTGCAAAATATTGCGACGAATATTTTTTTTTTCTATCGTCGTATTAGGGTGGTCAATACATAGTTTTTTCTTAAAAAATAGTGTACACTCTGTTATTTTTAAACACACTAAGGTACGCAAGGCTTTAACGATATTAAAAAAATAAAAAAAAAGTTGTCGCGTTTCTTTGCGAAATTTTTAGTTACATTGTGTTTGTAGTCACTTTTTAATAAATAAATAAATAATAACACTCACATGTGAGTGACCTATCACCAATAAATATTCCTAATCAGTCATAATATTTTTTAAACATGAAATAAAAGAGCTCCGTTATAATACAATAAAATACGAGTACAATAGTCAGAAGGATAAATGGATCACTGAAAGGGAATTTAAAAGGTCGGACGAATCGTCCTTAGCCTAGTTACAGAACTTCTGTCTTACAGGAAAAGTCGACAACTAGGTTAATTTTAACAAGATAAATATCGGCTGTTTTATAAAAAAAAAACAACTCTCAATTATTGTAACTAAATTCGTTTGGAATATTTTGTTTCTATTTAAGTTCAGTTGTATTTTTAAGGTATTTTAAGGCCCGCACTTGCACAAAAATAAATATAGGCCAACTATGTGTATAAATATAGACTTATAAGTTATAAGGGAGATAGTATAAGATATTATGTACGTCTGTACGTTTTGTATGTATTATTCGGTTATCTGCCTGGCTCAACTCTTTGAAAATAGATGATAATAATATATCAGCTTATATTCACCCACTGCGTAGCACGTGGCTCCTTTACAACCAAAAACCAAACCAAAAGTTTGATAGGGGATTACATGTTTTTTTTATTTTTATATTTATTCTTTACTTTACAAAAAAGAACAAATAGCATACAATATTTTAACAAATAAAATTAAAGAGTACAGATGGCGCTCTTATCGCCCTAAGTGATTTCTTACAGACAACCTTTGGATGGATGTAAGAAAAGGGTAAGAAGAGAGGGCAGTATATAATTCAAATAAAACATGCCAGTAAAATATTCAACTACATTGGCCTCTTACTTAGCATTAAAAAGGCTGTTACAACGGCCTCTTTGTATTAAAGTACCAATATTTATAAGCTATTTAGTGCAGCGCTTAGTCACAGCTGGAAAGTATATTATCAACTTGTAGTTGTGAAACGGGTAACACGCTGTTAAAACTTATAGCGAGAGCGCACGCAGGCCATCTTTTATATTTTGTAATTTGTAATGGTAGTGCGGAGACAATATGCGTTCACAGTTAAAATAGAAAAAGTATTTAAAGAAGATAGATTATATAATGCTATTTACGAGATAGATTATATAATGCTATTTACGAATATGTCAGAAAACATTGAAATTTCGAAAAATGAGGTAAAACAAATATCATTAATTAAAATTGCCAGCCGGTCATGGACAGTACCAAAACGAAATAACACAATTACAAAGCAATGTCATTCCACTGCGCTCACCATACCGAGACATAAGGTGTTAAGTCTCAATATGTCTACTTACTCAGGGTACAATGACGATAAAACTGGAACACAACAGTGCATTTACACTGCTGTATGTATCAGCCCATATACATCGCACTGCCGGGCACGGGTCTCCTCTACAATCGAAATTACGTTTGAGAGTGCTCAGGCCTTATGGTCCATTACGCCGGCCTAATACTGGTTGGCGGACTTAAGGATATACACAACCAGTAAATCCAAAACTAGAGCTCTGCAGGTTAAAAAATACGGACCCAATAGTCCGAACGGCTAAGTTATAGATATGTATATGCAATAGCCATGTAAAAATATATCCAAAGCGGTATTTGATCGTGAGAAATGTTCTATAGTGAGATATTTTTATTATTATAGTCTCTGTGAATTATATCGTATCATAAAATGATACATACACATAACATTCTATACATATGCTTATGTACTATAGTTTTTTACGGGTTCTGTCACCAAAAAATCCTCTCATAGTTTTTAATACCCGCGTCACAAGAATTATATCTTTAATACTTTATCAGAATCGTATAGGTATTTATTTAAAACAAATCACAAATATGATTACAAAACTTAAATATTTCTGAACTCGTACAATTCAAAGTTTGCGAGAATTCCACCAGGGGTCGCTGATTGCCAATTGCCTAATATAAACACAAAGTTTAGCAGTTGAAAGTACTCCCAGCACGTGTGATAGTCTAGATTGTAATAAGTCTAGTCTAGAGTTTAGACCAACGTTATGGGATAACTCAACCCTTGAGGCTCGGACTTGTAGTTGCAATTTATAGTTGTTTTTGGTTTGTAATATTGTGTTGAGGATGAGATAGCTTACTTAAGTTGTAAGTTCAATCCTTGATTAAGTCCTAAATAAATAGCTATTCAGAGGTTGGGTAATTGTGAAGTAATTTACTTTTTTAAAACCTTAACCTTATTAATGTGAATGAAAGTTTGTTTGTTACGCTTTCACGCGAAAACTACTTAACCGATCATCCTGAAATTATATACATATATTCTTATACGTATATAATTAGGAGGTATTAGAAGTCAGATTATCCAATCTGATACGAATACTTTTTATGAAAAAATAAGTATTATTTACAAATCTTATACATAAAAAAATACGTGTCAAAAGTAATAGTTTATATAAAAAAAACAATGTTAGTAACATTTTGGCTGCCATTTTGAAAAGTGTATCTGCATCTATGCAGAGCCGGGGCGCACCGCTAGTGTTTATATAAAAATAGAGAATACAGCCTAGCTTTAGTTCATTAGAGTTAGATTACAATTGCTGCTCTTCAGGTCGTCTGAAGTATAATGTGAATAAACTAACTACTTCAATCAGAATTATTGTAATACCAAGTAGTTTCATATTATGTGAAAAAAGATATACATATAATATTAGTCTTATTTTTCTTTTGTTGTGTTATCTTTACAAGTGTCGGCAAAAAATATGTATCCCCATTTAGTATATTTTTTAAATAATATTAATCAATTCAATTACTAAAAAAACGAACGGAAGCATAAAACAAAAAGCTCATCAATCGAAACTCAATTGTTTAATTATTTACTGGTCCAATTAAAAACCGACCCTATCATCGACCTATAAAATCTAATATTCCCAATCAACCGCCCTTTATTCAAACACCTACTCTAACACCATGTATTAAAGTACACTTTCTATTAACATGTTAGCCATTGTGACGAGTGTAGCGATACATAATGGGAAGTGCGTCCCATTTACCCACGTCATGCGATGCCAAGCCTGCCGCTTTGGTGTGGACAGACCCTTGCAATCCCGCCGCCCTTTGTCGTGTTAAATGTTGACGGGTGACTGAAGGTTCAGAATTGTATTGGTAGAGATTGTATCTGGATTTTTAGTTATATTTACATATACAGAATATCAAGACTGCGAATGAAAACGAAGCTGGGTGGTAGTTTTAGTGACTACAAACAGAATACGCGACAACTTTTAAATATCATCGTGTTTTGGTGATAAATCTATATATTTACCACCCAAATATAATAGGAAAAGGATAACAAAAAAATCGTAACTTTTTTTGCAAAATGTTTAGTAATTAGTTGCTTTGTCTGACGTCACTAAAACTACCACCTGGCTTCGTTTTTGGTTGCAGTCTAGACATAATATGTATACATATAATCACGCCTTTTTCTCAAATTCCTGACTCTGGAAAAAGAATAGACAAAAACAATGTCTTTCGATCGATTTCTTAGTGTATCGATGTGCACCTCATACAAAACGTATGAATTTTGATTACTTTGTTGCGTTCCGTATAATGTTTTGTGCACTGTATAAAGAATTAGATCATTACATAAACCGACACTCTTTTCTTTATTAAAATAATTTACTATCATGGAAACACTGCAACTCTTGTAAGCCAGCTTGTATCTGCATTTTAATTACACTGATCAATGTCGCTCAACAAGTCTCTTGGACTATCTAACTTGTTCTTAACTTGGAACTAAATAAATAAAAAATAAAATAGCATGACGTGACGACTACTTTGTTCAGATGTTTAATATTTATAAATAATATAAAATTATTTTGCGATTCTTAGATATTACCAGTGTAAAACATAATTAACATGATTAAGACATTAAGGATTTACACTAAAGATTTGAACCAAAGCAAAAATAATAATTTACGATGTAACAGCCTCCATTCTTTGCTCGTCATTAGACGCACAAGGGTATCCGATAGCATATCACAAGCATATGAACTCCACATTGAATATAACAATAGAGCATTGCACGTGTATTGGCATCCTGTTCGTAGTTGAGAAGAAAGACAAATCCCATTTATGACGGTCAGGCATTATGTTGAAAATTATTCGTGATGCATGCTACCGTATTTTTCGAACTATCATCTAATATCGTTTTTTTATTCCTTAGGAGCATTGCTTCTATATCCCTGATATCTGTGTCTGTATCAGCCCATATACGTCCCGCTGCAGGGCACGGGCCTCCTCTACAATCGACAGTACGATTGAGAGTGGTTAGGCCATATGGTCCACCACGCTGGCCTAGTGCGGGTTGGCCGTCTTACATACAATAGATTATTTCATAAATCGCTATGGTATGCAGGTTTCCTTGCGAAATTTTCCGTCACCGTTTTATCAATGACGTTTCGTGGTGATTGACTATCAATACACACATATCCCTGATAACATGTATATAAAATATCATGATGAACAATATAATACCTGCCTCGGTGGCGTATTTGTACTACGGTATGACTTGCAAAGCTCATCTCAGGTTCGAATCGTGGGTCGGGTTTTTTTTTTTTTTTTTTTTTTTTTTATTAAATTGAATGGCGAGACGAGCAAGCCGTTCGCCTGATGGTAAGCGATACGACCGCTCATGAACAGTAGCAATATTCCACTGCGCTCGCCATCCTGAGACATAAGATGTTAAGTCTCAATATGTCCAGTAGTTGCTCTGGCTACAATGTCCTTCAATCCGAAATACAACAGTGCATTTAAGCAGTGTTGTTTCACGGGAGAAATAGATATTGCGGTGGTACCTACCCAGATGGCCTCTCACGTATGAAAGACCTACCACCAGTGAACTAAACTGGTAAACTGGTATTGGGTTTTTCTATTCATTATCAGCCTGGAGTCAGGAATTTGTGCCAGATATGGCGAGAGGCTCGCCCTATCACATCGTGGAACGCAAAAAAAAAGGCGAAAAAAAACTTTTGGACAAAGCGTTAGTTAATATTTTGTGTATGAATAATAAAGTAATTGAGGCACAAAGCCGTAACAAACAAATATTTTCCTCGTCAAATATATTAATATGGATTAGTAGCGTTGCAGTCTTTCCTTTCCATTGACAGTTCTTTAATTCCCAATATAGCCTAAATAGGTCAGCAGAGAACTAGAAAAAGTCAGCGATTGCCTTCTGCCTTTTTTCTGTCGTGTGTTTTTGCGCAGTTCCAATCATTTTTGTTCGAATGCAGTGGAGTAGTGTGCAGGCTTCGATAAATTTATAGCACTTTTAGCATTCACTCGTCTAATATTTCTCGCTTTACTGGCTCTGAAAGTGCCATCGAACGCTAGGAAATATTTTTCTACACTTTGCGCATTGCCTTGAAATAATATTGCTTTTTGAATGAATCAGCTGTTTCAAACTTTATGGGCGAGGTAACATTTAGGTATATTTGAAGGTCGTAGGTATAACAACACTAGGCTTTTTATACAGGGTATCTCAATACTGCTACCGAAAACGAAGCTACGTAGTTTTAGTGACTTCAAACACATTGCGATAGAAAATGTTGAAAAAAAAGCGACGACTTTTTTTTGTTATTTTTTTCCTATGGTCGTATTTGGATGGTAAATTCATTTTTTTTTCCTTAAAATAATAGTGTATACCGTTTTATTTACAAGGACTCTAAGGTATAAAAGAGTTTAAATTATTATTTTAGCTAAAACTATGGATTTACCACCCAAAAACAACGATATTTAAAAAATCATAAAAAAAATTAACGCGTTTTTTTGCGAAAATTTTATTGCATTGTGTTTGTAGTCACTAAAACTACCACCCGGCTCCGTTTTCGGTAGCAGTCTTGATATACCCAGTATAGGTTTTAATACTTAAGACAAATTTATGATTATTTGGTTTTCTAGATATTGGTACAGGTTGATATCGACATATTGCGGTATTTAATTTAAACCACGTGTTTGTAACCGCAGCAGGTTATTTAAAAAAACTAACTTCCAGTTTTGTAAGTAATCGTAATTTTGGTTAAGGGCTTTAGATCAACACGTAATGGTGTGTGTCTTTTTCTCGCTCATGTATATTCCTGAAACGACCCAAAGTTCATCTAAGAGCTAAAAATACTTGTATCTATAAGGAGTGGCCAGATATCGTGAAAACTAAAATTACTATTTTTGTCAAAAAACGTCTCGGATTTGTTCCTAATTTTGAACAATATCACCAATGATGATTGAATTATGTTGTTAAAATTAAATAACATCATATGACTCTGTATAGGTATCAGCTAAATATAATTTAGTTATCACATAAACTTCAGTAGATATATTCCAAGCTCTATGGCAAAATAGCCCAACAATTTGCACATAACATATTCCATATATTCCTACACAATTTCACGCACAATTCATGCAACAATTTCATTGTATAGGTTTGACGTCGGACAGAAGGCGTCCGGAGTTGTGACGTCATTGTATTTCCATGATCCAAACTTCAAAGGTTTGAACAAGATCCCCTTACTGCAGGCCATTGTACTTTATATTTAGGATCCTCAATAGAGAACTGTTTATTAGCAGTGCTTTGACAAAGCATCAAGATATTCAAAGATGCCATGCGATTTTGATCTTAAATCAAGAATTAATAAGGAGGTTATTATCTTGGCACAATGCTAAATGTTGTCGAACCTTTACGTACATTCACATAAAAAAGATGCTTCAATTGAAAAATAATTATAGACCTTAAAGAATATTTTTAGTATGTATTGATTTAATTTGGTTTTGGGAAAGATAGCTAGGTACTTACATTTTATAAAGCATTACACTTAAGAATTTGTCAACTTGTTTAAACTATCATTTAATATAGAATTTCGCACACAAAGTTTGTTTAGAGAGCCAATATTAGTGTGGCGTTTAGGTTCAATTTCGTAAATCCATACATTTATAGGCTAATTCAAATTACAAAAAGGTTAATAATACCTGCTAAATAACCTACCTACCTATTTTTTATTGCATCGGTTGGCGAGACGAGCATGCCGGTTGCCTGGCGCTGTGTTTTCCTCCTGCGTCCAGCGCAGCGAGCGGTGGCGCAGCGAATGGTCAGGGGCTATCGCACGATTTCCCATGAGGCGGCCTGCGTACTGGCTGGTTTCCTTCCCTGGGACATTGACGCCAGAGCCCTCTCGTCAGCCTACCACTGGCGGGAGGAGGCGTCCCGTCGTGGGGAGCTACCAGCCTTTAGAGAAGTCGAGGCTGTTCGGGCCTCCTTCCGCACGGCTGCAGTGGAGGAATGGCGCACCAGGCTGAACGATCCCAGTGCTGGTGTTTGGACCATCGCGGCAGTGCGTCCTGTCCTAGACCAGTGGCTGGGCAGGCGCCACGGCGAGATGACGTTCCGCCTGACACAGGTTTTGTCGGGGCATGGCTGTTTCGGCAGATACCTGTGGCGGGTGGCAAGAAGGGAAGAGTCCGCCGTGTGTCACCATTGTGACAACTGCCCGGAAGACACAGCCCAGCACACTCTCTCGGAGTGTTCAGCTTGGGAAGAGGAGCGCGCAGCTCTCCGAGCAGCCATCGGAGAGGACCTCTCACTCTCAGCCGTGATTCCTTCCATGGTTGAGAGTAGGAGGTCATGGCAGGCCATGCTTACCTTCTGTGAGATCATCATCTCGCAGAAGGAGAGCGCGGGGCGGGATCGTGAGCGGAACGATCCCACCCGCCGCCGCCAACCGAGAAGGAGGCGCCGGGTGAATGACAATGGCTGACCCGGCGCCCCGCCCAGTGGTCAAGGGGCGCCAGAATTCCACCACGGTATCCCCTGCCTGTCGTAAGAGGCGACTAAAAGGGGTCATCGGGGTCGCTAAGCACACAGCGGGGGCTGTGTGCTCACGTCGGGAGTGACCCCGAGATGGGCGGCAGAACGTGTGGCCTCGTGTCTGTCGCGGACGCCCATCTCACCATGGGCGTCCGAAGTAGGGAAAGAGGGGGCATCTGCGCCCTCCCAACATGTGAGGAGCCATATTTGGCAGTGCGCCGGGTGACACGGCGAGTTAAATGGGCGCCATTCGCCTGTCCACATCGCCTGTCACCCATAACGCGCGTGATGGCCACCGAGAGGTTTTAGTCGGTATGCCGGCAAAAGATCTTTTTAGATCTCGGTAGGGACCCAGCCTGATAACAGGCTGGAAGGCCGGAGACCCCGACACGCCCCTTCCGATCTCCCCCGAGTGTCGGAAGGAAGGCTAAAGGAGCTTTACTCTCGTTAAAAAAAAAAAAAAAAAAAAAAAAATGGTAAGCGATACGATCGCTCATGAACAGTAGCAAAACCAAACAACACTTTGAATTACAAAGCAATGCCTGGCATTCCACTGCGCTTGTCATCCTGAGACATAAGATGTAAAGTATATCCAGTATATCCAGTAAATATGTCCAGTAGTTACTTTGGCTACAATGTCTTTCAATCCGGAACACAACAGTGCATTTAAACTGCTGTTTGACGGGAGAAATAGACATTGGGGTGGTACGCACCCAGAATAACTTAGTGTTAAACTTTTGTTGAATTATTTCCTCGGATTTGAGTAGGCTTACTTATCGTTATTTAATGTTAACTGGTTTGTGAAACTTGGTGTTGTCTAAATTTTCAAGGATTTGTAAATAATATATTTGTTTTAAATTTATACATTTTCGTAAATGGGAGCAAATTGTGAAATGTTGTTCGTTACTGGAACTGAGACAAATATTTGAGTGGCCCACAAAAAAATGTTTGGTGTTTGAGTGAGAGGAGTTTTTGATATTCACGGCATAAGATAATACTATCAAGGTAAGGACTGTTGGTATGTTTGGTGCATATAATTAACGTTTTTCTTTGCTTTAACAGTTCTTCTCCTATTATAGGCGACTTTGTTATACATGGTATATTCAGACTGCGACCGAAAACGAAGCCAGCTGGTTTTAGTGACTTTAGACATCAAATAAAAATTATATTATAAAAAATAATAAATAATAAAATAAAATAATCGTATTTTAGTGGTAAGTTACATCGTTTTACTAGAATAATAATGCAAAACAATTTATTTTTAAGACGGAATCTTACAGAAGCGATTAAATTACAATATTATCAAAAACTACGTATGGACCACCAAAGAAGAACATTAGAACATTGTTAAAAAAATGCATTGTGCATGTAGTCAGTAACATACCCACCTGGTTTTGTTTCAATATTAATATTGTCGTTTATCAGCACATTATCTGCCATTCTAACTACTATAACTCATCGATGTTAGATAAAAACATTGTATCGACCTTAATACCGTTATCGGGACATCGCGTCAACATTACCATGCGATAATGTCGATCAATGTCACGACACGTCGATGTTCATTATGTAAATTCCACTACAGTAATTAATTGAATTCCATTACTCGTATACATAGCGCTTGATGTATCAATTTCCTTTCTCGTGCATCAATGTATATAGACTAAAGGAATTAGGTATACGTGGGGAATTCTTTTCGCAATGATTATTGTTACATTTTGTTACTTTTTATTGGTTGTTTAAGATATATTTTCATTATATACATAGAATAACGCACTAGCCCAAGCATCACTGGCAACTTTCATCGACTATCCGAGTCGGTGCGGTGGTCATAAGGGTTTCAATAATTTTTAAGTACAAATCAGCTGGATGCCTTTCTCATCTCTGTGAACTGTTGTATGCTTAGAATTTATGTGGATAGTTTACCTGATAAACTTATGGTCGATTAGAGGCAATCACTTTTACTGGTGGTACGGTCTCTCTTATGTAAGAGGCCGCCTGGGTGGGTACAACCGCAATGTCTATTTCTCCCGCCAAACAGCAGTGTGGATGTTCTTTTATGTTTAGGTTTGAAGAATATTTTAGTTAGAGTACGTACTGGACATCTAAAGGCTTAACATCTTATGTCTCAGGGCGAGCGCAGTCGAATACCAACCATTGCTTTGTAATCGTCGTATCGCTTACCATCAGCCGAACGACAAGCACGCCTTACTCATTGCAATAAAAAAAAATCCTGATAACAACCACTATACAGGTATAAAGTCCACCAAAGTTACTTTATTCCGAGACACTGTTCATTCAAATTTGAATAAGTCAGCATAATTATTTCGGAGAGAAAATTGTAGATTCTTTCAAATCAATACTCTGCTTCAACGGTTTACTTCCAAGTAGTAATGGGTTTTATTGCTATTTCAAATTAACATCACCATCTTGTTATTTTTGAAAGCTTAGCATGCTCTTTATTTCTGCTATTGCTAATTGCCTCCCACAGAATTTGTAAACAATAAAACTGACCATATTTTTAATCATTTTTCACATCTAAAATTACACACACAAAATTGACTTTATAGTTTCTTCTTTAATTGGGTTTGTTAAAAAAAAACTACTAGTTCATAGATCGTATAAAAATATTAGCTGATCGGATTTGTGAGTCACAATCGCAAATCGCAAAATGTAGCTCATTTATATTATCGATTTCACTTGCTATTTGTGATTGCTATTTATTTATTCCACTGCTACCAAGTATCAGCGTCCATTCATGCCCGTATAAAAATACATTTGCGTCAAGTGTTTCATGCGAGGCGGTGTTTGTTATTTTTGGCAAAGCCCACATTTTTAGCCCCGAGACAGCTTCAGCCGTATTTGGAACAATGCCACATATTGTAGTCGGCACAATCGAAACGGGCCTATTAAATATAAATCACTGGTTTAATACCCCCGAGAGTCGTTTTGAGACCAATACGTCCTGTTTTGTTTTGCTGTCAAAAATGTTCCTGGCATTAATGATTTGTTTGTCTGGTTAGGCAAATTATCTGGAAAGGAAACCGAATGAGTATTTGGGCTTTTGTTGTATAAGATTTAATTTTTTTTTTTTATTCATTCTTATCTTGTCCGATATTTGGTGTTTAGATATTGCGTTTCTGTCTGTATCTGTATCAGCCCATATACGTCCTACTGCAGGGCACGGGCCTTCTCTACAATCGAGAATACGATTGAGAGTGGTTAGGCCATATAGTCCACCACGCTGGCCTAGTGCGGGTTGGCGGACTTACATACCATAGAAATTCTTATAAATCGCTATGGTATGCAGGTTTCCTCACGATGTTTTCCTTCACCGTTTTAGTGCGTGGTGATTGACTATCAATACACACATGACATTGATATTGCGTTTGGTCTAATATAAACTTTGATGGCATATAGGAAGCGTTCCTTTGGCCGTTTTCGGGGTTTTGGCCCAGATGTGTTCACGCCCAGATAAATATGAAAGTACTTATATGTATATAGAAATATTTGGCTAAATAGTTTCATACTATTATATTCATTACTTATAGTATATATGTTATGGGCCAAGTGATTAATGCGGGCAGTATTCATAATGCGCTGGCAGTATGAATATTGCCGAGCCATATCGGGCCAAGTGATTAATTACAATCTAAACTCATCTATTTATCACATTGCCCGGGCATTATGAATATGGCTACATGATGATCGGGCAATGTGATTAATAGGTGATTTTTTACGTGGTGGGCTGCCGCATTGTCGTATCGCATCGCATCGACCCATAAATAAGAAAGGTTGAATTTACCTGTTTATGTTTAGTTGTTTTTTTAACGTCCGAAACATTATCTTCAGACGAAAATTAGTGTACCCACTTAATGGATCAGTTAGGTCGACTGTGCCCCAAAACCGACTCGGAAAACCCCGACTTCACGTAGTCTTTTGGCTACCGACCTTAGAGTGTATATAAAAAGCCGGAGGCGCGGAGGGAGAGCAGCCCCTGCCCGCTGTAACGAAGGATAGGCAACCGTGCGAGCCGTAGCGGCTGAGGCCGGTCGCCGGAGGTAACCAGCAAGCCGAAGCTGCGGAGTTGAGCATGGGTGCTTATCTTTATCTTTTGTTACGCAAAGGTGAAGGGGCTGAACTTCCCGTAGCGCCGGAGACGATGCAGAAGCTAATTTGTATTGACAACAAGTGGTACCAGGGGAGGTGCGACACTCCCTCTCCCCCTCCACTCCTCCCAACCCACCCCCTCGTGCTGCCCTATTCTAAATTCTACCACTTCGGCTCATCATTTTGATTTTGATTCGCTTTACTGCTCAATATGCCCGGGCAATGTGATAAATTGATTTTTTATAATCACATAGCCCGCCCTTGTTGGGCATTATTCATATTGCCCGGGCAATTATTTATTTATTTATTTATTTATTATGAAAAATGCCCGATTAATCACTTGGCCCATAACATATACAAACTGTATAAAAAATAACAATCGACCATACATAATAACCAGTCAACCTTCTATGATACAAATCTTCACTGTTCCAGTCCATATACGTCACACTGCAGGGTACAAGCTTCCTCTACTAACTATTGAGAGGGGTTAGCCCATATAAATAAATAAATACACCCAACAGTCACATACATAGTCCTGACCCCGCACTGAGATCGAGTCTTGTGTCGTGAGTATCAGGAACTACGAGAGACTTTTCGGTCTCACAAACACCCAGACCCGGAAGAAATATTTGTGGGCCGCACAAATATTTCTCTCGGTGCGGGGATCGAACCCGCGGCTTCTTGTTTCACAGGCGGCGTCTAACCTACCTGCGCCACGGAGGCTGTCCATATGTCCACCAACCTGGTCCAGTATGGTAAATAAATTGATATTTTACTGGTGGTAGATCTCCCACATGTTTGAGATCGTCTGTACCACCGCAATATATATTTCTCCCGTCAAACAACAGCGTAGATGCACTGTTGTGTTTCGGATTGAGGGACATTGTAGCCAAAGTATTTTTTTTTCATTGCTTTGTTATTCAAGTTGTTGGTTTTCATTGTTCATGGACAGTCTTATCGCGTACCATCAGGCGAACGCTGCTGCATGCTGGTCTCGCCATTATGTGCTATAAAAAAAACAAAATTAATTTGCAGACAAATACACCACCACTCATTCCATTATTACCGAAGACAGAGAATGAATCGAATTATTAAACATAATGAAACCTATTATCCCAGTAATTGTATTAGCCAGCTAAGCTTGTTCTGAATTGTTCTATTTTCTCCATTAATGAGATTAGCCACAGCAGATTGGTACTTGAAGTTTGTTGAAGTGGAATAAGCCGATTATTTGTCCTAAAATACTTTTTGTTGGGCATTTTAGCTAACGAAGCATTTAGCTTAATTGGTCATGCAATGTCGCTTAATTATAATTAGGCTTAGCGGGGTGAAATTACATAATTTGTTAATGTAGATTAGATGTAGAAATAATATCATGAATGAAGATTTTGGCCGCCATTTTCAACAGATTATCTGCACTAGGGTAGAGCCAGGCCAGACTGCTAGTATTATAAAAATATACAAGATCGATAACACATATTATTTTATTAAAAATTCATTAAGAGTATCTAACGTTAAAATAATATTTAAATAGCTCATCGAAACTAGAATTGTTCAACTATAATATTATTAACAAATACCACACCATATAATAAATAAATATCTCTTGATAAATTCCTTAAAATAGTAACAAAAGACACCGACGCCACCTTTAGAAAGTTGCAAGGCTTAAAAATACCCCGGTGTATTTGTGTCCAGGTTCAGGCGTTGCAGGTGACCTAGATAGCATGCTGTCAGGTCAGCTGTGAGCACATCTCGCTATATAAAACATAGTAATTCGGTCCGCCACTGCACACACGCTTCGGATTCCAAATGCAACTGTAAATTGATTTAATTTAACCGTTGTTTATTTTGAGTGTTTATTTACTGGTATTTATGACTTCCACCGCACATTTATCTTGGCAACAACTAACCTTATTGGTTGGACATCGCTGTGTATTGACAGCCTTCACACAAATAAAACGGTGAAGAAAAACATAGTAAGGAAACCTGCATATCGCTTCATAGAGCTTCGGATTGAATAACTGTAAATTTATTTAAATTATCTGCAGTTTATTTTTGAACGTTAATGTATTTCCAATTTTTATGCTTTTGCTTAGGGTAATTGGTTTATTGATGTAGATTTCCAGTCGATATATGAAGCAATTATATGATTTACAAAGTACAGAGGGCAGAGACTGGATGAAATCAGCAACAATGAAACAACAATGGAGACAGTTGGAGGAGGCCTATGCCCCTATGACTGTAAAGTAGTTTTATATTTTTTTTTATTCTTTGATATATGTATAATATACATACCGGGTATCTCAAGACTGCTACCGAAAACGAAGCCGGGTGGTAGTTTTAGTGACTACAAACACAATGCAACTAAAAATTTCGCAAAGAAATGCGACAATTATTTTTTATGATTTTTTAAATATTATTTTTTATATATTATCGTCATTTTTGGGTGGTAAATCCATAGTTTTTGCTAAAATAATAATTTAAACTCTTTTATACCTTAGATTATTTATAAATAAAAGGGTATACACTATTATTTTAGGAAAAAATGTATTTACCACCGAAATATGGTCATAGGAAAAAAATAACCAAAAAAAATTTGTCGCTTTTTTTTGCAACTTTTTCTGTTGCATTGTGTCTGAAGTCGCTTAAACTACCACCCGGCTTCGTTTTCGGTAGCAGTCTTGAGATACCCTGTATATTTTATTGTATAGTTGAATCATAATAGAGGCTAATTATTATTATCAAAATATTAATACACGGGGCAACAGGGTATCAGGAACTACTAGAGACGTTCCAGTCTTACAAACACCCAAACCCCAGACAAATATTCATGGGTTTTATAAGCAATTTGTTCGGTGCGGGGATCGAACCCGCGGCCTCTCGTTTCATAGCCGGCGTTTGACCAACTGCGATAAGAAAGCTGTCAAATATCACATACACATAACAAAGTCCACAACAATTACTACAAAAGCAATACGATAGAAATAAGAAAGAAATAAAGCAGAAATAGCTGACAT
Source organism: Hyles vespertilio (assembly GCA_009982885.2). NCBI lineage: Eukaryota > Metazoa > Arthropoda > Insecta > Lepidoptera > Sphingidae > Hyles > Hyles vespertilio. The sequence goes on along the minus strand of CM042817.1, from coordinate 6,118,163 downwards.
TTACGCGGCCAAATATTTCCCCAGCATTTTCAGGGGTAATACGTCTTCGCAATGTAATTACAGAAAAATAACTATTTTGATATGATGGAGCGAGATGTTCATTACGTTCTCTATTCTATCATAGTAGGAGTGACAGTGTGATCGATTGACCAACAAATTTGGCTGATTTTAGGATTTCATACCAAAAATCGAAGACAAAATGAAGAAAAATATACATACTATTTTTCTATATACAGGATCAATTCGTCGACCACTTGGTCTGTCGTTCAAGTTATCGTGTAAGAAGTAAAGTCTTATAGCTTATCCATAGGCAGTTTTAAAAACTATTTTATTTCTTGCATGTTTTATCCTGAATGAAAATAGTGTTTAAGTTAGAATATATTGTATTTATTTATTTATTAATCATATTTCTCTCCCAAGAATCTCCACGTCGACCTTTTGGAAGCGGCCTGCATCTAGCTAGCGACTTCCTTTGACTTCGACTGACTTTAGCACTTAAAAACCAAAATGAGGTTACAATAGGCGACCTAGCTGCGATCTCATCCAGGCAAACTTTAGAAGTTAGAATATATTTGCTTTTTGTTAAGATAATTTCAGTGTCTGAAATACAAAAGGTACTGCTTTTAACCCTAATAGTCAATTATCCATACACCTGAACAATGAACGTGATTGAATAAAATAAATTGGGCATGCATTATATTTTTCCAATCTACCGTCAAAAATGTCTGATTTTTTTCCAAATTGCGAGCAAAATATAGTGATAAAGATTGAATAATTTACATATGGTGGTGGGAGAAATAAATTGAATGGTTTTGAACAGCGGGGTAATTGTTTTTTTTTTCTATTTGACGTCAAAATGCATATCAAGCAAGCTGTAGGGAGAATTTATTTCTGAGCTTTATACAATGTTATATAATACATGTACTGATACTAATACAAAACTTGAGCTTTTTGTTACTTGAATAAAGATTTTTTTATTATCAGTTATCCCCTCTATGGGCGGAAATAAAAACGTCACATACATTTTAGTTAGATGATATATCATGTCGGCATTATATCTCCATAGTTATTGTAAAGGTTAGTGTGTATGGCATGAACTTTTGATTCATGAGAGTAACGCTTTGAAGGCAGCAAAGGCGGTTCCCGCAAAAACGTAAATGGTAGTTACGCCCTTTCATCAATTATGCATGCTTTATTCAATAGGTTTACGGTCAATAGGATTTATTGGAAGGGAATTTCGATAACCAGTTTCTTTACACTAATATCTATTACTACTTGAATAGATATTAGTGTTAAATGATTAATATTTAAAATAATATTTTACTAGGTTTAAACTAATTTAGAATATTTTTGACACTTCAATGTTATAGAACTAAATATTTGCTTTTTCAGGTTTTAGCTAGGCAGCAATGTTTTTATATTGTCATTAGCCTAACTATTGTATATTATGCATAAAATCATTACTAAATGACCACGCGTTTGCAAGAGAGTCTCTGAATTAAAACTTATTATTACCGGGCACTACGTTCCCTGGTAACAAAAGCGTTAAGAAAAGCATCGTGAGGAAACCTTCATACCGATTTGGAAAAACATCTTTAGTATGTAAACTCCGCCAACCCGCACTAGGCCAGTGTGATGGACTATATCGTCTAACCCCTCTCAATCGTACTCTTGATTGTAGAAGAGGCCTGTGCCCTGCAGTAGGACGTATATGGGCTAATACAGATTACGTTGCACTAGAGTGCGCTGATTCCAATACATAACTTGGGAATCTTAATCCCCGTTATTTCACTGGCTACTATTTAAACTAAAACACATCAGCACTTCCAGAAAAACCGGCGACTTTAAAAAAAGCATATTCCTACCTCAAAGGTTGGGAACGCATCTTTATGCACCATGGTGTTGCTATGTTCATGTGTGGCTGCGATCACATACCATCAGGTGAACCGTATGCTTGATTCCCCCGTATAACAGTAAAAAAATCAGAATTGCACTTAGACACAGTTGCTTTACGGATGAAAAAACTAAAGCGGTGGTACCAAACCAGGCGGCCTTCTATACCTACTACCAATTAACTATTTTTAAGTCGAATAAATCCAACCTTTCACCTTTAAACAACCTTTAAGTAAAGTCGAGTTCAAATGGTTAAATATTTAGAAGGTTTCCAACAATAACACTTGCGTCACAATTCACAAGTTTATCTGCCGAAGTGACGATCGATTCCCCTATTTTTACTTCCGCCTTGGTTCTGGAGTCTGCTATCAAGAACCCGTTTACGAGTAAATCACTTGTTATTCTTGTGAGCGATTCTTTATTTTTTTTGTTTCTGAAGCTTTTGTTTCTTTTTGTTTTGCTTTAAATAACTTCCACTGAATTTGAAAAGAAGATGAAAGAAATGGCAAGTACTGTTTTTAAATTGTGATTACAAAATATGTAATATCCAAATTATTTATTTAGGTTGTCTTAATGCATTCTATACTTTTCCTGGACAAGCCTGCCACTTAACAACGAGCAACATGTGTGTCTCATTATTTTTATAAAAATATTTCAAACTGGAAACATCACCATAATCTAAAGCTATTATCTAGATCAATGGATCTTTGCGGTTTGGAGTTTATTTCTAGTTTCAAGTGAATTACTATAATTTTCCTCAGTACAATTTCCAATAAATAAAGAAACTTAGTACCAGAATTACTTCTAAAGCCATTAGGATAAACCCAATGGCTTCAGTTAGTGTCTTGTGAGTAAGTTACTGGATATTTTTTCACAATCCTTACCTTTGAGCCATTAAAACTGGCTGATCTTTGAGACGTGCACAATTTTTTTAGTTCCTTTTAGTACTAACTACCTAACATGCTTATATTTTGTCAGTATCTTCAAAATACTTTCAATCAGCGTAAAAATTTAACTAAGATCTTTAGATTATATTGTGCTTCTTTTCTACTAGGTCAATTATAATCAGCGCTATTCAGGATTCAGTGAATCCCTTATTAAGAAACTTACTACCTGAATCACTTCTACTAAATCCGTTAGGATAAGCCCAATGAGTTCAGCTACATCAATGGGCTAATCAAAGGTTCTTTACGGCTCTAAAGTCCAATCAGGATGGAGTCGGCAGCGGACCGTTAAATTGCTTCTTGCTTTGAAATCATAGCTCAGTGCCTTTTGATTGTGAAGTTAGTGGACAGTTCCGCGTAATCCTTACCTTTGAGCCGTTAAAAATGTTAGGTCAGTCGTATATAATTTCCTGGTTTAGTTAGTTTTCTTATGTATTTGGAATGTAGTTTGGGGAGTTAAAGTTTTTATTTAGATTTAAATAATTGATCAATAACATCCAACAGTCACATACATAGTCCTGACCCTATAGTAAGATCCAGTCTTGTGTCGTGGGTATCAGGAACTATAAGAGACTTTTCGGTCTCACAAACACCCAGACCCGAAACAAATACTCGTACCTGTGGACCACACAAACATTTCTCTCGGTGCGAGGATCGAACGTCATTTATTATATTAACTATTTATTAATTATATTAACTATTTATATATTTATTCAAGTTGTAAACTTCCAATTTCTAGTCGTTCTGTGTTACGTACAGTTTGATGTTTTTAATATTTGCAAATGGTGTTGATACGTACATATAATAGTCAGTTTTATTCCTGTTCATGTTACACAGAAATAAAAAACATACATATCAGGATATAAGGAGAACGCTATCTTCAATTTAGATTGAAATTACCTTATTCAGATACTGTGGTTTCATTCCGAATGACAAGATTACCTTGCCCTAGTAATTTCCCCGAAGAATTGACGCTTCAAAGTCAGCGGTCGTTGTATTATAAGCATAGTTTCTGCACATATACATTTACATGTAAATTATACATCTTGTCTGAAGCCCTTGTAGAAGTTATTACTTACTTTATTACTTACTTACAACGCTGAGATCTCTGGTTCAATTCACGTATCAGGAAAAGTAATATTGGATTGTTCCATTTATTATCACCCCGGATTCATGAGTTTGTGCCCGACATGTCATATGGTGATAGGCTCGCCCCCTATCACATCATGGGATGGAAATATAGGGCAAAACGTGGATGTTCTGGTAGCACCTCTGCTTACCCCAACTCGCAAAAAGGCGTACTTACACACCTAACTTTGTAATAAAAAGTTATTAAACAGTGGAAATCAGCTGGTAATAGATTAATCGTATTGGTCTCTAATCGTTATTGTAATAAATGGAGAAACACTTGTCACAGTAACTTACGCTCTCAGACTCCGTATAAATGTATCCTGATCCTGACGGGCCGGCATAATTTTGTCATCCAGCGAAAATTAACGGTCTGTAACTGATGGATTCTTCTTTGATCACATTGTACCATTGTATTAAATTGAATCGAAGTCGCCTATATAAAAATTGTAGCTTATATAATGTAGATATATTGGTTTATATTTAAATAATATATAAATCATTAATCTAGTATTATATTCTTTTATCTCTTCCTCTTTACTGCCCCATTCATTTTATATTATAATAATCCCGGGTCCGTCCAAAGGTTACGTGGAAGAGATCTCCGCTAGCGATAAGGCCGCCAATTGTTACCATGTCTTTAGTTTTAAATATTTTTTTATTACTTGTATGGCGAGACTAGCTTGCCATTTGCCTGCTGGTCAGTAATACGACTGCTCTTGAACAGTAGAAAACCAAACTATACCTTGAATTACGAAGCAATGCTTGACATTCCACTGCGCTCGTCATCCTAAGACATAAGATTTTAAGTCTCAATATATCCAGTAGTTACTCTAGCTACAATATTCTTCAAACCAAAACACAACAGTGCATTTACACTAGTGTTTCGTGGGGGAAATAAACATTGCGGTGGTACATACCCAGGTGGCCTCTCACATATTATGAGAGACCTACCACCAGTAGTAGTAGTAACTTAAAATATCAATGGCCTTATTCATAGATAATTCTGAAACGTGTATTAGTTATCGAATGTTTTGTCTTCTTCGCTCAAACTGAATTCAAAAGGCGTGCGAAAGGGACAAACAATCGATAGCTAAAATTAGTTTTAACATTGTCTATGCATAAGGTCGTAAATGTTTCATAGCTCTCAGTGCTAAAAATAATGACACGATAAAACCTAGTTTTATGCAATATCAAATTGCGAGCAATAACAACACGTTCTTCAAGCGATACCGCGCAAACATATAAAATGTTACTAAATCTGATTGAAGGATTTATGTTGGGATCAGTTGAACGTTGATGTATTGTTGTTTCACTGTATAAAGTTTGAGCGGAATATGTAAATAAACTTGTATCTTTCGGAGTATGATTTATTGTTTTACAAGAATTGTATCCAATTTTCGTAAAAGTTTAGATTGAAATATTATTGAGATAAGTTTCTAGTACAGAATTAAAGTAATTTCTGTAATTTCGCCTGGTTTGAAATTTATAGTTATTTTCTTAAAGTGTAGATTTTTAAATTCGAACACAGCCTTCGTAGCGTAGTCTTGCGCTGTGAACTAGAAAAAGTAGATTTAATCTTGATGAGTCGGAAGGATCCCTCGTATTTATACCTATATATCTCTCTCTGTCCTCCACCACAGAAAGGCCACTGCTGAATATAGGCCTACCCCAAGAACACTTCCTGCAGCCTTAGCCAGGTCGTCCGTCCACGTTATAGACGGGCGTCCGACATTTCGCTTGCCTGTGCGTGGCTCAAGAACCTTTCTTTCCTTTTTTTATTTCTTTATTAATACATATCACATATATGGAGTCAGGACTAATTATTATGATGCGACTCTTGGATCTTATTCATAAAACCCAATCGTGTAAATTGCAAGTCGACCGTTTTTCCTTTCGCGTGTCCATTTCCGTTAAAACATTCTTTATTATTTTATTTTTAGATCGCTTTAAATACTCTCGTTTGTATAAAATTTTTATTTTATCATTTGATATTCAAGACATCCACGAAAGAACGAAAATCTCATTAAATTAAAAACTTTTGAGCACGCTGTTTCGTAACTTCAGAATGAATAAAATATTTGGAAACGAATATTAAAGGTCCAGATATTTTTGCTTTTTATCTTTTGCTATCATAACTTTCTATTTAGGACTCCCGAATTTTTACAAACAATAAAAACTCGAAACCCTGACGGGGTAGGCAGAGACTTCACTAATGTCATCTGCATTTCGCTGAAGTTATTTGTGATGGGGAGGTTAGACCATTGGCATAGAGGAGAGAACAAATGAAATGTCGGGCACCGAAAAAAATATATTTATTAAAAGCAGAGTTACAAGCGGTACCAATACAATGTTTAAACATACACTTTGAAGCCTCTGTAAAATTAATTTTAGGTTATTTTTATACTAAACACAGTCAATAGGAATAAGTTAGACTGCACTACACTTTCCATCAATTTCATCTTTATCAAATTGTTGTGCGGTAACAAAAAAATGTATAGAGAGGGGAATAATAATAATACCAGCCATGACCAAGTATATTGGCAGCCTCCGTGGCGTAGTTGGTTAAATGCTGGCTGTGAAAGGTGAGGCTGTGGGTTCAATCCCCGTAACAATATCAAATTTGTGCAATCGACCGGTATTTGTTTCGGGTTGTTTGTGAGATCAGAATGCCTCCCGTAGTCTCTGATTCGATAAGACTTGAACTAAGTATGGGGTATCTTCTTCTTTTACCTTTCGTTATCCCGGTCGGTGCCAAGTTCCACCTTCCGAATAAGTAAATAAATAATAATAAATATTCTCTATTTTGCCAGATCTCCGGCATCCTTCATAATAAGGCCATTAACCCTCATATCTTCCTTGATGATATCTAGCCGGCGCTTCTTTGGTCTACCCCTCGGTAGAAGTCCGGGAATATTGAGGCTCATACACATTGGGGTGTATTTTAATTTAAAAAAAAACGTTATTTTGCTACTCTAAGCATCAATATCTTCATATCACTAAGCCACTACACAAAACACGATAATCATCGCCATTACCAGAGTTCCTCTTAGTTCTAAACAATGTTTTCCGTGGCAAGTTGGCCTGAAAGTTTACGGTTATTATTAGTGGCGGGTCGTTAGAACTTGCGATTGGCTCGTAAAAGAGCCGGACGGGCTATCCAACGCCACTTTACTGTGTCCAAACTTGCTACATTTGTCAGTCAGTAATGCTGACAGTTTTTTGTGCTTTGGTAAGGTCGGAATAAAACAATAACTGGTAATTTGTGGTAGAAAGTTTCAATGAAACAAAGTAAGTTTCAGAGGCTGAAGTTGTTACGAAAGGAATGATAAGTAATAAACACCCATAGATAAATCCTAATGAAGGTTTTTTTATTTCTATAGTAGTGACAGTTGTTTATTTTGTGCGAGCTATTGAAAAATCTCCTTGATTTTTACTGACGTTCGTACACTGTGCACGTGCCTTCGCAGGAAACCAGTAGAACAAGAGAGAAAATAGAGTGAGTAAGTAAAAATGAGAGAGATACAAATTAAAACGGCATATTTTTGTGCTTTCAACTATTTTGCTCGTGGTGTTTCCTCCAGCATAATGTCTAATATAACTCGTCACCTATCACATCGTTGAGCCGAAATATACTCGGCTTTTGTAATACTGCCTACATTTTTAGAGGTAAAAGCGTGAGCTTACTGCTGAAATTCACATGCATTCTGAACACGAACCTCCGACAACCATCTCATTATCTCCGTATGGTCAATAATCGCAGTTCAATGCGCGTTGATTCGTCACGTTGATTCAATTCGTAATTGCCATTGTTGAGGTTGGACCATGCTGCGCCAACCTGTATAACAATGTTGGCTAATTGAGGCTTGGACTTTACCATGGCTTTTTTCCATACCATGGTTTTGTATTGCTCTTTGTCGCGTTAGAGACGGATATAACCTGGGTGGGTGGGTTTAGAGATTCTCTACGCCCTTTGTCTCATATTGAGAAATAAACTTGGAGATGTGGGAGACCTTTGACCTACGCTTTTGGAACAAAGGCGTGATTTTATGTGTGACATTTATTTTGGCAATATTTTGACAGAAATAGTTATGTAAGAAGAAGAAGTGGACAATAATTTATTTCCAACTGCTTGTATTAATTTAACTTTCTGAATAATTTCGTTGCGGTTTAAAAACAAGTTAGACATTCTCGAAGACTCGGCAGCTTCAATGCTCGGTGTCATTACTTTGCGTGCCACTGTTGGTCCTGGCATACAGGAGTTGCAGTGATGGATGTGAGGGCGGAAAAGTCTCCTATGTAAGAAGAAATTACTAGAAGAAATGGTTTTGAAATATTTTTTTAAGAATTATAAGTCCATTAACCATTCATATGCTTTATAATTACGACTAGGTAACGAACGTACTAGGTATGTCCGATAGTTGTTTTTCGTCGGTCGATATAATAACCGGATATTGACACACTTAAACCAAACTGCAACACATTCACACATACATAAACTCACGCCTTGTTCCCAGAAGGGGTAGTCAGAGGAGCCAGGGCACCCACATTTCGCCTTGTATGTTCCGTCCCATCATGTGATAGGTGGCGAGCCTATCGCCATATCGGGCACAGATTCCTAATTCTGGGCTGATATTGAATAAAAATATCTAATATCACTGTGCTCAACCCGGGATTCGATTTCGGGTTCGAATCAGCTTAGTAACCGTACCGTAGTACAACTACGCCACCGAGGCATCACATTACACATTCACACGGTTACTATAATAGACTTTCTATCATCGTGCACTACCATAAGTGCGTGGCCGCTTGTAATGGACCAGACGAGGCCACCAACATATTCACGGTGGTCGGGGGTTCAAATGCCCCCCTGAATTTTCGTAATGGGTTTATTGATCACCACGAACTATTCCGTACGAAGCTAGCGTGGTGGACTATACGGCCTAACCACTCTCAATCATACTCTCAATTATACAGGAGGCCCGTGTTTCGCTGTGGGATTTATCTTTCCTCATGTAGTATAGTACAGTACCATTTTGATGGATACGGGTATCCTGCCACCATCTAAATCATCGAGATTTTCAACAACTGTCCTATAAAAACCGTAATAATTACTGCAGGTATACTGCCAATAAATGAAGGTTAGATAAAGCCAAAGACAGCCATTAAATTCTGCAGCTGTTTGACCCGAGATAACGCTCGCTATTGTAAACAACGTCACAAAGAATAATTAAAATGTTTTTGTTCGGTATTCCTTTGATGACGTCAACTGGGGCCCGAACAACGTGCTAATTGGTAATTGTTTTGCACGTACCCATTTGTAATTAATTGCGATTAACTTAATTTTTACTATTATTTATATCACCAGCAAAATTGTAAACAAAGAGAACTTATGTCCTTTTTATACGAAATATATAAGTTTTTTTTTTATTGCGAGAAATGGGGGGACCGAGTATACGACCCTTTATGAATAAGAGCAAAACCAAACAACATGAATTACAAAGCAATACTTGGCATCGCCATTCTGAGACATAAGATGTTAAATATGTAAGAAATGGAAATTGTTGTAGTGGTGGTGGTGCCTAATACAAGTTACAATTATTGCAAATTCGGTGATAGAAGGAACAGACAAGGATCGAACTATTCTGCTGTGACGTCATCTTCCATACAATATATAAATTATTAATGTCTCTGTAATTTTACGACCAACATAGATGCTGTTTTAAATATATATTTTTTTATAACACATATTTTGCGGTAATCATAAAATATTGTTCATATTTAATAATTGGACACGTTGCATTGCTAGTATACCGTGTAGACTGAGACTTCGACCGAAAACGAAGCTAGTTTTAGCCACTAGAGTCACAAGACAACTAAAAACATCGCAATTTCTTTGCGATTTTTTTTCAGTGTTCGTGTTTGTGTGGAAAATACATAGTTTATGGTGAAACAATAATATAAATTCTTGTGTACAATTGATTCTCTAAAAATAGGACGGAAACATTTTTTTTTTCAATTACTTATTGATTATCAATACCTGTTTGGAAACATACTATACATACGTTTTGGGTGGTCCTTTTCGAACGACTCTTGAATTCAGATCGAGTTCTTCGCTATAACATTCGATACTAAGTAGTTTTTAAATTTTTCATGAGTAAGGCCGAAAGGTTCAGGATTTCTGTATTATCAAATTATTTTCTAAAATAAGTTCGAAATTCATTTCTACATTTGTCGAAAATCGAATCCCGTAGTAATACCCATCAGAGACAAGGTATTTGCTTTATGATATCAGGATCTAGATCTAACTTATTGTTCTATCATCATTACAGCCCTGAAATAGGTAATCATATTACTAGAAGAACCCTCATATATCTTTCCCGAAATAAATGAATCCCCAGTTTACGATTGTAATAAATATTGTCAGGAACCTCATCACCGCCTAAAAATATATGAACTTTTCGTTTCTTAGCAAATTTTCCTTGATTAGAGGAGATACTAAGAAATTCTAATTATTACAAAGTAATTTTAGCCCTCTCTAAGAACGAATATACGAGTATAATGAATGAAGCAAATTAATATTATGCATTTCATAGCGTATTGTCGAATAGCAATTTTTCATGATTTACTTTTCATTTTAACCACGGTTTTCTTTTATATTAAAGAAGAAATAGTCGAATATTCTGGTAAATCAACAGTCACATTACATTACCTTACACAATTTTCTCATTAGTTCACTTCATGTGAGCTGAGAATAATATTTCGTTCGAAATCCGGCAAAAGATCGCAGCATATTTCATGTTAATCTACATCTACCTTATATCTTTGATTGAGGATCAAAGCTTGATACACCTTTTAGTTTTTAGTCTACATCCTACAGAATATAACACTTTAAAAGAAATGTGAAATGACTTGTTCTATAAGCTACTATGCTTTTACTATCTGTATCAGTCCATATACGTGCCACTGCAGGGTATGGACCTCCTCTGCTATCAAGAGTACGATTGAGAGTGCTTAGACCATATAGTTCTTCACCTTTTAATGTATCCAACCAAATACATATACTTGGGTATAAACAAACCTGAACCCATAACCCGTCGAGGAGAAAGCAAAGGTTATCTAATCAAAATGGTCCTTCTAGCCGGATAAACTACAAATTTCATAATAGAACTGCAACACAAATCGCATTTCCCTATAACATAGTTTCAGTTCACGGGAAGTCTATTCGCAACTAGAAAACGGGCAGGTCGGGGTAACTTGTTTATTGGGTTTCAGAGTGTTTCCACACACCCAAGCATTTGAAATTGTTGGGGCAAAAATATTTGAAATAACAACGGTTAATCAAAATGGTCCCTCGAGCCGAATCACCTTAAAATGTCATAATAGAAACTAGATAGAAGCACAAATCTCATTTCTGTATCAGTCTATTTACGTCCCACTGCTGGGCAAGGGCCTCCTCTACAATCGAGAGTACCTACGGTTGATAGTGGATAGGCCTTGTTGTCCACCACGCTAGCCTATTGCGGGTTGGCAGATTGTACCACAGAAATTCATACAAATTGCTATGGTATGCTGGTTTCCTCACGATATTTTCCTTCACCGTTTTAGTGCATGGTGAATGACTAGCGCATTTGTCGGGCCTGTAACACGGTTTAAGTTCACGGGAAGTCTTTTCCCAACTAGAATATGTCAGGCAACTTGTTTATTGAATTTAAGGGTGTTTCCACACATGTGAGCATTTGAGTGACCTGCCCGCCCGATGGTTAGCGGCTACCACCGCTCGTGAGAGGTCTCTCTTTAAGCCTCGCTTACAACCAGGTCGCTGCCTACCTCCATAAGGGAACTCTCTTTAAATTTCACTTAAAGAAGAACAAGTCATAGTTCTCATGAGAACAAATGCATGTCAGAATGCGGGTCCTTAACTATTTTGTACGTGTAGGTCAGGCCAACTTTTTTATTGGGTTTAAGGGTGTTTCTACACAGTGTTGGAGATTGTTTGGTTATTGCTTTAGTATATGTAGTTTGAGGAATGTTGGCTGTAAAAGTTAGCGGGATTGATTTTTAATTAAGAGTGATGTACAATATTGCTGCAGAATGGGCTATTATTTTGTGGAGAAGTTTTTAATTTTTTCGAAGAGATGAATAATGTTTGAATTATTTCAGACTGTTTTAAATGTATATTGTTTTTTTCTACTTGGTATATTTATATTTAACCGTAGGCTCTTATCTTCCTATTTTTTATTTGTTAAATAGTAATTATCTGTAGCAAACAAGCAATAAATCAAAAATATCTCTAAAACTCATAATTTAGCGACACATTTTCGACATCGAAACCCCAAATATACTACATATTTATAGTTTGCCTATAATTTTGCAATCATCCGCTTGCCTGATAATATCTATTAGGAAATTACTGGACTTCCAATCTGTGTAACTATGTAGTGTTCCAAATATAAAAAAATGAATTTTCCTCCCTAGAAATTGACCGCAAACTTTCAGTAATACCTACATGTTTAATGGGACGGTAAATACACGCCCACTCCTCCGAAGTTATATTCAGACGCCCGCCTCGCCTCTACGATCATAACCAACTACTTTATAGCATCAATAAACTTCTGAAAAGTAGAACATACACACAAACATTATTGTCACTCCTGTATCCCATAGGGGTAGGCAGAGACCTTGCTCGATCCTCACATATTACTTTCGCTTTATCCACTTTCATCAATCTTTTCATGCATTCTCCTCGGTTCAGGGTACTTTTTACCTAACCCTTGTTGAAAAGTAGTAGTAATATTTAATATACAGGTTGATATTGATTTGGTATTTAATTTATACCATACGTTCCTAACCACCCTAGGTGACACTGTACCAGGCTTGGAAAAAAAACTGCGTGGTAGTTTTGATAAAAATCACTTTGGATCTTGATTTTGATTCAGATTTTGTATTTCACGACCTTGGTACATCCAATGTAGGTAAGGAACAAACATCTGTACGGGGTGATTATAAATGTTGAGCACTAAAATCATTTTTTTAACAAAAAAAAACATCTAGAATTTTGTACAATATCACTTGGAGTGATGAGAAACATGTCGGTTAAATTATTTACCATAATATGTCAATAGCATGCTGTTTAATTAGTTTGCCTATTATTTTACAACCAAATGCTTACCACATATGAAATCCAAAAAATATTTTGAAGATCAAAACAAATAAAACGGTGAAGGATATATTATCGTGAGGAAACCTGCATACCAGAAAGATTTGCAAGACTTTTTGTGGTCTGTTAGGTCCACTAACACGCACCAGCGTAGTAGACGATGGCCTAAATCCACTCAATCGTATTTTCGATTGCAAAGGAGACCTATACCATGCAGAATATTTACCACGCGAAAACTGAATTTCCAATAAGAAATTGTCCGTAAAACTACAACTACCTACCTACATAGCGGACTAATGGGACGGCAAATATTCGCTCACTCTTTCAGTTATTTTTAGAAGCCCTACCTCGAGTTTATAACTCCAATAAAACCAGTGGAAATCTTACCAATTAGCGTCGAACATGGAAGGTTTAATTAAGAATGTACCGAAAATAGCTGGATCCAATCTAACACACACTTGGATTTTGTAACCTTTGCAGAGTAATTGATTTTGTACTTGTATTGAAAGAACTGTAGCGTTTTTAGAGAAGGCAATATGTAGACATTGTATTAGATGGTACGGTCCAATTCAAACTGACTAGTTGCTTACAAAATAAGGTTATTTCTTGTGGTGCCATTACGTATACTTGTTCAAATTAGGTCACAGAATTAGATTTAGGTACCTAAACCGCCAGCTTCATTTCACTCCCGAATAAAACCAATATTTTAAAATCCGTACAAAAGTATTGCTGTATCTGAGATTCGACTCCAGGACCTCACCTTCCATGGTCCACATATATTGCCAGTAATACGACTACAATTTAAAAAAAAAGGAAAAGAAAGGTTTCACCAACAATTAAATTCCTACCAAAACACAACCTAATTACCAGGAGCAGTCAGTTAGGTAAAACAGTTTGCATATTAAATATTCCATCCGTGGCGACATCTAAGAGCGGCAGTAATTAGCCGACCTACTGAGTTTAACTCCGCCTCGTATCGAGATTGGCTCAAAGTTTCCGGAGACATCTTCGATCAACTTAAACTCGTAAAAGTAGGTTAAAGACGATGGAGATTTCCTTTTAAGAGGATGTTAAGCTCCCCTTACGCTATCCTGGGGAAGGCTGAAAGGCATTTACCGATGTCACTCGAAGCGGATATATTTGTTGGTCCCTAACAAACCCAATACTAGGATTCCAGTAAAACCTCTTGGTGACCGTCATGCATATATGCTAGGGCGAAAAGCATCCTGATTTCACATGACTGCGCGGCGCTGAACTATAGTAGTCGGGACATTGAAAAAAGTGAAGTGAAAACTCATCAAACTAAGAAATCGAAATAAAATTTTTATTTTTTATTTATTTCCAAATTATGAGCAAACACGTCAAAAATATTTCCTACATCAATTCCTAAAATCAGAAAGTTATTATTTGCCACATTTTTGTTAAAAAACCATGAATATACCAAATACATGAGGTACCGTCTAGTTTTAAACTTAGAAATCGAGACAAAACCCTTTCCAAATTTAGAGCAAATACAGCAAAAATGTTTACTACACAAATTATTCTAGCATCGGAAAATGATTTTTCACCACATGAATATTTTTGTGAAAATGCGGTCTCTCCATGCGGTATTCGTTTATGGCAAAGCCGTGTTAAAGAGTTGCGGTCAACCACAACCTGTTTTGACAGCATGAATGAATGAAATACATCGCAGAGAATTAAAAAAAAATACTTTTAATTTGTGGCGTCACAGATACACAGAGACAAACGTTCTATACGTATAACTTTAGGTACCTACAATGTGTTTTTATTTCATTTTTCCTTTCTTTCAATTCTTATTTTTTATGCACCTAATTCTCATCTCCGTATCACCTTAGGTTCGACTGTAAGAGAAGGCTTCAGGCATGAAATCCACCTATACAATGTATTTGTATGAAGTGTAAATATATAAATGAATAAACCAAAATTTACGCTATTAAACGGAAAAGGTGTGAACGAAATGAACATTCATAATTTCCTTATTTAAATAGGATTATTATAACTTGCTAACTTTGTGGATTAAGTTAAAACAGTGGCTCTAAAATGAAAGGCGGGAGTTGCATCCTTGATCCGAGATAAATATTCATGTTATCAACAATTATTTGGATCGGATCTAGATGATACTAGCCCTAAAATTATGCTTTTTATCATTACGTTATCACTTTGTTCATAATTTGTCATTGTATCGCACCATTTTGTCTCCGAATTGCTTGAATTTGCAGCAGCAATAAATAATTATTTTTCAAATTGTCTCGTAGTTTCTAATATTCACGACACAGAACAGGTATCTTAAAGGGAACTATCTGTGAATGTTGTATGTGGGTGAATTTACTTGTTTATTAGTACAAGCTAGTAGTCACATTGCATTGTAAAGACATGTGTCTTATCCTTCCATTAACTTTATATTTCTTTGTACAATGTAACTTCCTTTGTACCAACATCGAACAATACCCTTATTTTCAGTCATAACATGTCTTTAGCTCACACGTTGTTTAAGTTTAGTTAGTATAGTAAGTCTGCGTTTACTAGCAGAACATTTTTACCATTTCTCCAACAAAGTCGTAACAATATATCCTTATAACCGTGCTCAAAATGAGCTCTATTTATATTCAGTAGGACCACATACAACTTTTTATGCTTTCTTTGGTAAAATAACTAACTTTGGTAAAATCATTATAGGTAGGTCTCTCATATGTGAGGGGAAAAAAGCATTTATATTGTACCGATATTAAAAAGTACTACAATTCACATTGAACAAAGTGCAATACAATTCAAGGCTATCCAGAAACTATCCAGTAAATTAAACCAGCCTGGTTTAATCCAGTTTTTAATATGATGAAACCGAAACTGCATCAGCTCATATACGTCCCGCTGCAGGGCACTGGCCTCTACAATCGAGAGTACGATTAAGAGTGGTTATGCCATATAGTCCACCATTCTGGCGTAGTAAAGGTTGGCGGACTTTACACTTAATAAAAATTCTTACAAAATCTCTAAGGTACGTAAATTTCCTCCGTTATAGAAATCGAAAAGCGTCATATTAATTTCGTATATCGCTATGTTTTTTTTTAATTTCCACTAACATGTACAGTGGACATTAACCAGACAAATACGGATTTTTAACCTCCCCATAAACAGATAAAAGATTTATTTAATACAAATACAAAAACCGCCCATCTACCTCAATCACCAAATTACGAAAATGGCCCCCAAACCAATTTCTAATTACAGGCCAGCCAACAAGAGTACATATTAACTGCGTCGGCAGTCCAGTCAGTTAACACAGCTTAATTAAGAGCTACGATGTTACTGCTGCTTTACGCCTTGTTTCCATTATGGAAGTTGCTTTGAACAGGGCAGGCGCGAGGGAGACGCCGGGGCCCAAGGCACCACTTTGAAAGACTGTAAAAAATTATAGCGTCGTAAAAAAGTAACTTTATAAGGCAGTAAATTGTTTTTATTGGTTGAAATTTGTTTTGTGTATTGAAATGGGCATGTTTTTTGTAATAAGCGCTCGGTGGTCTGTTGGTAAAAAAACACACAAGGCTGCGTAGAGCTGTTCATGGTTAAGGTCCCTGGACATAACACCGATTTTACGAAGTTATATGTCTATTAATATTCAATTATTGTTCATTTATTGGAGGAATTTATTGTAGAAACCTGCAAATTATACGGATTATAAAAGAATTTCTTTCGTCTGTGTAGTCCACCAACCCACACTAAATCAGCATGGTATGAGTGCGGTATGTATAATATTTGCTACTCTTTCAATGTTGATCGGGTTTCATAGGACAGGAAAGAACAGGGTTGCTTTTACTTTTCGTATTTGGACAAAATGATATTGGACAATACGGGATATAACCGGAAAATCAATAAAGTCGACGGCCACATTGAGATTAAATACAAACCAGTTATCGAAATAATATATTGTTGATGTAATCGTTACTTAATAATTTGTTACTTAATGTTGAATTCTTAATATTAGAGAAGGGAGGCAGACTTGATTATTATTTTATGATAATACCAGTAGAGTACCTCTTCGTATATACTTTATTATATATAAATATAAATATATTTATACTAAACATATGTAAACATAATTAATTACACCAAATGACATCACTCATCCTGCAGGACGTAGGCAGAAACGCCACTTACACTTTGCGAAAATGCTTATATTTTGCCGATCATTACAATCATACCAGCCTTTGTATATCCAACCGAATAGACGTGAACTAAACAGTGAACTTGAAAGAGGACACACATGTCTCAGTATGATAGGTTTTACATCATAAACATCCGGACTTTGGATATAAGCTTTTTGATCTGGACGGTACGAATACCTATGCTAATAAAAAACTTGTGCAAAAACATGAAAACTCTATTCAAAAAGCATTAGACCAGAAACATTATAAAATATAACCTCATTACAGTTTAATGGTTCACGGCGGTAGTTATTTTAAAACGCTGACTGAAAGTAGTTTTGTATAAAGGCGGCGACCTGGAAACCTCTAAGTCCGCTCCTGTTTAATGGGGAGAGCTTTCTCATAAATTTAATTTCCTATGGCCCGTGATAGAATTAAGTAAATAAGTTAGACTGGACTGCCCAGTGGCAAAATTGATTACTAGATAGATGTTTTTAGAAGCTGAACGCTTCTGCCTGCGTCATTTTAGTGAAGCTGAAAATTTATGCGTAGTTTTTGGGTCTATTTGTGTTTTCGCTGATCGGATCGCTTCTGATCGTAGAGGCCCATGTTAGGAAAACAGTACTTGGGCTTATACGCATAAGCGCTCTTGTTGTGGCCAATGCAAGCGATCCGTAAAATCTTTGGCGGTGGTAGGTCTCTCGAATGTGTGACTCCGTCTAGGAAGGTTACTCCGCAATGTCTATTTCTCCCGTGAAACAGCAGTGTAAATTCGCTGTTGTATTTTGGTTTGAAGGACATTGTAGCCAGAGAAACCACTGGACGTAATGAGACTTAACGTCTTACGTCTCAGGATAGCGAGCGCAGTGGAATGCAAAGCATTGAATTGTAATCCAAGATGTTGTGTGGTTTTGCTACAGTACATGAGCGGTCGTATTTCTTACCATCAGGTTAACGGCATGTTCGTCTCGCCATTCATAGCAATAAAAAACGGAGTTATTCCTTGGTGAAGCTTAGCGGACTCGAATATTAACTCGCTCGGGGTGAGACCATTGTGAGCGAGTGATGATACGCAGTTAGCCTCCAGTCCTCTGTGATTGACTATCAATACACACCGGACTTATTACTGATACTGAGTGACACTTACCCATTCGAAAAGGGGAAAACAGAAATTTAATTTACCCATGACAAGAGTGTCAAGAGTTGCCCAATTGGATCAAAGTTGGCAACACCGGCCTACTACGGCCAACCTCAAAGGGAAATAGTTGAGATGACTTTGATTAGTTCGAAGTCCTTTGATTGAGAGTTTAGGGCGTGAACGCATGGGGTTTCAAACATGTTCATTGCAAATATCTGGGATGTGTTTTTGTACGGTCTTCTGCGTACATTTTCGATTTGATGTTTAGTTTTAAGTATCAATATTTGTTATTTTTTTATTAAAAGGATTTCACCCAAGGTATACACATAACAATAATATTTATAATGATATATCGCAAAGTAAACAGGCGTGTTTCCTCAAGAAATGATCTAAGATTAATTATTTTCAAATTTTCAATATCTTCTAATAAACCATTTATTTGCAACTCACTGAGATTCATAAGCTATAAAAATTCGGTTTTATTTAATTACAGAAAACCTGTACTATGTAATTACGTGTTCTGTTGAAAAAAACGTACACATTCGTTCACATAACAAAACATGACAGATGTTCTGTTGTCATTAAAGCCCCATTTACACGGGGAGAGAATCGTATACCGTTATTGCGTAACATTATCGCCATAAGATTATCGTATTTGACAAATGTTTACATGATGAAATTTTTTTTCATATCCTAACCATAATCGCATCTTCGAAGTTTTAATAATGCTGTATTTATAGAACTAAATATTTGCCTCGGGGCGGGGATCCAAGCCGCGGCCTCACGTTTCATAGGCGGCGTCTAACCAACGTCTAAGGCTGTGAATATTTACCGAAATATTCAGGTAGTAAATAAGTGCCTTTAAAACTTGAGACATTCTAACATTCTATCTTTAAACCCAAGCAGTTTCCTAGAATAGTCCTCCTTATTATGCCATCTAGATGTTCTTGTAAAACTCGCCTTTGAAGTTGTTTCAAACGCCTTGGGAATATTCAAGCGTCAACAGTATTAGAATAATTTGTTTATTAATTTTTTAGGGCAAACCTGACATGCTTTTGGTATCATTTGGAATTATTTTAGAACTTAAAATAGATACCTAGTGAAAACTTGTATAATTAAATTACTGGTGGTATTCATTTTACTGGTGGTAGGTCTCTAATATGTGAGAGCTACACTTGCGTAGGTACCCGCAAAACAGCAGTGTAAACACACTACTGTATTTCGGTTTGAAAGAAATTGTTGCCAGAGTAACTACTGGACATATTGAGACCTAACATCTTATGTCTCATGATAGCGATCGCAGTGGAATGCCAATTGCTTTGTGTTTCAAGGTGTTTGGTTTTGCTGTTGTTCATGAGCGGTCGTATCACTTAACATCAGGCGAACGACGAATGTCCAATACTCCTTTCCTTTTCCCATTTCTAACCCGCTCTCCTCCAAATTCGATGGTCCAGAAAGACATCTTTATCTAAATAATAAGTTGTAAAATGCGATTTCTTTAGTGAATATGAATAATGACAGCCTCCGTGGCGCAGTTGTTTATACGCCTCCTGTGAAACGAGAGGCCGCAGGTTCGATCCCCGCACCGAGAGAAATGTTTGTGCGGCCCACAAATATTTCTTTCGGGTCTGGGTGTTTGTGAGACCGAAAAGTTTCTCGTAGTTCCTGATACCCACGACACAAGACTCGATCTTAGTGTGGAGTCAGGACTATGTATGTGACTGTTGGGTGTTATTTATTATTAATATCACCAGCATTATCACAAACCCCTTTTTATTACTTTTTTTGCAATTGCGACATAAATTCACAATCGAAAAGCAGATAGTAAAAAGGCCAAAAAAAATCCCAATGCTGATTAAAAACCCAAATGGCGATGCGAGCGAAATAGCCCTGCATTTTCGGGCCTTAAATTCGGAGTGTTACCAAAGTATAGTACAGTCGTTTTGGAACATCAAACAATTACATTAAAAACAGTGGGAACGAAACAGATTTTTTCAAATAAAGAGATCCGTGAGGCATGTATTTTTCAAAATAATATCTTAAATTTTTGGGTAATGCACTACTTTGAAAACAGTGTTTTTTTTTCTTTTTATGTAAAGAGGCTCATAAGCCAAATATTTTTCTTACAAAATAAATGTTAGATATTTGACAGCCTCCGTGGCGCAGTCGGTTAGAGGCCGCCCGTGAAACGAGAGGCCGCGGGTCGATCCCGCACCGAGAGAAATATTTGTGCGGCCCACACACGACCGAAAATTCTCTCAAACCTGCGACACAAGACTCGATCTGTAGGTTCGGGACTATGTATGTGACTGTTGGGTGTTGTTAATTTTTTTATTTTTGTTTTTGGGCAGTCCACTACATCAATTTCTGTGATAAAGACGATGACGGTTAAATTTAAAGGTATTAAAGGTAAAAAAGTCATGATAGTTGAACAAAAACAATTTCCCGACAAAGCCCACTTGACGTATAAATTGGCAAAATTGCTGAATATAGGGTGTACGCAAGGTGTATGTCGACTTCAAAAAATCTTTGGAGAGAATTTATTTTCAAAAGAACATTCCAGATTTTATAACCAAATGGCAATATAATACAAGTCGCTCTTTCAATCCCTTGATTGAAGTTGATAAATAAAAAACTATTCCGATCATGTATGCCGCCTAGGCTTCAGAGAAATAAGAGACAAGACTCTTCAATCGCCATAAGTTTAATAATGTAAAACATTCGGCACTTACTGTGTCTCTTCACAAAGCTGTGGATCACGTGACACGCTTTGTACCCGATTTAATCATGGATATTACATTCCACTGTCTAACAGGAAAGTATTTGAACTAAAGTTCAAGTTTCCAGAAAATATTTGCCTTTGTAATACTATATGGGTATTGAATAGTGTCGCAAAGTGGACAAACGGCTCTTTATCTGCGATCAAACTTTCGCGCAACATGGAGAACAAATAAATTTAACCGTACCTAATCATATACAGTCGACTCTCGTTAATTCGAAACTCGAGGGACTCTTAAAATACTACGAATTATCGAGTGTTCGAAATATCAAAAGGTTCAAAATTTGTGAGAGAAAGTAAATACAACTGAATTATTAAGTGTTGATCAATTTATTATTTATTAACTGCTATTCAATAACAATGACAAAACTTTAGAGGTACATTCGTGTACATACAGGTATTCATAATTTGAATTAATTAATATTTCTAAAGAACTATGTTATACTGCTCTGTATCAGCCCATATACGTCCCACTGCAGGGCACGGGCCTACTCTTCAATCGAGAGTACGATTGAGAGTGGTTAGGCCATATAGTCCACCACGCTGGCCTAGTGCGGGTTGGCGGACTTACATACCCTAGAAATTCTTTTAAATCGCTATGGTATGCAGGTTTCCTCACGATGTTTTCCTTCACCGTTTTAGTGCGTGGTGATTGACTATCAATACACACATGACTCCGAAAAGTCAGAGGTGTGCCCTGGGATTCGAACCCGCGACCACCGGGTATGTATATAGGGTAGTATGTTATACTGGTTTTCCTCTTTCTCTCTAAAACTTTGAATTGCCGAGTGTTGGAAGCCGTTGAGTTCGAATTAACGCGTCGTTTTGTTATATAGCAAAGGTTTTTTTTCGTTCGAATTACCAAGTGCATAAAAATGTATTGATTTAGTTCGAAATATAAAGAGATTTTGTAGGGAACTCGTGATAACTTTGAATTATAGAGAGGTTCGAATTATAACAGGTTTGAATTAACGAGAGTCGACTGTATATATATACACTATATACTCTAGGTTATTTGTGAAAAAATTGAATGAGGGTATTTATATTTTAATCAACAAGACATAATACTAATATGCATTTTTAATGACACGTCGTAAATAAGACAAACTATAAGATGCCTACATGAGAAAATAAACAATAATCGGGAAACCTGCTGCAGCTTCAAAGCAGCGATCCCCTTCCATACGATAACGATTGAGAAGAGACCCATTACTTCTTTAGTTGTAAAATAGTGTATCTAGATTATGTGGTTTTTCTGTTTGTGTATACAGATGGATTCATGTGAGAAAGAAAAGTCTCACGTAGTACCTAATAAGAGTTAATTTTAGAAGTGGAGTCAGGACTACGTATGTGTAATTAATTTTTTAATTCTTTATCTCAGTACCACGTACAATAATAAGACAACACGTTTTAATAAAGGTGAAAATTGGACTTATCGCTTACCGCGATTTTTTCCAGACAACTATTAAATGGACTGGGTTGCAAAGAAGCTAGGATGAAAAGGATATGCATTCACATACATATCCTTTTTTAGCAAGTTGGTGAATGCGGGTCGCTTCATACAAATCGGTATGCAATTACTCGAGGAAAGTGTATGTTCTGAATTATCTGAAATTGTTGTGATGGTGCTGATATAATATTTGTGTGATCAACCCTAACACAATATATTTATTACGTGGTTAAGTTTTTTTAAATTAAACTATTATTCCTCTACTATCCACTATATTATCAACTGCCTCGGTGGCGTAGTACTGGGGTAAATGTGGGTGATTGTTGGGTGTATTTTTTATTTTTTGTCCTCAGAGACCGAGCGGCACGTTAGTAGGCAGTATGCCGCGCGCCGGCGCCTTTTTGCTGGCGCTTGCGGCCGTCCTGCTCGCAGCTGAGTGGGCGCACGCCTCATACATCGACCCAGGTGAGAATCACACGAAAGATACAAGAAAAATAATACAAAAAAAATAATGGTAATCGTAGAAAAAAAATTAAGGAATTAACTATTTACAAAAACAATAACTGTTTAAGATAACTAACACTAATTATATACACGTATATTTAGTATAATATTTTTATAAGTGATTTTTCTATGAGCCAAATCTAATTATGCATATATAAAACATTACTTTAGCTCCCGAGTATGATCGCTGGCCGACAAATCAACACCAACTACCTACATGTCAAATATTATAGACGAAAAAAAACCCATTGAAATAGCTACCTCCAAATTTTATGTACGAATAAGCCCAATCAAATATGGTAGTAATTACAGCAAATTTATATAAATTTGTCGCTGGATGCAGGCTGCCTCCAACAGGTCTCTGTGGAAATCATTGGGGGAGGCCTATGTTCAGCAGTGGACTTCCTTTGGCTGATGAATGGATGATGCAATATAAATTTTCTCATGTCAGTTAATGTAAATTCTTATGGGAAAGAAAGTTCTTAAACCACAAGAAAGAAAACACATTTATTTGTCACACAAGACAACGAAAATAACATGGACCTCTTACCGTCTCTTTCACACCCACATTATAATGAAAATTTTGACTAGTGACGTCAATAGTTTTGTTTTGCATCATTTTCCTTTTACACCCTCCATACATTTTAAAACGTTGTTAACTTGTTTAATTATGAAAGGATTTACAAAATTCTTTATATGCTAGATTTTGGAAATGGAATATGTACATGGTGTATTACTGGTACATGGATATGGATACATATGTATAATGTTATTTTTAAGCTGAACACTGTAATTTGGTGTGCAATAAATAATTATTGTATTGTATTGCAATAAATACAAAATAAATTGATTCAAATACCTTGTTGTCACAATCACCGGGCGGTTAATTAACACCTCACTCCGTCCCGTGACCACAAAAGCTGTTAAACGACGGAATATTACAATATATAGATGAAAAAAATCTAACATGGAACTAAATCCGTAATAAAAATTATTATAATGATTTTAAACATCGTAATGCACTCTCTGTCACTGAACATTTATATTTGGCCCAGGTAATATTTTTTTATTGCTATTAATAGCGAGATGAGAAAATAACACTTTGAATAACATAGCAATGCTTGGCATTCCACTGCGCTTGCCACATAGACATGAGATATTAAGTCTCAATATGCCCAGTAGTTTTTCTAGCTACAATGTCCTTTAATCCGTAACACAACAGTGCATTTATACTGTTTGGGGGGGAGAAATAGATAATACAGAAGTACCTTCCCGGGCGGCCTCTCACATATGAGGTACCTACCACCGGTAATCATTGCATTATGAACTACTAATAAATCTTCAACACTAAATTGATATTAATTTAACTTATTAATTAATTGATTTGTGATCGTCGTAAATCATACTTGTACTGCTTGTATTATAATTTTCTACTTACAATAGTCTTGACCTAGCTTTTAGATACAGTATTTTATAGTGAATTTCAAAAACGATCAGATTTTGTTTTCGAAATACCTTAAAATATTTATCTAAGTGCAGTCAAACTCACTTCCTCTCGGATCACTGCTGAAGTGTTGACTAATCATACCATGTGGGCTACGAAATGTATTATGGAGTTATAACCCATAAGGCCTTTGCAAGTAACCGTAAATACTAGTTTTTCTAAAGTCACAAATAATGAATTGTTACTGATGACGCAATCAATTATCTCAGTGTATGTAATCAAACACTCGGTCTCTGGCTTGTAGCCAGCTTCTCCCCTTTTACGCCACACCAGCTGTTCTTAAATATGTCACCATTCATTCAAAAGCCGTCATAAACCACACACAATTTACACCCATAATCACGAAAGCCTAAGGTCGTAAGTTGCCTGAATGTCAGCTTTCCGTCCAATAAAATTCCTGCGAAGATGTCTCAAAACTTTAACTTTGCATATTACAAAGTCGGTATAACTTAGCAAGGCATTTCAACTACTTCAAGCAAGTACAATTTGTACGACTTAATATGAAGCAGACTTTAAACCCAAGATTCTGTTTCTAGTACTTTGAAAAGTCCTTAAAATACCCGAGGCTGAAAGAGATCTAGAGGTACAAGATAGCCTCCCAACTCAAGTGGCGAGAAATTGGTCAAGTACCACTGTAGTGAAGTATTCTTATGTATTTGATAAGTTCAGAAGTTTAATTCAGAATTTTGTGAAATAAAATTCACAAAATGCTATGGAACTGGACGCAAATGTTTTTGTTCGGATTAATATTTGTACGCTTAACCGTTTGTAGAGGATTACGGCTTTTATTTGAGCTCGTTGACAATTTGCAAACCTGTGTTTTTTCTTTTTAAAACACACATTTATTGTTATACCTGCAGCTATGCCTAGTGACCTAAAGGTCTGCCTTTCTGCATTGTCCCCTTCGATTTATTTGTGGCGTCTTCAGTTGTGAGACCATGAAGTCTAACATCTTCATTTTTGAGAGCAATTCAAACCTGAGGCTGAGAACTATGTTCAAGCTTGGCATTATTGTCAACTATTTGAATACATCTCTAAACTATCTCTTACAACATTCTTGGAGTTTACCGCCCACAATATCGATGCCGCGATACTTCCATGGATTTATTTTATAAAAAAATACAATAACATCTAGGTTCATCATTATCCAAAGATTTCCTGAACTTATCGCTTGGTGGGGAGCAATAGAATCTCAATTTAACACGTAAAATATTAACGCCCCGTAAGACTTAAAAACTCATTTCCCTAAAAAGACTAATAAAATTCGCACCGACATAAATGACAGGCTTGATGAATTAATGAAAATGAATCAATCAATATAAGTTAAAAGGGATCCCAATTTTACAAATTCTAGATTCTTTTGCTTTCGCCGATGTGATGCATAAATTGATCCACGTTAAAGTGACGAAGATAAATGGGTTTTATATGCATACTTTTTTGGCAATTTGCCGTTTCGGATTGGAAAGTTATGAAAGCAAATTGGAAGAGGAGTTTAGTCAGCCAATTTACTCGTAGACTAAATCCTGGTCCACGTTTTACAATATAAAGAGATCGTTTATGTAATTAGTGGTTTACACACTTGGTTTATACACAGTCAGGTCATAAGTATTGTCACAGTAAAAAGTTTTCTTTTAGAATGCTGGCCACAAAAAAGTTTATTGAATTCGAATTTCGAATTGTTCATGAAAATAAAAATGTATACTTTTTTTGAATTTCACTCAATTTTAAATATGGAGTGGACGCTTAAAGAAGACCGTATTGAAGTTATTGCCTTGCATTGTTGCGGTTACGCGCCAATTCATTCATTAAGGGTTACTGTATACACTTTTATAACAAAGTTCCCAGTCATATTAAAGCCTTATCTATTACAAAATTCAAAGCTACTATCAAGCAAAAATTATGCAATAAGGCATATTATAAAATTTCGGAATATTTAGACGATAACAAGGCTTGGGAATAGATGTAATAATATTCATATCAAAAATATTTATTGTAAATTTACAACATATTATTATTAAACTGCTCTGATTTAAACCAACTTGTAAATTTTGTAATAATTCACTACATTGTAAACTGGTTTTGAAAAGAGCAACACTAGAGTTTCTTGCCCGTTCTTCTCTAGTGAAAACCGTTTTCGTACCATAAAACGATACAATGAAGACTATAGTGTAGATGACAAGTCAAGAAGTGGTCGTCCTCGGTCTTTTAAGACTCCAGCAGTGATAAAAGCTGTGAAGGCGCGAATTCAAAGAAATCCCAAACGTAAGCAGAAACTGTTGGCCCTTCAGATGGGGTTAAGCAGAACCACGGTGAAAAGGGTGTTAAATGAAGACTTAGGGCTTCGGGCATATCGAAGAAAAATAGGACATCGTTTGAATGCTCGTCTAATGAACCTGAGACTGAAGAGATGCCGCGCTTTGTTGAAGCGGTACGCGGTAACCTTATAGCCAGAGTAACTACTGAATATATTAACACTTAACATCTTATGCCTCAAGATGGCGAGTGCAGTGGATTGCCAAGTATTGCTTTGTAATTCATGGTCTTATATTATGCTGCCGCTGTCTTTGAACGGTCGTGCTGCTTACCATCATGGGAATGGCATGTTCGTCTCGCAATTCATTGTAATAAAAATAAAACTAACACAGAAATTAGATCCATAATCTAGCAATTCATCTCCTTAGTAAAAACTCCCTAAGGTTATCTCACAATTGTTGATGTTATAAAATTAATTGTTACCAGGAGACGACGATCTGGAGGTAAACATGTCTGACTACGGCGAAGACCCGGCTGATCTGCAATTGCTTCAGGACGTTGGCAAGTGAGTAGATTTCAAAGATATTTGGATGGTATTGTTAGTAATCGATGTTTAGCTCAGTGTCCTAAATGCTAGCTATAGCATGCTATGCTATGTCCGTGCTGTGAAAATATTGGACTAAAATACTTAGGTTGGAAATTATTGAGAGAGATAATTCATCCTTAAATTGCCTGATAGGTTTATCATATGGTCTTGGTATGCTTCTTTGGGCTGAAACTATTACATTTACGATAGAACTTCATGCTAAAAACATATAAATCTCTTTAGATTCCATATTCTATTTCGTTATTCGTTTATATGGAATACCGCAATCAAAACGTTTTAAACAAAGAAGAGCCGTATCGTACAGCTCGCTGTCTGTCTTTGTCACTCCTACGTAGTCATATTATTTTTCTTCTCGCTTCACTGGATCTGTTAAAATAGCCTTAACGTACTGATATTTCTTTCTCTTTCACTTCTAAGTAGTCATACTATCTTCGTTCTCGTTCCACTCAGTTCCCTCATGTCTGTTCAGTGCGCTCAGATTTCGGGCGTGTAGTCGGCTCTTGTAAATATTCATCAATGAAAATATTATTTTAGTGAATGCGTCCAGTTTAAAATACTCATTTAAATTACATCGTTAAAATTCAGTTGGCGTTAATGCTTTGTTTGCGTGTAGCTAAAGTCATTAACCTATTGTATTGATTTTGTATGTTTCATTTATCAATTTGTTATTATTTGTGTTTATTCAATTGATAGTTTGGTTTCAATAATTCATCTAATGAATTAACGATGTAAATAATTGCAGGTATTGTAGAGAACAAGAAATTTCACTTGAATTTTAATGTAGTTTTATTGTGTTTTTCTTATTTCATGGTCACTTATCATCAGACGAGCCGTTTGGTTTTTTTGGCCTTGAAATCCTCCTTGAGACTCCTTCGTATAAAGGAAAAACGTGCTTATATTTTTCTAAGCTGTAAAAATAATTATGAGTATAATAAAAATAATTTGGGATTGATCTTCTGAAAGTCACATTTTAAACTAGATCGTTTTTAATACGACGGCTTTTAATAATATAAAATATACAACGACTAAAAAATCCCTACCACAAAATGTTACGATTCATCCTGTTTTCTTTTGTTTCTTTATGATTTTCAAGTTGTTATTTGAGTTAACATTTTGTTTTCAGTGCTGTAAACTTTACTGAAAGTAATATACTGGTAATGGTTTTGTTAGTTAATCCTACGTCCAATGTATGTAGGTATTTACGAAAACACGAAAGCCAAATATTTGCATGCTTGTTTTGTTTTGTAAATCATTTTGCTCACTTACTTGTTTCAACTTGGTAGCTTAAACTAGTTTATACTTTACCATAATCAAAGGCTTATTTAAATTAGTTACTGTTTTTGTTTATAGTTAAGAACATATCGTTATTATAATAGTTATGTTTTAAGTAGTAATCTATAAATAATTCATTTTTCCATCTCCTCTGCCTGTGTGATTGGGAGCTTTAGTTGTGTGAATTTTCGTGTTTAATATATGTAAATATCATCTAGACTAGTCTGTGTTGCATGGTTGTTATTATCATACGTGCTATCTTCTATTAGTTTTTCGCAATCTAAAACTTGATAGTTTCTATTTTTTGCGTTTAAGGAAATATAGGATTCAATAATTTAATAGTGGTTTAATTAGTACCTGCTCAAAAAGCTTTTTGTTTCTTAATAATAGATAGTGAGAAGCTTAGCCAGTGGCGGCGTAAGGTAGGTTGGCACCCGGGGCGGTTTTGTAGTGAGTATTTTAGTGTCACTGGCCTTCCAGCCTGGCACGTTACGGATGTTTTGGCCGAGCCGGGTCCCTCACAAAACCTACGCTAGCTTGCCGACTAAATCCCTTGGATGACCGTCACACGCATTATGGGCGGCCCCAGTCATCACATGGCGAGAAGCGCATGATCGATGCCCGCCTCAACGTTCTACAGAAAATCATTGCTGGTTCTCCTTTTAAAGGGTGCGACTGTTTAAGACGCCGCGCTGGTTAAAGATGTTTAGGTCGTCTACGTCAGAGATGAGGCCATGCGCCCTGTCGCTCATATCTGAGTTGCTGTAGGTAAGGGCGCACCGCCCCCTGCACAGTATGCCCAGCCAGGCGTGATGTCGCCTCTTATGACAGGTAGGAAATACCGTGGCGAAATTCTTACACCCTACGATAGGGTAGAGGCGCCGCAACGGTTCAGCCGTTTATCGCCCGACAACCCTTTTGTGCAGGTGGCGGCGAGCGGGATCGTTCACCTCATGATCCCGTTTCGTGTTCTTCTTCCGCGACATCACGATCTCGCAGAACGAGAGCATTGCTTGCCAAGACCTCAGAATCTCAACCATGGATGGCATCACGGCCGAGAGCGAGAGGTCTACTCTGGTGGCTGCATGGACTATTCTGCGCTCGTCACCCCAGGGTGGCCACTCTGAAAGAGTGTGTTACTTTTCACAATGATGACACACAGCGTTTTATTAATTCTCATCACCCTCCACATATATCTAACGAAGCAACCGTGCCCCGATAGGACCGGTGTCAGATGGACCGCAACATGCCGTGGCGCATGTTCGGCCACTGGTAAAAAAGGGACGCATTGCCAGATTGGTCCTCTCACCAGTACTGGGATGATTGTCCATCCTAGGGTACCACTACTCCAAGACGGCCACTGTATCTCTCTCAAGGGCTGGTGTTCCGTGAACCGTATGGTCGTCTGCTACATATGATATAAAAAAACCGTAAAAGGCCATCGATCGCACAACTCCCGCGTACAGCCTCTGGTAAGGGGTGCCAGAACCCTCGAAGTTGAGTTGGTTAGACCAGGACTTCCCGAAGTTATTTGTACTGTTCACACAGACAGACATTCACAGACCCTTAAGAAATTGGCATTGTTTTACGATTCCCTCAGACCAGCCCTTAATAACAGATTCTCAGAAAAACTCTTAATTCGACATAAAGTTTCTTTTTTAATTAGAAAATAAAGCAAAAAAAAGAACATATATATATTTTTTTTACTTTTGATTAACTGATAATGGGAAGGATGTGCTTGCTTTTCTGAGCATAGCTTCCTAAAACGGGGCACCAGTTTGGTTTACTCGACTGGATCGCCCCTGGGACAGTGCTGCGACGCCACAGAGCGTCGTGACGCTTATTTTGGGAAGTCCTAGCCTAAACAACGCGACTGCTGCCGTGACTAGTTTCGGTCTAAGGCTTTTGAAAGAACATTCCACCGACTATACAAGACAACTCTAACTTCACCCGGAGCTGATAGAGACTTCCACGCCATCAACTGTTATATGGACCCTTGCAGGTGGCCCCTACACTCGTGCAAGATAGTCTCAAATTTATCCACTGCAAGGCCCAGCTACCGAATTCTATAATTCATTCTGTTAGAGAATGAGACATTATATTTAAAAAAGAAAATATTTACAGTTGCGATAAATGTCAAAATAGTATACAAATCGTTAGATACAAGGGTTGGTAGTTATTTCTGGATACAGGTAGATTTTGTGTGCTTTCTGTGGGTGTCTTTGTCACCCCTTGGTGCTTGGTACCCGGGGCGGACCGCCCCCTCCGCCCCCCCTTTACGCCGCCACTGAGCTTAGCATAACTATTTTGAAAATCGAAATAATTATCTCCCCGTTTGATTTTACTGCAACTATAGACTTACAATTTCTGTCGGGACTCTTCTGGGGAAGGACCTATTAAGGGAGAAAATGACACGTCATTTTAGTAACGTAAAGTTGACACACAATGACCTATGACACATAAAGTCGCTTCGTTCTCTGAAGGGTCTTTTTACTCATATCAGTTGCAGTGTTCTATAAACTAAAATCATGTAAATGCATGGCGCACCTCCTAGCACGAACACAGACTTAGGCTAGCCGGTCATGTGGTTTCAGACGATCGTCGCTGATCTACGTTTTCAGGCGAGCCTGTATCCGGCGCGGTGGGAACTGCGACCATCGACCCGGCGACTGCTGTCACTCCTCGTCCTGCCGATGCAACCTCTGGGGCTCCAACTGCCGCTGCCAGCGCATGGGGCTCTTCCAGAAGTGGGGCTAAACCCCCAACCAGCTCCCTTGAAGCGGCGACCAACTCAAGCCAGCCGATTTGACCGCCGCTCCATCGGACGCCACAACATCGCGCACTCCCACGGACCCGTTGCGTTCTCGTTCCTTTTCCTCTTCAGTAAATCTATTAGATAAACGAAAACAGGGACCTAGATTTTAGTTCGCCAATATTTTTGGATCGTTTGTACAAAATTTAGGATTCATTTTTATTTTGTTTCTCTCTCTGATCGGTCGAGTGTCCGCCTACTTGGTTGGGCAATTACCCAGCCTTATTGCCCAATCAGTATGCCCTGACACCAGCTCGGTCGATCAGACCCTAACTGCCATCGTCGACGCGTCGTTTTTTCACTTCATTTTTTTGACGCCGCCCCGGAGGCAGTTCCATCTTCTATTACTATGTATGTATGTAGGGTTAAGTAAGCTAAAGTAGAGAATGTAGCGGCTAATCTAATTGGTGGTAAACTTATGTCATAGGAAGTAGTGGAAATAGAAAAAAAAATATGTAAACATAATTAAACGTTCTAGGTGTAAGCATACAGTTAACTTGGTGAAAGACGCTATAATAAGCCTTTAACGTAATCGTACCGTCGTATTTGCGATTGGCAACTTAGATTTTTAAATATTAATGTCAATACATTCATATTATGATAATGAACGAATCTTTAATGTACTGGATACACGACTCTCGGACAGGGGGTATGTGGTATAGCAGCCTAGTAGACTTCTTCTGTACGTAGCTTCTTAATGTACGTTCCTCATCACGGAATATGATAATTATAATAATATTGGAATATGGAAAATGATAAATATATTAATAAATGTTTATGGACGAACTATTTGTTTTTAATTATAACCCTGTATTTTTATTACACTTTTTGCATTTTGACAAGTTATTGCATGCCTGTTTCGGTGCTGAAGAATTACAAAATATAAACTAAATTATAAAGAGGAAATTTGTTTTCCTTATTTGCATTGAATAGTCTGGAACATACGATTTGAAAAAATATTTCACACGATGAACACAGGCGATAGTATATTTTCAAAAAAGCATATCTGCACTCCGACGGCGTCAGGCCGGGCTGCCAGTGTTAAATAATCTTAGACGAAACTCAGTCACTATCTATAGGTATATTTATTTATTTATTTACACTGCATACTGATTGTATAGATGAGCTTAATGCCTGAGGCATTCTGTAACAGTAGAACATAAGGTGATGCAGAGATGAGAAGAGGTGCCTACCTCTACGTCTAGGTACGCACCTGCGTAAACAATTAATTAAAAATAAATTAACAGTGAAATTACATAGCTTAATACAATTTAAACAAACATAACATAATAAACATAATATACAGGTATATTATGTAAACGTATAGGAAATATGTGTATACAGGGTATCTCAAGACTGCTACCGAAAACGAAGCCGGGTGGTAGTTTTAGTGACTACAAACACAATGCAACTAAAAATTTCGCAACGAAACGCGACAATTATTTTTTAAATATCGTCATTTTTGGGTAGTATATCCATAGTTTTTGCTAAAATAATAATTTTAACTCTTTTATACCTTCGATTATTTATAAAAGGGTATACACTATTATTTTAGGAAAAAATGTATATACCACCCAAATATGGTCATAGGAAAACAAAATCCAAAAAATAATTTTCGGTTTTTTTTGCAACTTTTTCTGTTGCATTGTGTCTGAAGTCGCTTAAACTACCACCCGGCTACGTTTTCGGTAGCAGTCTTGATATACCCTATATACATACATATGCCAATAAAATACATATACTAAATAATATGATATGTGAGACTATTATCATCTTTCTTACATTCTGCTCATCTCTTGCCTTCAACTTAAACCTGTGTCGTGTATTGCACATCCGAACTTTCTTTATTTTTATTTTTTTTATTCCCATGAATGGCGAGACGAGCATGCCGTACGCCTGATGGAAAGCAATACGACAGCTCATAAACAGTAGCAGAACCAAATAACACCTCGAATCACAAAGCAATGCTTGGCATTCCACTGCGCTCGCCATCCTGAGACATAAGATGTTAAGTCTCAATATGTCCAGTAGTTGCTCTGGCTACAATGTCCTTCACTCCGAAACACAACAGTGCTTCTACACTGCTGTTTGACGAGAGAAATAGACAATGCGGTGGTACCCACCCAGGCGGCCTCTCACATATGAGAGACCTACCACCGGTAAAATGGTTGTATATGCACCATTGTATAGTTATATCACTAGGTACAGAAATAAGGCCAGGCATCTCTGGGTGGCACTAGCTGACTAAAAATAGAATTAAGCATTCATGTAACACCTACTCATAATAACAAATTCAAATTCAAATTCAAATTCAAAATGTTTTATTGTGGTACATAGGTAAATACATAGGTGTATTTACCTATGTACCACAATAAAACATTTGTTATAACAATAACATTTGTAATAACAAACAAGGAAGGTTTAATTTGGAGTCTAGCTATTAATATGAACCTCTAGATATTCTTATACTCAACATAGCACAATTTACAGCGTTTTGAAGCAGTCTTCATGCAGAAAAAAGAATAAGTTGAGATGGAATTAAATACGGTTTGTATTTATAACAACAGCAAATGTACTAAAAGTTTATTGCTATTTATTGAACTATGATATTATTTTAAAATATTTTATGACCTGCGTAACATACAGCTCCTGATTGATAAAGCATCAAATCTAAACAGAAGGTATGAAAGGCCTTTACTTGACTTACTTTTACATTGTTATTATTCCTGATTATAAATGTCTCGCCTGCCCATAAACACTATTCAAAATTTATTTACTAAATACTGAATAAAAATGAACTGCGCTCACCACTCTGAGAGTATATAAGTTAACGCCCTGATTTAAAGAAATTATTTTATACATTAGGTTTATTATTTATAAACCTAATGTAGTTACAGAATGTTTTTTTTTTGTTTTGTCCCTTTCGAAAGATTTCTGAATTCAAATTGAGCGAATAAGACAAAACATTCAATTACTAAAATAAGTTGTATAACTGTCTATGAATAAGGGCGTAAATACCTTAAAACCCAATAATTCCTAGATACAAATCTTTGGTGGTGCACTCTAAAAGAGGCCTATGTCCAGCAGAGGACAGCTATATTTCAATGATGATGTCTTTAAAATGAACAACGCTCAACTTACTGCTTGATAAAAATATACAAAGCGCTGGTTACAAACAGCCTCTATCTAGTAACAAAATAAAAATACTTCAATATATTTTTAATATATATAAAACGTACAATTTGGCCGCACGCCAGTCCCAATTATTTGGGATTTTACAGCTGCACGCGACGTGTGTTCGTTAGTGAAGAAATAAGATCAAAGCGAACATTAAGCCGCTGTATTATACATTTGTGTAGTAAAACAACTGAAAAACAGCTGGTGGTAAGAATATACAGTTTTATTCCAATCAATGGCGAGACGAGCATGCCGTTCTCCTGATGGTAAGCGATACGACCGCTCATGAACGGTAGCAAAACCAAACAACACCTTGAATTACAAAGCCGATCTATTTATTTAAAACGTAAAGGATTTTTAATATTGATATGATAATAACTTACGTAATAACTTAAGACAGGAGGTCCCTTAAGCAGGAACTAAATAAATTAATCGACTTGGTATTACATGGATCCCACAACTTTTTACGGTACAGAAACTAAGCTGTGAGACTTGAATTTTTTTTATTGGATGTCTTTTTCTTCTTCAGCAGTGTTGTATTTTGATTTAAAGGATTTTGTTGCCAGAGTAACTACTAGACATATTAAGACTTAAGTATGTCATTACATCTTATGTCTTAGGATGGCGACCGTAATGGAATGCCAAACATGCCATTTGCCTGATGGTAAGCGATACGAACGCTCATTACAAAGTCATAAGATGTTAAGTCTCTGGAACACATACTCGTAGTGTATTTACACTGTTTCAGATGTCTAGGTAAAAGAGATGCACTAAAAAAGAGACTAATAAAAACCATAAAATATACAAGAAGAATGTCAATCAAATATGATTTGAAAACACATGTGGAGGTTTTCTGTCCATATTTGCTTTCAATCCCGTGGAGAAAACACCTATCATTGACAGTTCTAATCTTCATGTGATATATTTTATTATTAGTCCCTTTACCCTACTGTATAATCTGTCACAATTTTCAACTAACCTAGTACAATAACGCTAAGTACTTAGGGTTGTCTGCGGCGATGACATCATAATTTAGGTTTCCTTTATGGCTAAGGCAGCTGTAAATCTGTCAGCGTAGTTGATATATACGACAATAAATAATAAACACTGAGTGTGCAGAATAAGGAACTTGTCAGAAAATTAAGTTGTGTGGTAAAACTGGTAACTATGTATCGCATAGAATAATTAGACTTTTTAACCTAATTTCAACCTGTATTCTTTTTTTATTGCATATCGACGGTGAAGTATATACGTATATATAGGGTATCTCAAGACTGCTACCGAAAACGAAGCCGGGTGGTAGTTTTAGTGACTGCAGACACATTGCAACAGAAACTGTTGAAAAAAAAACGACGATTTTTTTTTGTTATTTTTTTCCTATGGTCGTATTTGGATGGTATATTATTACTTTTTCCTAAAATAATAGTGAAGACCATTTATTTATAAGGACTCTAAGGTAAAAAAGAGTTTAAATTATTATTTAAGCAAAAAATATGGATTTACCACCCAAAAATTCTTCTTCTTCAGCCTATATATCCACCCAATGCTGAGTGTAGGCCTCTTGAATGCACACCAGGATGGTCTGTCCAGGACAATCCTCATCCAGTTTCTTTCCGCCACGTGAACTAGGTCGTCGATCCACCTCGTCAAAGGTCTGCCCCTGTTTCTATAACCCAAAAATTACGATATTTAAATGCGTTTTTTTGCGAAAATTTTAGTTGCGTTGTGTTTGCACTCACTAAAACTACCACCCGGCTTCGTTTTCGGTAGCAGTCTTGATATACCCTGTATAGTAGATCTCCTATCGAACCAAATACCTACTACACTATCATAAAATACACGAATACAATATAATATATAAAACCTGCATTATTACTATTCCCCATTAATAAATAAATTACCTACATTTTAACTTAACAAAAATTTAACTGTTTTTCAGTTTGTGTTTTATTACTTTGTCAGTTATGTGTAAATAGCACTTCGCAATCAATATGTCCGGCAAACGAGTAAACAGGTAAGCTAATATTAAGTGATTTCTGCCGCATGAACATCCACAATGCTTGGATCAGGTGGTCAGGCCCATTGGGAGGGGAGCGAAGACAAGGATTTT
Source organism: Hyles vespertilio (assembly GCA_009982885.2). Classification (NCBI taxonomy): domain Eukaryota; kingdom Metazoa; phylum Arthropoda; class Insecta; order Lepidoptera; family Sphingidae; genus Hyles; species Hyles vespertilio. The sequence continues at coordinate 6,081,269 of CM042817.1, read as the reverse complement.
TTTACCCTTTATTTAAGGGCTTTATTGCTTAGCAACAATGACGGAAGACAAGGATGAGAAGAGGAAAGGTATATATGTATGTTATGATTCTGTATTAGTCCTGTATGTGTAAATGTTTGCATACTAATCTTAATTGGATCGGCTCATCGTTAATAGCATGAATTAAATGTTCTTTGATCAGTTTTTTAAATGTCGACAGTTTTCTAGCCAGTCTTACCTTAAGTGTAAGTAAGTTCCTTCACACAGCTTAGACAGTAAATAATTAGTCCATGAATATAGTGAAGTGCAAAAACATTCTCAATTTCAGATTCTCCTACGACCTCAAAGATCTTGAATGTAATGGACAAAAATAATAGAAGCACTAGTAATTCTTCTCCCTACCACTTCGAAGGACTTACGGACCTAATAAAAAAAAAGGATTCCGTCATTATTTTCCATTAATATCAATTTACATGGAAAACTGATTCACAAAATGTAGAAATAGGGCAGGCGACGATGCCTAATAAACATAATAAATTACCTAATTATGTCGATTTATAGACATTGATACGGTTTCCCTTAAGCACTGTCTCCGTCGGTCAAGAACATCCAGTTAATAGCATAATATATATTAGAATAACAGGGGACCACAGTGATCCTTCCCCTAGTAATGAAATTATTCTCAAAGAAGCGTTTATTAATTTTATGTAATGGAAATGGTACATATTATGTATATCTCTCTCTTATTTTTGTTCAGAATGTTATCTGGCCAGACTATTATTTTATAACGATGAATGACGAGACGACATTCGACTGCTCATGGACAGTAACAATATCAAACAACACCATGGATTACAAGGCAATGCTTGGCATTCCACTGAGCTCGAATTCCTGAGATGTAAAATTTTACGTTGCATTATTTCCAATTGTTACTACAATGTTCAAACAAAACACAACAATGCTGTTTGGCTTTGTTGAATAGCAAGATACTTGTTGACGAAATACTATGGACATCATCATACTTGTTATTGGGTGCAGATTGCAGGTCACCTCAAGGTGCCCTATGGTGTTGCAGCTGTTCATGGACAGACGTGACCACATACCATCAGGTAACCACATGCCCGTAACATACAATTGAAGGGTTATTTTGCATGCCTGCTATTAAAAAAGATGTGAGGAATTCTAATTCTTCTGATCAGGTATGAAATCATCACATCAAAAAAACGCAAGTAATTATATATTATATGTGTATAATCAATTACACACGTAGAAATGTGAAGGAAAGAAAATACTACGAGCATACGTAACAAACATAAAATAGTTCTTAACAAGAATTTCAACAGCATGTGAAGTCAATCTAACTACATTATTCCTGCGCGGTAAACCAAGACTTAATCCGCCTCCTAAAGGTTTTGACGTTAGACAGGCCACAGAAATCTATTTTCTCAAAAAGGTTAACACAGAACCCTATCAAACAAGTCGTGAAAAATACATCAGAGTTATAAAGTCAGAGAATTCCCTAAACCCTTTAGTGGCGCAATAACATTAATCACGACTAATCCTTCGAATACTGCGCTTTTATCAAATTAAATAAAATGTTGGTTAAACTTGTCTTTATAGGTCCATAAATTCAAAAATTAATTAACTTTGTATTCTTTGTTGGTTTTAGAGTTTGTTATTGTTTTTGTATTTTTATTCAGCGGATAGAAAGCGGTAGGCGAAAGACGCCGCCTGTGAAACGAGTGGCTGCGAGTTCGATCTCCGCATCGAGATAAATGTTTGTAAGTTCCACAAATATTTCTTTCTCTGGATGTTTGTAAGACCGAAAAGTCTCTCGTAGTTCCTGCTACCCACAACACAAGACACTATCTTAGTGTGGGTTCAGGGGTATGTATGTGACGTTCGGGCGTTAAAAAAAATATCCCTACTGAAACAATAGACTACACAGGATATATCAAGACTGCGACCGAAAATGAAGCCGGGTATACCATCCGGTTTCGTTAATGTTTATAGACACAATGCAACTAAAAATGTTGATTTTTTTTTCTATTTTCAGCATTATCGTATTTGGGAGGAAAATCCATAGTTTTTGCTAAAACAATAATTTAGAAAATGAAAGGGTTATAAAAGGAAATATTTTTATTTTTTTTAGTTGCATTGTGTCTGATGTCACTAAAACGACCGTCTGGCTTCGTGTTCGGTCGCAGGATATACCCTGTATAACTCCTGTTTAGAATTGTATTCTGGATGTAGTTTCGGTTACCATCTGGCGAATAACATTGTCATTATAATATCTTTTGCTGTTACACTACACACACTGTGATACCTGTTGTTTGTACGACTACACTTAGTTGAAGTTTTTATTATAATTGCAACTAACGTTTTCTTTTTGTTTACTGTAGATGTTTTTGGTATTTATAATTTGTTATTTTTTTTATTATTTTAACCTTTGTTGTACCCATTAGTTAATAAATACCTAATTTATCTTAATATATATATAATTCACGTGTCACGTTGTTTGTACGCGATGGGCTCCTAAACCACTCAACTGATTATAATGAAATTTTGTAGATATGTGTTATTTGTTCCAACTTAAATGGTGAGATAGTTTTTATCTCGATTAAATTGACGAAAGTATAAAATAAAAGAAAAAAACATTTTGCCATACAAATGTTCATGGGTTTGTAAATGTCAAACATTTAATGTTCATACCGTCGATACGGTAAACTCTTCCCTCAAATTAAATAACGTATTAAAATAAAGGTTTCGAATCGACAACATATATCCACAATATTCGATTAATGGCGTATTTTAGATTTTAAAGATGTAAATTAATGACAGTAATGAAAAGTGGTTGACATTTAAATTGGTTGTCAAATATTTATGCATGCGTTCAGAAATTTATTTAGTGTAAACTAAAAAGTATATTAAATAATATTCACAAGTAACAAACAAAAAGTAATGGCGTAATATTTTTGGAAAAACAGCATAGTGGGGGTGAAATATCTACATCCAGGCAAAGGTGGGTCGAGTTTTTTGCTATGCTAAATAATTGAATATAATATTAATCATATAATAACTAAGCAATAGCGAAACGTGGCCGGGTCAGCTATTATATCTATTAATTGATTTCAGTGAATGTCGTCGGAGTAGTAACAGTGTTATAATATCTCCGTAGCAAAATAATGGTTTAAATCTGGAGAGATGGGATAGAATAGAATATAAGGTGGATAAAATGTAACAGAAGAATAGGTACAGGATGAGATTGGAATTGGATAAGCAGTTTAGACAACGGCTGTCGTGCTGATTTTAAATAAAATATGGATTGGAATCTGTATTTGCACCCAGGCGAAGCCGGGCCGGGCCGCTAGTATTACTATATTACTGAATGGTAATATTGCGGGTTAAACGAATAAAACTACATATTTTAACCTATGTTCAACAATAAAAAATGCATATTTTAATTTGATTAGATTTACAAAAACACAAAATTGCCACATTCACACAGGCTGTACCGTACTAATCTAGGCTGAAGAACACGTAGAGGTAAATATGTATGTTAAACTACCTACTTTGTTAGGACATTGTGGTACACTGAAAGAATAGAGTACAGTAATATACTGGGTAACTGAAAGGCTAACTTCTGATACGCAATATATGGAGGTAAGTTACATAAAATCCTGCTATTAATTTTCCCAAATAAAGTACTCCTGTAATTGGTATATACATTAGCATACAACTTGTAAAAAATAGTATTAATTTTGATAATGTGTATTTTATAGGAGACCGTTAATTAAATATTTAAAAATGTATAAATCTGAGATGGGTAGTTCTCCGCATCAATATCACAAAAAAGGTAATATTTAGACATGATATTAGATAATACAATTTTAAGATACATTTTACTCTATTATAAAGCTCATTACACAAGTCGAGATACACAAGTCAAGAAGTCACCGGGCAGCGACCTCGTCCGTATGTGTGATCCCTAGCTAGTAGTCAATAAAATTAGTCCAGTATCTTTCCTAAAGCTCTTAAAGAGGCCTTAGTACGTCCTGTATATAAAAAGGAGATCGTAGTAAAGTGACAAATTACAGACCAATAGCCATATTGTCCAGCATTGATAAAGTCATGGAGAAATGTATAGTAAATCAATTATTTATTTATTTATTTATTTAACACTTTATTGTACACCATATATACATAAAAATTACAAAACAACATGAAAAAAAAATGCACAAGTGGCGGTCTTATTGCTTGAAGCAATCTCTGCCAGACAACCATGGGATGGATAAACGATAAGAACGTAACGTTGGGGCTTCAGGTGTACGAATAATTCAATTTATATAGTAATATTACTAATATTTATATAATATTATTAAGTTTATATATAAACATACATAAATATGTTGAATAAACATATAAATACACAAAATACACATATAATATATATATACATAAATAATATAAAAAATAAATATAAAAGCGATATAAATAAATAATAAACAAAGGAAAATGTGAACAAGTCCAATATCTTCATAGAACCTGAAAGTAGTGTTCTTTAACCAATTTTTTAAAGATGGGCAGAGATTTAGCCCGTCTCACCGTTACTGGCAAAGCATTCCACAACCTGGCAGCTTGTACGGAGAAAGATCTGTCTATGAAGGAAGTGGAATGCGCGGGGATTTTCAGCCTTAAGTTCTCCGATGACCTAAGAGACCTCGAATGCGTATCATGAAGGTATTCAAAGCGATTTTTGAGATATGAGGGAGTGAGGGGATTAAAAAGTATATTATAGAGAAGATAAAGAATGTGTGTATTCCGGCGAAGCCTTATTGGTAGCCACTTGAGCTTTGTACGAAAATCGGAAACATGATCATATTTGCGTAATCCAAATATAAATCTGATACAAAAGTTTTGAAGACGCTCAAGTTTATTAAGTTGCTCCTCAGTGACATCAAGATAACTGACATCCGCATAATCAAGGATGGGGAGAAGAAGGGATTGAGCGAGCGATATTTTCGTGGAAATTGGTAGAAAGTTACGCAATCTCCGCAAGGACCCAGCCGAGGCGAATAGCTTCCTACTCAACTCTCGGAGTTGCGGACCCCAGGTGAGATTTTGATCAATGGTAATGCCAAGGTTTCTGACGCTGTCACTATAGGGAATAGTTACTCCATTACAGATAACAGGTGAAATGAACGACCAGTTGATTTTAGAAATCAACCTGGGGCTGCCGACTACAATGACCTGCGTTTTGGAAGGATTTATCATAAGTCCATATTCTTTACTCCAGTCACTTATGAGTTGAATATCCTTATTAACTGCCCAGACAGCATCATTTAACTGGAGAAGAGGTGCCTGAGAATAGATTTGGAGATCATCTGCATAAAGGTGGTAGAAAGATCGAAGTTTGTTTGTAATAGAGTTGATAAAAACTGCGAAAAGTAGGGAATTTACAGAACAATTACAGAACTACTTGCAAAAAAATAGTATAATTAATTCTTGTCAGTACGGTTTTTTAAAGGAAAAGAGTACTAATACGCTTTTAACAAAGTTTACAGACGATATAAACATTTATTTACACGAGAAAAAGTTTGTTGTAGCCATCTTCTTCGACTATGAAAAAGCATTTGATACCTTAGAATCAGATACTTTGCTTAACGCAATGAAAGAATGTGGTGTGAGAGAGCCACTGAACCAATGGTTCAGGGACTATCTCACGGCACGTTCTTATAGGGTGAGGATAAATGACAGTTATAGTGACGCAACGGACGTGCGGTATGGAGTACCACAAGGCTCAGGGTGCGGACCAATATGTTACCTAATGCACGTGAATAGTTTGTGCGGTGTACTACAACACTGTACACCATATATGTACGCCGATGACTTGTGCGTGATCCGCGCCGGCACTGATGTCGCTAAGACCTTTTTTCAAGTGCAGGTTGACTTAAATGCGATAGTGAAATGGTCGCACGATAATGGCATAGTGTTGAACACAGATAAAACACAATTTTTAATCATACATTCGACTTATATACAACTACCTGATACGATGCCATCTTTGAAAGCTCATGATTATACATGTATCCATAATAACCAACAGTACTGTAAATGTCAGCAAATAATAAGAACCGACTGTGTGACTTATTTAGGTGTTAAAATAGATGAACATTTATCGTGGATTCAGCACTTCAATTATATTAGCAGTAAGTTACGAGTTCTGTTAGGTAAATTTTATTTTTTGAGTCTTAAAGTTCCTATTAGCACATTAAGGTTGTTGTACTTCTCTCTGGTTGATTCCATTCTTGGCTACGCACTTCAATGTTATGGACTAACTTTCAAAACTCACATAATCAAACTGGAGCAACTTCAAATTAGATTTCTCAAATTACTAGTCAGTAAAAAGATTAAAAATAGTTGTAAAGATGATTATACTTAATTGTTCAAAATATGTAATATTTTATCCATAAGGCAAAAGCACAGATTTTTATTATCTACAAATCTACATAGTAGTCGAGAACATTATTTAACTTCATGTAATAATAGCCAAAACACGCGTTCAGTCACTGGAGGTAAGTACGTAATACCAAGAGTGAGTAACTACTATGGTGATAGAACATTAAAAAAACGGTTACCGTATATTTTTAATAGCCTACCTTCTGTTATCAGGCATGATCCGAAGTACTCAAGCTTCAAAGCAAAATTAAAAAAAACATTTATTATTAACACCTACGTTATACAATATTGTTTAGTTATTTTGTTTAATTGCTATTTTAATTTATTGTTTAACTTTATTCGAGCTACCCTGATTGTTTAGAAATATTTTTATGTTTTTATTTTTTCTTTATTATTGTTTTCTTTTTTTTTCTTCTTTTGTGTTTATCTGTAATTCTTTAATTGTTATCTAATGTTTAAGTAAAAGTGAGACTCACATATACAAGTGATTCCACGGTCAAACCGAAATCCGGTATCGTGGGACCTTTGCATAAATGTAATTACATAATTTGTGATTTTTAAAAAATAAAAAAAATAAAGATTAGGTAGAAGCGAGACATACAATCGCAGATTACCTCTGGGCGCCACAATCATTCCGACCGATCATAAAACTAAGATTTGGCGGATTCCCTTGCCACTTATCTGCATAAAATGTCTACTGAATTAGAAACATTTCTGAATATTTAATTGAATATTTATAACACCCAAAAGTCACATACACAGTCCTGACCTCACACTAAGATCGAGTCTTGTGTCGTGGTTATGAGGAACTACGAGAGACTTTTTGGTCTAACAAACACCCAGACTCGAACTAAATATTTGTGGGCCGCACAAACATTTCTCTCGCTGCGGGAATCGAATAAAGAAATATAAAAAAAGGATAACATTGTTATTGGTGTCAAATTGATGTAGATGATGATGTCTCGGATCTTTTGGCGTCCAAATGGGTTGTTGTGATTATGTCAAAGTAGTTTTTTTTTCTCGCCTCCCATCCAATATTGAACACGTTAATATATAGATTGCGAGTATAAATGCGTGTCTTTTATAATATGAAAACATTTCTCAAACAATGCGATTAATAGATACGAAGAGATGTCACAGAGAATACTATTGATTTTTAGAAGTTGAAAACTTGTAACTTACTTTGGACGTCGATCATACGAATATTCGCACGGACGCGTCCGCCCTGACGGACAGATCGCATAATAACCCCTCAGAGACTTTTAATGTGAATTAAATGGTTCCATACTAAAGATTCTCTTCATAAAATCCACACCAGCATACATAATAATTTAAATTACAACAAACGTCTGTGACTACGGCAGTTAGATTTCAATCCCAATACACATACATTTTCCTTTCAAACAATATTACAATATAATATAAGCCTTACAAGCGTGAGAGCATTTCTTAATTATTCTCCCGAGTAAAATATTCCGAAACACTTTTCATGTAAATATGAAAATATTTTCGGCACCGCAGCTGCGTCGTATCTGTATTAATTTAGCGTGGACCGCCGTTATGCGCACATGTTGCTCGAAGTAAAAAATCCGATATACGACTTTCCGTACCCATGTCAAAGGCCATGGATGTACGTATTAATATACATTCTGCAGGTACTCGAATAAAGTATATAAAACATTATACAGGGTATATCTACTGGTATACTACTGGTGGTAGGTCTCTCATATGTGAGAGGCCATCTGGGTAGGTACCACCGCAATGTCTATTTCTCCCGTGAAACAACACTGCTTAAATGCACTGTTGTGTTTCGGTTTGAAGCACATTGTAGCCAGAGTAACAACTGGACATAATGAAATTTAATGTCTTATGTCTCAGGATGGCGAGCACAGTGGAATCCCAAGCATTGCTTTGTAATTAAAGGTGTTGCTTGGTTTTGCTACTGTTGATATGAGCGGTGGTATCGCTTACAATCAGGCGAGTGGAATGCCCGCCGCGTCATTCATTGCATGAAAAAAATACACACCCTTATATTTTTAAAGAAGCAATTGTTATTAAGGTTTAAAATTATTTCTTTAGCAAAATCTATGAGTCATCACCTAAAACGACGAAAAAAATACTTGTTTTTTTTTTTACTTTTTGAGATTTTTTATCTGCATTATTTTTGTCATACCTACCTGTAACCGACTTTTGTTTTTAGTAGCAGTCAGGATATAAGCGATACACTCTACATACCATTCCCCTCTAAATCTAATTCGTGTTTACAGAGGGGTCTTGTGCTTGGCAGTGAGCGATATTAGGTTGATAAAGTACAGTCCATAAACGCCCCACAGAGGATTAGCTCAACTATCGACAATTCAATTAAGAGGGGTCAGGCCATAGTCCATGGACACTATAGCGATTTGTAAGAATTTCTAAGGTATGTAAAGTTTGCCAACCCGTATTAGGCCAGCGTGTGGACTATATGGCCTAACAACTCTCAATCGAACTCTCGGTTGTTAATGCGGCCCATACCCTGCAGTGGGCTGTCTATCGGCTGATACAGGCTATAGTCCACCCCCCTGACTTAGAGGTAACGAACTTCATATAAGCTTCAAACCAGTACCAATTAACAAATTCCCTCTGGCATGTAATTCGAATTAAGGTCGATAGATGTTTGCTGTAGCTCTTTAAAGTTGCATCACAAAACATTCGGTTTAAATGCCGATGGATGCGTATTCGGCTGGAGAGCGCCCTCTGTACATTATTGTGGAAAACAGTTCGGCATTAAATTTAATTGTGGATTGGTTAGTTTGTCTATAATTGAGTTGCTTTGTTCCATTCCGGATTTAAACCATATTATAAATATAGATATCGTATACATAACTCTGCTGCAATAACAATCAAAATAATATTAATAAATACAACCAACAGTCACATGCATACAGCATATATACATTTAGTTAGTCACTTATATACAGTCCTGATCTCGCATTAAAATCAATTTAATGATTTGTTCAGAAACTACAATATATCTCTCGGTCTCACCATCAACGACACCCGAGACAAATATTAGTGGGACTCACAAATACTTATCTCAGTGCGGAGATCGAACTCGAGGCCTCTAGCTTCATAGCCGGCGTCTAACTGCGCCATGGAGGTTGTCAAATCTACAACTAAACCACAAGTGTCTGCGATATTCAACGATAATTGAACGGAGGTTTCAATGTTGGACGATGAACCGTGAATTCCAAATGACATTACTATTTGGAATTTGATATTATATTACGGAGTACAGATATTGCCTTAATTACATGAAATATTCGATTATTTTGTGAAATTAACAAATCTTTGATCCGGTAGATTCCTTTAAACAGACTGGTAGACACATTACGGCATTATACTCCAAGATAATCGTTACGAATTAGTGAAAACAATTTAAAATTATTCAAAACGATATTTACAAACAAAATTATGAAATAAATATGTATCTCTGTATCAACCCACATAGATCCCATTGCAGGACACCTCTACAATCGAAATTACGATCGAGAGTGGTTAGGCCATATAGTCCACCATGCTGGCATAGTACGGGTTGGCACATGAAATAAAATGAGAGAATAATATATTCTAATATCTTTTAACTAAACAAATATCTAGATGCAATACTTTTGAATACAATTTCATTATTTGGTGTACTAATTGCTAAAGTGATATACGAGCATGTAGACATCGGAACGATGGAGATATTTAGGCCCTTTCTTCTTTAACCACAAGAACTTCACTACTGGACATGGACTTCTAAGGATTTCCACGATAAGATGTTAAGTCTCAATATGTCCAGTAGTCATTCTGGCCACAACGTCCTTCAAATCGGAGTAAAACAGAGCTTTACACTGCTGTTTGGCAGGACAAATAAACATTGCGGTGGTACCAACCCACCCTGGGTTGATATCTCACATATGAGATCTAGCACCAGTAAAAAATATATTCTTAAAATAATATGTGTATCTAGTAAAAAAAAATTTTTACGTTTTACCTTCGCCGTCCCGTGTCAAAAATTCCACCGAATATTTTTGCCTAACAGATCTACGCACTCCGATTTTAACGGAACCACAATTTCGTAGACCCTATCAGCTCGAAGCAAAATGTCAGCTCTGATATATGTCGCAGAATGTTTGCCGACTGTTTTTTGTTTTCACTTTTTCCCGTCGGAGATTTTTGTATACACTAGATTCTTTAAATATGAATTTATTAAAATTAAAGCAATTGTGTTGATTGATTTGCTCAGCTTCTGTTTTTAGAATGTTTGAATGATAAATAATAACTTTCATTTTCTGGAATTTTTGGCCATAAATTTCTTGCGCTACTACGATATTGGTATGCAGGTGGCATCCCAATATCTACTAAGTCAGCAAACATATCGATGCACCGTTTATTATCATCATCATTATATCAGCACTCTTACCCTCTGCTGGACATAGGACTCTTCGTCATTACAGAACTTCTCCCAGTCCCGTGATTGTATCATCCACCGTTTTTCTTGAAATCTAATGATGTCATCAATCCTTCCAGCGGCTGGTCTGCGTACCTACCTATGTACTGTTCATAACATATTTTTAGTTCTAAAACAATTCACCGTTCAGTCAAGGTATTATTTCACACTATATTATATCCTTTATTTCAAAGTGCCTATCAACAAATACCTCCTCTTGCTCTCATTAGTTGTACGATTTATCAATTGACAATTCTTGCACTCAAGTATTAGTTCAAAATAGTTCAAAGACTATAAACAATGGACTGAACATATTATATCAGAATCGTGCAAATTGGACGTGCTCTGTCTATCCCTATAGTATCAGTATGTAACCTTCATTTAATACTACATACTTCCCTTAAAACTTCAACCATTTTAAAACAGACATCCACGTCGACGTATCAAGCGTTTAAAATCAGGGTTCAAGCTTGAATATAAAAATCCGCTGACTTGTCACCGAGGCTTTTAAAAGGGCTCTTCTTTACAGCCCTTAGCCCTTTATCGATACCGTCGAATACAGCCATTTAGCAAGGATTGCTTCTCCACGCCGAATAACATCGTATCAAACTTCAGACAACGTCTCCATATTATTGGATTGCTTTTAAGTTTGATGAAATTTATTGGTGTTACAATGTGATTGGATTTGTAAGATGTGCAAACAACAATAATTTGTAACATGTACAAGGGGTATCAAGACTGCTACCATAAACGAAGCCGGCTGGTAGTTTTAGTGATTACAAACACTATGTACCTAAAAATTTCGCTAAGAATCGACATTTGAATTTGTGATTCTTAAAATATCAAATATCCATTAGTTTTGCTAAATTATGATTTAAAAGCATGCGTGCCATAGCGTCCTTAAAAATAAAATACCAACCAAATACGATGATAGGAAAAAAATAACAAAAAAATCACAATTTTTATTTGGAAAATTTTTAGTTGCATAGTGTTTAGAGTCACTAAAACTACTACCAGGTTCGTTTTGAGTAGCAGTCTTGACATACTGTGTATTTTTCAAGCAAACGAAAGTATTTGAAAATTCTTTCCTTGTAATTTTATAAAGTTTCTCTGAATTATTCGTGTAATATATATTCGTGTAACATATTCGTGTATAAGGTTCATGATTTAATTTATTATTTATTACTTTCGTAATCGGCCTCAGTGGTACAGTTAGTTAGATGCTGGCTATGAAACCTGAGACCGCGGATTCGATCGCCGCATCGACAAATATTTGTGTGATCCACATATATTTGTTTTGGGGTCTGGGTGTTAGTGAGACTGACAAGTCTCTCATAGTCCCTTATACTCACGAGTCACGATACAAGACTAGATCTTAGTGTGAGGTGAGGACTATGTATGTGACTGTTTGGTGTTATTATATATTATTTATTGAACTTAAGAAACAGTTCTAAGGATGAATAAAAAATATAGAAACAAACTACTGAATTAATTTTATCAAATATAACTTTTATACCTGTACACGGCTCGAAGGACCAACTTTATACGCGTTAGATTAAACATTGAACAAAAAGTAAGTGCGAAGTTTGGTATCTTATGTGTTTATACTTAGGTATATTTTTACTGGTGGTAGGTCTCTCACATGTGAAAGGCCATCTGAGTAGGTATCTCTGCTATGTCTATTTCTCTCGTCAAACAGCAGTGTAAATGTACTGCTGTGTTTCGATTTGAAGGATATTTTAGACAAAGTAACTATTATATTGAGAAATAGTATCTTATGTCTCAGGATGGCGAGCGCAGTGGAATGCCAGGCACTGCTTTATAATTCTAAATATTGTGTGGTTTTGATCCTGTTATTGAGCAGTCGTATCACTTACAGGTGAACGGTAAGCTCGTCTTGCCATTCACTGCAATAAAAAAATACACAATGGAAGGAAGATAAAAAGTACGCAATACAAGTTGCAAACAATCAACTTGATGAGAAACTCTCCATATGAGAAAACTTTGGCTCGTTTCGTCTGTGTATTAACTTCAAAATTACGGTGTATTATTGAGTGGGATTTAACCAATGTGTTTGAATATCTGATATTTTATATCAGAATATAAATTAAAATACAAAAATACATACATAAACTCGCGTTTTTTTCCTAGAAAGGGTAGGTAGAGGTCTCGGGATCGAATTCCGGGTTGGGCAAAGTGGTACTAGATTTTTCTATTCATTATCAAGAGATAAGCAAGACAAGTTGAAGTGGCAGTGGGCCGGGCACATAGCTCGTAGAACCGATGGCCGTTGGGGCCGAAAGGTTCTTGAGTGGAGGCCACGTACAGGTAAGCGAAATGTCGGAGACCCGCCTACAAGGTGGACGGACGATCTGACGTAGGTTGCAGGAAGTCGCTGTATGCAGGCCGCTTCCTGTTGGTCATTGTGAAGATCCTTGGGGGAGGCCTATGTTCAGCAGTGGACGTCCTGTGGCTGATATGATGATGATGATGAATCAAGGCAAAACGTGGATGTCCTGGTTGCTTCTCTACCTATTTCTTCTGGGAAAAAGGCGTGAGTTTATCTATGTATATATTTTTTAACGGATCTTTTAAACAGAACACATTACTGATATTTATTCATCAGACAGTTTTCAGTCATCCTGTATGGTAAGGTTAATACAAAATATCTGCCACTTTAAAAGTAAAATCACGATCCCAACAAACCGAAGTATTACCAAAACAAACTACTTAGAATTTCAGTCACATCTCAGTTATTCCTGTAATGCTAGTTTGAAGTTTCAATCCAAGTGTCTCGGTAATTTGGTCGTAGGAGGAGATTCGACGTTTTTTTCCTCGAATATGGAATTATCACAACAAAAAGCCCGTGTCTCTGGGGTTTGAAAGTTTTTTCATATATACAACGTGTAACAGGATTAATTCACAACCTCAGACACCCCAACTTTAAAATATTATTGCAATCATAGTTTATGCTTTGAAATCGTACTATCATAATTACAAAATCTTTTATTTATGAAATTAGTTATACCAAATGTAGGCACTTAACATGGTCACCTTACGAGTTACAAATAAGAGTGTACTACTACACACGCTCGCCGGACACGCACACATGTACACAAGACACATTCACACGAGTACCTAACGCCGGTCGCCGACCGCTGCGCCGCGCCGGCAGAAACAGCTGACAATATACGAAATACAAATTACAAATTACGTACGTAACTGATTACTGGGTGGTTTGGTAAACAAATTATTATTTATTTAATCTGTAAGCATAACATTTGTGTTTTAACTATAAAATCTAAATATTTTACTTACTAGATATAATGCGTACGAACCCAACATAAGACAATATTTTGCATGAATCGGCTATAAAATATTATTAATTTCACTTCCCCTAAACTTAGTTCCTACAGGCGGGCAGGATACGGGCGTCATTTATTTTGCATTATTATTGAATAAGATAATAAGATAACGCAATATCTAACAACGAATACTAGATTGGGAATCACAACCTAATCACAACACAAAAAAATACAACAAAATTAACTTACGTGTTACATGGCACTCATGAGGCGATTTCTTTTTAAAATATGTTCGACATGTCCACCACCTTGATACACTTTGATGCACATTTGCGTAATTGTTCACGTAATTTATGTAAAACTTCAGTGTCACTCTTCACTTTTAGGAATTTGCTCCACATTACCCTCCTCATCCTGGATCCTCCACATTAGTACTTTCACTGAAGTATACCAGAGATTTATTACGTCCCCACAAAAAAAGTCAAGAGACGTCAAGTCAGGTCAGGTGACCTAGGAGGCCATTGCACAGGTTCGCCGCGACCTATCCAGCGCTCTCCGAACTCAGCATCGAGATACCGTCAGACATGCCAATGATACATTATCACCACACAGTGCCAAAGTTCTCACCATTTCAGTGTATTTGAATATTCGAATACCGATAAGACATCGCGCGCGAAAGTTATCGAAATATCTACTTAACACTTAAACACAAGTAGACACAGATAACTGCGGTGCACGACTAGATTTTTTTCACATATTCGGTGCCCATTTAGGGATTGCAATAACGGGATATCTGACACACCGGGATTCCGCATACATTGTAGCAAAATTACAAACCGAATTTAATCACCATTTTAACGTTCCCCGAAATTATTTTTCATAGAAATACCTATTTGTTGTTTCTTTTCATATTGATTTTGTTACATTTAATTTGTTTCATTTAAGTGCATGTATTGCGCGGGATTTGGATCGCCCGGCCTTGCAAATACCGGGAGTAATTTTTTTCGCGGCGCATCCCTATACCGCCGCGCGCGCCATCGTTTGTCGGATGGATCAAATTGCATTAAACAATAGCTGCATCCTGCTCTATCTAGTTGTAGTTAAATGTGCGGAAAAGAGAATATGATAGTTATTTATTTTGGTAGCTTATTACGTTTATTGAGGCCTATCGTTGTGTGCGTTTGATTAATGATAGATTGCTCAAATAAACTTTATGACTATCGAAATAAAGTTCATTTTTGTTCATTATTTAGTTTATTAGAGTATTCGTTTAGTGATTCATTTAAAAATGATCTTATGTGCTGGAGTTACGTTTCAATTTCGTTTGTTCGGAGTACTAAACGAAGGAGTGTCTGTAATTTACTTGGTCTTAACTAATTATTTTGAAAAAAAATACCTACCGAAAAAAATGTTGATATCGGTTCAGTAGCTGATTCTGAACGTACTACTTTCCGCTTTTACATTTAAATCTGTTACATGTTGTATATCTCACTGGAACAGACAGTTATAGTGAAATAGTAAAAATAATAAGCCATAAAGTTATTAGTCTGGGTATTTGTGAGACCGAAAAGAGTCTTGCAGTTTCTGATACCCACGGCACAAGACACGATCTTAGTGTGGGTTTAGGATTATGTATGTGACTATTGTTTTTTTTTTTTTTATGGTGGCCTGGCATCGTGGCGGCATTGCACCTGATGGTAAGTGCCAATGCCGCCCAGGCAGAGTATCCATTGGCATCGGACGGCAATTGTATATATTATTATGTGAATGGAAAACCAAGGGCTTAAAATATTATAAATAAAGTATTGTTCAAGATGGCGCCAATAATAAATAGGTCTTCGCGGTTATAAAATTAAAAAATAAACAGAGTTAAATAAGAAACTTAACAAAAACAAAGATATTAAAAATAAAAAACTTAAACAGTATAAAAATCTCTACACATAAAGGTATTAAGCCCATTCAACCTCATTACAAAAGAAATATGGTTAAATTCCTTCCTAAATTTCGACACGCCTTTACAAAACGGATCTAATGAAAACTCTTTGTATAATATACTCGTATGTAAGACTTTTTAATGCTGAAAGATGAATTTACTAATATGCTAAGGGACTACAACGAAACACGATATTCGATATATCCTGCGAATCTTCTTTGTAACTTGAAATCTATTCCTCTTTTTTACTATGATGTTTATGAATATTCGTAACAGTATATTTTTATTTTGTTACTACTATACTGAAGCATTCAGTCTTAAATATACATTTGCGGATATTCCACGAAAAATATATATAATAAAGTCTGAACTCAGCCTTCTTTATCCCTTTTTTTTTTAATACCCAAAATACTCCTTTTCCCTCACCGTACTGCGTAATGCTTATCTCCAACGAACCAAAAGCACTTCAAGAAGGGTCAACACACGAATAATTCCTCAACTCGACATTAATAGGCACATCTAGGGATCCTATGTCCGCGGCCCGGCCGGCAAAGTGATATAAAACGCATTACGCCGAAGGTCGCTGGTTGAAAGGTTTGTTGGACAAGTTATACGTAGGTTAATGTTAAGAGAAATATTTCTTTTGCTACGTGTTTCTTAGGGTTTTGTGGAAATTCTTTGAATGGAAAATTGGCTTAGGTTTTCGGTTACAAATCATTAGCAATAATATAAAAACGCTCACCAGCACTCAATCGTACCCTCGATTGTAGAAGAGGCCCGTGCCTGCAGTGGGACGTATATGGGCTAATACCATGGACGTAAGCTAATATAGATAGATAGAATTTAAAAACAAAAATAATTCAGCCTATATACGTCTCTGTTAGGAAGTATTGGTTTACTGTACATCAAATTGACTATATGGAATATTGTTTATGGTGGTTCTTGGTTTAAAAAATAGTTTGTCAAGAGTTTTTACAGAAAAACGTCGTTTTATTTAACTCGCTTACAATATTCTCGTTCTATTAGTCCCACTACAGGGCACGGGCCTTCTCTACAATTGAAAGTTCTTTTGAGAAAGTTTAGGCCATAGGCGACCGTGTAGGTATACTACGGTTTTGCATTTCACATACCTACTATATAAATTCTTCTAAAGATCACTTTAATACACATATTTTGTAACAATGTTTTTCTTCCCTGTTCAACAAGAATACACACATGAATCCGAAAGTTAGAAATGTGCCGCGATTCAAACCTACGACCATTGCATCGTCTCGCCTTACCAACAAGCCATCATGCACTGATGACTAATGGTTAATATATATTTAACGCTTTTTACCACTTTTTACGCATATTGTTTTTGTATAGAAAAATACGCAGCATTGTTATATCAAAAGTAATCTGCATTTGCGGACGTGTGAATTGAACCAAGTAAAAATGGATAAATTAGAATCTAGTATAATTAAATACAATCAAAGTAAAACACTCTATTTTTTAAATGTAATTATATAGTTAAACAACAACCACATAAAAGTCCTGACCCTACATTAAGATGGAGTCGTGTGTTTTGGGTATGAGAAACACAACAACAATATGAAACATTTCTCGGTCTCACAAACACCTAGACCAGAATAAAATATTCATGAATCACACAAATAATAATGTGACATTAATAATGAGCAATGTTGATGTCTTAATAAAAAGGCAACAAATAAATAAAATATTTAAGTTGAGGGTAGTTATCTCTCAATTGCTTTCTTGGTGGGGTGACAGTTTTGACCAGTCAGTCTCGTGTGCGCTTCCAAAGGCGTAGTACGTGTTCTGCTGCGTTAATTTCGGGCGTAAATTTAATTGTGTGGTGTTAATCAGTTAATGTGTGTGTAGTGAGTGGAAGTGATGTGAAGTGCTATTCGATGAGCATTACTGTCGGTGTGGATCCTACTTCAATAGCGACTTTGGTAAGTTATCTCAATTATTAACCTATCCCTAGATTACAGTTAGTTGTTTAACTTATACATATGCATTTGAAAACTAGCTGTATACAGGAATTGGATTCGTCATTTGTTTTGATTTAGAAAACTAATGTCTACATTCAGTCTTGTTATTTGTAATACTTACTATAATAGTTTGGTTCCAATATACCATGAAATTTAAACAAATCTTATTTTACATTGAAATCCAAGTTCAAATACCAAGTTGTAGGCTTGTACTTTATAATGACACGAAATTTACTTCAATGCAATGCTAAATCCAGTGTAATGTATCAACAACCTTTCGCTCGTCAACTGATTCTTCGTCAGCAATTAAATGTGGATTGCTATTCGCAGATATTCTTCATTTGCGACCACACAGCTTCAAGGTCGTTATTATGGTGAATCAGTTATTTTTTTTATTCTATTTTTATTTGTTTTTATTTCTTAGTTATTTTTTTCTTCACTTTAGGTTTTGAATAGACCATTCGTTACATACGTTTAAAAAAATAACAAATCGTAATCCTATAAGTGTATAGAAGACATTCAATTTGTCACCACGTTTTTAATCTTTTAAAACGTTCCATAAAATTCTTTACATATAAATATTTTAGTATAGGTTCAAAAACTATCATAGTCTGTAAAATGTTATTTGAGTGAGGGTTTTAGCGCGTTTAAACGTTTAAAAAGTTTCTGATAACTCCGGTAACTTTTTGGAATTAAATAGTAGAGCACAGAGATTAATTAATTATTGTCCCAAACAGAATCAAAATACTATGTTTTACTGCTTACATTATAGTACAGAGCTCACCTAGTAAAAGAACCAGCTGTATTGAATTGATTTTTTAATTTCTATGCGATTACCATGACTATAACTTTTCATTATAAACTAACTTTTACTATAAACTACATTTTTAAAATTCACAAACTTAAACGAAATAAAATACAATAACTTTAAATGTGAATGTAGGTGTTTTTACAGTAGATGTTGCAGTTTAAATGCTAATGTTTTAGATTTTACTTATAAAAGTGTACTTTAGTAACATGACTTATACAAACTAAGTGCATAAGTTTAATGGTCCATGAATTCATTAATAGAATAGAAACATCTATTGATAAGGATTTTTTAACTTCCTTTTGAATCAATTTATATCTTTCGAATATCCAATTATCCCTTCAGTAAATTTGGAGTTGCAAAAGATGACCGTGCAAATCGCACTGAAATAAATAAATAAACTTAATCTAATAGATGTCATCTAAATAATGATAAAAATATTATCTTTATTTACATACTTTGTCATAAAGTATGTGAGAACAATAGTAAGATATTAACCAGGGTCTCAAATTGAAATATTTATTTGTCCCTATCTATTTGTACCAGCCCTTGTAAGTCTCACTGCAAGACACGAGCCTCCTCTACAATCGAGAGTACAGTTGAATGTTGTTAGGCCGTATAGTCCACCACGCTAGTTACTGCGGGTTGGCAAATTTCTCATACCAAATAAATTCTTCCAAACGGCTATAGTATGCATCTTTCCTCACGATGTTTCCCTTCACCATTATTGTGGGTGGTGATTATCAATAACCCGCGAACACAGTAAACATGTCACCACCTGCAACATTTAGAATAAGAATAATTACTTCTAAAAGTTATTGGTAATGTAAGCCCACGGAGTTTGTTTCGCCGGGTCTTCTCAGGTAGGGCCGCGTTGGATCCAGTGGTAAAATTAAATCGCTACGCGTCGTTTTAGAAATCCTGATGGTCCACTAAATATGGATTAAGTTATAAATAATAAGTATGACGAATACCAAAAATTAAATCTAAATAAATTTAATTTATATAATGATCAATTATTTTATAATTATCGAATAAGTGCTATGCATTGACTTGTCATAATAGCTATTTTATTGCCTACATGATCAATTAACCAATTTCATTTCATTCTACCTAAGTCACTCGTAAAAACTGCGAAGTAATTGCAAATCAAACTAATCAATATTAGACAAGAAAAATAAATTAATACCGCCGCGCCCACCACATTGTCTAGTGACTGATGGAGACCTGACAACTGGGACGAACCCGCGAGTGATAAATCTTCTTGGGATTCTGTTTCGTCTATCGCATCGGGTATTTTTGTAATGTGATGTCGGCGGTTTGGGCTGAATGATGGGATTTGGGAATGGATTTTAAAATTTGTATGTGTTACTAAATACGTAAGTGGTATTTTTATTGCGTGTTACTAGATCTAGTATACTTCGACTAAATTATATGGGCGTGGTGAAACTTGGTACTACAAATAAAATCTAAAAAAAAACACTATTTAATTGTCTGAAGCATGTTTTTATAATATTAACAGCAAGCATTTATACTCGTTATCCAATAATATTAAGGTGTCCAATTTAATAAAATGTGAAGAGATAAAAACTGTTTCTATTGGTGTAGACAATTTTAATGGATTCATTAAATATTTTGACATCATATACAATATTTTTTCGGACGCCTAAAGTGTGTAGGCGATCTTTAAAAGGCAAAGTTTATGTCACCTTATTTATCTCAAAATATTATCAAATAAACGAAACTATAATGAAAGCTGACGAATGTGGGTCACTTAAGGGGTTCAAAGTCGTTTCCTTTGACAGCTTTAGTGGTGCAGTTGGTTAGACGCTGGCTGTGGTACAAGAGGCTGTGGGTCGATCTCCACACCGAGACAAATGTTTGTTAGGCAAGAATTGGTCTCTTAGTTTCTGATATCCACGTCACAAGACTTCATCATTCTTAATGTAGGGTCAGAACTATATATTTGACTGTTTGGTGTATTTATTTATTTTGACAATGTACAGTAACACGTATATTCGCCGACGATAGTTTCTTGTCCGTTCTTCACTAGTGAAAACCGCTTTCCGAACCGGGTGGTAGATCAAAAAATGACTGAATCTAGGCGATGTTGAACATTTTAATGGATTCAATACGACGCGACAGCCTCCGTGGCGCAGTTGGTTAGACGCCGCCTGTGAAACGAGAGGCCGCGGGTTCGATCCCCGCACCGAGAGAAATGTTTGTGCGGCCCACAAATATTTCTTCCGGGTCTGGGTGTTTGTGAGACCGAAAAGTCTCTCGTAGTTCCTGATACCCACGACACAAGACTCGATCTTAGTGTGGGGTCAGGACTATGTATGTGACTGTTGGGTGTTATTTATTTATTTATATTTATTTAATAAATTATTTTCATTTTAATTTCATTTTCAAAGATTCATACGCAATACAAAACTATTTAAACCAAAATACAGGCTAATATTGACACATTGTACTTAATTTTTCCCACATGTTCCTCATCAACCCAGGTGACATTGTACATGATTTGAAGAAAATATGAGATTTTTTGTCAAAATTAGGAGTTTTAGTTTTCACGATTTTTAGGCATCCCGTATAGATACGAATATTTTTACCGCTTAGCTCAACTATAATTTGGGTCGGGCACTCACCTAGGCCGTTAAAGACTCGGTATCTATAAACGTTGATCAAAAGCCTTGCAGCCTAAAATCAGGATTTTTGACAAAACTATCAAGCAGTTTTTATTTCAACGTGGTACAATGTTACCTGGGGTGGTTAGGAACATGTGGTTTAAATTATATACACTATGTCAATATCACTCTGTATATGATATTATCAACTTATAAGTATATCCAATATCCCTTGAGCGGCAGTGAGCACTTACCATCAGGCGACCTGTTTGCTCGTTTGCTGGATCTATACTGTAAAAAACCTATTCGTACGAAACCCTTTTAATAGAAATGATTGCGACATCCCACGGGACCCACGAAATATTATTCATATTTTAGCTACAGTTAAACGCGCAACAATTATTTTAAAGGTGTGAAGCGTGTAGTTTGTAAAATTGACGAACATTCGTGTGTTAAAATGGAGTTGTTCTCTCAACTTTTCTCATAGTTTTAGACGTGCCGAATCGTTTGGTTTTGTGGCTTGCAGTTTATTGCATGTATAAAAATGAAGCTGACGTCGCGCATAGTTTTGTTGTGAGTATTTAAATAACTTTTGTGTTTTCATTTGGTTACTTTTATTGCATTTGCAAAAACTCACGCTTTTTTCCCACGAGGGGTAAACAGAGGTGCTACCAAGACACCTAAGTTTCGCCATGTGTTCCGTCCTACGTTGTGATAGGAGGTGAGCCTATCACCATATCAAGAAAATTCTTGACTGGGCTGAAATACTCACAAATAAATAAATACTCCAACAGTCACATACATAGTCAGCCAGCCCACAGTAAGATCGAGCCTTGTGTCGTGGCTATCAGAAACTATGAGAGAGACTCTTCCGTCTCACAAACAGAGGCCCTACTATATTCATCCGAAACGAAGTTCGATACTTCGGACGAACGAAGTTTGTGACGATACGAATGTACCTACTCTGTAAATGTTCGGATATCGGCAGATATATTCGAATCATTCATTCTTCGATCCGAAGATTCGAATTTCGTGTTACAGAGTAGGTTTCGAAACGAAAAACGTCACGAAGATTCGAATTTCGGATTTATACAGTAGGGCCCCAGACCCAGACCCGAAACAAATACCTGTGGGTTACACAAATGTTGCTAAGAACGATTTAAAAAAGAAAAAATATCCAAATACTATATTTTTCAACAAAATAACAATTTCTTATAAATTCTGCATTACTTTTACAAATAAAACTTCATTCCCAAAATGTCATTACTTCCGAACTGTATGTAAATGTATGTCTACAATCCGTGCTTTGAAATTTATTGAATTTTATTCAACATAGTTAGCGTAAATATGAATTCCATTTTAAAATCCTACGGCTTTATTCAGTTCGCTTGGTCCTAATCGTTGCTTCGCCGCTACTCGCTTTTCATCAAATGATTTGGTCATGTAAATAATATATTAAATGCTTTATGTGTACTTGTGAATATTCTATTATTCATTTTTTTTCTTAAAGCAACATCCTGATAAATTTATCTCGCCCACCTCACTTTGTGGGACAGATCACACAAGGCGATGGGGGGGGGAGGTCCTTGAAGCAGTGAGTTTATGTATGTATGTGTCCTCCATACAATTCACACTTCACACTTGCGGTAAAAAACAAGAAAATTATGAAAAGCCAGTCAAAATACTTTAAATTGTTAAATTAAGTCTTACATCAAAAAATCAACTACATCATACTAAATAACAACTCCTCTATGAAAAGCGCACTATGGTAAATAATGTATAGTTTTATCACTATGCCTGTATGAATAAAGTAAACAAGATTACTTCACCGTTTCATTTCTCAATACTCCGACCAGGTTTCATTGCAGTATTGCTCGAAAAAAAACGTCAAACAAACACGATGCCGAATACCTTCTGCAGTCACTTAAAATAAGTAGAAAAAAAAACGGAATATTCATTTCATTGCTAACAAAGCGGACACCGTCCGGAATATTTGATGGAAACGAAATATCGGAATACTCGAATCTGAATGTCCGCCTATTCGCAAATCTGTTTTCTGTTCGGACCGAATTAATCCACGGCCGAGTGTCCCGGACACGTAGTCAATATTTATTCAGTTTTCAGCCAGTCGTGAGATGAATTTTCTTCGGTAAATAACGCCTTAAGTGTGTCTTCGAAACTAAATTTGTTTGGCGTCATAGTCATAGCTACTATTACATTTTTTACTGGCAGAAGGTATTTCATATGTGAGAGGCTGCCTGGGTAGATGCCACCGCAATGTTTATATGTTCCGCCAAACAGCAGTGTAAATGCACTTTAGTATTCCGGTTTGAATTTTTCCGCATTTGGTTTTGAGAATACAAATAGCGTCAGAGAAACGTGTATCCACGACACTGGTTGAAGCGTGACTGATTGTAAGTCGGGCAATTACCTTGGTTTTGTCTTGCTCTCTATTATATAGAGATCACACATCTTAGAATTCGATAAATATTTGTAATCCAAAATCAAATTCTGCACCCTTGTATATTTTGAATATTTTTACTGCGTCATCAATGTATCATTTGTTTTAATTCCTACTACTGGAACAAAGAAGAGGAGGTTCTCAATTCGATCGGTAGTTTTAATGCAAAATATTTGCACTCTTATATATTTAGACCGCGTCATCAGCGTATGGTTGTAATTACTACTTTTGGAAGAGTCAAACACACAGTTTCAAACCAAACATACTGCAACGTGCTTACACTTATAACTGAAGCTTAAGACTGAACAGAAAACTAGTTAAAAATAAGAAGTCTGCTACATACAACATTTATTCTACAAAAGAGTTGGCAGAATATACCTTCTAAAGCAAGGTAATGTCTCTAACATACGAAGCATAGGTGCAAGATATAACTAAGGAACCATTTCAGGATATTTGGAAGAATGCCAGGTCACCTGAGCTCTTTGTACAGGCTACTTAACGAGTGACAAGCAAAGGATTAAGTCTGGCTCTTGTAATTAATTTTAAGCTCAGTTGTTTTCACGTAATATTTTGTGTCACTTTCATGTCGCGTTTTTATAATTATATTTTTGATCCAGTTTTAGTCAAGCTTTAATAAATCTGGCTAAAAAATAAAATGTTAGGTTTTAACCCGACTTCAGGTATGTAGCTAGAGATTTTCGAATGCCCATTATTCCTTTTTTCTTCCAGTACTTTTTCTTTGCCGCTCTCCTTCTGAGTTGACGTGTCAACACATCAATGATGGATGGTCATATTTTGGGTGCTACTTATTATAGATATCAAATTCTTTAGATAATAGATCTTTTAGTTTTCTGGATTAACTTTATACGAACGTTAAACTTGAAATACCCCAGGTTATTTTATCTGGATCATCAGACATGCAAAGATTTGAATAATATGATTAAAGATGAGTATAATGTTAATTTACACGAATGACTGACATGGAACGTAGTCTGTGTGAAAGAGATGACGAATGAAAGTACTCAAGGGTGTAAGAGTTAGATAGTGAATGGTAAACGTGTTGAATTTAGGAAGCATGTGATAGGAAATAACTGAATGGACGACGAAAGACGTATTATAAGATTTGAAATTATACCAAAGACTATTAAGTCTATTTTGACCCGAGGCGGTTCTATTCCCAGATATAATACAAGTATACCATCACTAACCTCAGGATATTTTCTTTCACCGCCAACCATGCTATAAATCACTTCACCCACGTCACTTCGAAAATGCCGTAAGCCTTGGATTTGATACCCTTTTCCAGTGATTTGAATCTCCCTTTGTCATTTTCCCCAACCGTAAACCATCACCCACTTAGCTATAAAAACAAGGACATACAACATAGTAAAAATGTAGTAAAATAATAATCTAGGGTTACTTCACTTATCCTCAATCTTCATTAATACCTGGACATAAAGGAAATATGCAACTCCGTTTGATGTCCCATAAAAACCCACCTCGTGCCATTAATTAGGTTTCTGCCATTAATTTTTGTTTATGTAACATTCATTTGACCTTTCACCAACCTCTCGAGGTGTTTGCAATTAAAATTCTCATTCGGTCTTGATTAACATGCGAATAAGTTTCAGCTTTTTTACAACAAAGGAGTACTCAAGGGAATTAATTATGATATGCAAAAGTGCGTTTTAATGAAAATGAATATACCAGTGGATATATGAGTACAGGGTATATACAGACTGGTACCGAAAACGAAGTCGGGTGGTAGTTTTACTGACTTCAGACACAATGCAACCAAAAAATTTTGATGTTTTTTCTATCGTCGTATTTGCATGGAATTTTTTTTTCGTTGAATAATGTATACATCCTTCTATTTTTATTTTACGTAAGTGTATAAGTAATTATTTGAGCAAAACCTATGAATTTACCACCCAAACACACAGATACTTAATGGGAAATTTTGATAGTCAACAGCACCGTGGTGTCTATCTACCGTATTCGTTCTGGATTTGAATCCACTCCAAAATGAAAAACGACTTTTAGATTTCAATAACAGAAAAACTTTACACTTTTCACATCTTTGAATAATATCCTTTCAAACTACTAGGAATCCTCGGAACTTAATCTTTGAAATAGGAAGGTCATTTCCGCGGAACGATTTACCGTGATCTGTTTGTGACCCCGCAACGTCCGGGTCATTTTATTACCTATCGGGGTCAACTGTGTCCGAGATCGAAAGGGGAATTGCTTTTTGCGTTAATCTCAGTTTCTTGACTTTATAACGGTTGATATTTTTTTTGGTTGAATCTTTAAAATGGCAGATTTATTAAATTTTATAAGCATCATGCTGAGAGTCAATACTTGCAAATAAAATACTCCCAATAGTCACATACATATACCTGGCCCCAAACTAATATCGAGTCTTGTGTCATGGTATCAAAAACTACGAGAGACTTTTCGGTCTCACAGCATCCAGACCCGAAACAAATACATACTTGTGGATAACACAAATGTTTGTATAGGTGCGAGGATCGAGCCCGCAATCTCACGGTTCACAGCTAGCGATACAAATATTATGAGGGTTTGTAATTTAAAAAACCGGGAAATTGCGAGTCGGAGTAGCGGACCGACGGTTTCCTACAATCCTATGTAACTTCAAAGTGGTTTTCACAATAAAAAAAAAGAAAATACTTTACTGCCTTAAAATTTACAAATAATAAAATAAATTTAACCAAACAATATTATCTAAATACTAAAGGAAATGACTCAGCATATACTGACCGAAACTAGAGTTTAGATCAGCGCTGGTTTTCAGTCAGCCCTACCTCCCTGTGGTCGTGTGCGGGAGTTAATGTAGTTAATTATTAATTTTTTTTTCCTACATATGTGCTATATAACGTTGCTTCGTACCAAATTTCTAGATTCTGAGTTCACGGGTGTATCCCGTAGGTTCTGATTACTTTGCGAGTGTCACACATTTTCAAAATTAATGACTGTATCATTTGATTACATTGACTTTATTTTTTAAGTTAGTTTTATTTAATTTAATTTAGCATAATTTTTTCACGGCCCCAAGGGATAGTAGGCCTGAGTATTCGATTTGAATTTCAGTTTTATACCTTAACGCGTTGCTTAGGAAAAGGGTCTTGATAGACAGACGGACAACAAAGTGAATCTATAAGGGTTTCGTTTTTATCTTTTGGGTTATGGAACCCTAAAAAACAAAGCCTAATAAGTTTGTCCTTATATTACCCTTTTCACAAAAATAAAACTTATTACCTACATTATTTTATGCGAAAATTTAACCTTTAACCGTCAAAGTAACTTCACAGCAGGGACTGAAACCCATTCGACATTACGGTACCGGTATCGACAAATTTCGGTTACCTTTAAGATTTCGGTAACCGCTATGACACATTATAAAGGTTACCCTTATATACGGTAACCGTTTTAATACCGGTAACCTAAAAAGACCTTGAATGCAAAACAAAATGCGTTGTTGTTGCATAACAAATAAATATCATACTTGTCGTGTTGTTTACACAATATCGCTGGATTCGGTTCATTTCTTTTTTGGTGTGTAATTCTGTTGAAAAAATCATGAAATGAGTAAAGATAAACGTGTGGTATAATGCCATAATGTCAAGTAAAGACAACGGCAGTATAACCACACACAGGCACTGCCCCCGCTTTGACTTATAAAGAACGGCGCATGAAACATACAGGTAACCCTTATTTAGGTTACAGGTATGCTACCGGTTATATTCTAGGAATCCAATAAAATTGGCGTATAGGGGCGTTACCTTTAAAAATACCGGTATTTTTTTTTTCGATTGATACCAATAAATACCGGTATTTTCGATACCGGTTTCGGTCCGTGCTTCACAGCTACTTTACCAACTTGAAACCAAATTATCAATTTGTTTTTTAATATTTTATATCCTTCAAAAATATAATACGAGTATAATAAATACGCAGAACATGTTTTTACATGCAGATAATATCCAAAACATCAGAGGTACCGACCAATATTCAAATACAATATTGATGACATAAAAATGCTCATTCAAACATAAAAGCGAGGAGCATAAATCTTATTTGTTGTTCATTTGCTTCGCGAAATTTAAGATAAACAATTTTCTTGGAAGTAAAAGCAATCTACTATCTACTGGTCTCGATTACTTTCGTAGCACTTCTTTTGATATAACTTCTGAAGTTGTACACGGACTTTTGACTCGTAATAACTAAGAAATAATTAATGGGGCTTCAGTTATCAAAGTTTGTGTTTAATTAGTACCTAAATATAAGATGGAAGAGGATAAGAAGGGAATTTAATTTGATGAATACCAAATATTTGTCGCCCCTTGCACCGAGACATATGGCCTCGAACGTAACATTCTAAAATATGAACAATTTAAAACAATAAAAAAAAATGTTTTGGCTTCTCCAAATTTAGTGATACGCATCTAATTCAAAATATCAACTAACCCGTCACCTGCAGATAATGTGATTATCTACCCCCACGGTAATACCTTAAACAAACAAGGCTGTTATAAAATTAACCCTACAGTAGCAAACACTTGAAAGTGTTTAGTTTATGACGAGCGAGGTCGCTGGGGCCGCGAGCGATCAGTCGACTTCATTTCACAGCTCGCCGCGTTTCGAAGTGTCGCGCACTCGGCCGGTATACGGTATTAAAATTTAAGTATTAACCCTATTAACACTCTCTATTTTACTCGAAATTGGGTACAAAATGCCATAGTTAGTTTGTAGGTAGTTGTTGATTTTTGTTTTAATCCATTTTTCCCAATCTTAACATTATACGGGATATATCTAGACTGTCGTTATTTCCAAATCGTAGTTTGTTTTTTTGCAAAATGATTAGTTGCATTGTGTCCAAAGATTAATAATGGCTACCTGGCTTTTGTTTCGGTAACCGTCTGAATATAATCGTGTATTAGTATTAGTATTACTTAAGTTTCATCAGTCTTCATGAATTTGTCCAAGTCTTATCGATTATTATTACGGTACTTCTGGTCCAAAGAAAACAAATCAAAACGAAAGAATACATTTATTTTCTATCCTTATTCCTATGCCAATGTCTGAACTCTGTAATAGCTTTTAAAACATCCTCAGCAAAGACCTCAGGCATTTCCAGGGCTAGAAAGTGTCCTCCATCATGAAGAACGGTTGAGTTCAGGAGATTATGGAACTTCGTTCTCAGAACCATTGGCGGTTGGTACACAATCTCGTGTTTAGCGTGTAGCGTCCAGGTTGGTACTGATGTTGGTATTCTGTAAAGAATTTGAGGGATTAATTGGAAATAGTTGGAGTTAAATGACTGGAAAACCCGCATTAGGCCAACGTGATGGGCTATATGGCCCTAACTACTCCCAATCGTACTCTTGATTGTAGAGGAGGCCCGTGCCCTGCAGTTAGACGTATATGGGCTGATACAGAAATGAATTGAGAAGTATGTGTGGATCAGGACCAAATTCTTCGAGTATTATGTAAACTGAAAACACACATAAATTGCTATATTTAGAACCAGAACTTTATGGCTCATAGCCCCTACCATTAAAGAATCTCAGGCCAAGTCAAGATGCATAAAACCACGAAGCATAATTTCCGTAAGCTGGCAATTGTAGATTTGAGATGGAAACGAAAGTACCAAATACTTACTCATGGAGTTTCTTACTTAAACTCCTCTTGCTTAACGTCTCAGCGTATATCCTAAAAGAGGCGGTGATACTATTCGGAACCCAGTACATCATCAAGTTATCGATGAGGTGTGATTTAGGGTAATGGTCTGTAAGTCCTCCATCAGGTCTTCTCACGTTTCCACTCCTAGTCCCCGATGAGAAGATTTGTAATATGTACGCCAGAAGAGCGCCTGGAGAATCCGACAGGCTTATACCTGAGGATATACTTAAAGATTATTATCAGATAAAATATGTTTATTGCTTGAATAGACTCGGAGAATATTTTAAAAGTGCAAAAAGGTTTATCATTTAAAACTTTAGATCTTTTATAGATAGATAAATATGAGTCTAAAGCCTATTGCACTTACCATCTTATGAACTTTATTTACTTAGTACAAAAATCAATATAAGTAATACAACTTGTATTACTTACCAACAGTATCAGGTTTGGTAGCCTGTAAGTGTAAATACCCAGTTTCAGACAGGCTCAACGATAGGAGGTCTTTTAACGGGTACATGCGATGGGCCAAGGAACGTTCTACTATAAAGCTTGGGTATACAGCACTTGCTAATGTGAGAAGCATTGCTTTTCGCGTCAAAGCTAAGGCTAGGTTTGTGTGATAGCCTAGGATCTCCTGAAACAAAAGCTAACAATCTTTAACAAATATGTGGTCCTTATTTAATATATCCTTACCATCATCCTCGGCCATAAAATGTTAATTACCAAAACAAGGCAGCATCATTATTTTTTCAGTATCATCTATGCTATTCTTTAATTATTCAGACTTTAAGTAGTATGATGATTTTGATTCTTTTATTTTGATGTAATATCTAAGTGCGTGGTGGCCTGTTGGTAAACGGACTAGACGCGGCTGCCCACATGTTCACGGTGGTCGTGGGTTCGAATCCCAGGGCACACCTCTGACTTTTCGGAGTCATGTGTGTATTGATAATCAATCACCACGCACTAAAACGGTGAAGGAAAACATCGTGAGGAAACCTGCATACCATAGCGATTTATAAGAATTTCTATGGTATGTAAGTCCGCTAACCCGCACTAGGCCAGCGTGGTGGACTATATGGCCTAACCACTCTCAATCGTATTCTCGATTGTAGAGTAGGCCCGTGCCCTGCAGTGGGACGTATATGGGCTGATACAGAATATCTAATTCTAAAATGTGACTGGATTTTTTACGATTTTGTTGTAGATTTATAACTTCGTGTTTTTACCACAAGTGTCCCCATAACCCGAATGGAGGATACATACATACATACATAAACTCACGCCTTATCCCAAAAAGAGTAGGCAGAGATGCAGCTAGGACACCCACATTTCTTCTTGTAGTTCCGTCCCACGATGTGATAAGCATGCCTGTCGCCATATCGGGCACAAATTTCTGACTTTGGGCTGATAATGGATAGGAAAAATCTAATCCGAAACCAATCGAGTATAGAGAATAAATTAAATTAATACCTTAGGATACAACGTCGCCATGCTCTGTCCAATAAAAGCGCCCCAGTCACCGCCTTGGACGTAATAATTCTTATGTCCTAGCCTATGCATGAGGTTTCTGAACACCACGGCCATTTCTGCAGCGCCCAACCCTGGTCTCACTGCTGCCTGGTGGAATAATAGTAGAATATAAGTTATTACAGCGTACAGGCAAAGGCATTGTCAGAAAACCTGCATATTGGTAACGGATGAAAGAAAATATTTAAAAGTGAAATAAACGACGATATGACGACCGATCGAGAAAACAAATAAAAATAATAATATGGCAAATCTTTGTAAGACAAGTCACAAATATTTATTTTAGTAAATTGACCAAAACCAAGCCCACTGAGTTTGACTCGCTGGATCTACTCAGAAATGGGTCGCGCCGCGTAGTATCCAGTAGTAAAGTAAAGCCCGCTGAGTTTGTTCGCCGGGTCTTCTCAGTCAGGGCCGCGTTGGATCCGGCAGTAAGCCTAAACATACGGGACGTTTCGGAAATACTTATGGTCGTTGTCTTAAATTGGACCCAAAACAAGCCCACTGAGTCTTATTCGCTGGATATACTCAGGATTGGGTCGCGTCGCGTAGTTCCAGTGGTAGTGTAAGCCCACTGAGTTTGTTTCGCCGGGTCTTCTCAGGAAGGGCCGCTTTGGATCCGGTGGTAACAATAAACCGCTACGCACCGTTGTAATAATATTCATGGTCCATTAATTAATTAATTTAATTTAATTTAATTTGACCAACGTACATATTGTATTTCTTTGAAAAATAAATTAGCATAAAGTCATAACTAATACTTTAAATAAAATAAGAATAAAAAGGAAACAAATAAATAAAACTAATGCTAAATAAAAATAAAATTAATTTAAAATAAATAAATTACATAAATTAATTAATTAAACCAAGAAATTAAAATAAGTAATACTAAGTATAGGAAATATATTGTTTATAGAGATTAAGTTCTATGTGTATTGACTTGTCATAAGAGCTTTTAAACTGCCTACGTGACCAATAAATACATTTCATTTCATTTCATTTCATTTCATTTCATTTCATAAATACATTTCATTTCATTTTCATTTCAAAAAGTAAGTTTTTCCATTTACTTGACACATAATTAGTAGGTAAATGCAATACCTTGCAGAGAGACGAAAGGAATGAAGGAAGGAAGACGTATGCATATAGGCATAAAATCCGCATGTACTATACGAATTGTACTAAGTGTAAATAAATAAATAAAGTTTCAAGTAAATTATCGACCGGTAAGCATTTTCCACTAAACTGGACTGGACATCAATATTTCCAGTCCAGTGTGATGGAAAATGCTCAGCTCAGTCTCAATAGACTTAACATCTTATGTCTTAAGATGGTGAGCCTAGTGGTATGCCAAGCAGAGCTACTGTCCATGACCGGTAGTATCGCTTACCATCAGGCGAACGGCATGCTTACCTCGCCACTCATCGCAATAAAAAAATACTGTACTTACCATCAGGCATAAGTGCTGTATGTTAATGTTGGTGAGTCATTATAAAAAAAGGAAACCCCAAAACTCGTTCTTCGATGAGAAATCAGAGGGAAGAGATAAAAATTAAATCGATCCCAAAATTGAGTGGCGTTTACATATTCTATAGGGGTCGTCCATTAGTCACGCGAGGCTTCTGTGGGGGAAGGGGGTTTGACAAAAATCACGAAATATCACAAGAAGGGAGTCTAGTAAGATATCACGTGCTTTTTTTTGACACATTATTTTGATTAAAATGCTACATAATATTATTATTACTTATATGCCAATCAAAAACAACTGCGACCTTTCCGTCTAGACATTTTTAGCATGGTTCTGAATTTCAGAATAAACAGGGATTATATTTTATACCCGTATTTAAATATAATATTCGAATAAGATTTTTTATATGTATGTTGGATGGGGGAGGGGGTGGTGGTTAGTCTTAAGAGCGTTTACACCTTGCGCGCAAACTCAACTATAGGTATTTCTTCGTCAATTTCACGCACACATAAGCGACCAAAGCTGTGTGCGTAGACCTGCCGCGTCGGCTCGCTATACAGTCAGCGCAACCAACTTTGATCCGTGCGCTTTAAAATTCTAATATTGAATTGAAATGTAACTTATGATTTATATATTGGTAATATTATATCATAAAAATATTTTATTTTCATTATAAGTAGACAAATATTACTGTGCAAGCAATGAACAATACAAATTTAGATACTAATCATATTTTCGTTATTATTACATTGTTAAGTTGCATTCAAATCAGTGTTCAATCAGTAGACACTACGGACGTTTATTAATCATTTCGTGTTCGAACACATGAAAAGAGTTAGGGGCCTTACAACCCCTTACAATTACGAAATATATTTAATTTTATATTACAATACATAACATAATTTAGCCTCGGAATTACATCCCATTATAGTATCTGAAACATAATTTATACTCACTACAAAATCATTGTAGGTAATAAAAAGAAAAAATATGTTTTACTACCAAAGTACTAAGATGTGGCAATCGCAGTCCGCGCGTGGCTATTTTTACGACGCACGGCAAAAATCGACTGCAGCCAGGCCGGAGCGACGAGCGAAACGTCCTCCCTTTAGAAGGCCTTGCGGCGGTCTGATTTGATGCACGGCGGACAGCGTGTTTTATAGTGATTTTTAAAATATATGTAGAAAACATGAAAACTAATTTTATTGAAATATAAAAATGGCAACTTATTGATAAGATGTTCTTCTATTATAATATGCAATTGCTATAAAAAATGATGTACGATAAGTTGGTGAAAAAAAATATGTTCTTGACGAGAGTTTCGGAATAATTTCGCATTGTTTAAATTTTTATTTTTCAGGAACTAAACATAAAAAGATTATTTTTCTCAGCGAAATCCCTCCATAAGGGTCTTATTAGTCGGATAATATTTTTATTTTCATCTTATATTTAGTGATTTCGGATATCTTAAGCTTCTAAATTGCCACTTAAACCCTAAATAACGAAACTAGTGTTCAGTAATCCTTATAGTACTCACAAATTATCCATCAATCTATAATGTTTTCCACCAAAATCTCTAGATGACAGCCTTTTCTAAAATTAGTACTAATTATTTTTCCTTGAAATTGTTTATTGGTGGCTATTAACTCATTTGAAAAGTCCTGTTTTTTAGCCAAAAAGCGCGCAAAGGGTATAAACGCTCTTAAATCGCACCACATACCACTAAAGGTGAGGGGGATTTAAAAATGCCAAATAAAAGATCAAGTGAATAATGGACGGCCCAATAGACAAAGTACATTTTTGGATATCATAATTCAAGGACGTTTTTGCAAAATTAAAATTCAGCTGAAATGCTTTACTCCATGAAATCCGTGGTTCTTTATTAACTAACCACCAGTCAGGCAACACTATTTCAGAAGTCACAACAAAGGTGCGATCAAAATTTCAGCAGTTTTTCTCTAACAAAGGATGGAGAATACAATGCTAATACCTCCGTGGCAATTTGCGAAGCGCGTCCATCAGTTTTAGAAAGGAATTTTTAATATATTGTTTTTAGAAGAGAAACGAATTAGATTATTTTTCAGTGAGCTCCGGATAGCAAAATTGCGTCTTTAACTTTGTTTACGTTTTGGAATGCTTTCAAAATTGGAAATTAAGTTTGAATATTAGTTACTTTTTTATAGAATAAACTAGCGGCCCGGCCCGGCTTCGCCTGGGTGCAAATACAGATTCCAGTCCATATTTTATTTAAAATCAATATGACAGCCGTTGTCTAAACTGCTTATCCATTTTCAATCCCATCCTGTACCTATTCTTATGTCCCATTTTATCCACCTTATATTCTATTCTATCCCATCTCTCCAGATTCAAATCATTATTTTGCTGTGGAAATATTATAACACTGTTACTACTCCGACGACATTCATTGAAATCAATTAAAAGATACCATAGATGACCCGACCACGCTTCGCTATGGCTTAGTTATTATATGATGAATTTTATATTGAATTATTTCTGTATCAGCCCATATACGTCCCACTGCAGGGCACGGGCCTACTCTACAATCGTAATCGATTGAGAGTGGTTAGGCCATATAGTCCACCACGCTGGCCTAGTGCGGGTTGGCGGACTTACATACCATAGAAATTTTTATAAATCGCTATGGTATGCAGGTTTCCTCACGATGTTTTCCTTCACCGTTTTAGTGCGTGGTGATTGACTGTCAATACACACATGGCTTCGAAAAGTCAGAGGTATGCCCTGGGATTCGAACCCGCGACCACCGTGAACATGTTGGTAGTCGCGTCTAGTCCGTTTACCAACAGGCCACCACGCACTTCATTGAATTTTGAAATTCATTCATTCATTCTTCATTGAATTGAATTATTTAGCATAGCAAAAAAGCCCGACCCACCTTTGCCTGGATGCAGATATTTTTTTATTTTACTCCACACCAAATACATGTTATTTTTCGTATAAGCTCTTGTATACCTAAACATGAATTAGCTATCCTACTGTCCTGCTCAATTCCGTCCCATCCCGTCTGTTCAGTCACTTCCCGATACGTCCCGTCTTTTCTCTTCATTGACCATCCCGTCTTATACCGTGCATTTACATTTCGTCCTATCAAATGTGTCAGCTATCCCAGTCCTCTCCCCTACCTCCCACTCTATTATATCCCGTTTCTCCATATCCAAATAGTGTGCCTTATAAATTTTTGACATTGAACACTTTAGCGATTTTGATTATCCATGCAATATTCCATCCCTTATTTCACCCCCAGTATGCTGTTTTCCAAAAACATTACGCCATTACTTTTTGTTAGTAATAAAGAGATTAAATATAAATTTTCATAGAAATACACTCACACACACAATTAATGTAGTAACGGTCATTGAGTAACGGTAGTAACAATTATATATAACTGGTTTCTCAAGACACAGACAACGCCTAATTTGAGAATCCCTGCAATATTCTCCATAATTATATAAAATTGTTATTTTATTCAGTTCAGTTCAGTTTTTATTATTATGTGTTATTTTATGAAAGATTTTTCATTTTCAAGTGACATTCTATCTTGAAAAGAAGTAAAACTTCTTACGTGTGAATATTATTTATTTGATTGTACTATATTTATTTAGCTTCATAATATACTCTTTAGTTTACACAAATTAAATTTCTGAACGTATGCATAAATATTTAACAACCAATTTAAATGTCAACCACTTTTCATTACTGTCATTATTTTACATCTTTAAAATCTAAAATACGCCATTAATCGAATATTGTGGATATATGTTGTCGATTCGAAACCTTTATTTAAATACGTTATTTAATTTGAGGGAAGAGTTTACCGTATTGACGGTATGAACATTAAATGTTTGACAGTTACAAACCCATGAACATTTTGTATGGTATAACCAAAATCAACAACTCCTTATAAATAAGAAATTAATTGAAAAAACATTTTCCAGTAGACCAAACTGTAAATCTAAACCATTCTCGAATCTCCACGAACACACACAAAAAATTTCATCAAAATTGGTCCAGTCGTTTAGGAGGAGTTCAGTCACATACACACGCACACAAGAAATATATATATTAAGATATGAGATAAGAAATACGTATTCGTGGTTAAAAATACAATTCTAAAAGTTTTTGTTTCTCACGTATACAAATATGTTTTTGATTACTCGAAAACACGCTATCAATTGGATCGAAATTTATAACCTATGCAATGTACTTTTAAAAATAATAATTTACTTATTTTTTATACTTAGCTCAAGATAGACATCTAGACATTTTAAAATATTTGAAAAAAAAACAAACACCCAATCAGCATGGCACTAGTCGATAACACGGACTAACAAAATTATCCCCTGCCAAAAGTCTAGACTTTTGGCAGATTACGTTGGTTTGGCTTGGTTAGGATCTAGATCCTAACGAAGTTTTTTCTTTAAAAAGAAATGTGAAATTACCTGTTTAATAAACTACTATTCTTTTATTGTCTGCATCAGCTCATAAATGTCCCATTGCAGGGCACTGGCATCCTCTAAAATCACGATTACGATTGAGAGTGGTTAGGTTATATAATCCACTACGCTGGCCTAGTGTTGGCGGTCTTTACATACCATAGAAATTCTTACAAATCGCTATGTTACGCTTTTACCTACGATGTTTTCCTTCACCGTTATAGTGCCTATCTTTTTAACATGCCATGTACTTACATCAGAGAATCCAAACCCAGGCAAACTTGGGGCAATGACTTCAACTGCAAATTCTCTATCCTTACTGACTGAAGTAAGATGAGGAATCGTTTCATAGAATTCTCTGACTGATCCCGGCCATCCGTGCAGGATTAGTAGAGGAATTATTATTTTGTTTGAAACCTGAAATATGTCGAAACTGTGTATCAATTCCGGCCGCTTTCAACAGGTCGTTGTGAAGATTCTTGGGGGAGGCCTATGTTCAGCAGTGGACTTCCTGTGGCTGGTATAATGATGATGATGATTAATCAATATTTAAATATAGATGACATGCATTTGAAGATGCTATTGTCCTGCAATGGACTTATCGACTGATGACAATGGTGATAAAAATATTAATTACACTAGTCAACAAAAAAACAACTTTTCCATGTAACATGAAAACTTTTGTCTAATTATGTTTAGGACACTGATAATCATACTAGAAAGAAAATACGAATAGTTTTTTTGTAATTCCATTTTATAACATTTTAGAAATTGTGATTTTTTATGAACAAAAAGAAGTTATTTTGATTTATTGCAACATTAATATGAATTTACTTTTATAATGTTCGCCTGTATTTTGCTTCAGGGACGTCTCGTTTTAATGTCCAACAGTAATCAGCTAACATACGTGGGCTCTCTTTGCCCTGATATCGTTTTTCTATGATAGAAATGTCTTGATGGAATCTTTCACTGTGTTTATCGCTGACGGCGCCCAAATTTTCAGAAAAGAAGTCTAAATGTGAATTAAGAAAATGTATTTCCAACGACATAATACAGACCAAAGCCTTATAAGTAGATTAAAGGTCCGCGATAGCAATTTATAGTCACTTCATCGGTGACTTCCTAGCAAATTGGAAATTGCTTTCATGAAAGCATCTCAATCTGATTTTTCTAAATGATTAAATTTTTCTTTAAATATGATATGTAATTTTACACCAATTGCTTGATTTGAGGTCCAACAAATAAGCTCTTTAATTTTTGCTTCACTTAGCTTACGAAATTTTTCTTTCAAATATAAAGAGCCGCTTTCACGAAGTTCTTCATAAGCCCGAGCATTAGGTGTGAAGGTGGTAAAAATACACTCTCAGACTGCACCAATAGAGTGTTTTTAATATTTATTTGTCCTGGAGTAAGAGATTGCATTTTAGGCCAGCTTTCTTAACATAATGATTTTTTTGGTCTCTGGTATCAAATGCTCTCGCTGAGTTTTGAAAGTAATGTCACCACAAATGTAATAAAACATGTCAGGATATTTTTACACTTTTTGGAAATTTTTAAGAATCATTTAATTCTAAAACCAGAACAAAATACTACGCTCATCAAATAAACAAATTCTATTTGAAGAGAAAAGTCAAGCAAAAACAGTTAATTTTTCACTTTGTGGATAGCTGTAACTCGAAAACTAGACCTGATGGAATCAAAATAAATATGGCAATAAAATGAGGATAGGTGGGTTATTTAAAATTAGCTAGCATCTTTCTTGTTACAAAATTTTGTTGACCAGTGTTATACGAGTAGTGCTACGGTTCGGTTACAAATCTCAGGGCTTGGGTTCGAATCTCGGGTCGGGCTTCGTGATTGGATTTGTCTATTCAGCCTGGAGTCAGGAATTTCTGCCACATGGCAGTTTTTTTTCGAGAAGGAATAGGCAGAGGTGCCAGGACACCGACATTTCGCCTTGTATATTTCATCCCACGATGTGATAGCGAGCCTATCGCCATAATGGGCATATAAATTCCAAACTCGTGGTTACAAATCTAGTATCACTTCCTTCTCAACAGGCGTTCCGATCTCACAATACCCAGACACGAAAAAAATACTTCAAGTTTCACACAGTTTTGGCGTAAAGAACAAAAAACATACCTTTGGCCTTACTCTAATAAAATGTATTTCCAATCCTTGTATATTCGTTTTATACTGAGGATATTGGTTGAGAAACTTCTCCCTTTCCTTAAAAGGGTATTCTTCAGCCCAGTACTTCAACCATAGGAGTAACTGATCGCTGTTGAATCCGTATCCGAAACCAATTCCAGCGGTGGGGTCACCTTACGATGATTTTTCAGACGGTGTCTTAAGTCTTTTACCACCTGGAAATACAATTATGGTCATTTATTATGATCTACCTTTTATGTATTATTTATTGTATACAAAAAATATAACATTTACTGGTGGTAGGTATCTCATATGTGAGAGGCCGCCTGGGTGGGTACCACCGCAATGTCTATTTCTCCAGTTAAACAGCAGTTTCAATGCACTGTTGTTTCGAATTGAAGGACATTGTACCCAGAGCAAGTACATATACATATGGACATATTGAGACTTAACATCTCATATTTCAGGATAGCGAGCGCAGTGAAATGCCAAACATTGGTTTGTAATTCAAGGTGCTGTTTGGTTTTGCTACTGTTCATGATTTGTTGTATCGCTTACCATCAGGCAAATTGCATGCTTGTCTCACCATTAATTGCAATAAAAAACACACACAAAAAAATCAAAGCCATATAAGAAGAAGAAGAAGAAGAAAACAGATTTATTATTATATTTAAACAGAGAAAACATATCGGCCATAAATTCATGATTGATTTCATGTATGGATATAAAGTCCCGCTATTTATTTTGCCGGGATAAAACGTAGCCTTTCTCTTAAAATGGACATTTAATACTCGAAATATAACAATTCGATTAGCGCATTCAAACAAAGACACAAACAAGCTCTTCCAGCTTCAAAATTTACTTCTAATGAGTGTTTTTTTCACTAACCTCATCACTGAAGACGATTTTAAAAGGCCGTATGCTGGTATCATTATGATCTCTCGCCTCTAGGGGCCCCCACCAAGCGTTGGGATCAAGTTGTACTAGTTTCGGTTCCGCAGTCACAAACGCAGTTGCCAACACTACAATAGCAACCACGACAGCCGCGCCACCTACTCTGAACATCTGAAAAAAGAATGTATATGCAACAATCATAAACGAACACTTGTGGATCAAACAAACATAATTATGTCTAATGCCTCCTTTACACGTCAGTATATTATGCTTCTGCAAACGCCTTCGGATGGGTCTTGCGATTGTCAAGTGGAATGCACGGTTTATGTCATTTAATAAATTATCATTATTATTTTATTTAAACCGTGCGTAATTTATGTTTTCTTAAAAATAAGTTCGTATCTTTTTTTAATAATTTGGTGAGGTTTCCTTTCATTTTATTCCTACTAAATATGTAAATGTGTTTTGTTATATAGATTTAAGAATAATACTCAATAAGAATTGTTCAATGTCTATTACTTAAATTGTAACCCCTTTATAAACAACTGCTTATCAACCACATAAACATAAATTATCTAAATCAACAATCAAGAGATAAAACCTCCATTAAGTTTTGCATAATGATTTTTTATACATATTTTAACTAATATTGCCACTTGACAAAAAAAAATGATTTCATCCGCTTGATAGTAATATCAAACGTCCAGCTGACAGACACCCGCCTTTATTATACAGCCTTCATAGTCATGGGGCGGACTCGAAACTACGGGAAGTTAAAAAATTTAAACATTAAGGCTCAATTGCACAAACTAACTTTGCCAATACCTTTGCCCTTGAAACTGTCAATTCCATACATTCGCAACGTCAAATAGATCTCAAATGTATGGCGATGACGTTTTCATAGGCAAAGGTATTGGCAAAGTTACTTGGTGCAACTGAGCCTAAACCACGCCCGCGATAAAATCCGTAAATAATAGATTTATATCTAAGAAAACCATCTTCTATGAAGTTCGTCGTTGAAAATTATCCATTCAATTTGTCAGTTACCACCGTAAACATTCCTGTTGCAATTTCCATAACGAAATTACATTTTATCATCCATTTTATATTGCAAAGTTCAAACATAAATTTACTTTTCCACTTTGATCCGACAATTTGATCAGGCGTCGCTTTTATTTTTATTTAAGCCAATTCTATTAAATATTGGCAGATGTTCTTTCAATATTTATTCGCTGTTTACATTTCGAAAAGGTTTTTATTAGTTCGTTTTGTTGTTGTGCTCAATTGGGTCAGACTGACTAGATGGAGGTCGCGGGCTCAAATAAAATATTGTAATGTTTTTTGTCTTTACATGTATATGTAGTTGGTTAAATGCTTGCTGCGAAACGAAAAGCCGCGGATTCGACTCCCGTACCGAGACGATTTTTGTGAAGCCCACAAGTATTTGTTTAAGGTCTGGGTGTTTGTGAGACCGAAAAGTCTCTTAGTTTCTGATACCTACGACACAAAGCTTAATTAATCTTAATGTGGGGTTAGGACTATATACCGGGTATCTCAAGACTGCTACCGAAAACGAAGCCGGGTGGTAGTTTTAGTGGCTACAAACACAATGCAATTAAAAATTTCGCATAGAAACGCGACAATTATTTTTTATAATTTTTAAATATCGTCATTTTTGGGTGGTAAATCCATAGTTTTTGCTAAAATAATTATTTAAACTCTCTTATATCTTAGAGTATTTATAAATTAAAGGGTATACACTATTATTTTAGGAAAAAATGTATTTACCACCAAAATATGGCAATAGGAAAAAAATTACAAAAAAAATTGTCGCTTTTTTTTGCTACTTTTTCTGTTGCATTGTGTCTGAAGTCGCTTAAACTACCACCCGGCTTCGTTTTCGGTAGCAGTCTTGATATACCCTGTATGTGACTGTTGGGTGTATTTATTCATTTCATTTATATTTTTAGTTAATAAATGTTTTTTTGCGCTAAAGAAATACATCCCGACAACCTTTCAATATTAACAGAGCTTTAAATAATATCAAAATATTTATTACACTACTCTCTCTCTCAGAAAACCGACTGGAAACTATATTTTGCGTTTCTTTTTTTTCTATTTGCTAGACTGACTTTTCATATTTATAGTCAATTAAAGGTGAAAGAGGACATTAAAACCAACTTGTAAATTTTGTAATAATCACTACATTGTAAACTGGTTTTGAAAAGAACAACACTAGAGTTTCTTGCCCGTTCTTCTCTAATGAAAACCGCTTTCCGAACCGGTTGGTAGATAAAAAAAATTACTGCATACTAAACAATGTTGAACATTTTAATGGATTCAATAAATTATTTTCATTTAATTTCATTTTCATTTAAAACATCGCGAAGGAATCTAAATATCATTGAAGTCTCACAAGATTTTAAATTTTATTTAAAGTCCGCAAATGCGCACTAAGCCAGTGTGGCAGACTCTCGATTTTAGAATCCCATACTCAATATTATTATTAGTATAGGCTGATTGCAGTGTTATAAAAAATAAATAGTATGTTTACATTACTCCAATAGCTCGGTTCATAATCATTAGCTTGCCTCATAACAATCACAGTTCACTGATTATTATTTATTATTCAACACTACTGTTCTTCACACAATACTACTGCGAATAGTTATTTCTAAGCTTTGTCTTAGTTTATAATGACATATTCATACGAAAATATAATAGTTGTAACGTGGTTGTATCTAATTATATCTTTATTTTTAATGTTTTTGGGCTTAGCGAAACAGAAAGGTGAACTATTCGCGATGTTAAAGGCAAGTGGTCGGCAAGATCGTAGCTTTTTCCAAGTTTATGTCTTATATTTTTTATTGTGGCTCGCAGAAATAACTGATGGTAAGCCCAATTGATAGGTATCTCTTGGTAAAGGGCAGTCGAATAGATTGAATAGATTATTCTAGTCCTCTCAACTGCTTCGTTACGCTATGATGGATTATCTCAGAATCAAAGACAAATAAATAAAAAAAATTACACCCAAAAGTTGTATATATAGTCCAGAACACATACTAATTCCCAGTCCTGTATCGTGGGTATCAGGAACTACGAGAGACTTTGGTCTCACAAACACTCATACACGACGGATACTTGTGAGTAGTATTGGAATAAATATCAATAGCAATTACAAATAGCATGTGAAGTTGATAATAACATTTCACAAATTATATTAATACGCAAAATTTTGCGATGTGCTATTGTGATTCACTAAGCCGACCGGTTAATATTTTTCTACAATATTCTGTAGGCTGGGAAGGAGTGAGTTTTTACGTTTGTTTTTTTACGAACCCATTTTAAAATAATAACAGAACAGTCAATTGTGTGTGTGTAACTTTAGATGTGACAAATGGTTATTATAATATAAGTTAAGGTTTATTGTTTACATATTCTGTGGGGGCAATTAGCAATAGCAGAAATATAGAGCATGCTAAGGCTTCAAAAATAACAGGGTGGTGATGTTAATTTGAAATAGCAATAATTTCCATTACTACTTGTGAGCCTCACAAACATTTCTTTCGGTGCCGGGAATCGAACACACTCCCTTTTGTTTCACAACAGTGCGTGGTGATGACATGGACACTTGACTCCGAAAAGTCAGAGGTGTTGTGACCTGAGATTTGAGCAGCTGCGTCACGTCCGTTAACCAACAGGCCACCATAGAAGCACATAAGTATAAGTATAAAAATATATTGTATATTTACATTGCTCCAATAGCTCGGTTCATAATCATCTGTTTCCTTCATAGCTACCACAGTTCACTGATATTCAACACGGCTAGACTACTGTCCGCCACACAATACCATTACGAATACTTATTTCTAGGTTTTGCTTTGTATAAAATATATTCATACGAACATAATTGTGCCGCGGTTATGTATAATTATAGTTTTCATTTTTAATTTATATGGCAACAGCTTAGCGGAACGGGCAGAACGTCAACCGTCGCAAGTTCGAGGCCAGGGCAAACATTTTCATTTTGTTTTTTTTTTTTTTTGTATTTTTTGTCTCGGTGACATAGTTGTATGGTATAATAAAAACTTTGAGATCGCGGGTTCGGTTGCCGCGTTGGGTGAATCGGTACTGGATTTTTGTATTTATTATCAGCCCGAAGTCAAGAATTTGGGCCCGATACTACGTTAGGCTCGAACACTATCACATAGTGGGAGGCGACACGGCCACAAATGGCCAAATAAAAAAAGCTTAGTCACGTCAAAAATATGAAAGAAATAGAAA
Organism: Hyles vespertilio; assembly: GCA_009982885.2. NCBI lineage: Eukaryota > Metazoa > Arthropoda > Insecta > Lepidoptera > Sphingidae > Hyles > Hyles vespertilio. The sequence goes on along the minus strand of CM042817.1, from coordinate 6,036,727 downwards.
AAACTTATTTAGTATCTAAAAATATTTTAAGACCCTAAGAATAACACGCACATTAATTAATGATGGAAATTAAAAGAAAAAAATAGTGCTTATTATTGAAAAATACTTTAACCCTAAAAATTACACGCACATTAATAGAATTAAACGCTTTGTAGCTATGATAATAGTAATTGACCTTAGAACTATGAACTGTGGTAATTGTCAACACTCGCTATCATTAATAATAATTAACCGTATCCAAGTTATCATGTTTACAAATTATTTATTTATTTAATCCTTCTTTTGTATCATACAGAAGAAATTACATATTATACTAATAATTATTTAGTCATTATTTTTTTTTATTTCAATGAATGGCGAGACGAGCAAGCCGTTCGCCTGATGGTAAGCGATACGACCGCTCATGAACAGTAGCAAAATTCCACTGCGCTCGCCATCCTGAGACATAAGATGTTAAGTCTCAATATGTCCAGTAGTTACTCTGGCTACAATGTCCTTCAATCCGAAACACAACAGTACATTTACACTGCTGTTTCACGGGAGAAATAGACATTGCGGTGGTACCTACCCAGATGATATCTCACATATGAGACACCTACCACCAGTAAAAAAATTACTTAGTCTATTGCTATCACTTGTACTAACAAGTGGTAGCAATAGATTAAGTAATTTCTTTTAGGCAATTATGGGATGGATATATAAATAGGAGAAAGAAAGGTCAGTCTAGGCCCTAGGGCATAAATAACGCATGGAATTCACATACCATGAAAATATTTATAATATCTCAATGTAGGTATCTTTATGATGCTTGACTGAATACGTATGTAAACTAATTGGTGACCTGTTGGTAACGGACCAGACGCGGCTGCTAACACGTTCACGGTGGTCGGAGGTTCAAATCCAAGGGTACACTTCTGACTTTTCGGAGTCATGTGTGCATTGATATTCTTTCTTTACACACTATAACAGTGAACGAAAACATTGTGAGGACACCTGCATGGTGATTCGAAATAATTTATATGTTATATAAAAGTCCGCTAACCCGCACCGCCAGCGTCGTGGACTGTACGGCCTAACCTCTCACAATGATACTCTCGATTGTAGAGGAGGCCGGTGCCCTAAAGTGGGAATCATATAAGCAAATACAGGTAAAGTAATACTAATGAAACACTTTTATTAAAATAAATTCCTTCGTGGTTGAAAATCAGGCGAATCTATTTAAACAGGCGGCGACCTCAATAAAGTGAGTTAGTTGCAAAAAGATCGCGGGGCTGTATTTTTTTATGACGTCGCTTCACTACTAAATATAAGTGTACAACCAAACAAGTCATAGGTGATAGCGGATCTTTCTTAAATTATTTTGTAAGGTGATTTTTTAATAATATTTGGGTGTATTATTTAATTGGTTGTCTTTAGTTCCACATTCTAACACAAAACTTATAGAGAGAGACTGTTGTCCGGTCCTGGCTTCCTGGATTCCAAAATCTCTTATCTCTTTTCATGATTCTTTCTTGTCTTTTTATTTCTTGCAATAAATGGCGAGACGAGCATACGCCTATGTTAAAAAATGTTTATTATTTTAAGAAACCGGCAACACATCTATGATGATCTAGTAGACATGGAAATTATGATGACAGGCTATGACCTGTCCTTCTTCAAACAAGGTTTAAGGAGAGTACTATCCTTGAGGTAGGCAGCGACTTTGTTATGCTGGTCCCCTGGCACTACGGAGGTCCATGAGCAGCGGTAGCCGCTTACCATCAGGCGGGCCGCTAGCTCGTCTGCCTACCAGGCAATAAAAAAAAAATTATCATCGTCAGCTGTTTGTTTGTTTGCATTAACATCCGCGCGCCGAACTTGAAGCTCGAAGACCCTGACATATCCTTCCAGCCTGCTCCCCCAGGGATTCCGGGAAACGCGTCATAAATAGTTTTCTCCTCGTTAAAACAAAAGACCTGTACTAGTCCATATACGTCCCACTACCTGTAGTGGGACGTAGAAGATCCCTGGATCTTCTCTAGTATTGAGAGGGGCTAGGCCATAAAGGCTCGTGCGGGCTGGCAGACTACATAATATAGAAAGTCTTCACAAATCGCTATGATATGCAGGTTTCGTCACGATGTTTTCCTTCACCATTATAGTACGTGATTATTAAATATGACATGACTCTCCGAGAAGTCAGAGGTGTGCCTGAGATTTGAACCCCCACCACCTTAAACCATGTGAATAGCCACGTCTAGTCCGTTGTTAATAGGCTACCATCCACATTTTTCTAAGAAGAAACTTTTTTCTTCAAAAAGACCCACGCTATAAAAATACCTTTAATATCAGTCCCGCACTGAAATCCACCACTATAACTCCTGTAAACCAAGATCAATAGTAGCATGCATTTTAATGACCGATCTGCTCAGGAAGTATTTGGAAATGTTTAACTTTACATAAAACCATAATGAAATTACTATAAATAATAAAATTGATAGTTAAATTAATAGTTGGTGAAAATAAAAAATAAAAGCTACTCTATCGCTTATAAATTGTAGCATAGACTAAAAATGTGCGGCAGAGACCACTCTGGAGACCATAAATCAGTACTGCAGATGTAACCGGAGCCTATGGCGTTAATTTATTGTAACCCCCTCCATCGCCCGCCCGGTTATCGCAAGCGTTTCCGAAATCCGAATATATTACGCAAGGGACGTCGTACTCGTGCTAAAGGAGAACGCCCAATTTCCATACGTTAATTTGGTGGTAGATATTCGTGTCCGCTTGGATAGTTACCAGTGACCACAATTAATGGCGGTTAAGGCGTCGTCATAGCGAATATGGTGTATCACATTTCAAGTTCATCTTGTGTTTACGGATACAATTAGGTCGGCACAATTATTACGATATTGTTTTGCTTTTAGTCACTTCATTTTATGTAATAAAATCAGCTTAATACAATTCTTATTTATGCATCAAGCTAAATTCCAAAACTGTTCTATTTTAAAACGTGCTGGCCGGTTACACAATCTTAAAAATACCAATGTCCATAGCTGTAATGTATCTAGCATTTTATCGAAACCCGAACATCTACCATCCGTCCTCGGGGATTTCGCTTGAGCAAACTAAGAACGGGGCCACTTTAGCTTCCATCGTCGAAATGCGTTCGAATATCTCCATGAAGAATGTTCTAAAATTGAATTTTGATTTTCGAACTCGGTGTACCTGGCTGTATCGAGTTTTGTTATTGAAAATGTTCGTGGATTTCTGGTGTAGCTTTAATCCCTATTCTCCCCATCTGTTTCTGTTTCATTCGTGTATTATTTTATTCGGAGAGATAGGGAACGTATTAAGTAAGGGTTACGAAAGCTTCTATGAATATTATTTATTACCCATAGTGCATATGTTAGAAATTATTTTGCAGTGGATCAGTTGTTTTGAGGTATGCTACTTCAATTGAAGAAATATATTTTATTTATTTTATTCCTTATTGCACTCAATAAACATAACAGTATAAAGAGATAATATGACAGCAAAGTACAAAATATGACGGTCTTATCTCTCTAAAGCAATCACTATCAGACAACCATAGGATGGATTTATGAGGAGGAGAAAGAAAGGGCAGCGTATAATAAACAAATCAACGAAAATATACTGCTTATATAAATATGAATTCATAAAACACACACACATATATTTAAATATAATTAGTAAATTAGCAAGCTGTGTTTGGGATTGAAAGACATTGAAGCCAGTGTAACTACAGGACATATTGAGACCTAACATCTTATGTTTTACGATGGTGACCGCAGTGGCATGCCATGCATTGCTTGGTAATTCAATATTTGTTTTGCTACTGTTCATGAGCAGTTGTATCGCTTACCATCATGCGAGCAGCATGGTCGTCTTTTCATTGCTTGCCATAAAATAAACCAACTCTACACGTGTTCATTATCACAAGACTTGAGTCTTAATATTTTAATGTCGCAATTGACGTAAATACCTCTTATAAAATTTAATCCTGGGTCAAAGAACGCTGTTAAAAGGCGGACCGGCCGATCGCTCATTTTGCACTTGAAAAATATTTTCAAAGAGCTCAAGTCGCCGTCTCGACACATCTTTCAGGGCTCTTAACGGCTTTGAACATTGCTATGTTGCAACTTACAGTCTTATATTTTCAAATATATTTTCGGAATAATGTTAAGTGGAGAGAAATTTTTTCGAAATTTTATAAGTACCTAAGTAAAAATTTCTAAGAGCTATTCTATACGTATTACATTTAAAAAAAATGCCATGCGTCAGAATCACTTTTTTTGTATTTTTTATTTAAAAACACTACTTCGGATCGTATGTTCTTTAAAGACAAAAGGACGCAAAAAGCTACTTTACCCAATTTACCTTCTTTTAGTTTTTTCGTATTATGCTCTTTATGCAAAAGCATGTATTGCTCTAGAATATTTGAAATATCGAAAGTATGTTGATGTTGTAATAAAGCTACCCTACGCTTATACTGAACCACTACTTACTAATTTTCATCCTTGGCGAAATAAAATATAGTTTGTCAGTATTTGATGTCCGGTGTTTGTGAGACTAGAAAGTCTCTAATAGTCTCTGATATCCACGACAGTGCATTTTCACTGTTTTTTTTTTTGCGGGAAATATAGACATTATAGTACCAACCCAAGCGGCCTCTCACCCATAAGAAACCTACCACCAATTCTTTAATTGATTGATTCTACCATCCAATTAAATTCCTTGTTAATAGAAGGAAGATGTTCTTTCACCGTGTACGTGGTATGTCATCCCTATTCCGTAATAAGGCATACACACATTATAATCGGATCTCTTCTTAGCTTCCATATTGAATCGGGATGAAACGTGGATCAGTAGGGTTGGCGTTTTGATTTAACCGACTACGGAGTAAAAGCGGCTTGTATCTTATGTGTTACTTGACTTATGCCATCATACCGGGTATATCAGGAGTGCTACCGAAAACGAAGCTGTGTGGTAGATTTAGTGACTACAAACACAATGTAACTAAAAATTTCGAAAAATAAGACGATATTTTTTTTATTTTTTTTTTAATATCGTTGTAAATTCATAGTTTTTGCTAAAATAATAATTTAAAGCCATGTGCACCATAGCATCTTTAAAAATAAGAGCGTACACTATTATTAAAGAAAAAACTATGTATTTACCACCATAATACGACGACAGAAAAAAAATAAGAAAAAAATCGTCACAATTTTTTGCACAAAATTTAGTGGCATTGTGTCACTAAAACTATTATACTACCCGGTTTTGTTTTCGGCAGCAGTCTTGATATACCCTGTATATTATCAGCCCGTTGCAATCTATTGATAGACATAGGCCTCTCTCAAGGTACGCCACATAGCCCGGTCTGCTGCTTTATGCATCCAGTCGCTACCGGCCCTTTTTTGCAAGTCATCCTGCCTTCTATCCAGAGAGTTCTTTGTTTTCCTAGAATATTATTTATCTTATATATTTACGACTATATCGGTCTTTAATCACTGATGAGATTTGAGATTACTGGAAATTTTGAGTTAGTATATCGGTAGTACAGAACTGTATCAGCCCATATACGTCCCACTGCAGGGCCTCCTCCACAATCAAGAGTACGATTGGGAATGGTTAGCACATAAAGTCCATCACACTGGCCTAATGCGGGTTGGCGGACTTTACATCCTAAAGAAATTCTTACAAATCGCTATGGTATGCAAGTTTCCTCACGATGATTTCCTTCACGCGTGCCGTTTTGCGTGTGTGGTGATTGACTCTATGTGTGTATATGTTAAGGGCCAAGTGATTAATCGAGCATTATTCATAATGCCCGGGCAATATGAATAATGCCCAATAAGAGCGGGCAATGTGATTATAATCAATCAATTTATCACATTGCCCGGGCATTATGAATAATGCCAAGTGCCTATTGGGCAGAGTGATGTAAATCGAATCAAAATCAAAACAATGAGCCGAAGTGGTAGAATTTAGAATAGGGCAGCACGAGGGGGTGGGTTGGGAGGAGTGGAGGGGGAGGGGGAGTGTCGCACCTCCCCTCGTACCACTCCCATGAAAAGGTAACGCACTATTCCGGAGAAATATCTATTATAGCAACCTAACCCTTAAAACACTTGTTGTCAATACAAATTAGCTTCTGCATCGTCTCCGGCGCTACAGGAAGTTCAGCCCCTTCGCCCTTGCGTAACAAAAGATAGGCATCTATGCTCACCTGCGCAATTTCGGCTTGCCTCAGCCGCTACGGCTCGCATGGTTGCCTATCCTTCGTTACAGCGGGCGGGGGCTGCTCTCCGCGCCTCCGGCTTTTTATATATACTCTAGGGTCGGTAACCAAAAGACTACGTGAAGTCAGGGTGTACCGAGTCGGTTTTGGAGCACAGTCGACCTAACTGATCCATTAAGTGGGTACACTAATTTACTTCTGAAGATAATGTTTCGGACGTTAAAAAACAACTAAACATAAGCAGATCAATTCAACCTTTCTAATTTATGGGTCTATCGCAGATGCGACAATGCGGCAGCGCACCACGTAAAAAATCACCTATTAATCACATTGAACGATCATCATGTAGCCATATTCATAATGCCCGGGCAATGTGATAAATAGGTGAGTTTAGATTGTAATTAATCACGTGGCCCGATATGGCTTGGCAATATTCATACTGCCCGGGCATTATGAATACTGCCCGCATTAATCACTTGGCCCATAACATATACATGACATTGAGATCATATTATAGTGTCTAGCTATTACTGGGTAGGTAGCCTCGACGCAAGACTTTGTATCTTTGTTTGGAATCAAAACATTATATACACATATTTACTTAAAACTAATTAACAAATTCAAAACAAACATAGATAGCTTATTGCCTTTCGTAATTAAGTGGCATCGGTAACCAATCTCGACCATCAAAATTGACTGTTTGAACTGACATCAATATTAAAATATAAATTTTTGATGTAACAATATTCTCGCAATTTGTCAACCCTGCTTACAGTCCAAACAAACATCCGGGAATTGGTACACGGGTCTCACTTAAAACCGACTTTATATCATTACTTTAAAGTCCAGTTTCGCTCAGCATTCGGCACTATAGATAGCTACGGAATAATAGTGTAATTTGAATTGCACCTTAAGCTTTTATGATAAGGTGTAATCTAGTTTGTTAGTGAATGTGAGTACAAGGAGAATGTAATCGAAATCTTGTTTGCGTAGTGAAATAACCTTCTGTAGTGAACGATGATACGGTTTGTGACATGGAATAATGCAGACACGTTGACAGTTGACGACAGGATACTTAGGATTATAGATACTTACAATACAATACGAAAATTCATTTTCGCCTGTTCACAGCAGCTACAAAACCGGGGGGTTACTTTATAAAAATAATATGAACATCGAATGTTGGGATGTTCGACGTCCAGAGTAAGATATAAGATTTCCACTTCTAAGAATTAATACTATTCTTCTTCTCTATTATACTTATCATTTTCTCCGAGCTTAATCTATGGTTGCGACGTACAATAGAGGATACGTAAAATCCAAAATTTTGTGGAGTATCCAGGCACATTAGTGAAGTTTTACGTACGGCGTCCGAACATTCGAAGTTCGTATCGTTTCTATAGCGTGATACCCCCCTCCCTCCTCCCCCCCAGACGTGACTGCCAATATGTTCACGGTGGTCACTGGTTTAAATCCCAGGGCATACCTCTGATTTTTTGGAGTCATGTGTGTATTGATAGTCAATAACCACGCACGTTCCACCAACCCGCACTAGGTCAGCGTGGTGGACTATATGGCCTAACCACTCTCATTCGCACTTTGGATTAGAGCAGGCCCGTGCCCTGCAGTGGGACGTATATGGGCTGATACAGAACCACTCACTTTAACGGTGAAGGAAAACATCGTGAGGAAATCTGCATACTATAGCAAATTAATAAGAATTTATACGGTATGGCAAGTCCGCCAACCCGCACTAAGCCAGCGTGGTGGATTATATAGCTTAACCACTCGATTGTAGAAAAGGCCCGTGCCCTGCAGTGGGACGTATATGGGCTGATACAGAAATACACCCAACAGTCGAATACGTAGTCCTGCCCCACAATAAAATCAAGTCTTGTGTGTGGCTATCAAACCACGAGGGACTTTTCGGTATCACAAACACCCAAATCCGAGACAAATATTTATTTCGGTGCGGGAACCTGCGGCCTCTCGTTTCACAGCGGGCGTCTAACCAACTTCGCCACGAAGGCTGTCATTAAAACAAGACCGATTTGATAATTGCGGAAAAACTAAAACAAAAACTCTACATTCACATGAGCAAGGGTAAATATTTTATATGATACCCATTTTATTTTAACATTTATTTGTCATAAGCAAGCCATTTGCAACTTGGTCACGTAATATGAAACTCGGTAATACTCGTATAAGAAGGGAAATAGCGCGCAAATGCTTTTTACATAATGTGTGGTCGGGTACAGTATAGTTTAATTATAGGTTATAGGGTGTATTGATAGTCAATCACCACGTACTAAAACGGTGAAGGAAAACATCGTGAGGAAACCTGCATACCATAGCGAGTCATAAGAATTTCTATGGTATGTAAGTCCGCCAACCCGCACTAGGCCAGCGTGGTGGACTATATGGCCTAACCACTCTCAATCGTATTCTCGATTGTAGAGTAGACCCGTGCCCTGAAGTGGGACGTATATGGGTTGATACAGACAGAATAGGTTGTCGTATACCGTGGGGTACACAGCTTGATGCCCAGATCAGGTACTGGTCATTATGTGAGAGGCAGTGGGTAGGTACCACCGCAACATCTATTTCTTCGCAAACAGCAGTGTAAATGCACTGTTGTGTTTCGGTGTGTAAGAAATTATAGTGAAATTAAGTACTGGACCTATTGAGACAATATTTTTTGTCTCAGGATGACGAGCGCAATGGAATGCAAAGTACTGCTTTGTAATTCAAGGTGGTGTTTAGTTTGTTACTGTCCAAGAGCGTTATGGCACGCTCGTCTTGCCATTCATAGTAATAAAAAAAAGTCGAACAATATTTGAGCAAAATTCATAAACGCTTTTATACCAGAAATGGTAACTAGGTACAGCATCCACATTTCTCAATATGTGTTCGTCTCACGATGTGATAGGGGGTGAGCCTATCTATTCTGTATCAGCCCATATACGTCCCACTGCAGGGCACGGGCCTCCTCTACAATCGAGAGTACGATTGAGAGTGGTTAGGCCATATAGTCCACCACGTTGGCCTAGTGCGGGTTGGCGGACTTACATACCATATAAATTTTATAAATCGCTATGGTTTCCTGCAGGTTTCCTCACGATGTTTTCCTTCACCGTTTTAGTGCGTGGTGATTGACTATCAATACACACATGACTCCGAAAAGTCAGAGGTGTGCCCTGGGATTCGAACCCGCGACCACCGTGAACATATTGGCAGTCGCGTCTAGTCCGTTTACCAACAGGCCACCACGCACGTATTTATTTGTGTTAATTTATTTCGTTATTGATGTTACATTATTCTCTGCTTACACCTTGTCGGGCTTGAGCCCGAGGTCCTATCGAGCCGGGGTCCTATCGGGCCTGAGACCCTGTCAGACCAGGGTCCTTCCGGGCCGGGGGCCCCTAGGGCCGGGGGCCCCTAGGGCCGGGGGCCCGTGGCATTTTGCGCACTTTGCCACCCTATTGTTACGCCACTGATGTTAAGTCTCAATATATCCAGTAGTTACTCTGGCTACCGTGTCTTCAAACCGCAACATAACAGTGCATTTACACTGCTGTTTAGCGGGAAAAATATATATAAAATAAAAATTAATTTTATTTATTAATCTATTTTTGTGATAAATATTTCGCGTCTAGTCCGCTTACCAACAAGCCTATCTATATCAGGCACAAATTCCTGAAGTTTTGCTGATAATAATAAATAAATAAATCCAATATCACAATAGCCTACCCACGGGATTCGAACCCGGACCTCGGCGGTCTAATTGTACTGTAGTACAATTGTGCACTCGAGACAGTAACATTCAAAACCAGAAAAAATGAGATAATTTGACAAACTGATTGTAGGTGTTAAATATTTCCAACTCCTCCTATTATTTACTTCATGATTAATTTCCTTGCGTGTTAAAGACAAGTTAGACATTCCCGGAGACTCATCGAGCTTCAATGCTCGATGTCATTATGGTAATGCGTAACTGTAACTGTAACTGTAACCACTGTAACTCCTGGATTACAGGAGTAACAGTGGTAGGTGTGATGATGTGTAATACAATTAAAAAGTGCATGTTTTCACAATATAAACCTTCAGAAACCTGCATAGGGTAGGGATTTTTGACAATTTCTATGGTATGTAAAGTCCGCCAACTTGAACTAGGATAGCGCGGTTGACTATACAGCCTAACCTCTTACAATAGTATTCTCGATTGCAGAGGATTTATGAGCAGATACTGATAATGTAATACTTAATAAAACACTTTTATTCCAATAAATTCCATTCAAAATCAATCGCCCTCTCGATTGTTGAAGAAGTCCTGCTTTTGCAGGGTGACGTATTATGAGCTATATTGTTACCACCTTTTATAAGCACCTTTAAAGTTACTCACATACATACATACATATATACATAACCTCGCGCCTTTTTCCCAGATGGGGTAGGCAGAGGTGCAATCATGACACCCACATTTCGCCCTCTGAAGTTCCTACACACTGAAATATTTAAATTTTCTGTCATAAAAAAACCCGCTACGTCTTTCTCTCCCCTTCCAATACGTCTAAATATAATTTTGCGAACGGCGCCCCTTCAATTATCGGAAGCGTACGGGTGATTTAAATATCCTCCGCACCCTTATTTACCCACTTCCCTCTCTTTTTGGGACATCTTTTCTATAAATGTCAAATTTCGTGATTTTTTTCTTGTTTATTGTTCAATACAGAGTTGATTTGGAGTTTTTGATTAATAATTTGACCTAGACAGTGGTCTGACGGCCTGGTTAAAGTTACAGGATGTTACTAGATGTAGGCCGCTTATAACAGGTCGATGTGAATGTGATTTCAAAAGGCGTAGTGTAAGTGTTCTGATAGCACCTTTGTCTACCCCTTCTAGAAAAATCTCTGCAGCGTATTAAAACGCAGGCAGGGCAACAGGCAAGGCCACAGGCAGGGCTTAGTATTACATACAGATAAACTCATGCCTTTTTCCCAGGCATAGGTGCCAGGACATACACATTTCGTCTTGTATGTTCCGTTCCACGATGTGATTGGTTGTGAGCCTAGATTAGAGCCCGATATGGTGATATCGGGCACAAATACAGAGAGGGCCAGAGCAACTACTGGACATATTGAGACTTAACATCTTATGTCTCAGGATGGCGAGCGCAGTAGAATGTTGGTACTGTTTATGAGCGATCGTATCGTTTGCCAATCAGGTGAACGGCTTGCTGGTTTCGTCATTCACTGCAATAAAAAAAATCCTGACTCTGGGCTGATAATGAATAGAAAAATCTGATATTACATTGCCCAACCCGGGACCCGAGAACTCAGCTTTGTAACTGTACCTAGTAGAACTACGCTACCGAGGCAGTTTTAGTATTATATATACGTCAATACACAAAATCACTACGAATATAGAACATTGAATAAATTTATGAAGTCAATATACGCGGCGAGATTATGCGTCGTAAAACTAAAAGCCTGCTTTTGTCAGCTCTTAGTGTAAACATAAAAAATACATAAAACCTTGTTATATCACTAAAACGTACGTGTTACATATAAAAATCAGTTTTTGTGTTAATCTTAATACTGGGTTTCGGTGATTTATTTTTTTCTAGTCTGTCTTAAAACAAGAATAAAAGCAGTTTAACTGATGTTTTGTGATCCTTGTGAGCTAGAATACTAAAATACTGTTTTGGGGGTGTTACAATGGTCTTAGATTTAAAATATAAACATAAAATTTTGAGCCATCGTGGTAAAGCCACGCTGTTAGGAGACTGTCCCACCCTCACACCCACCACTGTAACTCCTGTGAGCCAGGATCAACAGTGGCACGCAATGTAATGACACCGAGCATTGAAGCTCGGCGAGTCTCCGGGAATGTCTAACTTGTCTTTAACCCGCAACGAAAATAATCAGAAAGTGAAATTAATAGGAGGAGTTGGAAATAAATTATTGTCCACTTCCCTCCGTGCAAAGCGGGCGACAAAACAATGAACTAAGCAGGTAAATAACCTCGTAAAAAAGACTTTTACAGCCGGAGAAGCCAGCTGTAAAGCACCACGGATCATATCATTATTACATTTAAATGGGACCTATTATGTGAGCTTTTAGACTTGATTCCAATAATAAGTATGGCAAAAACTCCAGAAAGCACGGAAGTTCTTCCTAGTCTCTACAAGGTCCATGTAGTATACGACTCCAGATGATATCTGCATACTATCCAGCATAATTTTACGCTCATTCTGCCAAAGACTACACTCTCAAAGTATATGATGCGCGGACTGCTCATACTCGCAATTAGGTGTTGAACATGGGCACGCAGGCGATTCAACAAGCTTAAAAGAGTAAAGTTTAGACCTGAAGTTACCATGGCCCGTGAGAAACTGTGATACGCAATAATCGACATCCAACCAAGTCTTTGTCAAACGGTCACGAACGCAAGGAAAATATTGATATAGATGTCGTCCCTTCAAAGATACCTCCCATCTATTTTGCCATTCATCTAATAGTTCGCTATATACCACTGAAAGCGGTTTAAATAATCTATCAATTTTTAAAAGTTCACGTGCGGTTAAAAAACTTTTATCCATATTCACCCTAGTAGAGTAATACATGGCGGCGCGACGTTGCACCTCCAGGTCGACTGGAAGTACACCCGCCAGGACAGGCAAAGCTTCGGTACTAACAGTTCTATATATGCCTTACACAAGAATATCAAGGCCAAGCGTTGGCTCTGGAGCAGTTTTCTATCAGCCAATACGGGAGATCCGTAACAAATACATCCTAAGTAAGTTGCTCCATAGATGATTTTTAGTGTATTGAAAGATAGCCCCCATGTTGATTTTGATATTCTTGTCAAAGCAAAAAAGTTCCTTATCGACTTTTCCCCGACGTTTTTAATATGTTCAAGAAATGAAAAATTCCTTTCCAAAATTAAACCAAGATAACAAACCGATTCTTTTTTCTTAACAGTGATATTATTAAATTTAAATCGCGGCGGTGATTGTAAACTTCCTTTTAAAAGTAATTGGAACGTTTTATGTGGTGCAAACTTTAAGCGATTTCGATAGCCCCAATCACATATTAATTTTAAACACGCTTCTGCACTATTTTCTAGTCCCGACCTACTATTTGATTCTATGAGCAAGAGACCATCGTCCGCATATCCGGTCAAAGAACACCCTGATGGTAAGGGAATCGTAAGAAAATCGTCGAAGCCTAAACTCCACAAATAAGGACCTAAGACTGAGCCTTGTGGACAACCCATCGTCAGTGGTTTCGACACGGCATAGTGTCCAAGTTTAAGTTTGGTTGTTCCGTGCGAGAAATACGAGTAAATAAGTGAATATATATTTTTAAAGCAACCTCGTCATTTCAACTTAAGAAGCAGCATTGGCCACCAAGCGTTGTCGAAAGCACCGGAGATGTCCAGGAAAATACCAAGTACATATTTGCGCACCGATGTACTTACCGCTCTTCTAACCGAAACTGCCGCGTCGATGGTTGACTTACCCGTAGTAAATCCGAACTGATTTTCGTGAAATTTTGGTCCACCCGGTAGCAATCGAGGGACGATAAGACGTTCTAGAAGTTTCCCTAGCGACGGCAAGAGTGTAATAGGTCTATACGACTTCGGATCATGCGGAGATTTATCGCCACTCTTGGGTATTATCCGAATGAAACCGGTACGCCATACTCGCGGAAAAACCTCTTCAGCAATACATCTATTATAAACAGTAAGTAATGCATCGCCGGCCGATTTACACGCTTCTTTTATCATTTTATTGGATATTTTGTCGTCACCGGAAGCCTTGTTTAGGGGCAAAGATCGTACGATTTCACTAAATTCATCAAAGGACGAGAGATTTGAATCTGAAGAGATCGGCAGTTCTACGGCCCACATCCTAATCTGCCTGTGGTATTCTGTGTCATTTTCAACATTATCATCCGGAATTAATTATTGTAACAGAGCTTCCGTTGTCTCCTCAATACCAGTGGTGAAGTTGTTGTCAATTTTAAAATTTTCAATATAAGCCAAATTGATCAACCTATTTGCTTTAAATTCATGGTATAAAGGAGACCACGGACCTTCACTATCTAACCTAGCCACAATTTTTCGTAACAAATTTCCTTTCGATTTTTGGACGGCGGCTTTATAATGAGATCTGGCAACTCTCAGTCTATTTAAAGCAGATGTTAATGCTTCCCCTGTAACACAACGTCTTTTAAGTCCGTTAAAACTCCTCCGCGCTTTGCAAAAAGTTCGACGTAGTTGGACTAGTAAGTCATTCCACCAATCGCACCTCCGAGTGTTTGTGATGGAACCTCGACCGATGGTAACGTCTGCGCAATATGTAAACGTGTTCGACATAATCTCAGCACAGGTTTCAGCTGAGAAATCATTGCGAGTGAAGTCCCCGGCATGCCGAGCAAATATCGAGCTAAATAAATCCCAGTTGGCGCCTCTAGATTTATATCTAAAATTAAAATTGTTATGTATCGGACCCTGCGTCAATCTAGGCAAGAACTCGTACACAATCAGGCGATGATCACTACATGACGCGTCCGGCAGGACGCGCCACCTATCAATACGGACGTCTCCACTAGAAAGTGTGACGTCAATAGAAGATTCGCCCATAGGGCTACTATAAGTAGGTGGTGCATCGGGGGTGTTATGTATTTCGAGATTCATCTCTGCAATGAAATCTTCTACAGCGCAACGTCGCTCGGTATCGGTGGAGCGATATTTGCCATACCAAAGGACAGATGACGCATTAACGTCAGCACCTATAATAATTTTATGTCCAGCGAGGGACCGCAAGACATAGCGGAGGTGATGCAGGTGGGGACCCACAGCATCTGAGTATTGAAAATAACAGCTCACAACATAAACCTTACAAATCGGACTAGGCATCTCAGCGACAGCACAGTGTGACGTCATAAGGTTACGCACTGAAGTAACGGTAAGATTTGAACCCGATACAAAAATACCTGCTCGTGAGTTGTTATCGAGTTGTACTACCTTACTACGTAATCGCGCATGTTGGTATTGCTCTTGAACTAGAACGACATTTAATTTATAATCGTGAATTAACGTGTCTAATTCTGACGTGTTTACCCTATCGTTATGAAGGTTTAACTGACCGATTGTAAACTTATCCATATTTGGTTAAGTTATCAGTCATGACTCATAATGAAGGGGCTCGTCCGGGGCGGTACCACTATCTCACAGGAAACCGACGTGAAGCGACAGCTTGGCTGTCGCGTTTCATTCGGTGATTGAGATTGCTGGATGCCAAAAATCCCTTTCCCTGTTCCCATCTTTTTTCCTTCCCGCACTTCTCCCGATTTGACGACCCGACAACTTTCTATCTAAGCGTTGTGGAAGTTCATGGGCAGTGATCACATACTATCAGGTGAACCGTATGTTCATTTGCCACCTGTTATATAAAAAATATACAAACATAATCATCACGCCTGTATCCCATATAGATATGCAGAGACCACAGATCTCAATTTAGCTCGATGATGACATCACATACTTAGTCTACTTTCATCAATTGCTTTTATTTTTTCATAGCATTCTCGTTGGTTCAGTGTACTTTTAACCTAATTTAATTA
Organism: Hyles vespertilio; assembly: GCA_009982885.2. NCBI lineage: Eukaryota > Metazoa > Arthropoda > Insecta > Lepidoptera > Sphingidae > Hyles > Hyles vespertilio. The sequence goes on along the minus strand of CM042817.1, from coordinate 6,020,851 downwards.
GACATCGGCTGCGAAACGAGAGGCCGCGGGTTCGATCCCCGCCCCGAGAGAAATGTTTGTATGGCCCACAATTATTTGTCTCGGTTTTGGGAGACCGAAAAGTCTTTCGAAGTTACTGATACCCACGACACAAGACTAGATCTTAGTGTAGAGTCAAGCCTATGTATGTGACTATTGGGTGTATTTATTTAGTTATTTATAGGTACGTATATTCCCTACAATTTCCCACAAACTGCGGCACAACTAAGTTTCCGAACTTAACGCGTAATGCCGACTCCAAATTAACTTGTGTATTCCAACTTGGATGTTAATAATGCAGGATACTTTTAAAAAGAATCGAAAGTTGAGTTTCTCCCCTTGTTTTTGCACGAATTAAAGATGCCTTGAAAATTTAAATATTTTTCGGAGTTTGTATAATGCTTCGGATTGGCGTTTTATTAAATTATAATAACTTTTTTTTGGTATTTTTTACCGAAATGTTTTTGAGTGGAGGCTATATACCTACTAGCAAGCGCAGCTAGGATGTCCGTCAGCCTCCGTGGTGCGGTTGGTTAATTGCTAGCTGTAAAACCAGAGGCCGTAAGTTTGAATCCCGCACCTAGACAAATGTTTGTGTGTAACACAGGTATTTGTTTCGGGTCAGGGTCATTGTGAGACCCAAAAATAGTTCCAAATACACATGACACAAGACCCGATGTTAGTTTGGGATCAGAACTATGTATGTGACTGTTGTGTATTTATTTATTTTATTTCATTTAAATACATATTATATTAAAGGAATAAATACAATCTCAAAGAAAATATTCATCAAATCAGCACGTCTTATCCCCACCCATTTGAATAACTGCAGACAATTTTGTTTCTCCGGTGTTTGAGTTCGCGAACACCTAGATATTCCGTCTTCGTAAACGCTGGATTTTCGATGCATCATGCAATAATACCTTGATCTCCCCTGCATCACTGCTGTTGCTTATATAATATAAATATGAGTGTGTTTTTTTACGCTTTTATATTATTGATAATCAATCACCACGCACTTTATCTGTAAAATAAACATCGTGAAAAAATCTACCATAGCGATTTGTAAGAAATTCTATGGTAAGTAATGTCCGCTAACCCGCACTAAGCCAGCGTGGTGGACTATAAGGCCTACACCATCTGAACCCTACTCTCGATTCTAGATGAAGCCTGTGTTCTGCAGTAAGATGTTGTGATAACTTTATTTGGATTGCACTTACTATCAGGGTCATAAAAGTTTTTTCATCGTGCTAATATAAGAAATAGAACCCAGGACCATATGGTACACGATTCAAATACACACCCACTATGGTAATCAATAATACACTAAAAAAATACATGAATTAAAACATCAGCATTTTCTGAAGTCGTTTCGTCATCTGCATTTCTAATACTCCAAAACATCTACCGCTATAAACAAGACATAAAATTCTTATATTTACGATTATTTCTTTCATATAAATGCGCCCGACGCCCTAAAAGGGGAGTAGGTCAATAACCTCCATTTCTATGGACATAAACTTGTTTACTCTCGAGTCCGTACGAAAATGTCTTCGTGTGGCTATTTAAAAAGACTTACTTAGAAATGTTACTTAAAAATCTTCACAGGAACGCTCTTAGCTGTAAATGCAGACTAGTGTTTCGTTTTAATTTCTCACACACGTTTTCATATAGAATTTGTATTAAGTGTAGAAGAAATTTTTTCAACGTTTTCAGGTCATGCTGTTATGAATGTTTCATATAAATATTAACTATTTATTGCAATACAATGGGACTCTTAAGTATGCCATTCGCCTGATGGTTAGTAATACAATCGCTCATGAACAGTAGCAAAACCAAACAACACCTTGATTTAAAAAGCAATGTTTAGCATTCCACTGCGCTTGCCATCTTGAGACGTGAGTTAAGTCTCAATAAGTGTAGTAGTTACTTAAGCTTCAATGTCCTTTAAACGGAATCACAACAGTGCAGTACACTGCTGTTTGGCGGGGGAAATAGACATTGGGAGAATTGCGGTGAAACCTACCAAGGCGACCTCTCAGAGGATATGAGAGAACTATCAGTAAAGATCTTTACATTTAATGACACACACTGGATCTATCGTCTATTGTGTTGTAGCTATCAAGAATAACATCGAAAAATTCCTTCAACAACACGAATTGATGATGTCAGTGATTACTGTGGAAGTCCTACATCGCGCAGTGGACGACAAATCAATACAAATTTTCTTTTTTTTTTAAATCTTACTTAACCAGAGAAGCAAAGGCATTATATTTGAATACCTTTATAACATTGAAAGTCAAAATTACAATACCTTAATATTCCCAGAATCTTTTATTTATTTAAGGACTTATTTGTTAGGAAATTAAATTGTTTAGGAGCTCGAACAATTGTCCTCTACAGACGACTTAAGGGCGAAAAGGTCTATTCATTTATTTGTTCTGTTTTGAGAACAAAAAGAAATTTGTATAAAAGAACACATCTAGCAAAATTGTTCGTACTGTTAATAATAACAGCTATTAGAACGTACAATTAAATGGTATTCATTTGATATCTTAGCTATTGTTCGGAGAATTTTGGCGAGGGACTTGGAAAACTCATAATTTTGGAGTCCAAACGTCCTTGCGAATTTATAGTTTTAGGAGCTCCCCACAAATTATTTTTGACTGATATATATAGACCAAAATGATGGAGAAAGTCTCATCATTTCGGCTCATACAAATATATCCAATTCCAATTTAGCCCCTGCATAGCCGGCTCAAGGGAACTGACAATATTGTAAGTATTGATTGATTGATGAGATTGTAATTGGATTACACCGCCCTTATTATTAGGTGTTTTTCAGTCAATGTTGTGTCAAAAAAATAACATTATTATTTTGATCAAAATTGAAATTGTATAATTAATATTCGATGTTAACCCTAGATGGCTTATGAAGTGACACCAATTAACATTTAACCGAACTTCCTTTTTTTTAATTAATATAATAGAATGCTTTGCAACATCTCCACATATCAGTCTTGTATCGTCCCTAGTAAAGTAACGGTTCTACTCTTTTCTATGCATTTGCTTTTTAATAAGACCTTATATAGTGGTTTTTCTTTACATAATATCTTACGGAGAATTGTATCTACTTCTCTCCTCCTTTTCAGTCTTGTAAGGTGACATTTCTAAGAGAAATATTTACAACAAAGCTACATACAGACGTTTTAAGCCGCTGACATGACTACGTAACATAATGGCACATTGTACCCAGCTCTTGATAAAATTGACGCGCGCAGGGTTGACAGCGCTATGTCATTATCAAAATATTGCCAGCCTTTTGTATTCCCCGCGTGGTTGGGTAGGGTTGACACGTAAATGCAACTAGTTTTTTTTATTTTATTTGAGTGATCCATCTGGGAGTGTTGTTATGGTATATCCAAAAAGTTTCTTGGAGTTTTTGATAGATACCTTGTAGTATTGTTATCTACCTACATGGCTTAACCACTCTAAATCGTAATCTCGATTGTAGAGGAGGCCCGTGCCCTGCAGTGGGACGTATAACGGCTGATACATATAGCTACATTATTGTTTACTATGTTAAAAAAAGGGATTTGCGACGCCTTTTAATTAAGCTTGTAATGCTTGTGCCATAAGACCCGACATATCTATAACTACACATATACAACATGCTATATCAAAATAAAAATAGATTTTTAAAAATGCCTCGGTGGCGTAGCTGTACTACGGTACAGCTACAATGCTGAGGTCTCGGATTCAAATCTCGGGTCGGGCTAAGCGATATTGGATTTTTCTATGCATTATCAGCCCGAAGTCAGGAAGGAGTTTGCGTCCAATATGGCGATATAACATCGCCGGAAAATAAATGTAAGGATAAATGTGAGTGTCCTTGCACCTCTGCATACCCCTTCTGGGAAAATAAGTATAAATGTGTTATAAACATTGAAAACTTTGGGAAATTAATATAAAATATTCAAAGTATTTTCCGAAGTGCCAGCCCTACCATAAGATATAACCCACGTCATACAGGGTTGCTTTGTTGCTCACCTTACACTGTACGTAAATTGAAATTTTAGTATCGCTGCAAGACTCAATTTTAAAGAATATTATAGTGAGACTTTACACGTGCAGTGTCAGAAAAAGAATTTTTGAATAACATTATTGTAGGTTAAGCACCAAAGAATTAGGGTTCTTGCATGCGTGGTAAAAGAGAATCGTAATAATGTTCGGTACAGGGGCCGTAATGAAAAAGCTATTTAGCTATTTGATGTATATTTATTTCTTTCTTCAGGGCAACCAGTGGTGATTACAAATATACTTTACATAAAAACAATACAAAATTACCTAAATATTCAGATAGAATAAACACATTTTGAGGCTATGGCAATATGCAGTAATATCAATTTAATTAAATTAAATTTAAAAAATAAATAGAAAACATAACAGAAATACACAATAATAAGTGAGCCAACTGTTGATAAATATTAAACTTAGCTTTAGAAAAAATAATACGAAACATGTGGCTTACTGGAGATAACAAACAAAACAAAGATATATAAATGTATTTTTTTTTATAAAATATTAGATATATAGTATATTCAACATTGAGTTGCAAGATTATACCCGGAGATTGGACACACATTTGTTATATTTACACACATACATTGCAAGTTAAATAAAAGCTTATATTAAAAAACATTATGGACTCCGGACTCATTTCTCAAATTCGATTTTTCAATCGTCAAATAAAAATCTATTCGATTAATTATATTTTAAGATTCACAAAATAAAACTGATAAAACATTGACTAAATAATTTCATTGGGACATTCTTTTTACTTATATGACGGGTAAAAATAAAATGCAATGCTGACTCTTGAAAAATGATACTGCTTAAAATAAAACAAAAAATAATTTGGACAATTGGTAGTCTATTGTCTAATGTTCTGGAGAACCTAAAACAAAAAATAAATGAAACATTCAAACTATGCGGCTAGAAGCACTAGTAGTCGTATTGTACAATACATATGTACATTATTTAAAACGTGACTCTTTCAGGCCACATGTGCGCAAAGTTACAAAAACGCTTGAAATAAGTTGCCGGGACAATTACCCCACGCGTGCCTGCTCATTAAATCCCACGGGAATTCCCACAGTAGCGTTCAACTATTCGGAATTCGTGTAGGATTCACGAACCATCTGCTCCGTTCTAATTGTAGTATTCAGCTGCTTGTAATTCGATGTACAAGATAGTTTGAACGCGGTTTATTAGTGCAAGTTTTGACCGTTTAATTGCTTTTTTTAAACGGGAGTTTGTTTATTGCATTTTTGCGTCCTTATTGTGTGGTATTGTGGATAAAACTCGTGTTTGAAAAACAAAAAGTTCTAAGAACTTGGAAGTAATGTGGGCGAAATTCATTTTCATTTTAAAAGTGTCTAGTACAGGTTCCCTAGAACAATTTTATAATTGATTACTAACAAGCTGATTTTTCGTGAGAGCTTCCTTTCGACTAGACGCCCAACTTTTTCCTTACAGTAACGTTGGTAAATGGTAGCTTAGTAGGGTAGCAAGGATAAAACATGTCGATTTGATGAATTTTTAAAATTTATTAGTAACCGAATTTTTCTTTGTTAATTATCGAGATAATTATCTAAAGAACGTGAAAAAATATTTGTCCTACAAAATATAAGGTATTAATAGGGAGTCCCCCCTCTCCAACATGTATCATAAACAAGGTCATGGAAAATAATTAATAACCAGCTGATTTTTTTTATTGGTTAGCAAACATTTGTGTAGTTTACTACTCACAATGTCCTACAAATTGCGTGGTATGTCATCTTGGTCCTACGCTCAAAAGTTGTCAATACCACGGGGCTTTTTTTTATTAACAACTGTAGGACAAATATATCACGTGATAGGTTAATACAGGGTATATCAAGACTGCTACCGAAAACGAAGCCGGGTGGTAGTTTTAGTGACTTCAAACACAATGCAACAGAAAAAGTTGAAAAAAAAAGCGACAATTTTTTTTGTCTTTTTTTCCTATGACTATATTTGCGAGGTAAATACATTTTTTCCTAAAATATTAGTGTATACCCTTTTATTTATAAATGATCTAAGGTATAAAAGTGTTGAAATTATTATTTTAGCAAAAACTATGGGTTTACCACCCAAAAATGAAGATATTTAAAAAATCATAAAAAATAACTGTTGCGTTTCTTTGCGAAATTTTTAGTTGCATTGTGTTTGTAGTCACTAAAACTACCACCCGGCTTTGTTTTTGGTAGCAGTCTTGAGATACCCGGTATATTTTTCATCCAAATAAAACAATGTCCTACAAAAATTATGTTTTACTAGTCCTACAACATTTGTAATTTTTAGAGTATACAAAATTAAATTATATATATATTTATATATATATATATATAACATAAACATTAATTATAATATAAACATTAATTTCCATCTGATAAATCTTCATGATCAGTAGCAGCTCCAATCTCATCTTCGTTTTCCTCTTCCTCACTTTGCTCATTGGTGACGTCTGCCTCTGTAATAACATGAAATAATAAATCGCCGAATAATTGATAGATAAGTAATAATAAAATCAGTAGAGCACCTTGTAAATCAGAAGATATTTCTTCAAAAGATGGGCTTTGGGGACCATCAAACCAATAGTATTGATATTCATTATCAATAATTGTCCATCCATAATTTTCTGGTACTTTGTCGGTGGGACTGCGCATATGTGCATTACACCATACATTGGAAATAAATACCGTTCTTTTTATTTATTGTAGTAATTCTTGTTTTGTTGGTGGTAAATATGAGACTTCTCCGCGAAAAATATGTATAAATAAATAAATGGAAATTAACACATTCACGTTACATTGTTTTTAGCTATCATAATACAAAATATTAAATAATAAATAAAAAGTAAAACTCACCCTTGCCGTGTTATAAATTATTTAGATCCTAATTCTAATATTTTATATTTTCTACCTAAAAATTATTCCGAATTGTTTTTGGAATTTCAACAATTTAATTGCTTGCTATGCTGTTATTGACTTCCAAACATATTTTTTGCCTATTCCTTTAATATATTATAATAATGAATGCATTTAATGTGTTCCATGATTTGAATAATTATTTGTTAATTGATAGCTTATTTTAGTTATGTTTGTGTTGTTTATGCTTTTCAATTTCTCCGAAAGTAATCCAAATCTTTCTATTCAAGCAAGTTTGTTGTTTACTTCATATTAATTGTGTCTTAGATTAAATTTACAAAAAAAGCAATCTTGTGCTGTTTCATGGTATTGTAAAATATAATTTGCAATAATTGATGTTTCCATTTAAATTCTTATTTGCCATTACATATTTCAGTTCTGTAGAATTGAAATCTGTTCTTAGATTTGGCATTGTTTTATTGGTCCTAAAATTAAGAGAATTGATACTCACAAATCGGAAATATTTAAATTAATCTGAAGATGTATAAAAAAGTATTGTAGATTATAATATTAATTAATATAAATATATACGTAAAACGTGCGAAAGAGATGGCTCAAAAACGATGAACAATATTCTTATCTTAAATACTATTGGTCATTGAACAAATTATCGATGAAAAGAAAGAAAGGTCCGAATAAGACTGAATGAAGCATGTTTGGTTTCGTTGTGTGAGTTACCATAACGTGTTAAAAAAAATGTATGGGGTTGGCCGTCTGGACTTTTAGTCGTCTGTGCTCCACAGTAAACAATCCTGTGCGCATGCGTTTGTGAGCAAGGATAGTAGTGTGCTTCAGCTCTAATAGCAAACTATACAAAATAATATTATTTTTAATTTCAGCTATGTATAGTCAGCAACATAAGTCGCTACACATCTATGAAATTTCGAATGGCCTTATCATCCAAAATAATAATAATTCCCAATATCGTATAGCACTTATCGACAAAGAAGACATTACTTGATTTATTTATTTATACACTTTATTGCACACAAAAAAATACAAATAAAACGAAAATCACAATCATAAAAGTACAATAGGCGGTCTTATCGCTCAAAGGCAATGTCTTCCATACAACCATGAGATGGATTTTATAAACGGATAAATAGAGGGCAGTCTTAAAGTGTAAAGAATAGGAGTTAAGAAGGAAAAATATAAGAAATACAAGTAATTACTAATTAATAATAAAATATACATACATCAATACATCTATAATCTATTGATCTATTGATTATACTTTCTAACTGCAGACCAGTAATTAGAAATTTCAATTCATAAAAGGGTTATCAAAAAATGTGAAGTGTGTAGCGACTTATGTTGCTGATTGTAATTGGAAGACTGGAATAACGTACCACGCAATTTGTAGGACAATGTGGGTAAACTATGCAAATGTTAGCTAACCAATAAAAAAAAATCAGCTGGTTAGTAATAATTTTTCATGGCCTTATTTATGATACATGTTGGAGAGGGGGTACTCTCTAATAAAACCTTATATGTTGTAGGACAAATATTTTTTCACGCTATTTAGATAATAATTTCGATAATAAACAAAAAAAAATCGGTTAGTAATCATTTTTTTTAATTCGTCAAATCAACATATTTCATCCCTATTATCTTAGTTATAAACCACAATCGAGAATTTTCGTAAAATAATTAGTTGGGCGTTTCGTTGAAACGAAGCTATTCTCGAAAATTCAGCTTGATAGTAATTATTTTTACATTTAGTATTAGTACTACAACTTTTGAGCGTAGGACCAAGATGACATACCACGCAATTTGTAGGACATTTTGGGTAGTAAACTATACAAATGTTTGCTAACCAATAAAAAAACAGCTGGTTATTAATTATTTTCCATGACCTTGTTTATGATACATGTTGGAGAGGGGGGACTCCCTAATAATACCTTATATTTTGTAGGACAAATATTTTTTCACGTTATTTAGATAATTATCTCGATAATTAACAAAGTAAAATTCGGTTACTAATGAATTAAAAAAAATCATCAAATCGACATGTTTTATCCTTGCTACCCTACTAAGCTACCATTTACCAACGTTACTGTAAGGAAAAAGTTGGGCGTCTAGTCGAAAGGAAGCTACTCACGAAAAATCAGCTTGTTAGTAATCAATTATGAAAATTGTTCTAGGGAACCTGTACCAGTCGGAATTCAGAATTTATAAATTAAATATCTGGAAGTTAATAGGCGAACCTAAACAGTGACAGAACTGGGTCACTATGAAGACTCTTTAACCACTATATACAAAGGTCGCTTTTCACTTGAATACGAATTACTGACCACCATCTAATATTATATTTACAAGAATGAATAGAATACATCCCTCTGCGATGCGTGGGTCTTCCTTTAGACTGGAGTGTGTGTTAATCCCAAACAGTCTCAAAGCGATCCAACAAACATATTGAACTATTATGATATTTCTACACTTCAAAATCCATTACACAATACATTCCACCACTTTTACGCAAAATAATCCTTAGTACCAAAGCGTTTGTACTAAAAATATTCACGTCCACCATACAATAGGGTTCAAAGCATATTCCACGGATACCATGCGGGACCACAAAGTGCATTGTCTGTCTTTGAGACCGAATTCTATGGTTTTATTTTAAAAGTCTTTGCAAAGATGCTGAGTATTGGGGATGCATTTTAAATCGAGGGACAAAGGACACGCTTCTATATTAAGATAGAGACTATATACGTGTGAAATATGTTGAGATATTTTATTCGAAATCCCTAGTATATTATACTTGATGCTCTAGGTATCTGTATCAGTTCATAATATATTAAGTCCTACTGCAGGTCACGGGCGTCCTCGACAATCGAGAGTACGATTGACAATGGTTAGGCAGTATAGTCCACCACGCTTTCTTAGTGTGGGTTGGCGGACTTTACATACCATAGAAATTCATATAAATCGCTATGGTATGCATGTTTCCTCACGATGTTTTCCTTCATTGTTATAGTGCATGGTGATTGACTACATACATATGACACCTTAAAGTCAAAAGTGTGCCGAGAGATTTGAACCCGCGGCTACCGTGAACATGTTGGCAGTCGTGTCTGGTCCATTACTAACAGGCCACCACCACGGTGGTTTAACTTAGAACAAACAACGACGAATTATAATCATCGTTTTTACTAACTTAACACCAGAGGGCGAAAAAATCGTTGGTTTGTACGGGTTTCTCCATTTTACGTAGATTGTATTTTACGCGGATATTATTGGCCCTAAATTACTTTTAACAGCATTGATTAGCTTATTTGCTGATGAGTTAATTTTAAAACAATTATTAAATTTATTAAAATGCATACACATGCGGAAATGAGAATTGTTATGTTCACATTTCTATACAGAATAATTTATTTCAAATAGGCAAAATTCAAATCGATTCTGTTAGATCTTATTCAGGTCCAAACCTCCCTAAATCTTTTCTTTTCGTATATAAAAGTAATGAAAGTAAGTATAGATATATTACTGGATTGTTTTTCATACTTAACGCCAGAGGGCACCTTGAATTGATTGAGTGACGTCTCTATCTTAGTATGTAAAATGTACTCTGTGGCCACCACTTACAAAGCACGCTTTAGGTATATTAACATTTATTATAAATGTTATGTGCTTGAAGATATAAAAAGACATACATAGGTAAAATAGATCGAGGCTAATTATATAGATAATTTTTATGACCCAAAAATTGAAGAAGAGAATACAAATTTTACTGGTGGTAGGTTTCTCATATGTGATAGGTCTCCTGTGTAGGTACCACCGCAATGTCTATTTCTTCCGCTAAACAGCAGTGTAAATGCACTGTTGTGTTTCGGATTGAAGGACATTGTAGCCAGAGTAACTACTGGACATATTGAGACTTAACATCTTATGTCTCAGGATGGCGAGCGCAGTGAAATGCCATGCATTGCTTTGTAATTCAAGGCGTTGCATTGTTTGGTTTTGCTACTGTTCATGAGCGGTCGTATCGCTTACCATCAGGCGAACGGCATGCTCGTCTCGCCATTCATTGCAATAAAAAAAAATACAATTCCCTAACACTTGGAGCCTTTTTTGAAGTAAACGTTGACGAAATATTAGTTCGTGATTGAGATGCCACTAGTGCCCACTAGGATTACGAGTATACGAGCATATTTATAACCTAAGGTTCGTACAGTAAAAACGTCATACATTCTCATTATTTACTATTTAAAAATCTCCATTAGCAATCCATATTTATATAATTTTATCGTTCAATTTTAATTTCGATGTCCTTTCTAATATTAACTATTCCAATAACTACGATATTTTTATTTTATTTAGTCAATGTATGTTTAAATAAATTGTATCTTTGCATTCCTCATATTTTGTACACATTATTTTCTTTTCTGATTACTATTATTCGTTTTGTTTCCTTGCCTTTGTTGTGACCGCTCTTTACTTCCTAGCTTGTTTTCAATCCATTCCATCTGATGTTTCCTGGAAGAAATTAAAGTACGCGATAAAACCGCCAATTGTTACCTTTATTTAAACGATTTTCATTTCAAATACATTTCATTTCATTTCATTTGAGTTGTCTTATTTTTTTTCTTATTATTGTATGTGGTGTTCAATAAAGAATTTATAAATAAAATAAATTACTGCAAATGGAGTCCAATTTTCTTCAGCGCTTACCATTAACGTAACAAGAAAGCTGTCAGTTCAGTATTTGGAATGTTATTGCAAAGCCGAACCAAATCTGACTGCCAGACTAATGTAATCCGCCAACCCGCGTTTAGTCTATAAAAGGTTGTTCAAATCCATTTTGCTAGTACCCTTCGTACAATGGCAATTTTGGATTTACATGAAAATTATTATATAATTATTAATATTTACTACACAATATTGTCCAGCTATTTTGTGTAAGGAATGTAAATTATTTATTTCTTTATCTTATTTTCTTTCTTTTTTGCACTGGATAGAGAAACAACAAATAATAACATGATAATAATAATGGTACAAGTTTTACTGCCATTTAAATAAATGATGATGACGAAAGATTTTACTTTTGAAATCGCATTGATATGAATTAATGATTTGTGATATACCGTGACTATGATAAAACAATATAGAATAAAATTACTCAAAAACGATTTCGGTCTAGGCGACAATTGATTTATAAAAGTAATAAATTATTATCACTCAGAGAAAATTTCTTCTACTTTCACTTTAAAGTAATTTTAATCCACCAAGGTAAGTACAACAATTCCTACAGGTACTAGTGGTAGGCTCCCATATGTAAGAGGCCTGGCCTGGGCAGGTACCACCGCAAGAACTATTTCCCCCGCCAAACAGCAGTGTAAATGCACTGCTGTGTTTCAGTTTAAAAGACATTGTAGCCAGAGTAACTACTGGATATGATAGGATCTAACATCATATGTCTCAGGACAGCGAGCGCAGTGGAATGTCAACCAATATATTTCATGGTGTTATTTGGTTTTGCTCCTGTTCATGAGCGGTCGTATCGCTTACCATCAGACGAACGGTATGCTCGTCTCGCCATTCAATAAAAAATATATAGAAAAACATTAAACCGCAAAGTGACGCAGCTAAGTCTGCAGTTCGGCCAGACATCGACTAAGAATAATAGACGCCCTTCTAATCGGTACCCGTATCTTTATCCACATCGCTGACTGCGAGAATATGGACGTAAACTACACATTTATTACACGCCTGACGTCAAACTAGTTATCGGATACGGGCTTTAGTTTTCACGCGGAAAGTAACGTTGTATTTTCATCTTTAAAGTAAAACTTTTTTTTTTATCGGTATTTTATCTGTACGGACATGTAAATCCCATCCATACCTTCTAGTTAATGTCGCATTCCTTTGCCAAATTTCTAGTTGAATGTTTATAATCACTAAAACTACCACTCGTCTTCTTTTTCGGTAGCAGTCTCGATATACCTGGTATACTTAACCAAAAATATACCAAATGATGCAAATGTATTATTTTTTCTCGGCTATTTTAGTTTTAGTGTAAATACCCAATGTCTGGTGGTGCCGCGCGCTGTGCAGAAATAAGTTGTTAAATATATTGCTCCTCTTTAGGGCTAAGCTTAACGCTTATGATAGTCTAACGACTTGCCTAATTTATCATTATTATTTCAAATCTTATAAGAAGGCAGCAACTTATTCCTAAAACGACATAAATAGTACGTACCGTTTGACTACCTCGGTGGCACAATGGTACTAAATTAAGATTACAACGCTGAGGTCTCGAGTTCGAAATCCTGGTCGGGAAATATTAGGTTTTCCAGTCATTTTCAGCCCGGAGTCAGGAGTTTGTGCATGTTATGGCCATAGGCTCGCCTTTTTTTTTTCAAGAGGAGAAGCTATTAAGCTGCCCTTTCGGTACCCCGGGGGAGGCCGAAAGGGGTATGTCAGTGTCTCTGGCCTTCCAGCCCGGTACAAACGCGGATATTGTGGCCGAGCTGGGTCCCTAGCAATACCTACGCCAGCATACTGACTAAAAACCTCTTGATAACCCTCACACGCATTGTGGGCAGCACCGGACATCCCAGGACGAAGGGCGTCCCGATTTACGTCCGCGAACCGCCCCGCGTAAAACCATTGCTGGGCCTTATGTTATCATTTGAAGGCCCAGATTACCTCCATTTACACCCCCTTTTCGGACGCCCGTAAAGCTGTTATGGGCGTCCATGACGGAGACGAGGCTCCATCACACGTCTCGGAGTCCGTTATACGCGAGGGCGCACGGCCCCCGCCGTGTGCCCAGTGACTCCGATGACCCCTTTAGGTCGTCTCTTACGACGGGCAGAGGATACCATGGAGGAATTCTTGTACCCCCAAACCACAGGGTAAAGGATAAAGGCGCCGGTTCAGCCGGTTATTACCCGGCGCCTTCTTCTTTGCAGGCGGCGAGCGGGATCATTCCGCTCACGATCCCGATCTGTGCTCTCCTTCTGCGAAATTGCAATTTCACAGAAGGAGGCCATAGGCTCGCCTACATACACAACACGAAAATTGGGTGACCTGACAGCACCTATCCCTTCCGAAAAAAAAGTCGTGAATTCTTTAATGTATATGTTATGAGCCAAGTGATTAATCGAGCATTATTCATAATGCCCGGGCAATATGAATAATGCCCAATAAGAGCGGGCAATGTGATTATAACCAATCAATTTATCACATTGCCCGGGCATTATGAATAATGCCAAGCGCCTATTGGGCAGAGTGATTTGCTTTACGCAAATCAAAATGAGCCCAAGTGGTAGAATTTAGAATAGGGCAGCACGAGGGGGTGGGTTGGGAGGAGTGGAGGGGGAGGGGGAGTGTCGCACCTCCCCTGGTACCACTCCCATGAAAAGGTACCGCACTATTCCTGAGAAATATCTATTATAGCAACCTAACCCTTAAAACACTTGTTGTCAATACAAATTAGCTTCTGCATCGTCACCGGCGCTACAGGGAGTTCAGCCCCTTCGCCCTTGCGTAACAAAAGATAGGCATCCATGCTCACCTGCGCAATTTCGGCTTGCCTCAGCTGCTACGGCTCGCACGGTTGCCTATCCTTCGTTACAGCGGGCGGGGGCTGCTCTCCGCGCCTCCGGCTTTTTCTCTAGGGTCGGTAACCAAAAGAGTACGTGAAGTCAGGGTGTTCTGAGTCGGTTTTGGGGCACAGTCGACCTAACTGATCCATTAAGTGGGTACACTAATTTACTTCTGAAGATAATGTTGGGAGTAGTGGAGGGGGAGTGTCGCACCTCCCCTGGTACCACTCCCATGAAAAGGTAACGCACCATTCCCGAGAAATATCTATTATAGCAACCTAACCCTTAAAACACTTGTTGTCAATATAAATTAGCTTCTGCATCGTCTCCGGCTTTTTATATACACTCTAGGGTCGGTAGCCAAAAGACTACGTGAAGTCGGGGTATTCCGAGTCGGTTTTGGGGCACAGTGGACCTAACTGATCCATAAAGTGGGTATACGATTTTTTTTCTGAAGATAATGTTTCGGACGTTAAAAAACAACTAAACATAAGCAGATCAATTCAATCTTTTTAATTTAAGGGTCTATCGCAGATGCGACAATGCGGCAGCGCACCACGTAAATAATCACCTATTAATCGCATTGCCCGATTATCATGTAGCCATATTCATAATGCCCGGGCAATGTGATAAATAGGTGAGTTTAGATTGTAATTAATCACTTGGCCTGATATGGCTCGGCAATATTCATACTGCCCGGGCATTATGAATACTGCCCGCATTAATCACTTGGCCCATAAAATACAGGGTATATCAAGACTGCTACCGAAAACGAAGCCGGGTGGTAGTTAAAGCGACTTCAGACACAATGCAACAGAAAAAATTGCAAAAAAAAAGCGATAATTTTTTTTTGTTATTTTTTTCCTATGACCATATTTGGGTGGTAAATACATTTTTTCCTAAAATAATAGTGTATACCCTTTTATTTATAAATAATCTAAGGTATAAAAGTGTTTAAATTATTATTTTAGCAAAAACTATGGATTTACCACCCAAAAATGACGATATTTAAAAAATCATAAAAAATCATTGTCGCGTTTCTTTGCGAAAATTTTAGTTGCATTGTGTTTGTAGTCACTAAAACTACCACCCGGCTTCGTTTTCGGTAGCAGTCTTGAGATACCCGGTATATACAGGGTATTTTAAGACTGCTACCGAAAACGAAGTCGGGTGCTAGTTTTAGTGACTTCAGACACATTGCAACAGAAAATGTTGCAAAAACAGCGACGATTTTTTTGTTATTTTTTTCCTATGGTCGTATTTGGATGGTAAATTATTTTTTTCCTACAATAATAGTGTACACTCTTTTATTTATAAGGACTCTAAGTTATTAACGATTTTAAATTATTATATTAGCAAAATCTATGGGTTTACCACCCAAAAATTATGATATGATAATGCTTGTGGCAAATAAAACTATTTTTCTTTCTTTCTTTCTTTCTTTCTATATTTAAAAATCTTTTAAAAAATTGTCACGTTTCTTTGCGAAAATTTTAGTTTCATTGTGTTTGTAGTCACTAAAACTACCACCCGGCTTTGTTTTTGGTAGCAGTCTTGATATACCCGGTATGTAAAGCTTGGTAAATTTCAGTGAGAAATATACTAGCATCCAATATTTTACATTCTTTCACAAGCGCTTTGACCCGTGCCTTTGTTTTCGATTACACAGTTCGATTGCTACTTTCACATGATGTGACGGTCCATTGTAGTCGAATCGAGTAGACATGACTTGATGTGCTTATTCAAAGCTTGTTTTATTTTATTTTGTCGTGTACCCCACGATACCTCCTAGTTGTCGTTCTGTCTTATCTATCCTATGGAAGAGATCCCCTCGAGCGACAAGGCCGCCATTGTACTCTTTTAAAAAAAATATGTTTTCATTTTTTTTCTGGATTGTAATAAGTTTTTAAATAAATCATAATTTAGTTTCTTTTGTGAGTCCTATTAATATTTAATTTTTTTTGGCATTCACTTTTAATTATAATTATAACATATTTTATGATTGATTTTCATTATTAAGTGCAAAAAGAACTACGGAATAATGTCAATGCATGATGTGATTTACTGTATTTGAAAGGGACAAGCAGTATTGTTTATTTTGTGTTGTTTTTATATGTATTATCTTTTTGTGTTTTCTACATTGGAAATCATTTAATAAATTAATAATAAATATTAATAAATATGACGGAGAGTCAGACTGATTCCTAAATCTTCCGCCATCAGTTCATGTGAGTCGTCCATACGTATGTTTCGCCGGCGGTCTCCAGTAGTCTATAGCAGCATAATAAACTCGTTGTTCTATTGCCACGATTAGGTTTAATGTTCCAATATAATTTAGGATTCAAAGTTACAGAGATTTTCAAGTATGAAAACAGATTTAAAGTAAACGGGTTCACACGAGTGCGATTCCGCCTTGCTTTCAAAATGGTTCAGTTCAGTTTTTGTTTTTAATGGCTCTGTCGCAGACTCGACAATTTTGCCAATGTCAAGTGTTGGAAAGCACAGATTAAATAAAAAGCGTATAAATTGGGAAAATAAAAAACGGAACAAAAAATTATAAAATTAATTAATATTGAGAAAACAATAAAACATTGATGAAACTAAAACAACAACACAAAAAAAACTATACATTTAATTAAAAACATAGCGAAATTATTCACATAAAGAGAAAAAATAACTAACCATTGGACTAAATACCATTACAACAAAATATTACAGTTTAATATTATTTACTTCAATAAATTTAACAAGAGTATGAATGAATGAAGTATTGGTGAGAGTAAGAAGGAAAGACATATTGACTGGTCTAGGGATATCAGAATTTAAAACTTATATAAAGAAGAGTGGAGATTTCTGCAGTTAAAAAAAATATGATCCACAGTGCCTTCTTCTAGACCACACTCACACAACGAGTGATCCCGAACTCTTATTTTATTCAAAAAAACCGGAGAGCAAACATGGCCCAGACGCAACCGAATGACAATTGAAGTGACTTTCTTGGAAAATGCCCGATACTTAAAAAACCATGGCTTAACAGGAATGGAACGCTGTATATTATAATAATAATTCCCTTTAAAAACGGAAGATTCAGCCCAAATGTCGTACCATTGCCTCAACATCCGTGGTTTCGCCTCATTAGCAAGGTCACGACCAAAACTGTCCCGATAGGTTTCAAGACCCAGACTGACAGCCTCCTTAGCCTGACTGTCTGCCATCTCGTTACCAGTTATACCACAATGAGACGGAATCCACGCCAATACAACTTTTAAGCCATGAGACTCACATTTAGCTAACATTTCCCGTATTTTTAAGGTAATGCAAAAATTATCTCTACTCCGAAAAGGATTTTTTAGAAGGTCCTGGAGACAACTTAAAGAATCTGAAAATATTATACTTTTGGGTATACAGTGTGATTCAATGAAGCATATTGCCTCTAACAAAGCAACAGCTTCACCAGAAAACACAGACAATGTTGATGGACATTTAAATCTAAGTGCTATGCGAAATTTTGGAAACCATACAGCTGCCCCTAAATTGTTTGTACCCTCCAATTTGGAAGCATCTGCGAAAACCTGGAACCAGTCAGTCCAATTGGCTTCTACAAGACTAATAAATGTTTGATTAGCTCCAAGGGAGCTTTTTGTAATCCCGAAGTTTAAAATCACTTTAGGTTGGAATATAAGTGCCTCAAATGGAACACTAAAGATTGGGCTAACAGGCAGTTGACAAATTTGTTGACCTGAACTGACGAAATTGAGATAGCTTTTCAACAGACAAGGTTTTGTTTTATTTAACCAATATTGACCTATAGGGACAACACGGGATAAATTCTGAAGTAAAGGAATGAGGTTATGCGATGACAATTGTATAACTTTAGAAAAGAACCTATCAGCAAGAAACTGCCTACGAAGGAATAGAGGAGCCTCTAAACATTCCACCTGAAGAGCATTAAGAGGGGAAGAACGCATAGCCCCAGAAATCACCCTCAAACATTTAGACTGAATTTTGTCCAATTTAACTAAAGCCAATTTACTACAGGGCTCCAGAACGAAAGCCCCGTAATCAATGTGACTGCGTATAATAGCATTATAAAGTAACTTTTGACAATATGGATGCGATCCCCACCAAACACCTGATAGGGAACGAAGAATATTTAATTTTTTTTCGCTTTTTTCAGAAATATAATTTAAATGATGAATACCAGATAACTTTGAATCAAGAATAACCCCCAAAAATTTAGCATAATTTTGAACCGGAATAAAATTATTATTCAGTGAAATTTGGATGTTTGGAATAGAACGCTTTCTAGAAAACACAAGGGTCTTACATTTAGATATTGATAATGACAACCCATGGGACAAGAGCCAATCGTTCATATAGAAAAGAGCAGAATTCAGGCGATTGGAAGCATTAGAAAATGAATCACTAGAAGCAAATAAAACTACATCGTCAGCATATTGTAGAATAGAACAGAAACAGTTAACAGACTTGTCTAAATCATAAGTATATAAATTGTACAATAATGGACTTAGCACTGATCCTTGAGGTAGTCCCTTCCAAATCTTACGACTCGGCTGAAGATTCCCTCTATATCGCACAGATATACAACGGTCCATAAAAAGATTACATATGAAATTAATGATTCTAACAGGGATACTTAACCGATGCAGTTTTTGCTTTAGTAATGATAGCTGTACATTATCATAGACAGCTTCTATGTCAAGAAAAACACCAATAACATGGTCTCCTCTAGTAAGAGCCAACCGCACATAAGTAGTAAGAATACTTAGACTATCCATAGTTCCCATAGACTTACGGAAGCCAACCTGGGACTTAGGTAGAATATTATTGTGCTCAACAATCCATTCCAGACGATTTTTAACTAGGTGTTCAGTAATTTTAGCCAAACAAGAGGACAAAGCAATCGGTCGATATGAAGATGGGTCATGTGGATCCTTCCCTGGTTTTAAAATTGGAATTATTAATTGAGTTTTCCATGAATTTGGAATACTACCAGTTTCAAATATTTTATTGATAAGACGAAGAAAAAACAATTTGGAAAATTTTGAAGATTTGCATATAAAATAATATGGAATCCCATCCAACCCTGGAGTAGAGTCTCGTAGATTATTTAGAGCACATTCCAGTTCCGAAAAAGAAAAACTGTCGTCCATGAAACCAGAAGACACAGATTGTTCCGAAGATGGAAATGAACACTCTGAAGGAACAAAAGGTGGGGTCAGTTTGTCAGTGAAACCATCCAACCACTCAGATGGATCAACATGAATTGCATCATAATTATTGGTAGAGCCTCTAAAAGCCCTTATCTTTCTCCATACTTGACAGGATGGAGTACGAGGAGAAAGACTCTCACAAAAATTCATCCAGCCTTGCCTTTTCTTTTTTTGAAAAAGACGCTTCGTAATTGCTGTAATTTTTTTGAACTCTAAATAGGCCTCAAGACTAAGATCCATAGAAAACCTCCTTTCTGCCTCCTTGCGTCTTTTAACACTTTCAGTACATTCAGAATCCCACCAATGGGGGGAGGGAAGATTATTCTTAGAAGGTTTTTTAATAGGAATCGCCATATCAGCAGCTGCCATAAGAGCTTCCACAAAATTATCATAACAAGAAAGAAGAGAGGAGTCAGATAGAATAACAAGAGAAGCTAACTTTTTATCTAACTCATCAGCAAATTTGTCCCAATCTGCCTTATTTATTTTATATTTTAATAAAGGAGTAGGCTGTTCCATGGGGAAGGAAGATTCAGAATTCGTAATAACAATTGGAAAATGATCACTACCATATGAATAAGGCAAAACTTTCCACACTAGAAGAGATGCTAAATTTGGGGAGCAAAGAGATAAATCTAATGCACTTATATTCTGAAGAGGGGATGTTCTACGTGTTGGTGACCCATCATTTAAAATACAAAGATTGCAGGAATCAAACATTTCAACTAGATGAGGAGAAAAAGAATCACATGAATTTGAGCCCCACATAGAGTGATGACAATTGAAATCACCCAAAATAATCACTAAACCAGAAAATGAAGAGAAAATCCGATTTAACTCCGATATTAAAGGAATCGAAGGGTGAGGAATATATATGGAAACAATGATGGTATTCATTGCTTTCAAAGCAACAATATTGAAAAGAGGGGAGTGCGGGGGAATAGGAATTTGAGAGAAAGGAATATCCCTCCGAACAAGAAGGGCAGCTCCTCCCCTACCATCGTCTCGGTCATCCCGAAGACAAGAGAAACCAGACACACGAAAAATCGAGCCCGGCCTCAGCCAAGTCTCCGAGATGGCCAAGAATAATGGTTGAAAGTTATTTATAAGATGAGTATGTTCATGTTTTTTCGGACGAATAGACTTACAATTCCATTGGAGAAGGGTTAGGGGACGGAATTTTGTTGATTGATAAGAGCGACTGATTAATCATTTCAATGACATTGTTCGGTATGGCATCACCAAAGTTATTAATAATGTTAACTAGGGTAGAAATAAGCAAAGAAAGTAGATTATCCTGTGAAGACATAATATTAGAATCTGACAAAACAGAGCCATTAGACAAAGAAGATACCGGAGTACGAATTATAGAGTTGTGAGCAAATTTGTCATATGACTTGCCAAGAGTAGGACGGGAAGGACGATTACATAAAATTGTTTTTTTGTAACTTTGGATCTGCGAATTTTGTTGAAACCCTCTTGGGAGAGGGGGATGAGCGAACTGAGCTGGCGAGGATTTAGCAACGGACAAATAGGATCGCTTAACCTTAGGAAATCTTTGTGAGGCTTCAGTATAAGAAATGTTATCCTGAGACATGACAACTTTTATGGATTTCTGCCGAGAATGTTCCGGACAGTTTTTATTTATCGCAAAGTGCGAAGCCGAACAAAACAAACAAACTGACTCTTCCTCAGGGATTGAACAGGACTCGCCTAAGTGCGGTTGCGCACATTTATAACAACGTGGTTGGGATCGACACTGAGCTTTAACATGTCCAAATCTACAGCAGCTATTACATTGAATTCTTGGTAAGTTGTAAATTTCGACTGGAATGGACATAGAGTAACAATAAATCTTCTCAGGCAGATGCTGTCCCTGAAAGGTTAACACGACTGACTGTGTCGGAAACCACACAGGTGAGCCGTCGGTTATGGTTTTTCGGTTCAACCGCCTTGCTTTTATAACCTTTATATTACCATTCGAAACACTTATACCAGACACAACCTCCTCCATTGTCCAGTCAATGGGGATGTTGCGAATGGTTCCCATCCTAGTGACATGAAAAGTCGGGATTAGCGCCGTTAATTTATTTATAGTAAGAAGGGGATGCTCCAAAAAGGAATTTGCTTTATCGGCCGATGTAAATGTAACCGCCATACGATTTCGTCCGAGGGCTTTGACACCACCATTGCAAATACCTTCTACTCGGTTTTTAAATAATAATTGAGCAAATTTTAAGCTCTTTATAACTGAACTATTGGAAGCATCTGCTTCAGATTTGGTAACATGGACCAAAAAGGGCCCAGAATCCTCAGCATTGTAAACTGTTTTTTTATTTAAAAATTCTGGATTTATAAAAATATTTTGTATGGACGCAGAAGGGCCCACAGCAGTTTTGGATGGAATAGAAGATGAATCACCAGGACACGGACGTTTACGATTGTCTCCTGGTTGCGAAAAACCAGAATTAAGATCAGACAAACAGTCTGAAAAACAGATAGACTGAGAATCCGGAGGAACCGGGTCAGGAGGATCCGGTGGCTCATTCATATTACGAAAATATAAAAAATAAACTAAAAAATACTCCTAAACTAAATACTAAATGATATAACTATGTTATGAAATTAAAGGAAATAAATAAAACAACTAATTTTTTTATTTTCTATATCTACACTTTACAGAGATGAATATTTACATAACTACAAATGAAATCTCAATATTTTATTAAATAAAAATAACCAGACAATTTGAGAACCCCGAAATCGCGTGTGCTTCCAACAACCGTCAAACGCCAAAAAAACCTTTCAAAATGGGATAACGTTTTTCTCTACACTGTCAAAGTCATCCTTTCATTTTGAGACAAGTAAGCAGTGTTGCCGCGTGCGACTCCATTCGGGTGTTGCCCACTTTAAATCTTATTTTCCAAAGACAAATCTATTTCCATCTACAAAGATCAAACAAACAAATCAACACTATTGCCATGTATCCAAATTAAATAAGCCATCTCGCCCCGTCACGGCCATCCTGCATCTTCATACGTCCTCGTGTGAATCTTCTTGTTCTGTTGACACAGGAAAAACTCACGCTTTAGCTACCAACTACACAAGTTGTAACTAAAAAGAGTCGTCTTCTAGTTTGTTTTCCGTATACTCGGTAACCCGCATACTTTCACCAAGTCCATTTGGGCAACTCTTAATATCATAAAGGAACATCCACTGCAATATTCGGGGTATCTTTCATTCCATTTTACGTGAAATAGAAAGCTTAACAAATTTGCCACGTAGGCTGGATATTTAAAATTACACAGACAGATTATCAGAACAAATATTGACGCTATAATAATAAACACTTTTTCGCACATTAACACAAAATTCCAACAAATATTTATCACGCAAACTTTGCCACACAGGGCTATCACGCAGATTTGCTACATAGGCTTATCACACAAGTATACCACACAAGCTTACCACACAGGTTTCCCACAAAGTATTGTCACACAAGTTTCCCACACAGTTTTGCCAGTTTTGCTCAGGTTTGCCACACAGGTTTGCCACACAGTTTTGCCACACTGTTTTGCCACACAGTTTTGCTACACCGTTTTGCCACATCGTTTTACCACACAGTTTTGCCACACAGGTTCACCACAAAGGCTTCCACACAGTTTTGCCACACAGGTTTGCCACAAAGGCTTCCACACAGGTTTGCCACAAAGGCTTGCCACACAGGCTTGCCACACAGGCTTTGCCACATGGAGTGGACACATTTTACTCAATATGTTTCTATCACAAACGCATCACACAGATTTTAAACACAATGAGAAGCAGCCACGCACTTTTATAGACACACAAACATAAGCATCACACAGGTACACATTTTAAACTGAGAGTTATGCACACGCCAATCACTAAATATTACTTATTGCCAATTACTTTTCACATATAATATTAGCGTCGAGTAAATCTCGTATTTTTACGGCGCACAACCTCACGTTCATCCGTACTTAGCCTACATGGTCTACTTTGTACTACTAGGTTTGGATCTGCTAATTTAAACTCAAATTGACCCGTCGCGTCGTAACTCTACTGGTTGATGTACCGTCTACATTGAAAACCCTGTTCGTAACAAATCGCGTCCGATCATGAGATCGTGCAATGACCGTATAATATCATCAGCCACAACGTGAAATAATAATGACAATTGCTGAAGTTTACAGTGAACATTAGAACCATCGATTCCTATAACTGTCACCACGATATTTTGTTGTTTATCGTAAAATCTTTTTACGTTACTTTCTTTTATTAGAGAACACTCTGCACCAGAATCGAAACAAAATGAAAACTGCTCACCAGATGCAATTTGTCCAGCCTTTCTGCAGTAATAACATGTAGGTGGCATTTTCGGATTAGGCTGAGTTGCTGAGGATCCTCGCTTTTTGATCGTTGCGCTGCCCCCGCCGATGAAACTGAAAACTTAGAAGACATATTAGGGACTACGTCTCAATTTGAGCTTGATCTAAAATCCGCTATTAAGTAGCCCAGCTTCCCGCAGTTGTAACATTCTCTAGGGCTGGTCAATCTTGGCCTCTTAGCTTCGGAGCTGCTAATTTTCTTGGCTGACTAAATCCCTCTTTCGATAACTGTGACTCATTACTTCTTGCTGCAGCTTCACGCGAGTACTAATGTCGTTTGTAAAAGCAAGTTCTTGTAGTCATGGTTCCATCTTGGTGACATGAAGTGGCATTACAGCAATAGCAATTTGTTAATGAACATAGTGCTCCATGGATTCATGAATGCGTTCTTTATACGGCTGAAATGTGCCGCCAGACATGCTCCGTCTTTTGGTTTTCCGGTTAAAAATTATACACACCAAAGCTGCAGGTGTCTCAACTTTACTAAGCCAAAAGTAGCTCTATCAGATGAAGCCGTGTGATTCCGCAAACTTAGTTATGTAAGCCATATTGCAGCTGTAACTTTTAAGGCTTTGTTTATCGCTAAAATCAGTTCACTTCCGATTACCACTTTTCTTCGATACACATATTTACTATCTCACAACAGGCCCGTGCATCGCTGTCCGTTAAGTCTGAATTGTACTCAATCAATATGATTAGTTTGTCTTTACACATAGTAGGTTTCTTCTTGAAGCCGTAATCTCCCCATATGGTACGTTGTTGTAAATCCAAATGCATCTGCCACCGGTCTTGGTCGACAAATATTTGTAAAATTGTCATTCTGACCTGTACCATGCTGCTGTGGGCGTTGTTGTGATCCCACTTCTGATGACGGAGAATCAGACTGATTGCCTAAATCTTCCGCCATCAGTTCATGTGAGTCGTCCATACGTATGTTTCGCCGGCGGTCTCCAGTAGTTTATAGCAGCATAATAAACGCGTTGTTCTATTGCCATGATTAGTTTTAATATTCCAATATAATTTAGAATTCAAAGTTACAGAGATTTTCAAGTATGAAAACAGATTTAAAGTCAATGGGTTCACACGAGTGCGATTCCGCCTTGTTTTCAAAATGGGATAACATTTTTCTCTACACTGTCAAAGTCATCCTTTCATTTTGAGACAAGTAAGCAGTGTTGCCGCGTGCGACTCCATTCGGGTGTTGCCCACTTTAAATCTTATTTTCCAAAGACAAATCTATTTCCATCTACAAAGATCAAACAAACAAATCAACACTATTGCCATGTATCCAAATTAAATAAGCCATCTCGCCCCGTCAAATACATCCAACAGGCACAGTCATAACGTAATATTATGAGAGCTTGAATTTAAAAGTTGCGTCTGAAAATAGGAAATAATTATCGGCGTCGAAATTTCCAGAACCTGAAAAAATATTTTTAAATTACAGAAATATTACATGGTCTTTAAAACTTTTTTTATTTTTTATTGAAGTACTCCAAGAATTGATATAACGAGATGGTCTTTCCAGGTTTCCTTACGTATTAATACAATTTTAGGTCAAAGACGCAACAGCAATATGAAGTATTGCTATTTGTATACAAACACACAAGGTAAAATATTTCCTACAACCACAAAAGGAATATTTAAAAGCAATTTTTCAATAGAAACTCGTCTAAAGTAACAATTTCACCCCATTGTGATTCAGATCGAGTAGGTAGAACGTAGGTGTCATATGACCTCCATAGTCATAATAGAAAACCTTTAGAGGCTTCGATAAAGGGAAAATATTGTATTTCTTATTCAATGGTTTTAATGTTTCTTGTGATATTATAAGAAAATACGTGTTTTGTTATCCGATTTAGAAATATATTCAATGAAAGAGAATCTTTGAAAGCTCCGATCATAGGTTTATCTGAATAAAATGTATACAGGATTATAAATTAAGATGGAAAATAATTTCGTACGTAGAAAGGGTAAAATAGGTTTTTCTTATTGCGCTGAATGGTGAGACGAGCATGCCAATGACCTGATGGTAAGCGATACGACCGCTGTAGAAACATGGGCTGTAGAAAAACTAAGCAATACCATGAACAAAGCAGTGCGTGGCATTCCACTGCACTCGTTATCCTGAGACATGAGATTTTACGTCTCATATCCAGTAGTTACTCTCGCTACAATGTTCTTCTAACCGGTATACAATAATTTACACTGCTGTTTGGCAGAAGAAATATACATTGGTGGTACCTACCCAGGCGGCCTCTTATATATGAGAGACCTACCACCATACCATACCATACCATATAGTGCTAGTTAGCAATACGCTAAATGGGCTTTGGTTATTCTTGTGAGATCCCGAAGTCCCTTATGTGTGAATGTAGTCATAGGGTTTTTAACTGGTAGAAATGCGGCTTACTGCCGATCTCAGAGATATTTAATCAGTACTTAGTGTAGATTTTACGAACAACATTTTTTCTAAGGAGCAATTTAATTGACTCTAAACGTCTCTGAGTGCGGCCATAAGCCTGTTTACCAATCTCTTCTATATTAGGTAGTTCTAAGATGACTTAAAAGATAGAGGTGTTGAGGATATTACCGCCCATTTTACAGGTATATTCGTATAAGTCAACAAGTCGACTCAAGGCGTTCATACAATTCAAATAGTTTAAGACAGGAAGATTAAGTAAGCCCCGCGGTATATCTTCTAGCGTTTGTCCTGCATCGCTGGGGTGAGGCGATTGACTGGCGTGGCGAGGCTCTTGCTGTGAGCCTCGACATTGCCAAGGCGTTTGATAGGGTCTGGCACCGTGGTCTCCTGTCCAAGCTTCCGGCATACAGTCTACCCGGCAACCTGTGTTCGTGGATTTCCGGCTTTCTGCATGGGCGTAGAATACGTGTAGTCATTGACGGACACGCTTCGGCGCTCATGTCGGTAAATGCCGGAGTTCCTCAGGGCTCGGTGCTGTCGCCCACCTTGTTTATTCTGCATAACAATGACATGTTGTCGCTTGGCAACATTCATTGCTATGCAGATGACAGCACGGTTCATGGGCGATACCACTGCGGGCCTCCAGGTTGCCGTGTCGAAACTGTGAAGGGACGCGAAGATCTTGTCATTGAGCTCAACCGGACCTTGGATCTCATTTCTACATGGGGTTCCAGGAACATGGTTGAGTTCAATGCCAAGAAAACCCAGGTGTGTGCGTTCACGTGCAAAAAATTCCCGTTCTCTCCCCTCCCCATTCTTCAGGGTACTCCCCTCTCAGTGCGGAATGACCTGAGTATCCTCGGTGTGGATATCCGCTGTGATCTCAATCCAAGGAATCACATCGAGGGCGTAATATCTGCCACATCACGCAGGGTTGGAGTCCTGAACAGGGTGCGTCGGTTTTTCACGCCCGGTCAGCTTTGTCGCTTATATAAAGCGCAGGTCCAGCCGGGTATGGAGTACTGCTCGCACCTCTGGGATGGATCCGCCCAGTAACTGCTCGATGCCTTGGATGGATTGCAGCGGCGGGCCATCCGCATTGTGAATGATGCAGACGTTACGAGCAACTTGGAGTCGCTACAACTCCGGAGAGATATCGCCTGTCTAAGCGTGTTCTACCGCCTGTATGAAATGAAATGGAAATATTTATTGAATCCATAAAATGTCATACACTATTTAGATTCAGTCATATTTTTTTTCCCACTACCACCCAGTTCACAAGGCTGTTTTCGCCAGAGAAGAACGGGCAAGAAACTCAAGCGTTGCTCTTTTCAAAATAAGTTTACAATACAGTGATCATACAGGAGTTCAAATTCAGAGCAGTTCATAAATTATAGTATCACGGTGAGTGCTCTGAAGAATTGTTCAACTTGATCCCCTCCTCTCCATTCCTAACCAGAACCACGCGTGCTGGCTTGCGAAGCCATAGCTTGACGATCCACACCATCCCGGCGCGAACCAAACGGTTCTCAAATTCGTTTTTGTGCCGCACCGTCAGGCTGCGGAATTGTTTGCCGGCGCACGTGTTCCCTCCTACAATCCTGGGTCCTTCCGCCGCGGTGTGAAGAGGCACCTTAGCAGGCCGGCATAATTGTTTCCATTGGCATGGGACTGCCGTCCGATGCCAATGGATACTCTGCCTGGGCGGCATTGGCACTTTCCATCAGGTGCAATGACGCCACTATGCCAGGCAAGTATAAAATAAAAATAGTAGTCTTGGCAAGTTTCATTTAAACAGGAGACCTCGTAAGCGTGTTTAGGACTACTGCGGTCGAGCACCGGAATGTCACCAGTTGCAGGCGGTACATCTCAGAACAATAACTAAAGCATAAAAGTAGTCTGAAACATACTCATATACTTATCCTATTTTTTCCAATGGGCCAACATCATGGGAGAGAATGAGACAAATAATATGTGCCAAGGACGGCTCATGTTCACTGATGAAACGTCAATTTGCTATGTTGGGTATGAAAGCGCGACCGAATTAAAAAGTGCAGTTATGTCAAATGTTACAAACGGCCAAAGCGCAGACACAATTCAGTTACGACATATTCAATAGTGATGTGCTGCACATTTTATCGATGATATAAATAATGTATATTTTAGTTTACTAGCCATGTTACATAAATTGGCTTGTACTTGTAAAAATTGTCGCATTTCTTTGCGAAATTTTTAATTGCATTGTGTTTGTAGTCACTAACGGCCGTTCTCTATATCCTATCTATCTTTAACAAGAGTTTAAAATGGATATCGTTACTATGTCGATACCGCTGTATGCTTCAATAAACAAAGATAGACATACAATATTATCTTGCCTAGATATGTATTAATATATGCACCTTATCTAAATATCTCTGTCATTCTTTACTGAAGCAAAAACTGTATCGAAATTTCGAGAGAAATCTCTAGTTAGAGATAGATAGATTATAGAAACCGGCCGTTGAACTACCACCCGTCTTCGTTTTCAGTAGCAGTCTTGATATACCCGAAATTTTTTTGTTCTGTAGCTACAAAGATAAGACACATCCATCCATCCATCAGCCAAAGGAAGTCCACTGCTGAACATAGGCCTCCCCCAATGATTTCCACAGAGACCTGTTGGAGGCAGCCTGTGTCCAGCGACGTCCCGCGACCTTTACCAGGTCGTCGGACCATCTTGTTGGTGGACGTCCTACGCTGCGCTTTCCGCTACGCGGCCTCCATTCGAGTAGTTTTTTTTGTTATTTTTTTCCGATGGCCATATTTGGGTGGTAAATACATTTTTTCCTAAAATAATAGTATATACCCTTTTATTTATAAATACTCTAAGGTATAAAAGAGTTTAAATTATTATTTTAGCAAAAACTATGGATTTACCACCCAAAAATGACGATATTTAAAAAATCAAAAAAAAAAATTGTCGCGTTTCTAGGCGAAATTTTTAATTGCATTGTGTTTGTTGCCTCTAAAACTACCACCCGGCTTCGTTTTCGGTAGCAGTCTTGAGATACCCTGTATATCAAGAAAAAATGATGCAACCGTATATCATATTAAAAATATAACATTAAGAAATACTGCCTGGGCGATGTAGTAGTACGGTTAGAACCCTGAGGTCTCGGGTTCGAATCCCGGGTCGGGCAAGTAATATTGGATTTTTCTATTCATTATCAACCCGGAGTCAGGAATTTGTGTCCGATAAGGCGATAAGCCCTCTATCACATCGTGTAACGTGGGTTTTCTGGTTGCTACCAGAAGAACCTCTGCGTACCCCTTGTAGGAAAAATTACTGGTGGTAGGTCCCTCGTATTATGTGAGAGACTGCCTAGGTAGGTACCACCGTAATGTCTATTTCTCCCACCAAACAGTAGTGTAAATGCACTTTTGTGTTTCGGATTGAAGGACATTGTAGCTAGAGTAGACACTGAACGTATTAAAACTTAACACCTTATGTCTCGGAAAGGCGAGCACAGTGGAATACCAAGCATAGCGTTGTAATTTAAAGTACTATTTGGTTTTGCTACTGTTTATGAGCGGTCGTATCGCTTACCATCAGGCGAACGGTATGCTCATCACGCTATTACAATAAAGAAAAAAACAAAAAAGATATTCATCTAAAATGTTACTTCGAAAAATAAACCAATTATGATTCAATTAATAATTTGGAGTAACTTTGTATGGAAACTACTAAGGAATACAGCTTCAGGTCGTAGTTTATACCAACTGAAAGCAAACTAAATTACTGTCCGGTTTGCAAATGCTTTGAAATAATCTAATTCTTGTCTATTTTATTATATGTCGGTAAATTTAAGATCTGTATCAGCCCATATACGTCCCACTGCAGGGCACGGGCCTCCTCTACAATCAACAGTACGATTGCACGTGGTTAGGCCATATAGTCCACCACGCTAGCCTAGTGCGGGTTGGTAAATTTAAGGTATTGCAAGTATAAATTAATACACCCAACAGTCACATACATAATCCTGACCCCACTTAAGATCCGTTACGTCGTGTGACGCAGGTATCAGAAACTAGGAGAAAAAAAATGTGAACGGCACAAGTATATTTTCAATAATTTTATATGACGTTTAGAAATATTAATGATCAAATCATCACATCATTACATGTTATAAAAAGATGTGAGCATCAAGCACTCTACTGTATATACAGGGTGATATTGACACATGTTTTATAATTTCACGTTTCTAATTGCCCAGGTGCGGGTATAAAAAAATAAAAGACGGATTTATTTATTTTTTGACTAATTTTTTATGTTTTTTAGTTCTCCCGAATTTAGCCCAACTTGTATACAGACGAGTATTTATACCACTTAGCTGACTTCAGTTGGGTTCAGAAACTTACCTGAGCCGTAAAAATATTTGTACCTATATAGGTTAATCAAAAGCTTTGAAAACTATCGCGATTTTGGACAAGACTACAAAAAAAAAAACAGGCAGTAATTTCCTCAAATTTGGTACAATGTTACCTGGGGTATTAAGGGACACGTGGTTTAAATAAAATACCATATGTCAATATCACCCTGTATATGCCACAAGTAATGTATTTTAGACACATTACAACATTTGTACATCATGACATCAGTATGGATAAGTGATTCGGCGACGTTCTGGCAGAGATTGAAGAGCTAACGTCACATTTGGAGCATTGTCGCTTAATGGATGAAATGTAGCCTTATGTATTAAGCACTGTATAATACGTATGTACAATGTATATTATGATGGATTTTCATGACACTGCAGTATAATGAATACTTCTCAATCAAACTATTTTAACATTACTTTTCACCTTCTATCAAACATACAATAGATTATTAGTAAGGGCCTAAAAATGGCAAGAGAAATAAGAGCACAAATAAACGTCTTATTTGATTTTAGTATGTTCCAAAAACATAATAACTCTTAACTCAAACGAATAAGGTTTATTGTTACCTGAAGTTGATTATCACTTAGACTTTTTGCTACATCTCATAGTTTGAAATTCAAATCTATAAGTGTAAGCAACCTCGGCCACTTTTGGCGTATGATTTTGCTCCGGACCCTGTATCTAGTATATATTTGATCGAAGTTTGTCTCATCTAAAGTCTTAAGTATTATACAAACAATGAGAACGTAATTAATCCTATTGAGCTGTAACACTCTCTAAGAATACATTTTCAAACTACGTCGTTAAATATAATTTAAGACTGCCTCGGTGGCGCAATTGCACTACGATTACAGCGCTAAGGTGATGATAATTGCTAAGTGGAGGTCTCGGGTTCGAATCCTGAGTCGAGGAAAGTAGTTTTGGATATTAAAATTTATTCTTGGAGTTAGGTTAACTTATATTTTCACCTATGTACCACAATAAGATATTTTGAATTTGAAAAAAAAAAAAGTTTGTAATTTGTGTCCGATATGGCGATAGGCGTGTGTGGTGGGCGCTCTGCAAACTCTGCTTGGATAGTAATGGTTTTTTTTTAAGTATAATCCAATTTAATCGTACAAGATGAAATAACTTATTACCTACACTTACTTCATAGTATTCCCTATCATATTGTGGGACGGAACACACAGGGCAAAACGTGATTGTCCTGGTACCACCTCTGCCTACTCCTCTACTGGAAAAAGGCGTGAGATATATTAAATAAATAACTACTAATTTAGTGTACCAACTGATTTTACGACACCGATACATGTCTCCAAAATACTCCATAATCACAGATTTCCTTTAATTTTCTCTCTTTTCAAATATAAATATCAAAAGTCTATACACTTGATTTCTTCGAACATGACACGGCGATCCAACTGCCTCAATAGCAAAATAAAACAACATTTCCTAGCACTTTTACCTCCCCTTTCTCCGTCAAGTTAATCCTTGAAAAGTCTCTTTGAAGTCTCGAAGTTAATCTTTGTAGCACAATCCCAGTGAAATGATAGTTTATATTCAAATAATACTGTGGAATTAGTTGCAGCTCTGAGCAAAACTTTTCTTGATCCTCTTAATCACTACATAGCATGAAACAAAGTCGCTTCTCGTCTGTCTGTCTCTATGTATCCTCAGATCTTTGAAACTACGCAACAAATTTTGATGCAGTTTTTGGAATAGATAGAGTGATTTAAGAGGAAAGTTTATATGTCTAATACTTATACAGTTTTCCCAGTTTGTAAGATGTGTAACATGTTGTTCTTCCAAGGCTAAACTTTGAAACTTGAAACAAAACGAAAATATACAAATAATATACAGGAAATATACAGGACACCCACATTTCGCTTTGTATGTTCCATCCCAAGATGTGAAAAGAGGCCTAAAAACTATGTAAACATGTCCACAACGTAAAATGTAATTGTTTCCGTCTATATACAGGGTATATCAAGACTGCTACCGAAAACGAAGCCGGGTGGTAGTTTAAGCGACTTCAGACACAATGCAACAGAAAAAGTTGCAAAAAAAAGCGACAATTTTTTTTTTGTAATTTTTTTCCTATTGCCATATTTTGGTGGTAAATACATTTTTTCCTAAAATAATAGTGTATACCCTTTAATTTATAAATACTCTAAGATATAAGAGAGTTCAAATTATTATTTTAGCAAAAACTATGGATTTACCACCCAAAAATGACGATATTTAAAAAATCATAAAAAATAATTGTCGCGTTTCTATGCGAAAATTTTAATTGCATTGTGTTTGTAGCCACTAAAACTACCACCCGGCTTCGTTTTCGGTAGCAGTCTTGAGATACCCGGTATATAGCTTGCATTAGACTTTCAATAAATAAATAAATATTATTTTATTCCTATTCACACTACAAAAAGCTGTCGAAATCGTGACCACCACCAGTATATTATATAAAATTAGATTAATATTAGTAATTTAAAATCTTAGCACTTCAAACGTTTAAAAAAAACGAAGAGTGTTCCACTTTCGAAGCGAAAAGCAAAGAATATCACCCATTTTGTAAAAAGACTACGCGAAATTGTTCAATTGGTTACATCGTCCTCTCGCACTACTATGAATATTAATAAGGACTCCACTCACCTTTCTTCCTTTTACTTGGTTTGTAATATACTTTTATTGGTAATTTGTATTGTAATAAAACTGCTATTTACGGATTTTATCTTAAATAATAGTTTTATATCAATTTCGGGCGGACCGCCCCGTGACCATTTGAACTGTAGAGTAATCGAAACTTCGAGAATTAAAAATGAGTAAAAATTATATCCGTGATGAATCCGTAATAATAGTATTATTTCAAAACGTGTATTGTATCATGTATACGTGGCTTAATGTGAACGCCCTCTAAAGATGCAACGACAGCTGTTTTTGGGCCAGTGTTTGAGCATCATTGTAGCGGGCTCTTAACATACTTGGCCCGCTTCAAGCCACTAACCTGGCTGTCATTATTTTTTAATGGTTGCCTGCTTAACACTGTTAATGGCTACTCAAATATTACATAATATTATATCTGTCTTCTGTATCAGCCCATAGACGTCCCACTGCAGGGCACGGGCCTACACATTATATAACTATAGCATATTCGAGATACGATAAGGAGAATGCCTATTTTACCATGTAACTTAGTATGAAACCTATTTTTTGTGTAGGAAAAAATATACTTTCAATAAATATAAACACAATTGCGATCCAGGACCGGGGTCCTTGGAGAAATGAACTTGAAGTCCAATATTATTTTTTTTCTTCTACTCTGTAAACAAATTGTATAATGTTATGATAATTACTTTATTTTATAAAAATCGCCCGGGATAAAATAGGAATAATATTACATTTTCTAATGCTGTATCAGCCCATATACGTCCCACTGCAGGGCACGAGCCTACTCTACAATCGAGAATACGATTGAGAGTGGTTAGGTCATATAGTCCACCACGCTGGCCTAGTGCGGGTTGGCGGACTTACATACCATAGAAATTTTTATAAATCGCTATGGTATGCAGGTTTCCTCAGTATGTTTTCCTTCACCGTTTTAGTGCGTGCTGATTGATTACCAATACACACATGACTCCGAAAAGTCAGAGGTGTGCCCTGGGATTCGAACCCGCGACCACCGTGAAGGCAGTCGCGTCTAAGTGCGTGGTGGCCTGTTTGTTATTTTCTAATATCGTATATAAATTAAATTTTAAAAAAATACATATTAAAAGCTGATCTTAAAATTAACACAAATATGTGAAATTCAGTAAGCAGTCATCAATAATAAAAAATACCTACACACTATGCATAACTAAATCGAAAGCGTCCGCAACATTCCACAAAATCCTATACATCGATTCGTATCCTAATGGCGGGCCATATTGTCCCATATCCGGATACATTTAGCTGACACAGCTATGATCAGGGTTAATGGCGCAGAACGGGTTTGGGATCACACCGACCTAAGTACGGCGAAATTCACAAAGACCCTTTGCGATTTGCACTATTTCTATTATAAAATGTGACGAAATTTTGAATTTGGAAGAGAATTCCGCATTCTTTATTTGAACACTTGTTCAAAAAATAATATTTTTTTATAGTATTCTAGTGCGATCGATCGAGCGATTTTGATCTTTATCTAAAGGTCGAAGAAACCAATCAATACAATTTAAATCTAAGTGTATCAAACAATTTTGAACCGTATGGTCGATTTACGGTATCGGTCCTTATACAGATAACCAACAATTCATTACAGACTTCAGTTGCTAATCAACAAACAAATTGACGGAAAAATCACATGTATTGTATATTTCCTCATGTTATCGCAGTTTTTATTTTATAAAATTCTAATATACATATTCTATGATTTGATTAAATTACTCGGTATCAAAAAAATGCTTCATCGGCCCAAACCTAACACTATTTCAAAATAATATCTTGTATAGTTCTCAATTTACTTCGAGAGCGTTCAGGCGAATATTCCCTTGATTCGACAAAACTTGCCCAAACAAAAGGACAGCAAAGTTTTCGTATTGACACCAAACTTGGAGATATCTACAGTTAGATAGTCAAACTCGCCACCAAGTATTATGAGAATAATATTCGGAAAACAGGAAGAATCATTTCTTTTGTTACTTATTCTTTCCAAATCGCAGTATTTAGGATAGTTAATAAACAATAAATACACCCAACATTCACATACAGGGTCCTGACCCTACAGTAAGATCGAGTGAGAGATAAATATTGTACAACATTTATCGTAACAGTAATAATATATATACCAAATATTTATGAGCTAAAACTATCCGAATGGAGAAAACACGTGTAATAAAGTTATGGCTTGGGCCGCAATTTTTTATGATTTTCCTTAAATAAAGTCGGGCTGGTTCGGCTTAATGGGAATGAATACAAACGAGCGCCCTTTAATGTTCCCGCGTAAGATAATATTGAATAAGTCTGACGTATAAATTCAATTTTTCATAATAAATTATGAATAAACTTATTTTTCTGATTTTATGAAGGAATATATTTTTATCATCAATGTATATTATGAAAGATGGAATTTCTTTGGGTTTATTAGATATTACATTTATATATCTCATACAAGACCAAAAGTGTAAGTATGTCGTGGTTGTTTAGGCAAAATTTCTTATGACGAGGATATAAAAAACAAAATTGAAAAACTATTATTAAAAAATCGATGAAAATTAGTTAATTGGAATCAAATTATTATATTTCTTAAGAGATTATCAATTATCTTACTGATAAGGTTGCATTCATTTTATTTTGTCCTCTGTTTATTTTTGCACTTTAGTTTAGATTTAGCTTAAGTGACATTTATGTAGTGTGCAAATTATTGCGCTGTTTTTTTTTTCACTTTTATAGTGCAGAAACGTCGCCATATGACCCGGATATTTGTCTCCATATTTTTAAAGATAAATAATGAAACAAAAGTATTTTAGAATTTAGAACTAGATTCCAAACAATGAATTCTATATTTAAATTTTCATCCAAATCATTTAATTCAGTACAAACTATTCCATCCAATTACTTACAAGCCCTAAGGGTGAGGCTATAAACTACGTTATTACTTATCCGTGTCCTTGCTCAATGTCCATATGTCTTGCACTTGGAGTAATGCCTAGGATCTAGACTAAACTGGGAACCTATTTAGGTTGTGACGTTGTGGGAATGTCACCTCTTATATTTGCGATCTTTGGTTCAATAGCCGGCATAAATCCTATTGTCTATGCCAATCAACGCCTCCGTTGCGCTGATTGGTTGATTCATTTCTAACATCTGTCAAATTTGACGTACGAACTGTCATCGGTGCTCGCTTAAATACGCGTGTAACGTCGCTCGCGTCCTCCTTTCATAACCTAAAAGCCGCGTGCTACCACGCGTCTTTCTGAACCCGCTGTTCTTCTTCTTCTTCTTCTTCTTCTTCTTCTTCTTCTTCTTCTTCTTCGTTCTTCTTCGTTCTTCTTCTTCTTCTTGGCGTCCCTTTCGCCTACTACGCTGCCCGCCTCTGCTCCGCACCGCTTCCTGCCCGTGCTGTGGCCGAGCCTGCGCCGCGCCGCTGACCTGCGCACCGTGTCCGGCCACGTGGCTGCTAACTTCGCCGGCGAGCTGTCGCCGGGTTCCGCCACGTGCCCAAGACCCGGATCAGTGTCCAGTGAAGGCCAGTGACTCCTGTTGCATACCACCAGCAACAGTGCCGGGTGTAATTAGTGATGCGAATATATTAAAGCCCGAACCACGTAATTACCCTGAGTTCTCATTTAACTACCTACCCCTACCTGCGGGCGGCCTAACCCGCCGCAAGGTTTAGTACAGTCATTACTTGATGAATCATATTTACACTTGGTTGCGTCTTGTATTGTTTGACATATATTATCGAAGAAATTAAGTTGTATCGACTTACAACCAGCCTTTATAATCAATCTATCTTTAATAAAAGATTAAATAAATATTTCAATGCATTTTATGTTTTATTAAACAAAGAAAAGAGAGATGTAGATGTAGAGAATTATGTAATAGTTATAGATAAGGCTTGGTAAGATATATATACAGGGTATATCAAGACTGCTACCGAAAACGAAGCCGGGTGGTAGTTTAAGCGACTTCAGACACAATGCAACAGAAAAAGTGGCAATAAAAAGCGACATTTTTTTTTTTTGTTATTTTTTTTCTATGGCCATATTTGGGTGGTAAATACGTTTTTTTCCTAAAATAATAGTGTATACCCTTTTATTTATAAATACTCTAAGGTATAAAACAGTTTAAATTATTATTTTAGCAAAAACTAAGGATTTACCACCCAAAAATGACGATATTTAAAAAATCATAAAAAATAATTGTCGCGTTTCTATGCGAAATTTTTAATTGCATTGTGTTTGTAGTCACTAAAACTACCACCCGGCTTCGTTTTCGGTAGCAGTCTTGAGATACCCAGTATATCACTTACCATCAGATGACGTGTTTGCTAGTTTTTTTTTTATATCATTGAATGGCGAGACTAGCATGCCGTTCGCCTGATGGTAAGCGATACGACCGCTCATGAACAGGAGCAAAACCAAACAACACCTTGAATTACAAAGCAATGCTTGGCATTCCACTGCGCTCGCCATCCTGAGACAAAAGATGTTAAGTCTCAATATGTCCAGTAGTTACTCTAGCTACAATGTCCTTCAATCCGAAACACAACAGTGCATTTAAACTGCTGTTTGACGGGAGAAATAGACATTGCGGTGGTACCAACCCAGGCAGCTTCTCACATATGAGAGACCTACCACCAGTGAAACCACCAGTAAACCGTTTGCCGGATAAATGCAATAAAAAAGCTATGAACACTGCACGTATTTATACTAAAGGGTAGGCAGGGGCAGTCACCCATGCCATGTGTGTTCCGTCCCATGATATGATACGGGGCGAGTATTTCGACTAATTGGGTACAAATTCGTGACTCCAGGTGGTAATTAATATAAAAATAGAATTTCACTGTGCTCGACCCGGGATTCGAACCCGAGACCCGATCGACTGTTATACAACTGCGCCAACGAGACATTTACACTACTGATTAAGGATTTAAAAGAAACGTCTCTTACCATTGAATGAAACAATATCTATCTTTGTTCTTATTAATTTACTTAAAACAATCAATTTGCCTCAAATAACCGTATTGTTCTTGGACAAAGATTTATCAAATCCGGTTCAATTTGGGTGAGCAAACAGCAATTCCAAGGGCCGCTAGTCTTTTAATCCACCAGATTATTGGATCAAGATGTTCAGCTGAATCTGAATGTTGGAATAGAATTATAGACGTTGTAAGTAAAATTGTCTTTAAGGTATTTTGTAAATTTTCCAGGTATTATTGTTTAGGCATAGATTTGAGTGAATATTGTAGTTGCAGATTTTATGGTTTATCATAAAATTGCTTTTGCTTAAGGCTTCCTCCCTTTAATATACATGTTGTCATTCATTTCAGAGTATTGGTTGATACATTGCATTCATATTCTATTATTTTCTTATAAATGAAAACCACCCGAAGTCCATTTTGAATCGTTAATAAAGACTTAACTAACAATGAGACTCAACTACACCGAAATTTCATGTTGTTAATACACAAAGTTAGTGTTAACTAACTTTGTGTATTAACTTTGTGTGTGTAAAAATTGTAACAACAACAACATATTTCACAAAATATACTATCCCGTCTTTTATACAGTCACACGTAATCTGGAATTCAAGATGGCTAAATACCTTTTTTTCTTTTTTTTTTTTTATTGCAAGAAATGGCGAGACGAGCATGCCGTTCGCCTGATGGTAAGCGATACGACCGCTCATAAACAGTAGCAATATTCCACTGCGCTCCCCATCCTGAAACATAAGATGTTAAGTCTCAAATGTCCAGTAGTTACTCTGGCTACAATGTCCTTCAATCCGAAACACAACAGTGCATTTACGCAGTGTTGTTTCACGGGAGAAATAGACATTGCGGTGGTACCTACCCAGATGGCCTCTCACATATGAGAGACCTACCACCAGTGAATACCTTCAATAATGATTAGAATCTGTGACAGCTAATTGCTCTAATTACAACATTGCATATTAAACATCCCAAAATGTCTATACTATCCTATAAACCTGGATCCTTTCGCCGTAGTGTGAAGAAACATTTTAGCAGGCCGGCATGGGCCTGTGGACTGATGTCATTTTAATTGTAAACTGATTTTGAAAAGAGCAACACTAGAGTCTCTTGCCCGTTCTTCTCTAGTGAAAACCGCTTTCCCAACCGGGTGGTAGATAGAAAAATGACTGAATCTAAATTATCTACATCATAATGGATTCAATAAATTATTTTCATTTTCATTTCATTCGATACTCCACTTTGACGGCATTCGCGCTTACTATCAGGTGCAGTGCAGTCATTGTTGTGCTACTATAAAAAAGACTTTCCTGTATTTACCTACAATCTCTCAATCTCTCTAAGCACGACCCTCTGTACTGCCGAAATGCCGATTGGGAAGGCTTAGGCCATATTGAACTATTCTAGCCTAATACGGGTTCGGGGATTTTACATACCTTAGATATTGAAATAAAACTATTATTTACGGATTTTATCGCGGATTTGATTTAATTTTTACATTTTTTGAGTTCCCGACGTTTCGATTACTTAGCGATTACTTAGCATTTTCGATTATTCAGAGCGGACGTCTAATACCTCAGTCCGCCCCGTGACCACGAAAGCTGTAAAGTAATCGAAACGACGAAACGATGTAAAAATTAAATCAAATCCGCGATAAAATCCGTAAATAATAGTTTTATTTCAATGTGTAACATTCGCCTAAATCTAAGAAACCATTATACCTTAGATATTTCACTGGTGGTAGGTCTGTCTTATGTAAGAGGCCGCCTAGGTAAGTACCACCGCAATGTCTATTTCTCCCGTCAAACAGCAGTCAAATCCACTGTTGTCTTTCAGATTGAAGGACATTATATTCAAAGTAACTACTGGACATATTGAGACTTAACTTCTAATTTATGAGGATGGCGACCAATTAATTTTGCTACAATCGGTATCGCTTATCACCAGGCGAACAGCACACCCGTCTCACCACTCACTGCAATAAAAACGATTATGACTTGGGTTGATTATGAGGTTATCCGACAGAGAACCAAGGTGACGGACATAGCCCAGCGGATCAGCAAATTGGCTGGTCACATTTGTCGGAGAACCGACAACCGTTGGGGTAGACGTGTTCTCGAGTGGAGACCGCGCCTCGGCAAGCGTAGTGTAAGACGTCCAACGAGGTGGAGTGATGATATCCGAAATATGACTGGTAGCGGTTGGAGACGTTGGGCTGAAGATCGAGCTCAGTGGCGTGCCGTAGGAGAGGCCTATATCCAGCAGTGGACGCGAATAGGCTGACGATGATGATGATTATTATGACTAGAAAAATCCAATAAATTATATATTTAACTGTAGTAACTGTGCCCGCGACTTCGTCTGCGTGGAATTTAACAAAAAAGTTAATTAGATTATTTAGTTTTTTTTTTTTTTGTTTTTGCATTTTTATTTTAATTATCAACCTTTGTAACGAAACCATACCGCGATCTAATTCTACAGTGACGCCATCTCTTAGCGAGCGGCGGTAAACTCATTGAGTTTGAATTGTTCAGTGTCGATCGCGCTTGATTAATGTGAGCTCCGATAGGAATTAAATCCCTATTGCTATTGTTTTGGATGTACGTAGTAGAGTATACCAATTTATTCTTTTTACAAGAATTTATACAGGGTATAAATTCTATTCTTTCTATTCTTCAGGCTATAGTGTATACCCTTTTATTTATAAAGACTCTAAGAAATAAAAGAGTTTAAATTATTATTTTAGCAAAATCTATGGATTTACCACCTAAGATATTTAAAAAATCATTAAAAAAAATTACTAGCTTGGTACCAGCTTTTACCCATAACTTTGTCCGCGTCATTAACTTTACGATATGTTTTACAAACATACATAATCGTCAAACCTGTATCCCATACGGGAAAATAGGAACTATAGACCGCCACCTTGCTCGATCCTAACATATTACTTTCGCTTCATCCACTTTCATCAACCTCTTCATGCATTCTAGTCGGTTCAGGTTTCTTTTGACCTGACCCTTGTTGAGGATATCACCGATATAAATGATGTATATGTTATGGGCCAATTGATTAATCGAGCATTATTCATAATGCCCGGGCAATATGAATAATGCCCAATAAGAGCGGGCAATGTGATTATAACCAATCAATTTATCACATTGCCCGGGCATTATGAATAATGCCAAGTGCCTATTGGGCAGAGTGATGTAAAGCAAATCAAAATGAGCCGAAGTGGTAGAATTTAGAATAGGGCAGCACGAGGGGGTGGGTTGGGAGTAGTTGAGGGAGAGGGGGAGTGTCGCACCTCCCCTGGTACCATTCCCATGAAAAGGTAACGCACTATTCCTGAGAAATATC
This sequence comes from Hyles vespertilio, assembly GCA_009982885.2. NCBI lineage: Eukaryota > Metazoa > Arthropoda > Insecta > Lepidoptera > Sphingidae > Hyles > Hyles vespertilio. The sequence continues at coordinate 5,978,733 of CM042817.1, read as the reverse complement.
TATTATAGCAACCTAACCCTTAAAACACTTGTTGTCAATACAAATTAGCTTCTGCATCGTCTCCGGCGCTACGGGAAGTTCAGCCCCTTCGCCCTTGCGTAACAGAAGATAGGCAACCATGCTCACATCCGCAGCTTCGGCTTGCTGGTCGCCTCCGGCGACCAACCTCAGCCTACGGCTACGGCTACGGCTCGCACGGCTGCCTATCCTTCGTTACAGCGGGCGGGGGCTGCTCTCCCTCCGCGCCTCCGGCTTTTTATATACACTTTAGGGTCGGTAGCCAAACGTCACGTCTTTTTGTAGAGTCCTACTTTTTTCCTTTTCGGTACTATTTATTTCTAGAATTAATATAACGATTTTTCTTAAAGCCTCTTATGGTTTTTTTCTCATTTTTGTAGGTATCAATTTATCACAAATATAGCGGATTTCATTATTAGTGTTCTTTCTTTCATGGTAATTGATATTTTCGAGCTATTTAGTCTATTTATTTGCAAGTTTTTCTTCGTCATGTTTTTCTAGAGGTATGTTGTACAGTTTCATGGGCTGAATACACCCTTTCCCTTTCTATACCCCCCTCCTGTTATGCTTCATATATGTATGTATAGATACCTATCTCAAACTATTATTCCATTATATACGGGTACAACGAATCATTAACTGCAAATGTAACTTTGTTATCCTATACATTTATATGGGACTAGCTTTTGCCCGCGACTTCGTCTGCGTGTTTATGTTATCATAACGGACGTAAAAGCAATACATTATATGAAAATGTCATCCCTTCACCCCCTTAGTGCTATTTTTCTAATAGAGTTCACGCCATTATTTTTCGTTTTAAATAAGTCGTGAAATACGAATTTTGATATCAATAACTTCAGTGTTTCGATTTTGCATACAACACTTCAACCCCTATTTTAACTCATTTAGGGTTAATTATAGGAAAAAAATATGCCGTTTCTCTTGTTCCTAGATGAGTAACCTAAGTGTCAAGTTTAATATTTGCAGTTTCAACGATTACAATTTTCCATACAACAGTTTTCAACCCTTTTCACTCCCTTAGGGGTTGAATTTCCAAAAATATCTTTCTTAGTGCTACTCTACATAATAATAAGAACACTTGTGCAAAATTTCATCTTTTTAACTCCAGTAGTTCCGGCTGTGCGTTGATCCGATAGTTCGGTTCTACAAAAATTCAACCCTTATTTATACCCATTTAGGGTTAATTTTAGAAAAATTAAGTACGCAGTTATATTTGTTTTTGATTGACTAACTAAATTGCAAAGTTTGAGAATTGTAGCTTTAACGGTTTCGATTTTCCATACAACTGTTTTTTACCCTTTTCACCCCTCAGGGTTTGAATATCCAAAAATCCTTCCTTAGTGCTACCCTACGTCATAATAGAAACTCCTGTGTAAAATTTCACATTTGTAGCTCCAGTAGTTTCGGCTGTGCGCTGATTAGATAGTCATAAAATCACCCTACTCTCGCAACACTTCAACCCTTATTTTAACCCCTTTAGGGTTAATTTTAGAAAAACTAAGTATGCAGTTATATTTGTCTTTGATTGGCTAACGAAACTGCAAAATTTGACAATTGTAACTCTAACGGTTTCGATTTTCCATACAACAGTTTTTAACCCTTTTCACCCCCTTAGGGGTTGAATTTCCAAAAATCCCTTCTTAGTGCTACCCTACGTCATAATAGGAACCTCTGTGCAAAATTTCACGTTCCTAGCTCCAGTAGTTTCGGCTGTGCGTTGATACGTCAGTCAGTCAATCAGTCAGTCAGTCAGTCAGTCAGGTTCCTCTTTTATATATACAGATTACAAAGTTATTCACGCAGTTGGTGTATCTAGAAAACTAGACAGAAATTATGAAATGTTTAAATTTTCCGTTACTTTAGACACTAAACACTAATTATATTCTAAATTTGAAGGTTCTATGTCTACTAGAAGTGCCTTAGACTAGTGATGATCGGTCAGTCAGTCAGTGAGTGACAAAATTGCGAAAGTTTGACAAGTTATAATTCTCAAACTATTGGTTCAAATTGAATGAAATTTTAAATATACCGTGTTTACACAATGCCTATTTAGTAACTTAAAATTCAGGCTTCTTGCTTTAACCACAACAAAGTTATGGGGGGTTGAAAATGGTCTGAAAGTACGACTGTGCCGCTTTTTAGCTCGACTTAGAGGGGGCACTGCCGTGCCCCCATATAGACTGATATAGATATGGTGCATATGTTTATAGATAGGTGGGTAAAAGAAATGTATATGTCTATCTTTGTTTATTGAAGTGTAGCATTGTACCTACATAGTAATGGTATCTATTTTAACCTTTTGTTAAAGATAGATAGGATACACATAACGGCCGTTAATTGCCTACATGATCAATAAACCAAATTTATTCCATTTCATTGCAGGGTGGGACGTATACCGGAAAATTATTTTGAAAGCGGTCAATACGACGTTTTCACCTCACAGGTAAAAGTTGGGAGTCTGTGCATATTTATATCAGAATTTGGAATTTAAAAACATAATGTTCTCTGCTTATCTCTCTCGTCTCATCTTTTCTTCAACGATTTCTACATAAATAATTACCAGGATAGCCTCAATACTCAAACAACAACAAAGTAAAAACAACTATGACTCACGTCTCCGTGCATCATTTACTAGTTTGTTTGCCAGGAACCACATGAAATAGCTTACTGGCCGACGCACGCGACTAGAATTTATGCCCTCAGGCAATGACAGCCGATTTAAGAGAATACGCCATGAGAATATAATAGCGGACGACACCCAAATGGAATAACAGTGTAAGGGAAAGATTGCAATGTTTATTTTTTATGTTTCAGTCAATCAGAAATATCACTATCACTACATAGTATAAAACAAAGTCGCTTTCTCTGTCCCTATGTCCCTATGTCCCTTTGTATGCTTAAATCTTTAAAACTACGCAACGGATTTTGATGCGGCTTTTCTTCTTTTTAATAGATAGAGTGATTCAAGAGGAAGGTTTATGTGTATAATACGTGCATAATATTATAGAGAAATCTATATGCACCCGGGCGAAGCTGAGCCGGGCCGCTAGGAATTTTATATTACGTATTAACTGTTGTCTATTTTTTTAAATTGTAGTAAATAGTGAGACGAGCATGCCGTTTTCCTAAGCTTTGTTTTCGTAAGCGATACGACTGCTTATGAATAGTAGCAAAACCAAACACCTTGAATTACAAAGCAATGCTTGCCAGTCCACTGCGCTCGCCATCCTGAGACATAGGATGTTAAGTCTCAATATTTCCAATAGTTACTCTGGATACAATGTCCTTCAATCCGAAACATAACAATGCATTAACACTACTGAGAGAAATAGAGATTTCAGTGATGCCTGCCTAACCAGGCGCCCTCTCACATATGAGATACCTACCAGCTACCACCAGTAATATCACAAACTGACGTATTATAATAGCCATATCGATCTACAGCACTTGAACAAAGCTCTGACACTCATAAAGTAAATAATAATATCCTCCTACACAACTAAAAATAGCTGCTAACTCCACGTGCATCTAATTGACGTCATATCGTAGATACCTTAGAAATCTGTTAATAAATAAAGTTACACAGAAATCAGCAACTTGCATGAGTAAATCATGTAAATGCCGAAGTAACAGAATTTAATTGGTTGAAATCAAAGTTGAAATATTTCATGAATGCGGTTGTCGCGTCGAAATATAAAGGTATGTTGCAAGAACAACAAACTTAAAACTAAGTTCATGCCATTTATCTTCAGATCACCTTTGTAGAAAATAAGTTAATACTCCCACATAGTTCATAGTTCCAACCCACACTAAAATACAAGTCGTGTGTTGTGGGTGTAAACATCAACTTTTCGCTCTCAAACATTTAAAACAATAGTCTATAACTATCGCATATAGTCATAGGAAAATATACTTTGAAATAAAACTATTATGTACGGACTTCCGCCCCGTGACCACGAAAGCTGTAAGGTTATAATAATAAATACACCCAAAAATCGCATACATAGTCCTGACTTCACACCAAGATTCAACCAACTGCGTCTAACGGCCGATGCCAATAATCAATCGAAAAAATTAGATTGAAGTTAATCTGGATTGTTTTCTACTTTTCGATTTGTCATTTGCCATGTTGCCATAGTTTTTTCACTACTGAAATTGATTATTGGCAATATAGTATCAGAAAAAGATTGAGCTGTCAATCTCAAATGGCAAATTTTGGATTGGGATTGTTTATTGGCAGCGGCTGATAGAGGGTATCAAATCAATAACTCGTTTTAATCCACTTTGTGTAACCATATCAACAAAACTAACAAATCATAATTCATCAAAGCAAATAACTGCATCCAATTTGTGGTGTTCCAAAAATAAATACACTAGCGAATCTAGACCGCCTAAATGAAGCCAATGTATGGAAGTAAATGCCTATTTCAGTGTGATGTTTGACCTTTAGATCGTTTTAATAATCGACATTTCAAATGGCCCGTAGTCACCCTCGATAGCTGAAAGGTTTCATTGTATTTTTAATGTTTCCAAAATGTATAATTAGTACGGAATGAAACTTGACATTTGAAGTGATGTTAAAAAAAATACCTTTTAAAAAGGTAACTCGAACCTAGGATCGATAGTGCCACAGATTAAAAAAGGCACAAAGAATTAAAGACCAGTGGATAGGAATTTCTTACTTGTCTTTAATCCACAATAATTTCAATCAAACGGTAAAATGAATACCAAGAAAGAAAGGAAGAAAGAAAATTTTGTTTATTGACCGTATTACAAAACTATACATACAGCGCAAATACAAAAATGAAAATGATAATCATTAAAAAATCTCAAACAAAAGGAGACATTAACAAAGCTTTTTTTTTAAATTGGCGTATGTAAATAAGAATCCCATCAAAAACATCCTGTAAAAAAATTCCAAGTCTCGCAGCTCAGGTTTTCTACCGCAAAAAGTTGTGAGATGCATGTTATACCAAGTCGATTAATTTATTTAGTCCTTAAGGGACCTTCTATATAAAGTTATTACGTTAGTTATTACCATATCAATATTAAAAATTCTTAACGTTTTAAATAAATGGATCGACTTGGCCATCGCATGAAAACATAATGTATCATACAATTTATACATAATGCTGCTTATACATAATGCTGCTAAATTTAAACATATTTGCTTAATTGTCATTGGAATGACAACAAAGCGCTGATTTTCAGAGACACCTTAATATAAATATATTAGAAACATTATACTTAACAACAAAATGCACGTGTAAAACATTTCATGTAATTAAATCATTCGAAAACATTCGACATTTTTAATCATACCGTAGTACAACTGCCTCAAAATGACAATCATTGTCATATTTCATATATTATAGAAGAAATCTGCTCAATATAAAAAAATAAATATGAAATATGTCATCCTACGAGTAATATTGTACTTGAAGAATAGCAATACGTCATGTAAGATTTCATGCTATGAAGTCATGTCGTCTCGATGTCTATCTTGTTCATTTACTTTGCTGACAAACGAAAATATATTTATTTGGAGTGACAGTTTTGCTAAAATAGCCAATTTTCTGTCTAGGTAATATACGGAAAAAATTGAGAAAATGTAAGATTGAACTAGACTCTGTAAATCTTAGCTAAGGTAAAATAAGAAACGTGGCCCTACAATATGATTCAGGTGAAGTATAAGCTTAGATAGGAGCCGAAGGGTCACTCAATACGCTATCGTGGGTTCAAACCCAAGATACGTCTTCGTCATTTTGTATTTACATGTGTATTTTCAGTTAATTATAGTTCACTTTAACTGTAAAAAATTAACGGGGAGGAAACCAGCATGCTTTGAAGTTTCAAGAATTATAATTTGTGTGATGCCAACTCGCATTACGCGAACTTAGTCAATCGCAGTGGTTTTTGAGCGGTGGTCCACGGATCACTGGTGGTCCCTGAAACTATCCCAAATGGTCCGCAGACCATACTTAATGTAAAAATAAATCGTTGAAATAAAACTATTATTTACGGATTTTATCGCGGATTAGGTTTAATTCTTACATTTTGTAACTTCCCGACGTTTCGATTACTTACAGCTTTCGTGGTCACAGGGCGGTCTGAGATATTAGTCATCCGTTTAGTGACTGTTACAATTTAACTTCCATTAATTTACAATTATTAAATTAAAATATAAATCAATCCAAATCCGTGCTAAAACCTATAAATAAAATTTTTATTTAACAATCACATAAATCCAAGAAAACATAATAATAAATTTTTGTTTAACTTAGCTACACTTTACAGTTTTTAACAAAACTATTATAATCATATTTTATGTTTCGTGGAAATCTGAGCAAAGTGATTGATCAGGTCAACACAATAATACAATGAATAATCCGAAAAAACTGGTTGGGCTAAAATTATGGGCAAAAAAGTCTTAATTAATATAGATGAGTATTTATCATTTAATTTTGTACATGTTTTATTTATGGATAGACAGAAAAACCCTTTATTTATTTATATTTTGGTACTGTTAAGATAAAACCAAACCAGTCAACCAACTGGGTGATCAATGGCTGGACATTTTTTGTGAAATAGTCTCTAACGACTAAAAGGTTAAGAACCATTGAGCTATAGTCTAAATTCTACTGTCAGTTATTATTATTTATTTATTTAATGCTTCATATACATAAACTTGTGGCGGTTGCAATACGCCAACTTAGATTTAGCTTTTAAAGCGGTAGCAATACGCCAACTTTGATTTAGCTTATAAAATAACACGCTTATTATTTGTAATTTGAACATTATTTAAACACGCATTTCATTTTAAGATATGACTGCAGATGTTTAACCATAAAACATCTGCGAGTCGTTTTATTAAAGTAAGAATTTTTGTGTACCGTATTGTGTAATATTAGTTAAAAAGATGCTGTGCTAAATTATTGTTTCCTAATTGTAATGGCCCGTTCATGCCGGGGCAATAAAACTGTATTATTATAGTTAAGTTCTTTAGTGGCGGCAATCCTTTGCAACAAATTTATGTTTTTTAGACAATAGTACACATGTTTGGGTAAACCTTTCGGTTTGGACAATAGCCCAGATGTTTGGGCAGACCTTAATTTTTAGTTGAAAGGATAGACCGGTAATTCTCACAATTTGTGGAAATTGAGCAGATTTTTTGAATCAGGAAAGAATATCATGAAATTGTATTTTTATGCCTGATTCATATAGTATGGATGTATAATAATACAATAATGTGGTTTCTACATACATAACTTCCATAGTTTTTGAGAAAATTAAGTTTGAAAATACTGTTTAAAACGGTAATGAGAATGGCTGTTTACGGTAATGAAAGTATTGATGACGGTACTGAAATAAGCCACCGATTATTTATTAAATTTAATAATTTGCATTTTTAAAACTGAATTAAATAATAATAAAAGACCTTAAGTGACTAGTATTGTGTTTATTAATTGAAAAATAACAAAAAATGTACTCAATACAATAATATGATTGAAGCGACTTCAGACACAAAGCAACAGAAAATATTGGAAAAAAAAGCGACAATATTTTATTTGTATTTTTTTATAAGGTCGTATTTGGGTGGTAAATACATTTTTTCCTAAAATAATAGTGTATACCCTTTTATTTATAAAGACTCTAAGGTATAAAAGTGTTTAAATTATTAATTATTAATCACTTTGTTTTCTTTTTGTTTTTAACTATTATTTATACAGGGTATATCAAGACTGCTACCGAAAACGAAGCCGGGTGGTAGTTTAAGCGACTTCAGACACAATGCAACAGAAAAAATGGCAATAAAAAGCGACAATTTTTTTTTGTTATTTTTTTTCTATTGCCATATTTGGGTGGTAAATACGTTTTTTCCTAAAATAATAGTGTATACCCTTTTATTTATAAATACTCTAAGGTATAAATGAGTTTAAATTATTATTTTAGCAAAAACTAAGGATTTACCACCCAAAAATGACGATATTTAAAAAATCATAAAAAATAATTGTCGCGTTTCTATGCGAAATTTTTAATTGCATTGTGTTTGTAGCCACTAAAACTACCACCCGGCTTCGTTTTCGGTAGCAGTCTTGAGATACCCGGTATTATTTCATTCAGACTGTTCATTTGTAGGGTGTATGTGGGCTGGTGGGTGGTGCAGAGTTCATATTACGTACCAACCTCGTTCGATTTTTGTTAGTTATTTTATTATTTAGTTTTTGTTTCGTACACGTAAATTTTGTATTTTATATTTTTTTTTATTGCTGTGAATGGCGAGACGAGCATGCCGTTCGCCTGATGGTAAGCGATGCGACCGCTCATGAACAGTAACAACATTCCACTGCGCTCGCCATCCTGAGACATAAGATGTTAAGTCTCAATATGTCCAGTAGTTACTCTGGCTACAATGTCCTTCAATCCGAAACACAACAGTGCATTTAAACTGCTGTTTGACGGGAGAAATAGACATTGCGGTGGTACCCACCCAGGCAGCCTCTCACATATGAGAGACCTACCACCAGTAAAATTATATATTTATTACTTATTGTATATATTTTGTAATGGTAAATTCGGATAGTGATTCTTTTCATTCTGCCATAGATACTTCTTCTCTGTCAAGTGACGACAGTTTTAATTCCTTACACGATGGACTGTGTGACTTGGTGAGACAAAATTTTGATTGTCAAACTGACACATTTAACGTGTGTCATATCAACGCACAAAGTGTACCGAGTCATTATAGTGACCTGTTGGCGACCTTCGCTAATGCTAACGTTCACGGCGTCCTGGTATCTGAGAGTTGGCTCAAACCTCATTTACTTTCTGTGTCTTACCCTCTTCCTGGCTTTATACTTATAAGGAATGATCGAGTCAATGTGAGGGGTGGAGGTGCTGCAATTTACTTACGTAGCAACTTTCGTTATAAAATTGTAGCGACCTCACCCTCTCACAACTCAGGTTCAGCCGAGTTTCTCTTTCTTGAGGTTTGGGTCAGGGGAGTGAAAACCTTACTTGGTGTTGTTTATTGTCCTCCTTCTACAGACTACTTCTCCAGCTTCGAATCGATCCTGGAATCTTTAGGGTCGGAATATGCTCATCAAATCATCATGGGAGATTTTAACACCGACCTCCTTGCCCAACGGTCCTCTCGTTCCCGTAAACTCCTTGACATCCTTCAGTCCGTCAACCTGGTTGTCCTTCCTCTACAAGCCACTCACCACAACACCGAGGGGTGTGACACCTGGCTTGACCTTATCCTCACCTCTTCTCCTTCCCTTGTCTCCGGTCATGGCCAGTTTCCGGCCCCCGGGTTTTCTCGCCATGACCTCCTCTTCCTGTCTTACGCCTTAAAACCTAGCCGATCTCCTACCAAGGTTTTGCGCAAGCGTTGTTTCGCGCGGATGAATTTGGACAGGTTACGCAGGGATGCTGGGAGTTTGGGTTGGGATGATCTCACGTCAGCGTCTACAGTGGACGAAAAAGTCCGCATTTTTACCACCGCTGTGCTTTCTCTCTACGAGACTCATGCACCCCTCAGGCTGATTAAGGTCAAACGTCCCCCAGCTCCTTGGATGTCTGATGGTGTTCGGATGGCGATGAGGCGTAGGGACCGAGCCTTTCGGAAGTTTAAGAAGAATCGTACGGAAGATAATTGGTGTTTATTTAAGTCTGCAAGAAATCGGTGTAACCAGATGATACGTAATGCTAAACGCCGACATATCCTGGATAACATTTCCTCATCTACCCCTGCCAATATTTGGAAGTTTCTAGGAACCTTAGGTATTGGCAAGGGGAAAGATTTTGAGTTTCCTGGTACGATTGGTTTGGATGACATTAATCTCCACTTCAGTAATGTTACATCCCTTGACCATCAAACCAAAAGTCGTACCCTGCATTTCCTCAACAGCCTTCCCCGTCATAATATAGACCCTTTTTACTTTTCTCCAGTAACGTCGGACGAGGTCAAAAAGATTATCCTTTCCATTAAATCCAATGCCATTGGCTGCGATGGGGTTAGCCGTCGCATGATTATCCCTATTCTTGGCATGCTTCTCCCACTCATTACGCGTATTATCAATGCTTCCCTTGATACTGGCATATTTCCGTCTTCATGGCGGAAAGCTTATGTTTTACCCCTTCCCAAAATCCCTAATCCAACTCTAGTGAACCATTTCCGTCCTATATCTATCCTACCCTTCGTATCCAAGGTGCTTGAAGCTTGTGCGCTCAAGCAACTATCCAGGTTTGTATATAGTAACAAACTGTTAGATCCCTTACAGTCTGGATTCAGACCTGGACACAGCACTATATCCACGCTCCTCAAAGTGACTGGCGATATTAGGCAGGGCATGGAGAACTGCGAGGTCACCGTGTTGGCTTTGGTGGACTTCTCTAATGCCTTCAATACCGTCAGTCACGAAATCCTTCTGTCCATCCTTTCCCACTTTATGATCTCGTCTGAGGCTCTGGAATGGTTCTCTTCCTATCTTCAGGGGCGTCAGCAGTCAGTCCGCCTTGATGACTCATCATCTAATTGGCGTGACCTTATTTCTGGCGTTCCTCAAGGCGGTATACTTTCTCCATTGTTATTCTCTATCTTTATTAACCTAATTACCCAAGATCTTCAATGTACGTATCATCTGTATGCCGATGACTTGCAGATTTACTCCCAAGCGAGAATAGATTGCGTGGCTACAGCGATTGACAAAGTTAACAGGGATTTGGCTCATATTAAAAACTGGTCAGATCGTTTTGGTCTGACTGTCAACCCCACTAAATGTCAGGCCATTATTATCGGCAGCCCAAGAATGATCTGTAGATTAGATACTGCACATATACCGCATGTTACTTATAACGGGACTGTCATCGCTTGGAGCCCGGTGGTCAAAGATCTTGGCATTTATATTGATTCCTCCTTGAACTGGCGTACTCAGGTTGCCTCAGTTTGTCAAAAGGTGACAGGTATACTTCGAACCCTCTATCGCCTGAAGAATTTCCTCCCCATTAAGACTAAAACAATGCTTGTTCAGACCTTAATACTTCCTATAATTGACTATGGTGACGTGTGCTATTTTGACCTGGATGCAGAACACCTCAACAAACTCGACCGACTTCTCAATAACTGCATTCGATTCATTTTCAATCTTCGTAAATATGACCACGTTTCTTCTTTCCGTTCCCAACTAAAATGGTTACCAATTCGCCAGCGTCGTTCTATGCATGTACTCACAAAACTTTTTTCTATTCTTACATCCCCTACTTCTCCCTCTTATTTAACGTCTCAATTTCAATACTTAGGCAGTAACCATAATAAGAATCTTCGTTCAAACAACAATCTCCTACTCCATTGTCCTATTCATAGCACAGACTTTATCCACTCTTCCTTCTCTATACAATCTATTCTTCTTTGGAACGCACTCCCCCTCGATATTAGGGCGTCCGGTACCCGTTTGGCATTCAAGATGAAGGTTCGCCAACACTTACTCAATAAATTGGCAGAGTCACTTTAAACATACTTTTCCTGTTTAGACTTTATATATGTATATACGTATTTGTATATCTATGTATTTTGCATGTATATTTATATCTATATATTTATTTATTATATATATATTATTCTATCGTTCATTTTCATAATGCTAAATACTTGAATTTATGCGCCTACTATTTCACTCTCTGCACCATCCAAAGGTCGACTGGTAGAGAATGCCTCGGGCATTAAGTCCGCCTGTATACAACTATGTATATAAAGCATAAATAAATAAAAAATAAAAAAAAATATTATTTTAGCAAAAATGATGGATTTCCCATGGAAAATTATAAAAAAAAATTGTCGCGTTTATTTACAACATTTTTAGTTGCATTGTGTTTCTAGTCACTAAAACTACCACCCGGTTTCGTTTTCGGTAGCAGTCTTGAGATACCCGGTATGTATAATACGTATATATTATTGAACAGAAATCTATTTGTACCCGGCGAAGCTGAGCCAGGCCGCTAGTACTATAATACAGGGTATATCAAGACTGCTACCGAAAACGAAGCCGGGTGGTAGTTTTAGTGGCTACAAACACAATGCAATTAAAAATTTAATTAGAATGAGATATTTTTTTTGGTAAAAGTTTAAAAATCGGTGAAACTTCTAATAAACGACTATTGTAAATGATTTATACTTAAATACTTCAAATATTATCTTCTCAGTTAAATATATTTTTTTCATAATTTATGAATACTGTTATAGAAGTTATTTAAAAATTATTAGGTCAACCCAAGGTTTGGACCGCTGAGAGTAGTGAGAATACGGGTATATTTTTATTTTTTCATCAGTAATTACGTATTTTACTCTTAAAAAAATATAAGAGTAATAAATTAAGAGACCCAAAGAATAACATAAAAAATAATTGTTCGAATATTCACAAGGAAAGTATTTTTAAATCGTTCGGATTCACGATTTCCAAGAATGAAGAGAATTACCGAGACCCTATTTTATGGCTTAAATATATTTTCTGTAAGATTTATCCCCACCGATCCTCATTCGGGTAGTCCTATAAAAGGGTCGGTTTATTTGGATGAAAGGACAGTCTGCCATCTCTCGTCACAAGCACATCTCGCTCCGAATCGCATAGCTATAATCTTACTCTGTGTGAGAATGTATTAAGTGTTAAATTATAAAATATACTATTGTTAGTTCCTGGAAGTGAGTGCTTATTCTAATACCTACACTTATAACCACCAAAAACTGTATAAAGGCGGACTTAATGCTGAGGCATTCTCTGCCAGTCAACCTTTAGGTGGTGCAGAGAGAGAGAGCACGGTAGGCGCATAAAACATGTAATATATAAATATATTTAATCAATTAATAAATATAACCGTATACATTCACACACACATTTAAATACATACACATGCATATACACATATAAATTTAATATAAATTTATTATTATGCACTGATCGAAAGCATTTCGACTAACTTACCTCGCCTGTTCGTGCTCTAGTCGAAAATTGGCATAATTTTCAACCATTAAATTTATCATCATCATCATATCAGCCACAGGAAGTCCACTGCTGAACATAGGCCTCCCCCAAGAATCTCCACAATGACCTGTTGGAAGCGGCCTGCATCCAGCGACTTCCTGCAACCTTAGTCAGATCGTCCGTCCACCTTGTAGGCGGGCGTCCGACATTTCGACATTAAATTTATAATGCATGAGAATCCTGTGAAAATGGTAAAAAATAATAAAAAATGAATTATTATGGAATTCTTCAGCATTACCATGCATTACTTATTCTCGACACAACCTTTTCCGCGAAAACCTCGTTTACAAAATTAGGATAAAATCGAAAATTCGACAGCTGACGTGAAGGAAATCCGGTGGAAATTAGATTACATAAATGGAAATAAATGATTAATGGACGCCCGGTGTTTTGAAATAAACAAGAATATTTTGCTTTAGTGAATTACGTAGGGTGTAGATGGGATATGAGATATCAGATTAATTCGTAAGGAGAGTGATGAAAAATATAAGATTATTTGTTTGATTAATTTTGTAAACTAATTTTATTTTATTTTCTATCATTAATTATCGTATGCCAATGTGGCGGGTAACAGCTGTGCGAAGCAGGTACCAATGTAGCACATAATATGTAATACATATCTGTGACAATACAATATTTTAAGTTTTAAATATTGAAATAGAATTTGATTTTCAAAGATTTTTGTAAGACATGTTGATGACATGATGACATGAAGATTTTTCTTAGTTTGCATGGTAGAAAATAAATACTATATATCTACCTAATTCTTGACCTAAATAATTTTGTAATTTTTAACATCGATTTCTTAAGAAAATTATCACAAGTAAATGAATTCGTAAATATATAAGAGAAAACAAAATATTACAAAAAAAATATTTCCAGAGAATCGAACCACTACTCCCACACTCTCATACATTGCAACTGCTAACTGCGTTATAATTAGCGGTTAATAATACGTCACGTCCACACAGGAATTCAATTATTATGCAAATGAATACAATAGCAATGTAACACATATACTAATTGTCTGCTCCGGACACAATGTCAATGGGATGCATGGACATTGATGCGACGTATTAGCCTGTGTTCTGTTGGAGTTAATTATCGACGGATTATTAAATAAACCCAACAGTCACATAGTTCTAACCCCACACTAAGATAAATTAAGCCTTGTGTCGTGGGTATTAAGATTTGTTTTATTTCAATAACTGGCGAGAAGAATGAAAGTAAGGAAAAGAGAAAGGGATAAATTATATTTTTACCGATCCTATGAATGAGCATTCTTCTTTAAATAATATCAATTTAACGCATTTTTTGAGATGTGTTTAATAACATTATCAACAAAAAGCATTTATACTTGTAATATAGTATTAACATGTCAAATTTTATACATACATAAAATAAGAAAAGAGAAAAACTGTTTCTAATATTTTGACAACAGCATGAGAGCCACGTATTGCGACGCCAAAAGACCGCAAACATAGACTCTTAATTTACCTTATACAAGTTATACGTGTACGTGGTACAAAACCGTGAGCAGTGAGGTATTGAAAAGATTCCACGTTCCCGCGGTTACCTCATCATTTTAAACCACGTGTAAACCTGCGTAGGGGAACTTTATTAAGCCATTTTATGTTTTTTTTTTATTTTTTATTGCAGTGTATGGCGAGACGAGCAAGCCGTTCGCTTGATGGTAAGCGATACGACCGCTCATAAACAGTAGCAACATTCCACTGCGCTCGCCATCCTGAGACATAAGATGTTAAGTCTCAATATGTCCAGTAGTTATCAGGCTACAATGTCCTTCAATCCGAAACACAACAGTACATTTAAGCAGTGTTCTTTTACGGGAGAAATAGACATTGCGGTGGTACCTACCCAGATGGCCTCTCACATATGAGAGACCTACCACCAGTGAATATTCTACATACATAAACTCTCGCCTTTCCCAGAAGAGGTAGGCAGTGGTGCCAGGTTACCCACATTTTGCCTCGTTAGCTCCGTCTCACGATGTGATAGGTGGCGTGGCTATCGTCATATTGGGCACAAATTCCTGACTCCGAGCTGATAATGAATCTGTACTTGTCTCTGTATCAGCCCATACACGTCCCACTGCAGGGCACGGGCCTCCTCTGCAATCGAGAGTACGATTGAGAGTGGTTGGGCCATATAGTCCACCACGCTTACCTAGTGCGAGTTGGCGGACTTACATTGAATCGAAATTCTTATAAATCGCTATGGTATGCAGGTTTCCTTAGGATGTTTTCCTTCAGCGTTTTCGTGCGTGGTGATTGACAACAGCAGCGTAGGACATCCACCCACAAGGTGATCAGACGAACTGGTAAAGGTTGCGGATGTGATATATGTACATCCATAAGAAATACAAAGCCACACGCAATCTAAGGTGTCCACTTTAGATGCAAATCCATGGTCACTGCGTATAAATCTTAAATGAAAACCTTTTACCTATAATTATAAGAAATAAAAATCTAAACACAAAATGAAACCTCATTTCCGCAGTTTTTTCTACTACCAGACGTGTTCACAACAAACTCAGTTTATTCAAACAATGCTCAATTAAAATATTTTCGCCAAGAAGTGTTCAGCTCGGAAATTGAATTATTTTCAGAGCAGAAATTGAAATTATATGCGACGTACAATTTTAATTGCGAGCTTTTCAGTGGTGTGAATTAAATCTTGATTTGGACCGCTTTGTTTACAATTTTTTACGTGATTTATATCGCCTTCATGTTCTTTAATTTTATCGATTTTGGTGCTCCTTATGGTACAGCTTACCTTAAACCTAAAGCTTAAGCTTACCTTAAGCTTAAGTATTTTTTTTCCATCCTCGAATACATAAATTGGATTTTAAGGATTTTGTCAACCTTGCAAAACTGAAAAGTAATAGTATTAGACCTCCACCAACCACACAAAGCGATAACTCACATCCCGATCGAATCTATTTTGATTGTAGCCCAAATGTGCATATTTGCATGAATGAAACTTCAAAAAGTTTCTAGTTTAAGGTTTTCAACTTCACATCACGCATCATCAGTCTTTTATTGTCCACAGCTGAACATAAGCCTCTTCCAATTTCGTTATTTCACCCTGTCTTCAGCTTATTGCGTCCAATATCTGCTAGCGACCTTTCGCAAATCGTCACTCCACCTAACTGGAGAGCCTCCTATCCCATTTTTACTAAGACGTGATGTACACTCAAGAACACTTTTACTCCAGTGATTTTCGACGAATGTGGCTAACCCACTGCGACTTCAGCTTCCTATCCATGTGTGCAATGTCTATAACTTTGGTTCTCTGTCGAATAAGCTCATGATAGACCTTAGAAACACCAAGCATAGCACGTTGAGCGACCTTAAGCTGTTAAACCAATAGTACTGTGAGTGTCCAAGTGTATTAAACTTCAAATATGTGTAATAAATCCTCCACTACTTTATTTAAATAACGATTAATTTTAAACACAATTAAGATCCAAACCTCCACAACACATTTTTGTGTCGCCTTTCCCACATATTAATAACAAACATCGTTTATAAAGATTGATGATCGTTCGCACTTAATTTAGGAATGTACTTACAAAAACACATGATTGATATGTTTTCAAATCTTACACCAAAAATCCATTTGAGTACGTTCATTGTATTCATGGAATATGCTTTTATGAATGTTATTTTTGTTTGCGTACTTTGCCTTGGGCTTGCAAGCAGCTGAACACTCTTAAAACATTGCCAACTTAAGTCTAGATTAAAAAATAAAGTCGAATTGGTTAGAATAAGGTTTGTTTCGCTTTACCAATAACTTGATTAAAAAGCAGTCGTTAAAATGTTCTTATTCTCACAAAATATAGTCATCTTTATGCCAATTTAATAAATCCTAAGTAAGACAAGAACATTGGTACAGTCAACTTTGTCATCTGAGATAGTCTTTTCGTCAGTTGACATTTTAGTTGTACAATTATCATAATAACCACCACCAGCCAAAGAAATCTACTGTTCGATATTGCGTCACCTTTTCACGAGCCTAAACTATTATAAAACAATAAATAAGGCAAACACTAAATCTCACTTTACACACCAGAGAAAGAGATAGCAAACGTGAACCCAAACTATAACATATAATAACATATAGTGCGCGAGAAAGAGACAAAACTACACTACACAACTACCACACGAAATTTAGTAAACCCAGCACAAGTTGTTACAATAATGAGATGTTGACTATCAATACGCGAAGTTAGACAGTAACTGGTAACGCGAAGTTTGTAAACACATCATGTTAATAGAACTCAATGAAACTTCTCCGAGTGGTACATCGGCACACAAAATTTAGTTAATTAATGGACTTGGTTAGAACATGGACCATGTTAGGCACTGTCGAGTTTAATTTGTCATGGAAGAAGGAGATAATGAACAGTAGGGAAACCAAACAACACCATGAATTAAAGAACAATGCTTGGCATTCCACTGCGCTCGCCATCCTGAAATGTTAAGTCGCAATATGTCCAGTAGTTACTCTGCCTACCATGTCCTTCAAAGCGGAACACAATAGTGCATTTGAACTGCTGTTTGGCGGGAGAAATATACATTATGGTGGTACGCACCAGTAAAAGGTTACCTTATCCTTCCCATGCTTTTTAAAAATCCAGATTCTGTAAAATTCATAGTCAACGTTAACCATTAACGATCAGACGAGCTCTTTACTCGTCTGCTCAAATCCTATAATAAAAACTTTTTTATCGACATCATCATCTCAGCCACGAAGTCCACTGCTGAACATAGACCTCCTCCAAGTATCTCCACATCGACCTGCAGGAAGTGGGCTGCATTCAGCGACTTCCAGCAACTTTTTTATTCCAGGCATAAACTAACCCAGTCTTCTGCTGCCAGTCTTCCAATCTTATTTGCGCTGCGCTCCAAATAGTCTATTTACTAATCAATACGGTAACCGCTCGTGATTTTACATCGCCAACATTTTCCACTCTTTTGCATCTCAAAGTCAAATTACACATTCAGGCAGCGAGTTCAACTTATCGGTGCAACGCAAGTCAATACAACTTGGAATATTCCTCCACTTTGCCCCCGCGGGCACTTTTAGAATGTCGCGATGAATTTTTAGTTATTCTACTGTTTGTAGGAGAATCGTGACTTTGAAAAGCGCTATTTTGGGATTTTGCGATGAAGTGCGAATGTTGTTCATAAAATAGTGTGGTTGATAAAATACAATTGTAAGATTTCTATGTTGTGATATCCATATTTGTGATTTCAAATTACATGGAAATCAGGTTGCAAAAAGTCACGATACAAAAAAAAAACGGCAAACAAAACAAAAAAACTATTTTAGTTGGTTGATTATTGCACGTTTTTTTTGTCGATAAAATTTACATAATAAGATAAAAATGTCTGTTGTCGACGACTTGGTGGAAATTACATACATTGGTATCTTATATTGTAAAGGAGATGGGCGAGAAATGTATGGACCTTGGGCCGTTTGTAGTACATTACACCAAATTTACTTAGTGAAATTGGCATTCGATTTCTGTATGAAATACTATTATACGTTGCATATTAGCTTTATACAAAAATAAATACCAAGCCAAGAACAACTTGACATTTATGAAATATGAAGCAGGACTGTTGATATTTTTTTAAATATCGGATTTTCGATATATCGATATTTTCAAATATATCAATATCGGAGTTTGATATATCGAAAAAAAATATCGATATTTCGATATATCGATATTTTCTTATTTTATTGGATGTTTTAAAAATATTTTCGTATGTCGCCTCAAAAATAACTTACACAGTCAATTTATAACAATTTACCGATCAAATTGCAACGCGCTACAGTAGAATACACTAAAGCGCTTGCGTGACGCGAACTTGACGCGAGCCTATTACGAGAATACGAAAAAGGATGTTTTGATCGAAACGTAACTGCAACTGCACCGCAACTGAACATATATAATTACGAATTGCTAATTGCAGACCATAGATTATACACATCATCATCATCATCATCATCATATCAGCCACAGGAAGTCCACTGCTGATATAGGCCTCCCCCAAGGATCTCCACAATGACCTGTTGGAAGCGGCCTGCATCCAGCGACTTCCTGCGACCTTAGTCAGATCGTCCGTCCACCTTATAGGCGGGCGTCCGACATTTCGCTTGCCTGTACGTGGCCTCCACTCGAGAACCTTTCGGCCCCAACGGCCATCGGTTCTACGAGCTATGTGCCCAGCCCACTGCCACTTTAACTTGCCAATCCTATGGGTTATGTCGGTAACCTTGTATACAAATATTATTTATAAAGCAGAGATGCAAAATAATTGACAACATTAGTGGGTAAATTAAATAAATTGGCCGAAAAAAGTTATAAAAAAATATCGAGTGTCGATATTTACATTTCAATATCGAACTATCGATATATCGTCCAAAAAAGTATTAGTAATAAATATCGATATTTATTAATAATGATATCGATATTTTATCAACAGTCCTAATATGAAATCGTAATTCGTTTTCCTATAAATCAAATATTATTTTTAGTCGTCTGTGCTATAAATTACTGTACTCTATATAACTCGTAAATGTTTTTACGTCAACGGAATTAGTATCATACTTTATTGATCATCTAATATAATATAACATAATAACATAATGTCTATACAATAAATTGCAACAAGTCTGTCAGAATCTCGTCATGTTTATAGTTATTTAATATTAAGAAAGTGTACCTATATCTGGCCGTAAGTGCGGTGCATAATACCTGTTAAACAACCTATTTAAATAATCCACAATAAAAATCTGCTAGGCATGAGATACAGCACGGCACAGACTGATCACTTGTCGCGACTGCTAGCATCTGTATCAGCCCATATACGTCCCACTGCAGGGCACGGGCCTACTCTACAATCAAGAATACGATTGAGAGTGATTAGGCCATATAGTCCACCACGCTGGCCTAGTGTGGGTTGGCGGACTTACATACCATAGAAATTCTTATGAATCGCTATGGTATGCAGGTTTCCTCACGATGTTTTCCTTCACCGTTTTAGTGCGTGGTGATTGACTATCAATACACACATGACTCCGAAAAGTCAGAAGTGTGCCCTATGTGCATATGAATAAATAATAATTTTATTATTAGGCATATGCACTTAATAAGCTCTTAGTTATTGTAGTCCATACAAATGAATACGCTATAAAAATGGAATCGAATCTGATAGCAGCCATGTTTATTTCTATACCTTAATGTCTAGTAAAAGAACTTACTAGCAATCATTTCTGTACAAGCTAACATTTTAAACATTATATTTGGTCTACCCCTAAGAGTCTAATATACTTTGGTATATTAGACTTCTGCATACTTAAAAATAATACTATCCTAATGTCTAAGATATTATTTTTCAAATAATGTATTTGACATTAATTCTAACTGGTTATTTCTGAGCACACTTAAGGAAAAAGTAGGAGTAATTGATGAAAGAAAACTAAAATCAAACAAAACTTAAGGACAATAAAGTACAACCAGATCTTGCTTTATATTTTTTATTTATATTCGCCTAAAAATAATCTCCAGTCAAAACATCTAGGAACAATGCCGGTGCTCCCATATTGTACTATTGCCTAGCCCAACCTAAAGGCTAAATACCACAGTATGATCATGGTATGAGTACAGCAACCCACTGTCCAGTGTCCAGCTATGTTCCTTTCAACATGAAGCACTTGTGGGTGTTATATATGTCCAAAAGAATCGAGATTCATACAATCTTCTTACGGCGGAGTTGGAATAAAATCTTGCTCATTGTCTACAGCTTGATTTATTTGCAGCCAGCAGTTTGTACAGATAATTGCTTGTTCTGATAACTAAAACAAAATGAAAAAGATTTAATATTGAAGATATCAAAGAATTATGATGAATAAATGACTCTTTGCAGTCACATGTGTTCCCTCCTTCCTATGATCCCAGGCCTTTCCTCTATTGTTTAAAGAGGCATCGCAGCAGTCTGGCCGGATAATTGTATGAAATGTCTTGGGACAGTCGTCTGATGCCATTAGATATTCCGCCTGGACGGCATTTGTGCTTACCATCAGACATAGTGTTGTTATTATGGAAATAATAATAATATAATATATTATACATAACACAAGATCATCTGAGTGTCCAGAGGGAAATAAAAGAAAATGTAATTCATTTAACAATTTAAACAACAATATATAAAATATCACTTCTTACATATTTATGTACTAGTATCCTGTGGACACAATGCAATTCAGCTCTAACATGAATACTTTTGTAATACTCCATACTTTGTATTGACCTTGATTAATTGGCATAAAACATACATTTCCCAAGTTAATGAAAAAAATAGAATACTTACTTCTTGTTCTGCCATTTCAGCAATAAAACGTTTTGAAATACTCTACACGAGAGTGAATTGGCATCCCATGTAGTTACTAAGATTCTGTTGAATGATAGAATCTATTTCAATTTTTGATTGCAGAAGTGCAATTCAACCATTTCACAACAATTGCAGAAGTGCAATTCAAGCAAAGCGCCACTTTTGATGTGCTGAAAAGCAGAATTGTGGGTTAGAAGAGAAATATGAACATAGAAAAACATAAAAGTATTACTTACATGTGGCATTGTAAATAATATACATGTTTACTCACCAAAATACGAACTAGTAATTACGTTTAAACGTCAAGACATATCATCTGCGAGAATCAGAATCCATAAAACAAAGCCAGGTGAACATT
The DNA here is from genome assembly GCA_009982885.2 of Hyles vespertilio. NCBI lineage: Eukaryota > Metazoa > Arthropoda > Insecta > Lepidoptera > Sphingidae > Hyles > Hyles vespertilio. The sequence goes on along the minus strand of CM042817.1, from coordinate 5,956,870 downwards.
TGCGAAATGTATGCGAATAATAAAAAATAATACGAATTACGGCCACAGACGTAGATAGATAACACCAATGGATAACACAGAGTTTTGCAATTGCTGTCAAGTTAAACATTTTCGTTCTTAAACTAAAATCATGTAATATAAATAAAATAATAAAAGTGACTTCTTTAACAACATATATCGTCTTTTAAAAAGCGAAGAATATAGAACAAGAAATATAGACAATAATTATAATTTGGAGGGGGTTTTTAAAAATAAGACATATTCAAGTTAAAGATAATGGGTTCGCGCATTTTTGAACGAAATGACAATTAGGCATCATGGAGGACAGATTATCGAAGAAAATATTGCTTCTGTACTAAAACAATCACATTTTTGTATAAAGCCCCCTGTTGTCCAAGAAATCTAAATGTATTTTATTTGAATTCCACATTTTTTTCTAGATTTTGTATTAGACGTACACAAAACGGCCCAAGATAAAACATCTCCTTTATTCCACTTACTAAACATAATATTAAATGTAATAATTATCAAAAAATCACATGTTATACAGCTTAAAGTACCTACTTGGCACGAGTAGAGCGTATTTTCCGTGTCGTGTGGTACTCGTTTAGACGCGAGATACTCGACGCAAATGGGCAATATAATGAGCTGAGTGATAAAATTCACGCGTCATTAAATTTTATAAACAGGGATGGCGCCTGATAATAATCTATCAATTCTATATTAATGACGATTATTAATTTTCATTGCGTGGTGGCCTGTTTGTGAACGGACCAGATGCACAACATGCTTACCGAGGTCGTGGTTTCGAATCCCAGGGTACACCTCAGACTTTTCGGAGTCACGTGTGTATTGATAGTCAATCACCACGCATTTTAACGGTGAAGGAAAACATCGTGAGGAAACCTGCATACCAAAGCGATTTGGAAGAATTCTATGGTATGTAAAGTCCGTCAACCCGCATAAGGCGAGCGTGGTGGACTATATGGCCTAACCACTCTCCAACGTACTATATATAGATTGTAGAGGGGGCCCGTGCCCTGCAGTGGGACGTATACGGGCTGATACAGATTATTTAAATGTTTTAAAATTAATTGTAGTGCCAAATGTTGCCACCTGCCAATATAATTTAGATGAATTATAACTACAACATTTTAATTTTTCTCCTAAAATGATTTTATGAACAGCCGAGTAAGGCGACATTTAATATGTATCCATTATCAAGAACCAACGTAGAAAGTTGTTAGCGTGAAGGTACTCTTACGGTGTCGTCTAACACGCTCGTTTAAACACGAGATACTTGACGCAAATTGGTAATGACGTACCTCATAAAATTAATGTATTTTTATAAAAACCAGAAGTGAAATTGCATTTTCAAAATCAACAACCATTTATTCGTACAATTTAGATATTTCTAACAAATATTAATTTGCATATACAGTAAAACAGAATCCTTCTTATCGCTTCAAAGGGAAAAACAATACTCCAACATTCTACCGAATTACAAATTTAGGAAAGTTTAGTTTTCTTATTTATTACGGCCAGACATCATCCTTAAAGAAGGTGAAGGTTTGTCATCTCTACGTTGTGTGTAATACTTTTTTCACTATTCTTCTAACACGGCCTCTCCTGACTGGAGGACGTCCTCGTGCTCCCTTCATCTCTCAAGCTTCCAGACACCACCGAAGAGGAAGATGCAGCTTCTTGAAGCACTTTCTCGTTGCTCTTGGTGTTTTGCTCAGGCCTCCAGTGGCCTCCACATAGCATCATCGTCTGCGCCTGAGAACATAAAAAATAAATAAACATGTTGGATCAGGGCGTCGGTTATTACCGAAGACACGTCGATCCATTGTTGTTACATTGTTGTTGTCATATATTGAGCAAAATTATAAACACCAGAGAGGAAGCACAGTGTTAGCTATCTCCGATCATAAGAAATAGTGGCGCGTCGTTGACTCATTTTATTACAGATCACAACATGACATAGGCACAAAGTTCGCATATCATAACAGTTGACCAACATGGCAGTGACACAATGTTAGTGTACCAAAGCTGTCTGTTAAGTGTGTGTACCAGTTGAGCCAGAGCTCGATAACATGGCAGAGGCACCAAGTTAGCGTACCATTCGGCTCAACAACATGGCAGAGGCACAAAGTTAGCATGCCATACGGCTCAACAACATGGCAGAGGCACAAAGTTAGCATACCATTAGGTGTTTTCACTATGTAGTAAAAACACGACGTTAACTTGCCACACAAGTCAACCACACCACTTGTGTATCACACAAGCTTAACCTCGAAGAAACCGGCACACGTATCGGGAGTCCACTCCCCTTGCCATGGCACCACAAACTCTGCCGCAGCCTGGGTCGCCTTCCCATACGAGCCTGCCAGCAGTTGCAGCTCGTAGCGACCACCGGAATGCGCCTTGACCACACCATATGGTCCGCACACGCCCGAGTCAAATTTGCCAGAAGCTTGTGCCTGTTACAAAAACAAATGAATTAATTGCAAATTATCGTGAAGACCTAGTAGTCGACTGTCAGAATTCACAGGTGGATCTTTTTGATGCTGATTAGTCACTAGGCGCTAAGACACCCTTTGCTTACACATCTCTCTTAGCACTTCACGATTGGGATGGAAGTTTTCCAAGACAACGCAACGTCTCGAACTAGATGTTAAAAGAGTGGCGTAGACACTTCGATGCCCACCAGTAAATTCAAAGGTGATAAACTGGAAGTTTTCTGCTTCGTTATATTCAAAACTAATTGCAATCGCCACATAATACCTGACCACACGCTCTGTCAGTGACTGCACTGTATACAAACCATATTAAGTAAGGTTTAGCAGTAACATTCAACTTGCCCGTTGGAGTGGTACATTTCAGAGGTGATTAGATGTGTGTCAACGCCTAAATCTGTTACAAGCTTTGTAAAGTCTGAACTTAAAAATGCTGGAGTACCAATCAAAGAAATAACATTTGTCTTTTTAGATCAACAGCATCTTGACTAAACATAGGATACATGAGTCAATATTTAGAGAACGCATCAATTACAATTATCACATATCTATAACGGTTAGACTGGGGTAAAGGTCCTAGTGCATCTACATGTATAATCGAAAATACAACACTAGGTTTTTCCCATAAATGTATAAGCTGATGCGGATCCCCAAGGATTCTTTTATGAGTTATACAAATAAGAATGACTCACATAGTTTTAAACAAACAACATAAGGGAAAGAAAACCAAACGTATTTTCTAATAAGTTCCAATGTTTTGTCTATCCCCGGGTGATCATGCTCATCGTAAAAGATTCTAACCAGGCTTAGCCTATGACCTTTGGGCACAGAGCATAAAAGTCTAGGGTATTCTCCTACTGGAGTGTACTTTTAAATTAACTAAGGTGTCTTCGTCACCAGCCAGTGCTATTTGACCCCAATTTTGCTATCAACGTGGTTCGCATACATTAACCGGATTGCATGTCAAATAGCATGCGACATAGAGATACCCTTGCGATACTTCAGAGTAAAATTAAAATCTTGCAGGTATATCCACCATCTGGTAAAAAGTCCTTCTTTTGTTGCGTAGCTTTCAATGCGTTACCATCCGTTACAAACAATGAAATGAACACCAACCAGATAATGGCTATAATTTTGCTAGGCTTTAACAACGACCTAGGTCTCAAGCTCGTTAAAAATGATACCTTGGCTCGGCACCCTGAGTTAGTTTACTAAAATAAGCAACTATTCGTTTATACCCCTTTTCACGAACCGGATGAAGCATTGCACCATAACCAACAGAACTTGTGTCCGTATGGACTTCGATAGGCAAAGCGGGTTCATACATAGCTAAAATAGGTCCGCTTGTAATTCGCGAGATAATATCATGCCGTGGTTATTCTTGTTCACTACCACACAAAAAAGGTAACCCTTTTTTTTAAATTTGGTAATAGGAGCAGTCTTAATGGCAAATCCTATGTAACGGCGAAAGTAACTCGCTATACTCAAAAATTGGCAAACTTATTTAACAGTCTTTGGAATTGAAGCCTCAATTAAAGCTTTAACTTTTTTTTCGCTCGGCTACACCTGACTCTGATAGTCCATCCTTAGTATTATATTTTGGTAGACAAAAAAGAACATTTCTTCAAATTAATAGTAAAACCAAAATCAGTCAAAGCCTGGAGCACCTTGCAGAGAGTCAATAGGCCCTCATCAATTTTATTGGTTAGTATAAACACTTCATCAATATACACAAGGACCTAACCAGACTCAAGTGCGGGCGAAACCACAGAATATCTTTAAATGTATGTATCTGGTAAAATACCATAACCAAAGCAAGATCAGTGAAGACCTTACGTTTACCTAATTGATCAATACGATCATCTATCAGCGGCAAAGGGAAACAATCTTCAACTGTAATTGCGTTCAGATTACGATTAATTATATTATTAATTACACACATACAGTCACACCCATTTTATTTTTGACTTATAGAATAGGGCTCGCATACTCTGATTCACTCTCGAATAACATTCATTTCAAGATGATCTTTAATAATCACAAACCCATAAAATTTCTGGATAATAAAGCCTTTAGGGTCTATAATTAACAGGTATAGTGCTGTTTAATTTAATTGACATGCTACCAGTTTTATCTGTGGACGTCGTTGTCCCAGAGATCAGTTAAAGCAGTATTCATCGGAATCTGCGTTATTGGTATAATACACATAACGTCATGTGTAAGACGAGGCCTGTAAGTAAGTTATTGCCGATCACAAGTACGAACATATGTAACACCCTCGCAGTAATACATCAGTACCAACAATAATGGGAGTAGTCATAAATTCGGGCAATACGGCATGCAAGTCTACTTCTAAAGTAATCTCGTTAACTCTACAGGCAGTGTGACAAAGTAAGTTAAGTCAATTTCATTACCACCTATACATCTCAAAACTCGAAAAGCTGGCTTTCGCACACATACATATAAAACGTTTTAGCAACGATAAAGAAATCAAGGATTTACTAGATCCGCAATCTACGAGTATAACAATATCGACAGGAATTCCCTGTATGGTTGCTACAACAATATCTTTGTTCTTATTAAAATCATTTTAGATTTGGGGATCCGTAATACCCCATATGACTATTACTGAAATAAGCTCATCACTCAACCCCTTAACTAGGCGTAACCTTAACAGAGACCTAAGGGCATAATCGGCGTACGTCGGGTATTTGTCAGAGTCGGTACTCATGATCTCATAAGATATTTGCAAAATCTGGTGTACCAGAGCACAACGGTTTAAACTCCTTCTTAAAATTACGTCAACTACGATCATTGGTAATCCATTCGTTAAGCCAAACTCTAGCATCACCTTTCAGACAATTACCGAAATGAGACAGACACTCGTTATCATTCCAACGGTTTAAACTTCTAGAACAGTCAACTTCCTCACACTAGGTGTCTATATTGTTGATGCTGTGATCAAAATTGGATTACATATCGGATTGGTTAGATCTCACCGTCATGTTGATTAACTGTATCGCATCAATGATATGATCAGTGTCACTGGTGTTACGGCCCGTAACAGCACTAACGTGACACTCCGGCAAAGACGACACAGCACAGCGTCGATCTTCTATCAGCAGCGCCCGAAACTCGGCTCCAGTCATAGTCCCTGGTCGCGGCCGTGGTGATGACAGCGCAAGTGCATCGCTTGCGGCTTGCGTGACCGCTCTGATGAAAGTGGTGTTGCTCTTCCAGTACAGTCAAACGATCTATAATTTGTTGCATTTGTTTAGTTAGCACATTATTAGAAGAATCATATCGTTGTGAAGTTCATCTAAAACGCAATGTTCGGCACCTAGCACCAAAATCACTACGCAGAACTTTCGTTAGGACGTGAGCTGCGACTCCTAGACCGATTTCTACTTTTTCTTAGGTATTTCTTTATTGTTAAGAATCGGTAAATGAACTAATTAACAATTTAACGGTTAAGTAAGCTTGTATAGCTTAAAAGCAATATTAGTCACGAGATATATTAAATGCAAACTCACAAATCTATTTGCGATCATGCACAAATATATTCAAAATCACTAGGTAGTAAGCGAAAATTGGAACATACTCACTCAACATTTTCCGGTTTTATACTTTACCAAATATGATTCACGCAAAAGCAAGGAGAACAAAATAGCTTCACTTTTGTACCACGAGAAGAAGAACCTTTAGTCAACCGACATGAAAAACTGTCGTATATCAGGAATGCAAACCGAATAAGGTCACGTAGAAAATCGAATCCCACTTCTGATTTTATAAAAACCAGAAGTGAAATTGCATTTTCAAAATCAACAACCATTTATTCGTACAATTTAGATATTTCTAACAAATATTAATTTGCATATACAGTAAAACAGAATCCTTCTTATCGCTTCAAAGGGAAAAACAATACTCCAACATTCTACCGAATTACAAATTTAGGAAAGTTTAGTTTTCTTATTTATTACGGCCAGACATCATCCTTAAAGAAGGTGAAGGTTTGTCATCTCTACGTTGTGTGTAATACTTTTTTCACTATTCTTCTAACAGTATATAATACGTCATTTTTCCTATTAATATTAGATCATTTTGTTACTGTCACATATAAGGTATGAGTTTTATACAAGATTTGAATTTTACGACAAAAAATCAATCGATTGTCTGTCAATTAATAATCAATACTTTTTCAAAACATTAGGGCTCAATTTTCATGTTGAGTTTATTATTGATAGTAATGCGGTGTATATTTTTTAACATTTTATAAACATAATTTCAAGATGCAACGTGAGAAGTTGTTAGCGGAAGCCATACCTATGGTATCGTCTGACACGCTCGTTTAAACACGAGATATTCCGCGCAAATTGGCAAGGAGGTGCCTCATAATATTACATTATTACATCATATAATTAGTGTCATATATTAGAGACATACACCCCTACTCAATGCCTTCGTGATTATTAAAAACTCCAAACAACGCCGGCTGTGTAATGATATTATTTTCTCTATTATTTTCCAACATGTATATTAACACAAAGCTCTCTACAATGTACAACTTGTACGAGTATATTTAAATGCCTACAATTTTTTACATTGAATACTCACAGCAAATCACAGCGTAATTCTACCAACTCGGCCATTAGTTCAGTTTTTTTATGGCTCTGTCGCAGATACTACAATTCCGCCAAAGTCAAATATTAGAAAGCACAGATTATATAAATAGTAATAGGGTCTCGTTTTTACCTTTAAGGTACGAAACCCGAAAAAGCGTATGAATTGCGAAAATTAGAAATGGCACAAAACTCGGCCATCCTTCACATCAGCCGATGACAACTCCGTTCTGTATTTAAAACATGATGATATTCTTCTTAATCCTACTGCCAGCACCAATGTCATACAAGAATAGGTTGCATTACTTATCTATACCGGGTATCTCAAGACTGCTACCGAAAACGAAGCCGGGTGGTAGTTTTAGTGACTACAAACACAATGCCACTAAAAATTTCGCAAAGAAACGCGACAATTATTTTTTATGATTTTTTAAATATCGTAATTTTTTGGTGGTAAATCCATAGTTTTTGCTAAAATAATAACTCTTTTATACCTTAGAGTATTTATAAATAAAAGGGTATACACTATTATTTTAGGAAAAAAATGTATTTACCACCCAAATATGGCCATAGGAAAAAAATAACAAAAAAATTGTCGCTTTTTTTTTGCAACTTTTTCTGTTGCATTGTGTCTGAAGTAGCTTAAACTACCACCCGGCTTCGTTTTCGGTAGCAGTCTTGATATACCCTGTATATATAAAAGAGGAACTTGACTGACTGACTGACTGACGTATCACCGCACAGCCGAAACTACTGGAGTAAGGAACCTCAAATTTCACACAGAGGTTCCTATTGTGACGTAGGGTAGCACTAAGAAGGGATTTTTGGAAATTCACCCCCTAAGGGGGTGAAAAGGGTTAAAAACCGTTGTATGGAAAAACGAAACCGTTAAAGTTACAATTGTCAAACTTGGCATTTTAGTTCTTCATTTAAAAAGAAAACTACTATGCGTTTCAAATAAGAATAGGGACGTCAATGACCTTTAGTTGTCAAATATCACGCGAAAAGTATGGTTAGCAACAAAAAAATATTTACGCATCAATTATATTTTTTTTCACATAGTCAAATTCTTGAACATAAATTAACTAAATAAATTGGAACAATTACAAAATGTTATATGGACACATAAACAAGAATGTTTAGTCATAAATAACTTAAAAAAGTATAATTTTTTATTTACTTCATATGCAATTATTCACCAGAAAGTAACTATAACACGACATTATTCATAAATAATTTTTTTACGAATTATTAAATATATTATTAAAATATTATTATATAAAAATATTATTTTTATTCAACAAAAACATTATTTTAAGAAATCTTGTTTTGCTCACCCTACCTATATTGTGCGATTTGACAGCTACTACGAACCAGTATGTCGCAGGGTCAGACCTATTCTTAGTTGAATCGCATAGTAACTGCATACTTTATTTTTCTAAGATGATCCCTAAAAGGGTTAAAATAAGGGTTGAAGTGTTGCAAGACGACGGTGATTTAATGTCTGTCTAATCAACGCACAGCCGGAACTACTGGAGTTAAAAAGATGAAATGTTGCACAAGGGTTCTTATTATGATGTAGAATAGCACTAAGAAAGATTTTTTGGAAATTCAACCCCTAAGGGACTGAAAAGGGTTAAAAACTGTTGTATAGAAAAATTTAACCGTTGAAATTGCAAATATTAAACTTGACACTTACTCATCTAGGAACAAGAGTAACTGCATATTATTTTTCCTATAATTAACCCTAAATGAGTTAAAATAGGGGTTGAAGTGTTGTATGCAAAATCGAAACACTGAAGTTATTGATATCAAAATTCGTATTTCACGACTTATTTAAAACGAAAAATAATGGCGTGAACTCTATTAGAAAAATAGCACTAAGGGGGTGAAATAAGGGATGACATTTTCATATAATGTATGTTGCTTTTACGTCCGTATTATGATAACATAAACACGCAGACGAAGTCGCGGGAAAAAGCTAGTACTTTATAAAAATCACCAGTTACTTGATATTTAGTTACTTTAACTCTCACGATAAAAAATCAACCAATTTTATATCAACTAATAATGTATTTATTCTTAAACATTTTTCTCAACTGTGTATTATTGTTAACTTTGCATGGTGAATATTAGGCGTTAGTTTGAATATGTTTTATGAATATATTATCAAAAAGAGCACCGTAAAGTTGTTACCGGGTAGGCGTACCTACGGCGTCGTCTAGCACGCTCGTTCAAACACGAGTTGCTCCTCGCAAAGTGGCAACGAAGTGCCACACAATATAAAATGAGTATCTCGTTTAAGTTACAGGTTTGCAAAAAAGAGCTTTTAATGAGGGTGCTAAGACCGAATTTAGTATTAACTTGGCAACCCGATATCATCATCTCAGCCACAAGAAGTCCACTGCTGAACATAGACCTCACCCAAGGATCTCCACATTGACCTGTTGGAAGCGGCGTGCATCCAGCGGCATCCAAACTTTAGCCCAAACCGGTTCTTTAAAAAGGGTGATAACCCAATATACTACGACGGAAAATATTTAGATAATTGTTATTTTTATTTATTGTTCTGAATAGTCTTTTTCGAGTTTACGTGTCGCTTATCTGGGAGCATTGCAGTGCCCCCTCCAAATCGTGCTAAAAAACGGCATTGTCGTACCATCCTACACACATCCATTTTCTACACCCTATAACTTCGTTGTGGTTAAAGTAAGAAGCCTGAATTCAGTTACTAAGCAGGCATTGTGTAAACACGGTATATTTAAAATTTCATTTAATTTGAAGCAGTAGTTTAAGAATTGTAATTGTCAAACTTTCTTAATTTTGTCACTCACTGACTGACTGACCGATCATCAAAAGTCTAAGGCACTTCTAGCAGACATAGAACCTTCAAATTTAGAATATAATTAGTGCTTAGTGTATTATTCAAGGGAAAACTTAAATATTTCATAAGTTCTATCTTGTTTTCTAGATACACCAACTGCGTGAATAATCCCATATAAATGTATAGGATTATAAAGTTACGTTTGCAGTTAATGAATCATTTTTCCCGTATATAATGGAATAATAGTTGTATACAGGTATCTGTATATATATGAGGCTTAACAGGAGGGGGGTATAGAAAGGGAAAGGGTTTTTTCAGCCCATGAAACTGTACAACATTGCTCTAGAAAAATAGGACGAAGAAAAACTTGCAAATAAATAGACTAAATAACTCTAAATTATCAATTACCGTGATAAAAGGAACACTAATTATCAAATTCGCAATATTTTTGATAAATTGATACCTACAAAAATAAGAAAAACCATAAGACAGAGGCTTTAAGTAAATCTTTAGCGATATTATAGAAGGAAAAAGTACCGAAAAGGAAAAAAGTAGGACTCTACAAAAAGATGTGAGATTCCATCAAAAACATCCTGTAAAAAAAATACCAAGTCTCGCAGCTCAGGTTTTCTATCGCAAAAAGTTGTGAGATCCATGTAATACCAAGTCGGAGATAAATACTATTACTCTAAAAATACGAAGAAAATTCTTCAAACACATTTTAATTGAAACGACAATCAACAGTAAAATTGTATAAAGGAAATAAAAACACATCAAGAGAAGTTTGCTACAAAGCATTGTGGCACAATTTCAAAGACAAGTCAGTGCGCAAACTTAATTGCCATTCCGCCTAGCAACTTGGAACAAGACATAAAATTAATTAGCAGAATTAATACTCATACTTTAGTTTTATAATGAGAATATTTTCCTGTTTGCTACACCAAGCCTCAGGTTGTACGCTTGTGGATAAGCGATTTTTGTATTTTGATTGTTGTGAATGGCGAGAAGAACATATAATTCGTCTGATGGTAAGCGATTCGTCTCCTTCTTGATAGTGGGATTGCATGACATTCCACTGCGCTCGCCATCATGCGACATAACATGCTAAGTCTCAATAGTAGTTACTCTGGCTAAAATGTCCTTTAAACCGAAACACAACAGTGCGTTTACACTGCTGTTTGGCGAAATAAATATACATGGGAATATTAAAAACTTTTTTCTAAAATAAAATACTTAGTACCCACGTGGTTTTTTGTTGGACAAGTGAAATATCGATGACCAATTCTAATTAACCGAAAATTGTAAAATTGCAATGACCTTCAATTATTTTTCTGTTTCTGTTTCTCAGCATTTCCAACCCATAACTTCTTTCCTCCCAGTAATATTTTTGACCGTCATTTCCTTCCGCCATATTTCAATTCAGCAATATTCCTTAACATAACTTATTTTACGAGTTAACTTCTACATTGTCTAACCTCTTATCCTAATAGAAGTGAGTTAATAAATACGAGTTACTGCTGTGTTATGGATCATTCAAAATTTACGCCCGTTGTGTGTGAAGAATTTTATGGTGCCATTTCTCAGATGTATACTCAGGGTTGTGTGTGTGTGTTAGTATTGTTTCGGTGGCTGTTTTTAAGTCTTCTTAATTTTATACTTTTAAGTATAATAATTAGATTTTTTTCTTTTTATAACAATGTGCCAAAGTGTGTGAGGGTAGGACTATTTTCATTGTGTTCTGCCATCAACAAAGTATAACATGTCTTTATTTTTTAAAACGACCTCTTTACATTGTCTAACATGAGCTACAATTATACAAACAAACATTAATTATGAAGTGTATTCCGGCAGTACATCAAAGGCAGCTTGAAACACAATTATATGACGACATCGGACATCCTGGCATGTAAGTGAATCATGTCAAATTGTAGCAGTACCTAACAGACACGGTAGCTAGTTTAAAAATAGCAATATATCTTAAACAGCCCCTCGAAAATATGAATGATAAACCTAAATTTTCAAAACCTATTATACCCAACTTTATTTATGTTGCATAGGTCCAGAAAACGACCATGCAGGTCATCGCCGCCCATAAACATCCACAACGCTTGGATCATGGATGTGTTGCTGGCCTATCAAATCGGGAGGAGAGCGGGAAGGAAAAGGACGGAAAGAAAAAGGGGTATTGGGCATCCAGCAATCTCATTGATCTCTTAGATGGGAAAAGTAGCTGGTAAAAGGAAAGTAGGTCGGAGGAAAAAGTAATGGCTACGAAACATCAGAGAGTGGACAGGGATTGCGAGCGCTGCAGAACTATTTCGCCTCGCACGAAACAAGGGACAGTATGCTGAGCAGACTGCCAACCTTCACTAGTTGGAGAGGCACTACAAGAAGAAGAAGAATCTCATTCAACGAACGAAACGCCACAGCTGGAAAAAGGATGGTTAAAATTGTTTAGACTGCCTCCATGGCGCAGTTGTACTAGGATGTGATTGCAAAGCTGTGGTCTCGGGTTCGAACCTTGGGGCAACCAAAGTGATATTAGATTTTTACATTCATTATCAACTCGGAGTCAATCCCCCCCTATCACATCGTGAGACGTAAAATACAAGACGAAACGTGGGTGTACTGGTAACACCTCTGCCTACCACTTCTGAGAAAAATGGCGTGATTTAAGTTTTTATATGTATTATGTAATGTAGTTAATTGACTTTGACGGTTACTTTTTTACAATATGATATCTATTTGGCACAATATTTAATTTTGATTACTGTTAATTATATAATGACACTCGCTACACACAATTTGATAATCATGAAATCATCAATATCAAACCCACACGTTTGCTTTTCTTAGCGCCAAAAACGAAAATATTATACAAACACCACCCATTACTCGCGCTGTCGGGTAAAAAATTGCGGAACTATCCCTACTGAAAAGACTCTCTTATCACATTTTCACATGACGGACCCCGCTCGCTCTTACACAATGTCCATTTTTATTATTTATGTCGCTAAGCTTTCTTGTGTCAAATGAAATTTATTGGCGGCAGAAGTTGATACAGCGGAGTTGTTCTAACCACAGATATTCGTCTTAGTAGATGCCCTAATGATGATTTTTCTTTCGCCAAACACCAGTGTAAATGCACTATTGTAGTTTAAAGGACATTTATGCCAGAGTGAATACTAGACAGAACGAGACATAATATCTTTTGTCCGGATGGCAAGCGCAGTGGAATACCTAGCAGTGATTTGTAATTCATTGTGTTGTTTGATTTTGCTACTGTCCATGAGCTGCAGTATCGCTTATCAACAGGCGAATGGAATATCATCATAATATATTTTTGGAAGACCTATTTTAGTGGTAGAATATTTTATCTTCTTCCCTCTCTTTGAATTCATGAGTCGTTCGAAAGGGACAAAACATTCGATAACTAAAATATGTTGTATAACTGTCTATGAATAATGTATTTATACATATATTTTAAATTTAGTAGTATATTATATACCCTACTTCTCATCAGAAATCATCAGAAAAAAAAAGAAAGTTTATTTTTTGGATTATAAAAATCGAAACAATTTGTAAATTTACGTTTTATAAGGATTATCAGAAAAATGTATATAAATTAGATTTGAATTTAGAACATCAACATTAGGATTTGAAATCCTCGTATTATTATACGACATTTGACATATATTCCTAAATACACACATTTTTCTAATCATCCTTAAAAAACACAAACTTGCAATTTGGTTCGATTTTTATGATGTGAAGTATATACAGGGTGATATTGACACATGTTACTTCATTTAAGTGCGTGGTGGCCCGTTGGTAAACGGACTAGACGCGACTGCCAACATGTTCACGGTGGTCGTGGGTTTGAATCCCAGGGCACACCTCTGACTTTTCGGAGTCATGTGTGTATTGATAGTCAATCACCACGCACTAAAACGGTGAAGGAAAACATCGTGAGGAAACCTGCATACCATAGCGATTTATAAAATTTCTATGGTATGTAAGTCCGCCAACCCGCACTAGGCCAGCGTGGTGGCCTATATGGCCTAACCACTCTCAATCGTACTCTCGATTGTAGAGGAGGCCCGTGTCCTGCAGTGGGACGTATAAGGGCTGATACAGATACTTCATTTAACCCACATGTTTCTCATTACCCCAGGTGACATTGTACATAATTTGAAAGCAATATGAGAAGATTTTTTTTATATCATATACATAAATCGTGATTTTTGTTTACGATTTTTGGACGTCCCATATAAATAAGAGTATTTTTACCGCTTAGATGAACTTCAGTTCGGTTAAGGAACTTATCTGAACCAAAAAAGACTCAGTATCTATAGGGGTCGATCAAAAGCCTTGAAACCTAAAATCGCAATTTTTGACAAAACTACCTAGCAGTTTTTGTTCAAACTTAATGCAACCTAGGGAGATTAGGAACATATGTTTTAAATTAAATACCATAACATGTCAATATCACCCTATATTTGTAGGAAGTTGAACATCTATCTAGGTTAAAGTCGGTGCTTCTATCGATAAAGCGATACACTAACATCGCTTGAAGCGTGCTCGGGAATAAATTAATATTATTTTAGGTTCGTTTTACATTAATAGTAAACCAACCCTTCTACTCAGCTTAATCGTATATCCGTGTTGATACTGCTAATATCTTTAGGGTGTATTAAATACCGGCGATTTTGCTGAAAACTAATAAGGTTTAACATAATTTTCGGAGGTTGTAGCGCTTTGTTGTCAATATCTAAATTAATTGATTTAAATACCTTTTTTCACTCGACATTATATTAGTTTTGGAGTAATTCTATATAGATAGATATTCATAGCTATCACACTGCGACACGGAAAGAGGTTGTGGTTCTTTGTTATTAATAACTTAAGTAGTTAGTATTTTAAATACCCTTTTTCCCTCAACATCATATTAGTTTTTAAGAAATCCTATATTAAATATATGCATATGAATCACCTATCAATCCTTGATACGAAAAAATCATAGCAAACCGTACATACATACATTCATAAATTCACGCCTTTTTCCCAGAAGAGGTAGGCTGTTATCATTATACCCGCGTTTCGTCGTCTTTTTCCGTCTCACAAATTGATAAAGGCCGAAGCCATCAGCCAGACATAAGGTTAATATTGTCACCTCTTCTCTCCGCCTCGTAGCCACAGGTACATATGAATATGTGAAAATTTAAACCCAAAAATGCATAGGAAGACATAAATTCCAATACGGGAGTCTGGAGTGAAGTTGGGAAGTTTGCCTTTCATGATTTAGTTAAAGTTTCAGACTTCTTTTCATAGTTTTATGTAATATTCATGAAAGTAGTGAGTTAAAAGCTCCACAACTTTATTTATAGCTGACAGTTTAAGCTGCACATATAAGCCGAGATATATGATCTCATGCAAACATAATATATGTGGGATTAGTTCCGTCTCGGGTTAAATCAAACACAGATTGTTTGGATTATATAAAATATAATTTCTTCTTCTGTTTTCCTCATTTTACTCACGTCTTCATCTTCCGTTCACAACGTCTTCCATTGTCCTTCAGACTGTTCTCTTATATTCCGTCCTTTCGTTCTTCAACATCTTAATCATTCAATCTTAAGTTCTTTCATTAGTTATCTCTTTCACACAAACCACGTTCCATGCCAGTCATTCGTCTAACGTTCCATTCTACTCATCTTTCATCATAACATTCAAATCCTACATGTATATATTATTTACCAGCGGTTGGGCCCGGCTTCACCCGACCACAAATAATTTTTGAGTCAAGTCCACATCAACAACATAATATTTCGCGTACCAACTTTATAGTCACTAAAACTACCACCCGGATTCGTTTTCGGTAGCAGTCTTGATAGACACGGTATGTATGTATGTGGGAATAGTAAGTACCGTCTCGACTCAAATTAATTAAAGATTAGTTTCAATAACTTCGATATACAAGGTTAGCTATAAAGGAATAAAGTATATAAAGACGAAAGATGGATGCTACACTACGGAGCAAATTTAGTAATCGCGAAAATAAAATATATTGTTCCATTTCTTTTAAGATTCAAGAAAAAGGGCGTGTAATATTAAGGCTTTTTTAATTTACCGATTTCTTTTACATCTAAGAGATATCTAAGGAATGAGCTTACTCAATACATTTGCATTCGTTTGACAATGACTAAAATCTTGTGATTGTGACACTTTTGTACGCTGCGGTAGCGCATAGTTTTACTATATGTTAGAAGCATTTGATAAAACAATTAAAATAATGATATTGAGCGATAAAGTCAACCCAATGGTCATATAATTATAAAAATTTCTGCTAAATTGAAAATGACAATTGCCTATACTCCACTTTCACACCACAAATCATTTTCCTAATGAAAGCGTTGAAATAATGACGTCATAATGGCGTCAGCATGACTCGCTGTTACCATTAATAAATGTAAGTTCACATTCAGTAATAAGGGAAGTTTCAACTCATTCCCAATTAGTGGGTGATATGGACATATGTATTAATTTTTAATTTACTTCTAGATACATAAATAAGCTCACGCCTTTTCCCTAAAAGACTAAGCAAAGATGCAAATGAATAAAATAATTCAATATCAGTTTGCCGGGCCCGAGATTCGAACCCGAGACCACAGCTTTGCAATCATACCATCATAGTACAAATGCGCCATCATTCAGGACATAGTGAAATTATTTAAGTACTTAATAATAGGGCTTAATAAATGATAACGATTTTAAAAATTCAGGTGATTACACTTATAAACTTAGATGAACTGGTACCCTTTTCGCAGCAGGGGTGACTAGGAACCAGGAACACCCAAGCTTGATATTGTGTGTTTCATCCCACGAAATATAGGGGCACAAATTCCTGACTCCAGACGTGAAAGTTAAAGTGTGAAAGTTAATAGAAAAAAACTACCGGGATTCGAACCAGAGACCTCAGCATTACAATCTTCCTTAATAAAAATAAATCAATAAATATACCGAACAATCACATACACAGTGCTGACTCCACAGCACTGATGCACTCATGAACGTAGACTGATCTTCTTGAATCTTCCCTCCATGCCTATCCTTCCATTTTTGTCGATCATCCTCAATCCTAAAATTATTAACACTCATTCGGTTGACACATAAAAATGTCACCTTATTTTCTAAAACCCTGAATAGTCGGATCATTAGCTCTCAATTCGTTGATACACAAAGATGGCACAAATTTCTAAGAACCTTTATATTTTTAGAGCCTGTCACGAAATAAGTAATACTGATTCCAATAAATTTCACCGAACATCTCGGGAATATAATAAAAAAACCGTATCGGATTATCCGCCTTCGTAATTGACACTCCGTCAATTTGAATAATTCAGCAAGCAGACTTGTTTAAGCAGTCAAATATGAAATATTACATTAGAATTTCAAATGATGAATTCAATTGTCTGAAAGGTACTGGCATTAGCCATCGGAGTTATTGGTTCATTGTTTAGTTGGAAAATACGTGAGCAACTAAAGTTTGATACACAAATGAATTGAAATAAAATTATTTTTACATATTTTAACGCTGATTTGGTTCACATTCTTAAGTGAAAACTGTAAAGCTGCACAGTAATCGAAACGTTGGGAGGTTAAACAATTCAAAAATTTAAGAACATCCGCGACACAGTATGTATATATTACTATTATTTTATTCTTTAACCGTAATACATCAGGAAGGCGAGCGCAGTAGAAGTAGGGCGAACAACACCATGAGTTACATGGGTTTTACTACAGCCCAGGAGCGATCGTACCGCTCACTGATCAGAATGGGATTCTTGGCCCGCCATTCATTACAATAAAAAACCAGCTAAATTGAAAATAAACAACGTTGCAACCCCAATAATGCAGCGATTTAGGCATTCCGTCCGTGGAAGCATAGTAATAGATTGACCGCAAAAATTATCTCTCGCTGGCTCGGCGCCAACGCAGACATGTGTATCGGGTTTGTGCGCTTGCCCTAGTAACCAACTGATATAGAGCAGAAACTAATGTGTATTGCTTTCTGTATAGTACATATATTTATTTATAACTGGCTTCATCTGTCTCTCTGCAAAGCCGAGGTTTAGGGTTTGAATCAATCGAGCAAAGTGATATTAATTTTTTCTATTCAGTATCAGCCCGGTGTCAGAAATTTGTGCCCGATATGGCGATAAACTCCCTATCACATGATGGGACGGAAACACAAAGCTAAACGTGGGTTTCCTGAGAGCATTTTTGACTACCCTTCTGGAAAAAGACTTGATTATTATATGTATACATAAACTTATACATAGTTCTGTTGTATGGACTTTACTGGTGATAGGTCTCTCATAAGTAAGAGGCCGCCTGGGTGGGTATCACTACAATGTCTATTTCTCCCGCCAAACAACAGTTTAAATGCACTGTTGTGTTTCGGTTTAAAGGATATTGTAGCTAGAGTAACTACATGAAATATTGAGACTTGACATCTTATGGCTCAAGGTAGCGAGCGCAGTGTAATGCCAAACATTGCTTTGTTATTGAAGGTGTTGTTTGGTTTTGTTACTGTTCATGAGCAGTCGTAACGCTATCAAACGAACGTCATGCTAGTCTCGCCATTCAATGCAATAAAATAAAAAAATCAACAAATTATTTACTACCTGTTCTACGCAAAACCCGACTTTAAACAATCAAACAAGCCTTCAAACATTAAGTTCCTTTCGCAAGAACCTCAAATCAAACTTACGAACTCAAAGTCCAACCGACAACATACTTGGGTCACCACTATGGAAACTTCCAAACTTCCTATATAAATACTCGTTTGTATTCGGTCTTAAAAGGTTTGTTTGGAGTTTGGAAAAGGACCTCTGTGGAGTTTTGTAAGTGAAATTGATGCTATTTATTGTTTCTACTTTGATTTAATTAAAGTTTTTATAAAGTGCTGTGGTGTGCAGGTTTCCCCACGATGCTTTTCTTCGCTGTTTGACTGCATAGTAATTGATTATCAATAAACATGACGCAGAATAGTCAAAGGTGCCATGAGATTGTGCGTGGTGGCCTGTTGGTAAACGGACTAGACGCGGCTGCCCACATGTTCACGGTGGTCGCGGGTTCGAATCCCAGGGCACACCTCTGACTTTTCGGAGTCATGTGTGTATTGATAGTCAATCACCACGCACTAAAACGGTGAAGGAAAACATCGTGAGGAAACCTGCATACCATAGCGATTTATAAGAATTTCTATGGTATGTAAGTCCGCCAACCCGCACTAGGCCAGCGTGGTGGACTATATGGCCTAACCACTCTCAATCGTATTCTCGATTGTAGAGTAGGCCCGTGCCCTGCAGTGGGACGTATATGGGCTGATACAGAAACTCCACAAACCCGCAATTAGCCATTGTGGTAGACTATATCGCCTAACCACTCCAAACTGTGCTCTCTTTATAGAGGAGATCCGTGCCCTGCCGTGGGGTCCTAATGTGGGCTGATACAGTTATTAAAGTTTCCTATTTACTAGTAAGACAAACTGAGACTTTGAATTTGTACGGGCTAATGGCTTACATTTTGTCTTGTCAGCATTTTGTACTCCGCTTTTGCGTTATTTACCTTTTACGTAATTAGTACGCAATTAATTGTCACCCACGCCGCGCGTATTCATGTTAGAAATTTATTTTGTCATATTTTAATTATTATACATTCATTTGCATTCTTGTTTACTCGTAAATAAGCAATCAAAAGTAAGCTATTGTCTTTTATTAAATTCTACGGAACCTGATGGAAAAATCCCGTAGTAATTTTTGCAGGTCAAAAAAAAATTAACCAGATATGCTAATTGAATTTGTCTACTATCACGATGTCATATTTATTGCGATTAATTGCGAGACGTGCATTCACCTGATGGTAATACGACCACTCATGGACAGTAGCAAAACCAAACAACACAATGAATTACAAAGCAATGTTTGATTTTCAACAGCGCTCGCGATGTATGCTCGCCAGCATGCCCAGGTACAAGATAGTAAGTCTTATTATTTATGTCCAGTAATTACTCTGACATAGATATTACAGTATATTATCAAAAATAAATATGAGAAAATTAAAATTAATCACGTTATTATCCTTAATCTTATAAAGGTACGTTAATGATTAATAAACGCTAATGGTCTAAAAGGCTTTTTATGATTAGGGAATTCATAATGAGAAAGTGTTAATCTTCAATTATAAGGATTCGTTTGAAAAAATATTATTTGATATAATGCGATTATTTATTTTTCAATATATGATTTGATTCAATAATTCATTTTGGTCCATAATTGACCTCCCAAGATATTTTCAACTCTCTCTTTAGCCACAGGAAGTCCACTACTAAACAAAGGCCTCCCAAGGATCTCCACATCGACGTGTTGGAAGCGGCCTGCTTCGAACGAATTCCTATAAAATTAACTAGGACGACCATCCATCTTCAATGTTAAGCTATTGGAGCTTTAAGATCAATTAGTGAATCATGAAATTAATCTTCACTAAGCGAAGCAAAGCCGTGGGCGATATTTTATAAAATATTGTTTGTAAGAGTTTCTGTTAACAAATTTCAATACACCTTTGTACGTGGATGTTTTTTACAGATTATCCCCACTCGACGTCCAAATTAACTGGGGATTAATAAGAATTTTGATGAAAATGTTTTTAGAACTAATTACGAAGGTATAAACAAGTTTAAAATAAATTAACTACAACTACTGGACATATTGAGACTTAACATCTTATGTCTCAGGATGGCGAGCGCAGTGGAATATTGCTACTGTTTATGAGCGGTCGTATCGCTTACCATCAGGCGAACGGCTTGCTTGTCTCGCCATTCAATGCAATAAAAAAAAAAAAAAAAAAAAAAAAAAAAAATTATAAATTGATGAGCTAAATGCTACATTTTGTTTAATTTTTATTAGTTATATAAAAACTCAAAAAAATACGGGGGTTGTGTAGTTATATTTCCTCTATTCTTTTACAAAATTGCACATAAGCGAGTATTCTATTCGCCCGATGGTAAGCGATACGACCGCCCATGGACAGTAGAAAACCATGAATCACAAAGCAATGCGTGGCATACCACCGCGCCTCCTAAAACATAAGAAGTTAAGTCCCAATACGTCCAGTAGTTATTCTGGCAACAATGTCCTTAACCCAAACCACACCAGTGCATTAACACTGCTGTTTGGCGGTAAAATAGAAATTACGGTGGCCCCTTACAATACACAATTGTTTGTATGTTAGAATTATTTAGCAGCACTAAAGATTAACTCCATCTCATTGTATATTAAGATCCCGAACAACAAGATTAGTTAAGCAACAAATAAGCAGTATATGGCTTGTTTGTGTCGCTTACGTGATCTCAGAAGTGATTCAATGACTCTATCCAGATGGTTCTGGCGTAATTGTTTTAAATTTGCACAATATTAATATAATTACATTCAAACATACACAGGTTATATCGAGACTGTTATCAAAAACGAAGCTAGGTGGTAGTTTTAGTGTCTTCAAACACAATG
Source organism: Hyles vespertilio (assembly GCA_009982885.2). Classification (NCBI taxonomy): domain Eukaryota; kingdom Metazoa; phylum Arthropoda; class Insecta; order Lepidoptera; family Sphingidae; genus Hyles; species Hyles vespertilio. The sequence continues at coordinate 5,935,338 of CM042817.1, read as the reverse complement.
CAACTACAAATTTTGCAAAGAAAAGCGACAATTTTTTGTGATATTTTAAATATCAACGTGTTTGGGTGGTAAATCCATAGATTTAGCTTAAATAATCATTTAAAAACTTGCTTTCCACAGCGTCTTAAAAAATAAAGGGGTGTGTAACATACTATTATTTTAGAAAAAACTGTATATTTACTACCCAAATACGCTTTTTACTAGCAAAATTGTTTGTTGCATTATGTCTCAAATCATTAAAACTACCACCCGGCTTCGTTTTAGGTAGCAGTCTTCCAATAAAAAAATATTATATATAGGTTAAATCAAGGGTAGGTAAAACCTGCAATATCAGTTACTCCCGCCAAACAGCAGAGTAAATACGCTGCTACATTCTGGTTTAAAGGACATTGTGGCCGGACTAACTACTGGATATAATGATACTTAACATCTTATGTCTCTCATTCTAACAGATTTCATATCTTTTAGTAAATATCCTACGTACCCAGGGCACACCTCTGACTTTTCGGAGTCATGTGTGTATTGATAGTCAATCACCACGCACCAAAACGGTGAAGGAAAACATCGTGAGGAAACCTGCATACCACAGCGATTTATAAAGAAATCTACGGTATGTAAGTCTGCCAACCTGCACTAGGCCAGCGTGGTGGACTAAATGGCCTAACCACTCGCAATCGTACGGTCGGTTGTAGAGGACGTGCCCTGCAGTGGGACGTATATGGTCTGATACAGACGATAGACTTCTCTCTAGGTATGAAAGACCGAAAAATCATTCGTGATTCTGATACTCACAAATGAAGACATATCCTAAAAAGTTGTGACGACACTTTGAAACATTTGACAATCGTTTTTTTAACAATTTTAGTTTGTCACCCTGCTGTCAATCATCAACCCTTCATTTGACTATGTATATTTGCCAATTATGACTAAAATTGATTCTGACGATTATTATTATTTACGTTTAAGTCCCACAAACATCCAAATTCCTAAAATTCTAAATATAGACACAAAATTCAAATGATATCATTGGCATGCAAATGGCAGTGGCTGTGTGAAATATTAATTATTTGCACGTAGGTGGCTCTATTCATTACGTGCTGAGGTACCAAAGGTTGCTGTAGTAATTGACATTTCAGACAGAGTGGGTGTACAGAGATTTTTAGTTTGTATTTTAATATTCACTACAATTATAATACTGGTGAATAGGTGCCACTGCAATATTTATGTATCCCACTAAACACCAGTGTAAATGTACTGTTGTATTGCGGGTTGAAGTAGTTATAGCCAGAGTAACTACTGGAACTTATTGAGACTTAACATCGTATGCGCTTTGTGTTAATATGTTTGTTAATTTGTGTGGTGTTCAATTAGGTATAAATAAATAAATATGTCTCAGGATGGCGAGCGCAGTGGAATACCACAAACATTGTTCTGTTATTGGTGGTGTTATTTGGTCTTGCTACTGTCCATGAGCGGTCATATCGCTTACCATCAGGCGCATTGCATGTTCGTCTCGCCTTCATAGAAATCAAAAAATATTTCAAGTTACTGTATGTATACTTTGAATCCTTTAAACATGAAGTAGCGATAGAATAGATATTCTAAATCCAACTTTTTTTATATTTTCATTTAGAACATTAATATTTTAAACTGCTTTAAATGTTAGATTTGAAAAATAAGTGTACAAATACATTTAAATTAATGAATAATAAATAATTTCAAATTCAGGATAAGTTTTCTAAGTGGATTGCAAAGGAGAATGCAGATTCGGCTAAAAAATATCGTTGATCCCGATACCGACGCTTTATATTTTATTATAGCATTTTTTTTTATTATTTGTCCTTAAACGATGTCCTGCTTTATCGGGGCGATATATATTTATAAAATAAAGAAATTATTGTCACTTTTTACACTTTGTTCACATATTTGAATTGGCTGTCATCCTTCCTACAATCCTGGGTCCTTTCGCCGTGGTGTGAAGAGGCACCTTAGCAGGCCGGCATAATTGTTTCCATTGGCATGGGACTGCCGTCCGATGCCAATGGATACTCTGCCTGGGCGGCATTGGCACTTTCCATCAGGTGCATTGCTGCCACTATGCCAGCCCATCATAAAAAAAAAATAGCCGAAGACACATATATTTTTATTGGACTTCAAATTCATTTCTCCAAGAACTCCGGACCTATCGCAATTATGTTTGTATTTATTAAGAATGTATATTTTTCCTTACTCAAAAAAGTAGGTTTTATTATTTAGGTTTAGGGTCACAAATTTACGCAGCGATACTCAGTTTTATATTAAAATGAATATTCTCCGTAACAACTAACCGGACCCCACTCTATAAATCCGAAACGAAGTTCGAATCTTCGGACGATCGAAGTTTATGACGATACGAATGTACCTACTCTGCAAATGTTCGAATTCGTATAACGTACATCGTAACCATAAGTCTACGGTTACGACCATAAGTCAATAACAACAATGTATATGTAGGTACATTCGTATCGTATATAAACTTCCCAGTTCTCGTACGTAAAATATAACACTCTGAATTTCGGTTTCTGATCTGCCAACGTAACTCACGTACGTACTTAGTTTGAAGCCACATCTGTTAGTAGTAAATATATCGAGTTTCCAACAATATTATCATATTACTGCAAGTACCACAAATTCGAGATGTACTTGCTCCGTAACCAAAACATAACTTGGAATAATATCAAACTTATTCCACAAACTAAGACAAACTTCGCGTTTGAATTTAATACGTTATATTTGAATTATGCTAATTTATTATATTTGCAAATCTGTTTAATTAAGGTATATAGAAAACAATTTGAAGATTTGCATACCATAGATATTTACAAAAAAAACCATGGTATCCGTAAATACAAGGACAGGGCGGAAAGCGCGTAAAGTGTTTCGACGTAAGTGGTGCGTGCTCTCCAGTATATCCCTAGTGGAGGGTTACTGAGATTAGTCGTTGCTTGCTACGATTTTAAAAATGCTTGCTTATAAAAAGCCAGAAATGTCATTAAAAATGAACATAGTATTTTTTTATCTCCGTTTAGCGAATCTATTAAATTAAGTTTATTTCAGCGCGATTTTCACATTCATCTTTTTGAAACTCCAAATGCACTGAAGAGCATATCCTTAGTTTAAATCAATGTCGGTATCTATGTGAAGTTATCTGCACTTGTTTGGCGAAATGTATTATGGCCTATTCTTTCCAAATTGTAGAGGAGGCCTATCTATCTCTTTCGAACAACTTTTAAATTTAATTTGAGCGAAGAAGACAAAACATTCGATATAAAAAACTTAAACTAAATACATTTAATTTATAGAATAAGACAATCAATTACTTTGTAAATAAGCATAGAATCTGTACTATGTATTGACTAGTCTTAAGAGCCATTTAACTGCCTACATGATCATAAACCAATTTCATTTCATTTCATATTCAAAATATATTATAAAACTATCTGACCGTAGGAGCATTCCTGTATTTGTGTTAACAAAACCATATTTAATTATTACTGCAGTCTCTAGTACATAGTTTCTTGTCCATACAAGCTGTAAAAGTCTTTGATAAAAACAAGTCAGCCACATGTTGTTATTCCTTATAAAATCTCATTACACTGGAACACAGCGGCGTGTAAGCTATCAACGAACAAAGTAAATGTGGGGAAGAAAAATCCTTTTCAGTAAATATAATTAACTACGTTGTGAAACTCCTGTGCGTTGTTTCATTATAAGGACAAATCTTATTTTTCATGTACGCTATAATGAAAATATGCACTTATAGAAATTGCATTTGTACTTGTACTAATCTATATTTAAAAGAAACTTAGGCGATGTTTCTCGATGATTAAATTATTTTAAACAACAACAAGAAACTAAAAATTGACGGTTGTAAAATTACGGCGGTTGTTAAATTTTACGCTCTAATATAGTTAGTGATTTGTGATGCTAAGTTTAATATATTATACAAATTTCGTAGTAAAGGGATTAATTTATTTTTGTTCTAATTGTCTACCGTTGCCTCTTAAGATTCTCTTAACACCCCATGATTTTCTTCGTAAATTCCACAGTTGCTCCCCCTTCAAAAGCATCTTGCACCAAAAAGGGGCATAATCACTCCATTTGAGAAACACAGACATTTAGCACGCCACTAAGCACAATCCTCGACTTTCCTTGCTAATGACACTATAATTAATCCTTTTACACAATATATCATTTGCGGAGACAGTTTCAAAGCGGAATAATGAGGGCGAATTCTCATCTCCGGGTACGTTTTGCAACGGGTATGGTGTACCCCGGGGCTTCAAACAGCAGAAGGAAACAATGTAATCATTGTAACGGGTTACATGATTGCTGCTATAAAGCTTTGTTTTCAACAGAAGCTGGCTGGTTGAGAGTATTTTTTTTTAATATTTTGGAATTAGAATATGGTGTTAATAAAAGGTCTATTCAAGAAGTATCACACAAATAAACCGTTCAAATACAAACGCAAAATTAGGTGGCAACAATTTTAGACACGTTCCGTCTCCAAGACAAATCTCCCCTTCTGTAATATACCAAAAAATAGATTTACGATATTTTGTATTTATCCATGTAAACCTTGAAAATGATACATCAAATTATGGTTGAATATATCGTTTACGAAGACAGTTCAAAAGCGCGATAATGTAAGCGAATTCTCATCTCCGGGAACGTGTCGTATAATGGGTAAGGTATACCCCGGGGCCACAAAAAGCAGAACGCGAACAATGTAATCACTGTAACGGGTTACGTGATTACTTCTACAAAGCTTTGTGTTCGACAGTAGCTGGCTGTTGAGATTTATGATTTACTAGCCGTCCCACATGGCTTCGCTCAGGTACAAATACTTTTTTTTTTACTGGTGGTAGGTCTCTCATATGTGAGAGGCTGCCTGGGTGGGTACCACCGCAATGTCTATTTCTCCCGTCAAATAGCAGTTTAAATGCACTGTTGTGTTTCGGATTGAAGGACATTGTAGCCAGAGTAACTAGTGGACATATTGAGACTTAACATCTTTTGTCTCAGGATGGCCAGCGCAGTGGAATGTCAAGCATTGCTTAGATTTTTTTTTATAATGGCCTGGCATAGTGGCGGCATTGCACCTGATGGTAAGTGCCAATGCCGCCCAGGAAGAGTATCCATTGGCATCGGACGGCAGTCCCATGCCAATGGAAACAATTATGCCGGCCTGCTAAGGTGCCTCTTCACACCACGGCGGAAGGACCCAGGATTGTAGGAAGGAGGGAACACGTGAGACGGCAAACAGTTCCACAGCCTGACGGTGCGGCACAAAAACGAATTCGAGAACCGTTTGGTTGGCGCCGGGATAGTGTGGACCGTCAAGCTATGGCTTCACAAGCCAGCACGCGTGGTTCTGGTTAGGAATGGAGAGGAGGGAATCAAGTTGAACAATTCTTCAGAGCACTCACCGTGATACAGGCGGTAGAACACGCTTAGAGAGGCGACATCTCTCCGGAGTTGTAGCGACTGTAAGTTGCTCGTAACGTCTGCATCATTGACAATGCGGATGGCCCGCGGCTGCAATCCATCCAAGGCATCGAGCAGGTATGCAGGACTCCATACCTGGCCGGACCTGCGCTTTATATAAACGACAAAGCTGACCGGGCGTGAAAAACCGACGCACACTGTTCAGGACTCCAACCCTGCGTGATGTGGCAGTTATAACGCCCTCGATGTGATTCCTTGGATTGAGATTACAGCGGATATCCACCACCAAACCACCCTGAAGAATGGGGAGGGGAGATAACGGGGATTTTTTGCACGTGAACGCACACACCTGGGTTTTCTTGGCATTGAACTCAACCAATAATTTGTAATTCAAGGTGTTGTTTGGTTTTGCTACTGTTCATGAGCGGTCGCATCGCTTACCATCAGGCGAACGGCATGCTCGCCTCGCCATTAAATGCAATAAAAAAAAATTCTTTTTGAGTGCAGTCCGCTTTGGAATCAGGAACTATTTCATGTGTCAACTGTTTTGAATATTTAAACTCAGCTTTACAGCCTTTTAAACTTCCCATTCCTTTGAATTTGAAGGAGTATCGAATATACTTTAATTGTTTGCACATCCCACAGGAACACTACATTTTGTCGGGATTAAAAGTAGCCTATGTATTAATGCAGTGTCAATTAAAATCATATCGAATTTCAAAAAAATAGGTATAGCGGTTTGAACGTGAAGAGGTAACAAACACACAAACTTTAGCATTTGTAATATTAGTAGGATTTTCTAGGACTTTCAGGAGTTTTGAAATTTCCATTTCTGCCGCCAAACAGTAAATGCACTGGTTTCAAGAAATTGTATCCAGATAGTTGGACCATTGGTCAGGCATGAGGACAGTTCTAAAATAACAGTGAAATTCATTCTGGAGCACCTATAAAAACTTAATTGCAATTATAATCAATTATGAAATAAGGATAGGTAGAACAAAAAAAGTACTATTTTAGGAGTCTCTAATGACATTTGTACCAAGTAATTAAATGTAACTTTTGGAACAAATTAAAAACATGCCGGAAAATTTTCTTTACGCCACTCAGACCAGTGGACAGCACCGACCAACTTATAATGTGACTTTAATTAACTAAAGTTTGTCTTCAATCTAATATAAGATTACCTTGAAGCCATAATGAACAGAAAGTGCTAGAGCCACTGTTATCAGCGTGACTCATCATGAAACGGAAAGCTTTTCCGGGGCGGTACCACTATCTCACAGCAAATTACCTGACAGCTCCGCTCGTCTGCTCTATTCGTCCGTCGCTCACTCAAAGACGGACGTTGAAAGACTATTTGATGCAGGGGAGGTCCTTGTTACATCTTCAAAGTCATTATTCTCAACTTCTCTAAAGTAACAATGCTACATACAAAATTTTTAGCTAAATTAAAACCAAAGCAAGATATGTGAATCTTATTCGATTTTGAGAAACACTGTATCTTAGAACTCCAAAGAATAACATCAATTCAATAAAATATTCTAACTTAGTATAGGTTAAAGGCTGGAGCTGAACTCAGACACATCGAAAAGACTCATCCGGATAAAAAAAATAGCTATCTCCATTCACGTTAGCTAAAACTAATTTTATTCAATTCTCAAGTCGTAACAAGTAAAACATCAAACCCAGTGAACAATTTTAAACAATTATTTACTAAATAAACGAACAATAATTAAGATCAATATTATTGTAAGTTACCACAAACAAATTCAAATTACCTGCTTCGAAATTCAAACACGCGGTCGCTTGAATTTAGTATCTTGCCTCGGTTCGGCACAGACCTTCTCAAACTTTTGTATCCCGTGTCTTATTAGTTTTTTTTCTGTAAATTAATAATAAATATATTTTTTTAAAATACGTAGACTCTAGGACGGTTAAGCAAGTATCAAAAATTTTAAAGCATCTTTAGGTTACCTTACATGACCTTAAGAACTTATTCACGAATTTCAATGTATGCTAAATTTATCATCTTGCATAAGCCCAGCCTAGTAGAATATTTTTTGACAGTGGGTATTTACGGGCTCATACGATATACTATGTGCATTTATAATATTTATAAGTTTTTAAAGTTTAAGAAGCTAATTAGATGAAAGTTCAAAACAATTTCGTATACCCCCATTTTTTCATAAATCAACCTTTGCTGACCTTCCCTGCTTCGAAATAGACCGGTTTGGGAACCAATGGTTTAACACGAAAGGCGAAGTTTGCGAAGATAGAACTATCTAGCCTAAAACACTTCAGCTATTATATGATTAATTTAGAGTTGGGTTATCAATACCCATGGGTGAATTTTGGATTAGTATTAGTTAGTCATAGGCGGAGACATAATCAATACAAATATTACATCTTTATTTTAAATTACTTTATCACACACTTTCATTTAATATTAATCCACAATAAATTACTGTTAGTTGCTCTCTAGGTGAGAAGTCGCCTGGTTGGGTACCAACCCAATCAAACAATGTCTATTTTTCCCGCCAAACAGCAGTGTAAATGCAATGTTGTGTTACGATTCAAGGACATTGTAGCCAAAGTGACTACTAGACACATTGAGACTTAACATCTTATTTTGGAATACCAAGCATTGTTTTGTAATTCATGGTGTTGTTTGGTTTTGCTATGAGCTGTCGTATTGCTTACCATCAAATGAATTATATGCTAGTCTGTACCGTAACCAGGAATGTCACCGGGATGTCCGACCACTATCTTCCAGGAAATGGACTTGAGGCGACAGCTTAGCTCGTTCGGGTAGTGAGATTTCCGGATGTCTAATACAAGGGATATTTATGTGAAGTTTATGTTTGTTCTTCATTAAATTTATTTTTACCAACATTTAATATGAATAAAGAAAACTACATAAATAAAAAATGTTGGGGTAATTGCTGAGATATTATTACCGTATATACGATATAAGTCGAAATATCATAAACGTCGCCGTAAAAGAAAGTTATGGAGCAGAAAAATATTGTAAATATGCCTTCATAACCTATTCAAATTGTCTACAATGCGAAAGTTTCTAAGAGAGAGAATTCCTAAACATATACAGATATTGACACATTGTACATAATTTAACCTACATGTTTCTCTTTACCCCAGGGGACATTGTAAATAATTTGAAAAAAAAAAATATTTTTTTTTGTCAAAAATCGTTATTTTGTATTTCACAATTTTTGGACCTCCCATGTAGATACGAGTATTTTACCGCTTAGCTAAACATCAGTGCAGTTCGGGGACTTATCTGAGTCGTAAAAAGACTCGGTATCTACAGGGGTTAATCAAAAGCCTTGAAAACTAAAATTGCGATTTTTAACAAAACTATCAAACTTGTTACAATGTTACCTATGGGAGTTAGGATCATGTGGTTTAAATTAAATATAGTCAATATCACGCTGTATACATATAAATCCATATTTCCTACTTTAAATTCTGACTTCGTATAAACGCTCCAACCACCTCTCTATCCAAAGACATCGTAACGCTAACCGAAATTATATAAAAGCGGAATCTCCAAGGGTCCCAATTTGAATCACAAAGTATCTAGAATCCTCACGACCTATCTGCCTAGATTACAAGCGTGTAATAAGATTCTACCTTTATGTAACCTTGGTTTCTGAGTTGTGTAACTGTATCAATCCATATTCGTTATGTGAATTATTGCTATATCAAATTAACATCATCACCTTGTTATTTTTGAAGCCTTAGCTTGCTCTATATTTCTGCTATTGCTAATTGCCCCTTAGAATTTGTAAACAAAAAGAAAACTCACCATATATTATAACCATTTTTCACATCTAACATTACACATACAAAATTGATTGTCCATTTTCTTGTTTAAATGAGTTCGTAAAAATTTACTAGCAACTTCATAATTAGTAAACACATTTTTATAAACATAAACTCATGCAGTTTTCCCCGGAAGGGGTAGGCAGAGGTGCCAGCACACCCACATTTTATAAACCTTATTTGCAACCAATGTAATACCATCAAAGTATACCCTGTTGGGTTAATTAATAAAATAAAAATTAAGAAACAAATACAGTAAATTGAAATAAAACTACTACTGGTGGTACTTAGGTCTCTCATATGTGCGAGGCCATCTGGGTAGGTACCACCGCAATGTCTATTTCTCCCGTGAAACAACACTGCTTAAATGCACTGTTGTGTTTCGGATTGAAGGACATTGTAGCCAGAGCAACTACTGGACATATTGAGACTTAACATCTTATGTCTCAGGATGGCGAGCGCAGTGGAATGTTGCTACTGTTCATGAGCGGTCGTATCGCTTACCATCAGGCGAACGGCTTGCTCGTCTCGCCATTCACTGCAATAAAAAAAAATCTATTACTTACGGATTTTATCGCGGAATTAGTTTCATTTTTACAATTTTAACTTTCCGACGTTTCGATAACCTTACAGCTTTCATGGTCACGGTACATTTTATTTTAATATCTATACTCCATCGGTTTAGGTACTTAACTAAATGTAAACAAACCAGAACACGTGACGCATGGTTGTTCAACATTTTATTGCAATGTCCAATTTACGAATATTTTCTTAGTCAACCAAGTAACAAGTATTAACAACAATTAAGAGCAACTTATAACAAATAATAACTAAAACAGAGTAAAATAAACGATGAACACTTCCAAACACTTCACCAGTTCACGAAAACCGTAAGTACATTAACGCAATGAATGAACATAATATGATGAAATGAACATAATATGATGATGCTTAGTTATCCGACCTGACTCATTATTTTTCATTTAAATGGTCGCATTACGGTAAACTCGTACTTCTAGATTTTGTAGCATATTTCTTATAACTTTTATGAAAATGTTTTGGATGCCTGACTGTTTGGATCTTTTTTATAGACAGATTGCATTATGTAAAATTAGATAATTTAATTCAGATAATTTAATTATGATTTTACATACTTTAATTGTTTCCAAGCTCACACATTCATAATTATAATCGTTATAATAAACATGCAATGTAGTTTTACATTTACGTAATTATTTTTTTGTCTTCAATTAATTTAGAAATGAGAAATGGCAATGTTAAATAACCTTTTTTATGGTTTGTTTACATTTAGTTAAGTACCTAAACCGATGGAGTATATCATTAAACAAATACAGTTATTATACAGAAGCAGCTTGGTTTGATTCAGAGCAGTTCGGAAACGTTGTGAGGACATCAAATTGCACGCGGGCAAACTTGTAATGTAATTTGGCAATTCCACAGAGTTCGGAATGGTTTCAAATACGTTTAATTCTGTTTCCAGCCATTACATACGTTTGTTGAGTAACTTTTGAGCGGTCTTTAATAACTAGAGGCAAATGAGGTTATGTAAGTCCGGGTTCTCCTATGGGAATATAGTTTTTTCAGTATTAGCCGAATGGCGATGTACCGTCCATTTAATAAAAAACATCTTTATTGGTAATAGTATATCTTATCGTATTTATCTTCTCTTAGCTTTCGTAAAATCGCTTTAGTAAAATATCCACATCAAAAAGATTTTGTTAATGAGTTTAAGATTACAATACATTTATTTTATGGTGAAAAAGCTAAGGTGCTGGATATAAGTAATGTTTGTGAGCATCCCACGTATTTTAACAATAAATGAATGTTATCATGCAATAGATCCGGCAAACGAGCAAACAGATCACCTAATGGCAAATCACCGCCGCCCATGAACATTTACAAAGGTTTGATCATGGATGTGTTGCCGGCCCAACAAATCGAGAGGGGAACGGGAAGGATAGGATGGGAAGAGAAAAGGGGTATTGGGCATCCGGTAATCTCACTCACCGAAAGCAACGTGACTGCTAAAATGTCGCTTCAAGGCTGTCTCCAGTGAAATGACGAGACGAGCATGCTGTTTGCCTGATGGTCACGATACGACTGCTCATGAACAGTAGCAAAACAATACCTTGAATTACAAAGCAATGCTTGGCATTGCACTACACTCAACGTCCTGAGACATAAAATATAATGTGTCAATATGTCCAGTAGTTACTCTGGCTACAATATAGTTCAAACCGAAACAGAACACTGCATTTACAGTGCTGTTTTGCGAGAGAAATAGACATTACAGTGATACCTATCCAGGCGGCCTTTTACATATGAGAGACCTGCCACCAGATCATTGATGTTAAGTATTCACTCTAGATCAACGATCAACTGTGGATATTTTGTGTGGACATGGGGCTTGAATGCACTAGACTTTTAGCCACAGTTTTGTAAACTAAATTCGTCCATAACTTTATCATTGAAAATATCAATCTCATACATTAGAAATGTCAAATATGTTCCAAATGTTTGGCGATGCTACTGTCCAAGTCAAAGTTATTATATGCAACTGGGCCTTAGTCGTGCCAGTTGACGATAGTATAAAAATTGTCGTATAAATAAATACAATTATTTTCTAATCGAGAATGCAAAGTCATTTTTTTTGCCAATACGCTAACATAACCAAATAATTCCCTCTTAACCGAAATAAAATTTAAAATATATGCAAATAAATTGTGCTCTGAATACAGTCTTTGGCTATTAAAAGACAAATATCTCGCAGATTAAACGGTTTAAATTGCCCAAAGAATTGTTCAGATTTCCTCATTCGTCTTCTGGATTTATGTTAGCTTAGTATTTTCTCTTTTAGTATTGTAAATAAAAAAAATATCTTCACTATTGAATTTCTCACCAGTTCTCTTTTATAAAAGGTTATAATTAAATACACCCAACAGTCACATACATATTCCTGACCCCACACTAAGATCGAGTCTTGTGTCGTGGATATCAGGAACAACGAGAGACTTTTAAGTCTCACAAACATCCAGACCCGAAACAAATACGTTGATGGTAAAAGAATATAATATGCAATACCATATCCTATAAAGATATATAGAGACTCTCTTTTTTAATATTTCCCAACACTCTCTACTAGAACTGCACCGTTTAATATTAAAGTCCTCAAAATATTTAAGTTTAAAACATTTTGCATACATCAAAGAAACGAAATTCCCTCAAACGCGTAGTATCTCAGAGGATATAAACAAAGATATTCTCTTGGCAAACTTTATTTGGCGTCGCGCGTTCTAAACATGAAGTGCGTGGTGGCCTGTTGGTAAACGGACTAGACGCGACTGCCAACATGTTCACGGTGGTCGCGGGTTCGAATCCCAGGGCACACCTCTGACTTTTCGAAGCCATGTGTGTATTGACAGTCAATCACCACGCACTAAAACGGTGAAGGAAAACATCGTGAGGAAACCTGCATACCAAAGCGATTTATAAAATTTCTATGGTATGTAAGTCCGCCAACCCGCACTAGGCCAGCGTGGTGGACTATATGGCCTAACCAACTCTCAATCGATTACGATTGTAGAGTAGGCCCGTGCCCTGCAGTGGGACGTATATGGGCTGATACAGACAGATACAGTTCTAAACATCTAGGTGAAGTATAATCTAAGCAGCTATATTAAGTATATACATATTTTGACAGCCTCTGTGGTGCAGTTGGTTAAAAGCCAACTGTGAAACGACAGCGACCGCGGGATCCATCCCTGCACCGGGACCAATATTTGCGTAATCCACAGGTATCTGTTTTGGGTCAGACAAGTTTTTTTTTCTCAAACACAAAAGCACAACTTCTTCGTTCCTGGCTGATAATGAATAGAAAAATCCAATATTTCCCAACCTCAACCTCTCCGAGGCCTCTGCTTTGTAAGCGTAGTAAAACTACTCCACAAAAGCAATATACACCTAAAATATGCAATTTTCAAAACTCATGCATAAAGTGCCTCAAAGACAATATGACAAAAGAACAGATATGAGGTACAAAGGTGTTCGCAGCTTCATTTGGCGGCGTTCAACCTTCTTGCTGTACGGAGTAAATTGCGCTACAGACAGGCCGATAAACCCGCGTTCTACTCGAGATAAATTCACTCACTAGTTTGCAAAGCAGTTTTAGATTGTATAAGGAGTAAATGTGCTGGTTTTGAATTTGAATGATTGTATGTCTAAATTGTTTGATTTATAATGAATTCTTAGATTAACGCGAATGTTGAAAGAAAAGAAAAGAAATAGACATTAAAGGAAAACTATCATATACGGATTTTATCATGGTTTTTTATTTGTCTTATGTTTTTTTTTGTTAGAAGTTTTAGGGCTTTATTTGATCTGTCCATTTTGTGTGATAATTTCGTATTAAATTATCCCCCATGATTCGAAGGGACATAAATGACACTTTAGCCCGACCTAGGATGGACTCTTCCCATATCTTATATTTATTTATTCTTATACTAAATTATTGTCAGAGATCTTTAAGTGGCACTAGTTCCATTTCCTCTCTTTCCGTGGGACGACACTTCATATCTGTGCCTATAAAATGTAATGTCGATATTTGACTTCACTTAATTGCTTGGCAAAGTATATTGATAAATAAGTACTCAAGAAAATAGACAATATATTTCAATACTTTGCAAGATCAAGTATCTACTTGGCAACTAGACTAGTTATGTAGTGTTCCTTTGGACACCGACTAACACATTAGTATCTATACGTCAGCGGACAGCGTCGCCTGTTTGACTTATTCCGGGACGGTCAGAGAGTACAATGGACAAACCTTTTACGTTGATTCAACTTGACGTACATAGACGTAACTTTACACTTTAGCAGAATATAAAAGAACAGCTTTATGTACTTTCTTTCGAGTTATATTACATGCAACCATCGATTTAAAAGCTAATGATAGGCATTTGAGAAAATTCAGAGATTGAAAAAGGTGACTGTGAAAGTCGCGCTAAGATAAAGATTAAATAAACTTAATTAATTAAATAAATTTCGCCTTAACTGTTATAATAATAACTATGCATATTTTAAGTCATTAAACTTCATGCAATAATACAATCAAAATATTTTTATTTTTTTGTAAATTCTCCTTTCAAGATAACACATGACATTTATATTTAACTACACATGTATGTATCCTTCTGCGGGCATCTTCAATTTCAGGAGAATACAACTTGCAAACATTCAGCTTGAAAAATTGATTGTATTGTTTGCTTTTGCTTTTACTTTTTTTTTTTTTACTGTCCATGAGCAGTCGAATTGCATATCGCATGCTCGTCTGATCATTAATTGCAATAAAAACATCCATACAACATTCAACGCCCTTCATTGCCCTAAAGCAACCACATTCAACATGCGGCCTTCGGGGCTTTATGATTGTGCCGTTTGGGATTGCAAATAATTTAAAATTTCGCCCCAATAATAAAAACTGCAAGTGCGTGGTGGCCTGTTGGTAAACGGACTAGACGCGGCTGCCGACATGTCCACGGTGGTCGCGGGTTCGAATCCCAGGGCACACCTCTGACTTTTCGGAGTCATGTGTGTATTGATAGTCAATCACCACGTATTAAAACGGTAAAGGAAAACATCGTGAGGAGGAAGGAATAGTATGCAACTATAGCGATTTATAAAAAAATCTATGGTATGTATGTCCGCCAACCCGCACTAGGCCAGCGTGGTGGACTATATGGCCTAACCACTCTCAATCGTATAAAGGTGTTTGTAAAAAAATAACATTTCTGTGGATAATTTACCTATTTGTATGTACTGGTATTTATATATATATATATATATATATATATATATATTATGTATATGTATCTTCCTATATATGTATTGTTATTATATTATTTATGTATGCATATTTGTATATATATATATGTTTATATAACATAATATGTGTATTTATTATTTGTATTACTTGTAATTTCATTAAATTATTTGTACTTATTTGCAATACTTTTCCTTTCTAAGCAAGTTCTATCCTTTACACTTTACGACTGCCCTTTATTTATCCTATTTTAAATACGTCCCATGGTTGTCTGTAAGACATTGCCTTTCGGCGATAAGACCGCCAATTGTACTTTTTGTATATGTGATTTCTGTTTGTATTTGTTTTCCTTTTGTGTGCAATAAAGTGTAAATAAAATCGTATTCTCGATTGTAGAGTAGGCCCGTGCCCTGCAGTGGGACGTATATGGGCTGATACAGAATAAAAACTGCTCGCTAAGTAAAAAAATGGGAATGAGAAAACCTTACCGCGATGAGTTGCGTTGAGTCGGCCTACAATACCATACCATCATACCTAAAAGGTGTTTGTAAAAAAAGGGTTGAGTACCGCTGCCCTTGAGGATATAACCTACTCCAGAGCTCAGTGTTAGGTTCTAAGACACCAGTGTAGCATCTATTAGCATGCGCTTGACCTACTATCGAACTACGCCAATACGGGTTTAATTGCTAATCTCATTTGCATTTTAGGCACACGACGGTTATTTGGGGATTTTCATATATTCACACTGTCTCGTGTTTTACTCGCACATCGCTGATGGCATATTATACAGTATATCAAGACTGCTACCGAAAACGAAGCCGGGTGGTAGTTTAAGCGACTTCAGACACAATGCAACAGAAAATTTTGCAGCGACGATTTTAATTTTGTTATTTTTTTCCTGTGTCGTATTTGGATGGTAGATTCATTTTTTCCTAAAATAAAAGTGTATACCCTTTTATTTATAAGGACTCTAAGGTGTAAAAGAGTTAAAATAATAATTATAGCAAAAACTATAGATTTACCACTCAAAAATAACGATATTTAAAAAATCATAAAAAAATTGTCACGTTTTTTTGCGAAAATTTTTGTTGCATTGTGTTTGTACTCACTAAAACTACCACCACTTCGTTTTCGGTAGCAGTCTTGATATACCCGGTATAGGAGATATCACTACATAGTATATAACAAAGTAGCTTTCTCTGTACCT
This sequence comes from Hyles vespertilio, assembly GCA_009982885.2. Lineage (NCBI taxonomy): Eukaryota > Metazoa > Arthropoda > Insecta > Lepidoptera > Sphingidae > Hyles > Hyles vespertilio. The sequence goes on along the minus strand of CM042817.1, from coordinate 5,918,962 downwards.
ATGTCCCTTTGTATGCTTAAATCTTTAAAACTACGCAACGGATTTTGATGCGGTTTTTTTAAAAGATAGAATGATTCAAGAGGAAGGTTTATAATATGTATAATACGTACATATTATTGTACAGAAATCTATTTGTATCCGGGCGAAGCTGGGCCGAGGCGCTAGTACTATATAAGATAAGATACTGGTAGTAATCCTCTCATATGTGAGAGGCCGCCTGGCTAGATAAATGCACTGATATACAAATGTCGGTTTGAAGGAAATTTTTGAAAGAAGAACTACCGGTCATATTGATATTTAACATCTTATGTCTCAGGATGAAGAGCACAGTGGAATGCCAAGCATTGCTTTGTGATTCAAGGTGTTTGGTTTTGCTACTGCTCATGAGCGGTCGTATTACTTACCATCAGGCGATCGGTATGCTCGTGTCGCCATACATTACAATACACTACTATTTGGTGGGGGAATTAGACATGGCAGTTGTATCTTCCCAAGCGGCCTCTCAGCTTGATTTCCAACTTCTCCTATTCATTTTGATTTCGTTGCGGGTTAAAGACAAGTTAGACATTCCCAGTGACTCGCTGAGCTTCAATGCTCGGTGTCATTGCGTGCCACTGTTGATCCTGGCTTACAGGAATTGCAGTGGTGGTTGTGAGGGCGGGACAGGCTCGCAAGCGGCCTCTCACATATGAGAGACATACCACTAGTAAAACAGTACACTTCTTGGTTTTCTATGGGACTGATGAATCCAGCTTGTACTTTATCTGTATCTGTATCAAAGTCAAAATCAAAATATTCTTTATTCAAATAGTCTTTCACAAGATCTTTTTTATCGTTCTTTTCTGCTACTACCGCTTCGGAACGTGTTATAGCTGTGAAGAAGAAGCGGCGCAAGAAACTCCCTCAGCAACATGAACTGTCCTTCTTTTTTCTTTCTTTTCCTTTTTTTATATCGCCATTTACAATTACAATGGTTCATGTCACAAATCACAATAATGTCAGTTTTAAAATTTTTATTAAAGTTATCACCACGCTGGCATAGTGCGGGTTGGCGGACTTTACATATCATAGAAATCGCTGTTATACAGATTTCCTCAGGATGTTTTCCTTCACCGTTATAGTATAAACATATGCTCATACTTTGGTCCAAAATAATTATAATAATTATAAGCGTCTCTATACTTCAAAATCACGGTTCGCAAATAATATAACTTCTAGGTCCATAATTTGAGTATTAGTTATAAAGTGTAATCAAGCTTAAAGCCAACTAGTGCGTAATGCGGAGAGTATTGAAAGTGATCGGATGTTGTGAGCGTTGCGGCAAATATTATATAATATTAAACTAACAGACTTTTAATACACAGTTTAAAACCTATTTTAACTAAAGAAAAGTTGAGTTTTCTATTTTTTTCCCTAGGTTTTTCTAGTTGACAAACTTCACAAACCACAGAAATTGTTCCGTTCCCAATGGTATGGAAGCTTCTTTAAGATTTTTCCACCGCTAAACTCTCACATTAAAACCGCAAATTGTCGACATCATTGGGTATTCAATGACAATATTTCTACTTTAACGATCTCTTCGAGTTTCCGAATCCATTATTCCAATGCACTTCACGATGTCAATAGTTTCCCGAGAGATGTTTTAGCGGTACTTCGGTTGAAATATGGTGATTACGCTCGATTTTAGTAAAGTGTTGTTAGTGATTCTTGTTGAAATTGACTTGAATATATTTTGCATCATTATTTTAAATTTATACTTGAGATTTATGTAGGGTTTTTCTTCTGATGATAAGCGATACTACCAGTCATGGATAGTAGCAATGCTTGGAATTCTACTGCGCTCGCCATCCTGAGATATAAGATGTTAGGTTTCAATATGTCCAGTAGTTGCTCTAGCAACATTCTCCTTCAAGCCCAAACACAGAAGTGCATTTAAACTGCTCTTTGGCGGGAGAAATAGACAGCGGCGAGTTTCCTCATTAACAGAGCAGTACCTAATATACTTAAATTGTTCTTCTTCGCTTAATATCTAACCTCCGACACACTATATAAGCTAAACCAACACAAAAAACAATCACTTAAACTCCAAAACGCAGAACTTTTCACATGGACACAAGTAATTACAGCTCGCGACACCAAACGGTCCGCAACTTGTATATATTCGCGCTCTGTAGCGCGACTGCGATTGTGCCTCAAAGAATTTCCAACGTTTATTCATTTCTACACTTAAAAAAACTAAAGGATTGGTTGTTGTGCAATTAACTAAATTAAAATTCTCTTTTTATGTATTTGACACCTTCGTTTCTGTTAGGTGTAATCACTATAATTATAGTTTAAAACAAAGTAACTTTCCGTCTCTATATTTGCATAGATCAAAGACGACGCAATGGATTTTGATGCTTTTTTTTAATAGATCGAGTGATTCAAGTGGATCGTCTATATGTTCAAGAAACAGTCTATATGTCCCAATTTGTAAGATAAATAACAAGTATCTGGCGTAGAATGGAATCAACACACATCGTTGCAAATTTCTCTTCAATGTCATATCCACTACTATGAAAATGAAAATTATTTGAAAATAATTTATTGAATCCATTAAGATGTCATCATTTAGATTCAGTCATTTTTTTATCTTAGAGAAGAACGGGCATAAATGTCTACTAACTATATTCTATCAATCAGATATGCATTAGTAAGATAAAACACCCAAAAAGTGATATTTCTAGATGGACACAATTAATTACAAGTCGCGACACCAAACGGTCCGCAACTTGTATACAACATCCAGCTTTTTGTGGCGCGCCTGCGATTGTGCCTCAAAGAATTTCCAGTTTGAAGTTAAAAATAAATCTCGCGACCCGTGTTTGTGTGAAACGTGACTTTGTTATTTAAGAGTTCTATTTGCTACTTTTACCGCAAAAAGTAAGCGTTGTAGAGAATAAATTCATCGTAAAATAGTGTTGTTGTGTTATTTTGGTCCTTCTTTTATATAGTGCCAACTAAAAGAAAAACAATAACAGTTGTTACATTTTACTAAAGTTTTTTTACTAAGGAAATTATGCCATGCCAATAGTCTAGCCATAATACTAACATTATTCAAGCTGTTCTTTGGTTTTGGAACAGTTCATGAGTGTTCGTATCGCTTACCAACGGCATGTTCGTATCGCCATTCAAAGCAATAATAATACAAAAATATCTTTATCTCGAGTGGAAATTAACAAGTAATGTTATTACTGTCGACTTTTTTATCGCTTTGAATGACAAGACGATTATGCCATTTGCCTAATGGTAAGCTATACGACCGCTCACGGATGGTAGCAAAATCAAACAACACCATAAATTACATATCAATGTTTGACATTTCACTTCCTCTGCCATCCTGCGGCATTTGTTTTATTTATGGTATATAATAAACCATATATAAATAAATTTTACAGTTTTCAACAAAACAGTGACATAACCGGAACACAATTTTACGTAATGAATTAAACGTATAAAACCCAGAATGAAAGCATAATAGTAAAAATATCATACAGAAGAACCTCCAAAATCTTGAATTTATCGGCACGTTACTCACAGTCGGGCCCATTTAGACGCAGCCGCTGTATTAAGTATTCTGAATGAGTACGCATTGTCCAATGATGGCCATCAAAAACTCACCTCGGGGTAGGAAACGTTTTATAACCGTAAAATAACATTGTTTCGACCTGAATTGCGATTTTACCCTCGTTCAATGGTTTCCTAATAGAATTGGTATGAAACTCTAGGATAAAAATTATATGTTATGCCCAGCGCATATTATTATTTTATTGGTTTTTACGACGACTGCCTCGGTGGCGTAGTTGTACTAAGGTACGGTTACAAAGCTAAGGTCTCGGGTTCGAATCCCGGGTAGGGCAAAGTGATATTGGATTTTTCTATTCATTATCAGCCCAGAGTCAAGAATTTGTGCGCGATATGGCGATAGGCTCGCCACCTATCATATTGTGGGACGGAACATACAAGGTGAAATGTGGGTGTCCTGGCACCTCTCTCTCTCTCATATAGGCGTGAGTTTATGTATGTATGGTATTTACGACAGACCTGGCGTAGTTGTTTAGAAGCCGGCTGTGAAACGAGAGGCCGTGGGTTCGATTCCCGCGCCGAGACAAATGTTTGTGTGAACCACAAGCATTAGTTTCAAGTCTTGATGTTTGCGAGACCGATAAGTCTCTCGTAGCTCTTAACCAAGACTCGATCTTAGTCTAGAGTCAAGACTATTTATGTGTATGTTGGGTGTAATTAATTAATTAATTCTATTGATCTATTTATATAGTTTGTATAGTTATATCAATTATATTAATAGTATTGTGTATAATTTAGTATATATACTGCAATAGAAATATAACTAACCTTAAGGAAGATTAATTACAGGTAAAAGATGATATAACTATTGTAATTACGTAAGCATTGGAATAAAAATAGCCCGCCCTAAGAAAGATTAATTACAGGGACATCATTAAATCGATATCATCAATCTTAATCTTAATCAAAGACAGGACCAGGTGATCCTAAAAAAAGAGCTGATTCCCGCCTTAAAGCCGGCAATGCATCTGTATGCAGATTCATGGGCAGTAGTGACCACTTATCATCGGGTGAACCGTATGCTCGTTTCCCCTTTATTTACCCCTGACTCATAAAAAAAAACTTGAGAGGTGTCAAGGGACACCCGGATGGAACGAAGTTCCTTTCGATTAATTAGTGAAGGAATTGTAATAAAATTTTATTTCTTTTAAGTTATAATAATATATATTTTTTATTAATAACAAATAGAATGTAATATAAACTTCATCAGTAGGCTCAATGTTAGTAATAATTGGCAATATACAGGGTATATCAAGACTGCTACCGAAAACGAAGCCGGGTGGTAGTTTAAGCGACTTCAGACACAATGCAACAGAAAATTTTGCAAATAAGAGCGACATTTTTTTTTGTTATTTTTTTGTTTTGGTCATTGGTAAAAACATTTTTTCCTAAAATAATAGTTTGAACCCTTTTATTTATAAATACTCTAAGGTATAAAAGAGTTTAAATTATTGTTTTAGCAAAAACTATGGATGTACCACCCAAAAATCATGATATTTAAAAAATCATTAAAAATTATTGTCGCGTTTCTTTGCGAAATTTTTAGTTGCATTAATAATAATAATAATAATAATAATAATATCCGGTATAGTCAAATAAAGGGTTGATGATTGATAGCAAGGTAACAAACTAAAATCGTAAAAAACGAGTGTCAAATGTTTTAAAGTGTCGTTACAACTTTTGATCTTAATTTTTGCCATCTAGCCCCCTTTCGCAACGCGCGATAAGGAACTTCGTTCCAAAAACATTGCGAGAGTCTTTTTTATTACTGTGAATGGCGAGACGAGCATGCCGTTCACCTGTTGGTAAGCGATACGACCGCTCATGAACAATAGCGAAACCAAACAATCCCCAGAATTACAAAGCCATGCTTGCAGTGGAATGCTCTCTGCGCTCGCCATCCTGAGACATAAGTTATTAAGTCTCAATATATTCACTAGTTACTCTGGCTACAATATCCTTCAATCCGAAGCACAACCGTACATTTACACTGCTGTTTTGCGGGAGAAACAGACATTGCGGTGGTACCTACCCAGGTGGCTTCTCACACATTAAAGACCTACCACCAGTTAGAATTATATTTAGAGATATGCTTCCTGCAGCTGAAAATAATATATCTTAAGAGCGTTTATACCTTCCGCGCGCTTTTTGGCTTAAAAACAGGACTTTTCAAATGAGTTAATAGCCACCAATAAACAATTTAAAGGAAAAATAATTAGTACTAATTTTAGAAAAGATTGTCATCTAGGGATTTTGGTGGGAAACATTATAGATTGATGGACAATTAGTGAGTATGCGAAATTATTCAGAAACTCTCGTCAAGAACATATTTTTTTTTCACCAACTTATCGTACATAATTTTTTATAGCAATATTATAATAGAAGAACATCTTATCAATAATTCACCATTTTTATATTTCAACAAAATTAGTTTTCATGTTTTCTACAAATATTTTAAAAACCAATATAAAACACGCTGTCCGACCGGTGTCAAATCAGACCGCCGCAAGGCCTTCTAGAGGGAGGAGGTATCGCTCGTCGCTCCGGCCTGGCTGCAGTCCATTTTCGCCGTGCGTAGTAAAAATAGGTACGCGCGGACTGCGATTGCCAAATCTTAGTGCTTTGGTAGTAAAATATTTAATTCTTTTTATTACCTACAATGATTTTGTAGTGAGTATAAATTATGTTTCAGATAATATAATGGGATGTAATTCCGAAGCTAAATTATGTTATGTATTGTAATATAAAATTAAATATATTTCACAATTGTAAGGGGTTGTAAGGCCCCTAACTCTATTCATGTGTTCGAACACGAAATGATTAATAAAACATCCGTAGTGTCTACTGATTGAACAGTGATTTAAATGCAACTTACAATGTAATAATAACGAAAATATGATTAGTATCTAAATTTGTATTGTTCATTGCTTGCACAGTAATATTTGTCTACTTATAATGCAAATAAAATATTTTTATGATATTATATTACCAATATATAAATCATAAGTTACATTTCAATTGAATATTAGAATTTTGAAGCGCACGGATCAAAGTTGGTTGAGCTGACTGTATAGCGAGCCGACGCGGCAGCTCTACGCACACAGCTTTGGTCGCTTATGTGTGCGTGAAATGAACGAAAAAATACCTATAGTTGACTTTGCGCGCAACGTGTAAACGCTCTTAAAACAATTTTTGTGTAATTTAAACACCAGATATCTTAATTCTTCGTTGCTGCATAGATACATTCAAGAATTACTCTCAATGATAACTGTTTATCTAATTTCTTGTTCAATGTTTGAAACACAAAGCCAATTTAATTGGGAGTTAGTGAAAATTTCTAACTAATAAAGCAAGTTTCGCGACTAAATCAGATCTTAGTTTGAAGACAACTGGGATTAATTATGCCAATTGTCTGCTAATTTTAGTCGGACGCTTTGTTTCGCGAAACACGATGTGTTTGTTAGTTTCGCAATTGATTTTAACCACGAAAATGTAGAGATTCAAGGGGTTTATTTTAATAAGTATACATATACTTAAGTAATGTTGTACTTGTACCTAATAGTTTAAATGGCAGGGATATACTTGCATGGTTAAAATGGCTCCTGCCATTGTAACCATGCAAGATGTTGCAGATCCTTCTGCAACATATGTTGTTTACTGGTGGTAGGTCTCTCATATGTAAGAGGCCGGCTGGATAGGTGACCATTGCAATGTCTATTTCTCCCGCCCACCAACAGTGTAAATGTACTGTTGTGTTTTGGCTTGAGGGAATTGGTAGCCGAGTAACTACAGGATATATTGAGACTTAACATCTTATGTCTCAGGGTGGCAAACACAGTTGAATGCGAAGCATTGCTTTGTAATTCATGGTGTTGTTAGGTTTTGCTACTGTTCATGAGATGTCATATCGCTTACCATCAGGCGAATGGCATTCTCATATCGCCATTCATTGAAATAAAAATAAAAAAGTTTCAATTTACATTCGTACGTATTGTTAGTTGAAATTAACATATTTACCTTGAATAAAACTTTATCATTAGAGTCTAGTACAAGTGCTGTTGGGTTTTTTCCTTTAGAGCGATATCTCATTACAATGAGTATCTTTTGATCATCGACAGCGAGCTCTTTAATTAAAACTGTATCCGTAGTGTTTGTATGGTTTTATTTACTTATTTATTCAGTTAGTGTAAAGAAAATGTTTGCTTTTCATGTTATGGATGGGATTTTAATTACGTCATAGTTATTTTCCCCGTGTTGTTTGCTGTTTTGCTCTGAGTTCTAATTAAATTGAACGTGTTAGGAATATCTATATACAACAGTGCATAATTCATATTATAAGGTTTTATTATCATTATCATCTTCAATACGAAGCCCACTACCGAAAATAGATAGATCTCTGCAAGGACCAATTTATTCATAAACATTATTACATCTAAATTTTTTTACTTAGATTAACTTTAGAAGCTTTATTTTAATAACATTTTTTTTAATGAATTTCGAAACACGAAGCACGCCGTTCGCCTAATAAAAAGCGATACGACCGCTCATGAACAGTGGCAAAACCAAACAACACCTTGAATTACAAAGCAATGCATGGCATTCCACTGCGCTCGCCATCCTGAGTCATAAGATGTAAAGCCTCGATATGTCCAGTAGTTAATTTGGCTACAAGGTCCTTCATATCGAAACACAACAGTGCATTTTTATTTTTCATTAATCTGCTGTTTGGCGGGAGAAATAGACATTGCAGTGGTACCTACCCAGGCGGCCTCTCACATATGAGAAACCTACTACCATTTAATCACTTCTTGCCACACAGTCCTTAAGAAAGTTAAAAAGGTCCTATAAATGAAACACCGCCTATAACATCCTATTATCATTCATGACTTGACGTGACGTCGAAACCTTAACCTAATCTAAAATACACTTTCAAAATTTAATACGACCTATAAAAAAGTTGACTCGCAAAATTTTATTAATCTCATTACTTCGAGGGGATCTAAACGAATTATACGTTTAAATAACTTGAATTTGAGCCTAATAAAATCAGCTGAGTTCAAACATCGATCCGGTTTTGGATGTCAAAACTTTGAAATTGGACCTTTGTATGCCTTTGAGCCCACTAGTTAAAAATTCCGGCTCATTTCAAACTTCTGTAATTTCAGCACCTACGCTCGATGGGTGTGATTTTAAAGCGTTGCGAGCGTTAAAAGCGACGATGTTTCCGCTTTTCACAACACAAGTAAGACACAAATGTCACTTTAAGTTAATTGAAAGCCCATGAGGACGGCCGAGTGACGTCACTCTTAAATGAAACTTCAGCGGAAACACAGTAAAGTGTGAAACAGTAATTTAAATGAGATAAATGTAAATGGCTCTGATTTTTTCGCTCCAGGCTGTTGTTATGTTCTTTATTGAATAATTGTTTTGCATGATTAAATGTTGTGGATTTTTTTATAGATTTTGATTAAACAGTATGAAACCTAGCGTGGCGTAGAAACGAATAGAATTTTGATAGATGATTATGTATACTAGACTTATTTCTGTGATGGCAATAATAGCATTGCAATTTTCTTAATTTATAAAAGCATATGCTGAATTAGCCTCAGATCTCTCATTAGTGAGAGGCTGCCTGGGTGGGTACCACCGCTATGTCTATTTCTCCCGCCAAAGAGCAGTGTAAATGCATAGTTGTGTTCCGATTTGAAAGTCATTGTAGCTAGAGTAACTACTGGACATAATGAACTTACATCTCATGTCGCAGGATGGCGAGCGCAGTGGAATGCGAAGAATTGCTTTGTACATCTTTGTATTGTTTGCTTTATGTACTCCATGTGTTTGTTGTCCATGAACAGTCGTATCGCTTACCATCAGGCGAATGGAATGCTTTTCTCGCCATTCATCGCGATAAAAAAAACGCAAGAGATCCAATACTAAATCAGTCACCATTCATCATCGGCAGTGAATAGTATTGTACCTACAATAGTCACCGAGACTTGGCCTATCCTGATGATCGGTAGGCATGTCAAGCTGACCTTATTTTTTTTTATTTCCATAAAATTTCGACAAACGAACATCGGTTCATCTTACGGTAAGTGGTAGCCGCCCTCCATCAACACTTTAACCGTAGATGCGTTGTTGGTTTGGAATGACCAAAAGGAAAGAAAAAAGGACAGGAGGGAAGATACAACTCGGCAAAAAAAAATTCGATGCGGTGAAAATTGATATTAAAGAAAAACAATTATGGCAACACAAATAAAAATATCATAGTGTTCGTTGAATAATTTTATACGTAGGTATTTCAATAAATTATCGTTCGGGTTTTGCTTGTTTTGTGATTTCAAAATAAACCATGAGTTTCTAAACATTTTCCGTCGTAGTATATTGAGTTAACATATTAAATTCGATTTTAGCACCCTCATTAAAAACACTCTTTATTTCCAAACATTACATTAAAGCTTAAAACCTGATCTCCTGAATCGTATTTACTGTGTCCGCCATTGAACGAATCCTAAGTGACACGGGACGCGCTGACGTGTATCGCAGGTACTTAATAATAGATTCCTTTCCGAGTTAAAAACAGAGTTTAGAAAACGATGTATTTATTCGTAATATGGAACATTTTAGGAATATTTATGATCACACATAACAATCATTTATGAAAACGACATCGATATTCGGATCTATTTTTTTAATAAAACATCGTTGTTAGTCTACTTATTCTAATATAGCCTATAATTACACATCGCAAGGGCTAAATATTTTTTACTTAAAGACAAAAGTAATCATTAAAATAAATAATTACATCCAATTGTCATAAACATAGTCTTGACCTCACACTAAAATTGAGTCTTGTGTCGTGGGTATCAGGAACTACGACTTTTCGGTTCACAAACACCCAGACCCACAACAAATACTTATATTTCACATAAATATTTGTCTCGGTGCAAGTCAAAATCAAAAAAAATCTTTATTCAAATAATCTCTCACAAGATCTATTGGAACGTTAATTTCTGCTACCACCGCTTCGGAACGTGTCGTAACTGTGAAGAAGAAGCGGCGCAAGAAACTCCCGCAGCAACACGAACTGTCTTCTTATATATATATATTTTATAGCCATATAAATTACAAATGGTGCGGGGATCGAACATGCGGCCCCTCGCTACACAGTCGGCGTTTAACTGTTCCACGGAAGCTATTGATATGCACCCAACAGTTATTTCATAGCAATTTCTATAGAGAATTCACAACAAATCAAATAAGAGTTTAAGAGTGGTAGAGCACAGTGGGCACATCAGTAGTTTTTACATATCCTGCTCCGGACACAGTCACAGTCCCACTTTGTCTGATAACCCCACCTTACCAAAATTGTCTTTCAACAACTTACACCTGTGCAAAGGCGGTTAAGTGCCTTCCAGATAGACCACTGAAGTTTTTTCCTATGAGGCAGGTGTTCCGAAGGTGGGGTGAAATCCGATGGGACATGTGTATAAAAAGATACAGTCAAGCCACTGGCTGATTCAAAAAGAAAAATAATAATAATAAATCTTAATATTTTCATACTCCCATCACTAGTGTAACTTAAAACGAGACCAATAAAGCCACCGGTACAATATCCATAAAACAGAATTCTTATGAAATTCCTGAAAGTCAAACAATGCTGGCGCTTAGCAACATCCAACAAAAACTGGAACACAAATTGAAATTACGAATTCCCCGCCTGCAATGGATATACGTATTTGTAAAGCTTCTAGGTATTTACACTGTTTCGTTTTTAATTTACAGCTCTGTTTACTAGCCATTTGATCCTGTGTATAATAGGCTTATGTTCAAGATTTAATTTTCAGCAGAATCTTATTGTTCCTAAAGAGTATAGTAGTAACACGAATTTGAAAACAACATTAAAATTGGATGTAAAATGCCTGAGATATTAATAATTTTAATAGTACGGAGGGCACGCGTTGTCTCTTTCGCACGCGAGCACCTTCTGGGAGATGACGTCACGCCGTGCATGTTGCATCCTTTTTTATCACCACCAACTTTTATATATTTGTAGCGTGCTTATTACTTAACGGATTTATAAATAAAACTTTCTGATTATGATTATGCACAAAGTATCCTTTCGCTATAAACAACAATAAAAATGTATGACACTATTGTGTTATGTTCGTTCGATATTAAAATCCATGCAAAGACTTTATTGCTATGTTATTAACTCCATATTTCATTTTTAAGGATTTAATAGGATGTATTTAAAATGGTAGACATGAATAACTCAGTACAATGTAGTTACTTTGGAATAATTTAGTAAATGGCCGGCTCCGCGGGGATAGCAGCATTATCAGACATAAAAGGAATATGAAGAGATAATTTACAGTTGTGTATCATCCTATGTGTAGATTGGCAAAGAATTCTACTTTCCTCCTTTTACTATTTTGGCTAAACATTCATTGTTTGGCACTCAAGTATCAAATTATCATCGATCGTCATGGGTGGCGAAAATCATGTGAATAAGCAAACTCATCCGCCTGATCTCTCTATCTATCTACATCAGCCCAAGTCAACCCACTGCTGAATATAAACCTCCTCATCTGCACGCCACATTTTTCTGCCCTGTGCCAAGCGAATCTAAAGATCCTGGTCTTTGGTATAGTAAAAAAACATTCAAACTCAGCAATGCTGTCAGCAATCACGTACTTTAATGTTAAGAATACAAATCATATCCACGATAGGAAATTACTATTTTAAGTGACTTGGTTCGACCAAGTCTGTGGCGACGTGAAAATTGGATTCCGCAATACTTTTTGTTTAGTTGTCGCATTCATTCTTAGCCGTTTTACAGTTGGGTTTTGTTTACCCGTACTCTACTTTTGATATGTGAGGTTTTTGCGGATATCTGACGGTTTGCAAAAGTGCTGTCTGTTGGTAAAAGGTTTAAAGATGCTTTGGCTTATGTGTGGAACGGGCGTAGATAGGATCGCAAAATACAACTGACTTCTTCAAACTATAATAACTTTTTAATTTAATATTTATAAATCTAGGATAGTTAAATTGTAACATGCACTGATGACTAATACATCAGTCCGTCCCGTGACTAAGTAATGTTGAAGACAAAAACTCCGTAGCAGTATTTTCTAATACTTAATCAAGATATACCCAATTTCCTTAAATTGCTAATTAATTGAATTTTTCTGTAGGTAGGTCTCTCATATGTAAGAGGCCACATGTTGTCTTCCGGTTTGAAGCACATTGTAGCCAGAGTAACAACTGGACATAATGAGACATAACGTCTCATGTCTCAGGATGGTGAGCGCAGTGGAATACCCAACATTGCTTTGTAATTTATGGTGTTGTTCGGTTTTGTTATTGACAATGAGGAGTCGTATCGCTTACCATCAGATAAACGAAATGCTTGACACGCCATCTATTGCAATAAAAAAATACCCATTTTACTTTAAATTCCTTACCCCCAATATGCTTTTCACTCTGCACTCAACAATTACCCCAATAGCTATGAGATATGCAATTTCATATCCAATCACAAAATATTTTAAAAGCGAAATCAAAAGGATAATGTAAGGAATAATAATGCACGGATGCAATGCAATTAATGGAATATGAAACGAATACAATCTGAAATATTGATATCAATCGTACCCGGAATCGTGTATGAAAGTTATACGATATTAAAAACAAAATATGCATATTGTTATTTTTTAATTTGTAATATCATACCTTTATAATTGGCGTGCTGTGATTATTGATGGTTTATTTTTCATAGTGGCCAGTGTTGATTTTAAACTTTTGTGTTGAAATTTTTAAATAAGGTTTCAGTGTTTTATGCGTATTTATTTTTTACATTTACATATTTTGTCTATTGGCCAGTATTCATTTACAAGTGATGTTATTTTTCAATTGTTTTTATTTAATTCGATTATACGTGTGTACATTTATTACATCACTAGCGGCCCGGCCCGGGTACAAATAGATTTCTGTAAAATAATATGTACGTATTATTATTATACATACCGGGTATCTCAAGACTGCTACCGAAAACGAAGCCGGGTGGTAGTTTTAGTGACTACAAACACAATGCAACTAAAAATTTCGCGTAGAAACGCGACAACTTTTTTTTATGATTTTTTAAACATCGTCATTTTTGGGTGGTAAATTCTTAGTTTTTGCTAAAATAATAATTTAAACACTTTTATACCTTAGATTAGTTATAAATAAAAGGGTATACACTATTATTTTAGGAAAAAATGTATTTACCACCCAACAACAATATTTCTGCACTATTTAATGGATGTTATTATACATGTAAACCTTTCTATTGAATCACTCTATTTATTAAAAAACCGCATCAAAATCCGTTGCGTGTTTTAAAGATATAAGCAAACAAGGGGAAATAGGGACAGAGAAAGCGACTTTGTTTTATACTATGTAGTGATTATATTTTGCCAGGATTCCTTTACTTCCTCCTTTAACAATTATTACAGATTTTAATAAAATTTCCGAAAATACATTTTCACTTTAGTTGTTTTTTTTTGTGTCCAGCTCCGTAAGATAAAAATATATGTTAACAACCTTAAACCTTCCTCAAATATCATATTTGTAAAAAAGTGTCTCAATATTTTTATAATACATCTTTAAATGTTTCCAAATAAAAACTATGTATCACTACATAGTATAAAACAAAGTCGCTTTCTCTGTCCCTATGTCCCTTTGTATGCTTAAATCTTTAAAACTACGCAACGGATTTTGATGCGGTTTTTAATAGATAGAGTGATTCAAGAGGAAGGTTTATATGTATATGTACATATTATTGTACAGAAATCTATTTGTACCCGGGCGAAGCTGGGCCGGGCCGCTAGTTTACAAATAAAATAAGCTATTAAACACAAAAAAAATATTACAAATCCAATGTATAATTCCAGAAATAACCACGTACAAACTCTCCAGCCAAAACACGAACCGTAAACCCAAATTCTCCGTGACCAAACAACGCAGAGCATGTTACAAATTCACTTCCTGACATACCCTACATCGCGCCACTATGAATAAAACAGCTCGATCTGCTATGTTTATTCAGAGGTCCGCCAGATAGCGCTGAACAAAAACTGCCAGACTTCCACAATGCTAATTCACGATAACGCCCGGACGTCTTGGGTCTAAATTATTGCCGGAGATAGCTGTAACTATTCTGCTAAAGTTTTCTTTGTGGGGTATAGGGAAGAAAAAACACTTTAGTATCCTTTGACTATTTGTTTATATTATCATAATAAATTAAGACACCCAACAGTCACAACATAGCCCTGATCCCCCATTAAGATCGAGTCTAGTGATGTATCAGAAACTCCGCGAGACTTTATCGGCCTCATAAATATCTAAACCCGAGAAAATACTTGTGGATCACACAAATATGTATTTGTCTTGTTGGGGGGTCAAACCCGCGGGGTTTTGTTTCATAGCCGACGTCTAAGCAACTTACTTCACCACGGAGGTTGTCAAAAATCGATTAAAGCCAATGAATCTAATATCTTACTGGTGGTAGGTCTCTCATATGTGAGAGGCCCGCTGGGTGGATACCACCGCAATGTATATTTCTCCCGCCAAATAGCGGTGTAAATGCACTGTAGCCAGAGATACTGCTTGACATGTGAGACTTAAAATCTTATATCTCAGGATGGTGAGCGCAGTGAAAAATTAAGAATTACTTTGTAATTCAAGGTGTAATTTGGTTTGCTACATGAGCCCATGAGCTGTCGTATCGCTGATCATCAGGAGAACGGCATGATCGCCTTACCTTGCAATAAAAAAAAAAAGAAAAAAAAACGAACCTCTATGGAAGTTATAATAATGCGGATAAAATCAAAGTGTCACTGTAGAGTATTCTAGAATCAATCAAACGCCTACATACGACGGCGTTTAATCTGTCGCCACTCGCTTGAATGCGAGCATATGAAACCATCTATCACTTCCTAATCACTGCCTCGATATTACTCACGTTATTTATAGCCATAGCGAAACTATAGCCTATCCGATCTCAGTCGAAACCTAGATTGTTCAAAACGGCATGCAGTGAGGCAAATATAGACTGGATTTTAACTATTATTACCTTTCATTGCGTATTAATTTTAATTTTTGTTTTAATCCTTTTTCAATAAATAAATACATCACTATACACATATACTTCTATGTTTCTTTTTTTTTATTTTGTATAAAAAATTGAGTAATTGGTTTGACGTCCGTACGTCACTTAAGGTGGCCACTGAAAATCAGCGTTGTGTTGTGGTTTGCACCACATCATAACATAAAGCTGAGCCACCTACCGGTCACAGTCGCGATCGGCCATTTTTATTATTAAGTTTTATAATACTGTGTGTTTTATGTACGTTGCGTCTGTGTATCAATAAATATACTATTTCGAAATTATAAAATAAAAGTAATAGTACAAGAGGCGGCCTTACCACACTAGGTAATGTCTCACAAGCAACCATAAGATGGATATATAAATAGGAGATATAAAGGGCAGTCTAAAGCGTATATGAAATAATAGCGAGAATACATATACATAAACATATAATATTATACTTATCCGGAAACACTAAATCATGCGTACTGACAATTTTTTCTTAATTTCATTATTGTTGTGAGAGAAAATGTTATATTTTTCATTTTTTTTGAATCAACAAAGCGTACCAAAACTCATAAAATCTAGTGGCCCGCTAGCCTCCGTCCGGTTACTGATATATTATTTTGAAAGTATTCTATCGTCTATGTTCATCAGGGATAATGTAGGATTCTATTATACAACGTTGATGCGACCGATGGGCATTAAATTACACTATGTATGCTATACGTCCTTGGTATTAATTCAGCACAGCACAAAAATTATAATAGCAAAAATGAGATTTTGTTTGTTTCAAACAAACGAAATAGCTTCCAAATAAAAGTAAAACGCAACCATCCTGTGTAAATAAATTTCATTGACCTGTAGATACGAATAGATAACAAATTGGCAACGTCTATTGTGTGGCTTGTGAAAGAGCGGCAACAACGCGCAGTACGATCTATCGTTTTAAGGTGAATGACCATGCGTTAGGCGTAATCAGCTGTTAGAAAAGCTACATAGTACATCGTGTTCAAATGGGGCAAAAACTTACAAAATTATTCATGACTAAACTACTGCTCCTATTTAATTGATTTTTAGTACAGAGCTTCCAAATGGTACCTAGTATATGCAATTTAAAGAAACGCCCATCGGTCGCATCTACGTTGTATAACTTTTTTCTTTCTATTTTCTATTATGTTCTTCGGTAAACGATTTTTCGGATTAGTCTAGTAGTTTCAAAGTATTATTGTTACAAAGCGTTAGGTGCTTACAACAATTGCTTATCCTTCAGCACCCCACGCTTTATAGCAGTACGATTGAAAGGGTTAGGTCATGTAGCTACGCCCATATCACTTATGATTTGTAGCATACCCCATACTCTTATCCAAAAGATGGACTTTGCCAGAATACTGGCCACGCTTGGCAGGCGGATTGGCGAGCGCTAAAAGATTTTTATTAATTTAGTCATGGTTTTTTGATTCCAATGTCTTTGTCATGGCCACATTATGTTGCCACCTATAGGTTTCCAGAGCTCGTCTGTCAACCAGTGGGGTGCACCATAAGCAAGTGAAAAGAATCCTCCGAGAATTTCTTGACATCCTCGTGGGTCATATTACAGTTAAATAGACATAATTTAGCAAATTGGGTCGAAAATATGTCATATGAGCTGAAAGATCAAATAAGGAAGTTATAGCGGTCATCTCTCGAGACGAATTGATTTGCGGGGTGAAAAGGGACGCGCCCTCATTTTCTCCCTTCCTTGATGCGCTCAAATATATTCACATGCTGGTAAAAATAATTTGAATATATTGAAAGGATCGCAACATACTGGCAATCTTGGTGATTTGAACTTGAACAAATATTTATTTATAAAATAAGATTAATGCGCTGAAGTAAAAAGTAAGACTGCGAAGATATTTTCTTTTCCGAAATCAACCTGTACTAAAAAATATTTGTATTCTCAGAAATGTACCTACAATTTATATATCTCTAGTAACTTTGTGTTTCACAACTGAAATAACCAGATGATGTTTATTTTGTTGCGCCATTGTTCAATACAACGACTTTCAAAATTACAAAATTTCGGAAAACTAATGTAGGTCCCACAGAGTAGGTACATTTTACGTCCCGACCTCTATAGAGGTTTGACAATGTAATGTCACCTTAATGTTAGTTTAATTAGGGTATATTTTAACTGTTATGAGAGCCTTAATCGGCAGTCTGTGGACGTTCAAGTAGGTACACAAGTAATAGTATGCCTATCGCCTCCACTAGTAAATCCACCTGTCTTATCTCCTTACAATTATCCTAATTCAAATCAAACACACCCAATATCAATAATATAAAGCTTAATTTCAGTTGCATGAGAAATCATAGTTACAAAAACTAACCTAATAAATAATGTGCTAAAGTCCAATTTCAATCGCATTGGAAATACAGTATGAAAATTCACAAATGTTTGAAACTGCATCGCTATGTAGACATAATTCATGCCTTTATCTAATATTGGGCGGTACTGATTCCGCGATCACAAAAAGTCCAGCTATAAACTATGTATTTACCACTCAAATACTACAATAGGAAAATCGCTACTTTTGGTAAACATTTTAGTTGCATTGTTTCTGAGGTCTCTAACGCCCAAATACTGGAACGCAACTTAAATATAAATGGCGCTTAACTACGTTAATCCCGATTAAATGTACTGGCTAAGTGGGCCGTACGCTGTTAAAAGCAACTTATTATTTGAATGGCGTTCCAGTATTCGGGCGTAAAACTACAACCCAGCTTTGGTTTCTGTATCAGTTTTCATATACCTTGTATTACGATTGCTTTTCATCATTTTTTCCTTTGTCTCTTCATTCCTGCTATTTGAAAAATTGGTAACGTTCATAAGTTCAAAATGTGAATAATCTAGGTTAACCTATCAAATACACAGCCTACAATATAATTATTTGATGAAAAACCCTCTTTACCAACAAACAATAATCTAAATTTTCAAACAATAATTTTAATTAAAATAACTGGCAAATAAGATAATACAAAACTGAATATCCAGGCACTAGATATTTGCTCTCCTAATATAAATACCTTTTGTCTGAATTTGAATACAAATGGAATTTTGCTATCGTCCATACAATAGAAGAAAAGACTTGATATTTATGCTTTAATAAATGTATACCTACTTAGAATAATATGATTATAAAAAATATTCTCCTGAGATCTAACTGAAACATTATACAGTTGATTCATGATTTATTCATGAGAAAAAATAAGATAGTTCGTGTTTCTGAGGAAGTTTCTTGCGCTGTTTCTTTACATCTTAAATTAAAGGTTTAAAATCTCTTGTGAAAGACTATTTGAATTAAGAATCTGTATCATCCATACTGCAGAGCACGGGTCTCCTCTACAATCGAGAGTACAATTGAGAGTGGTAAGGCTAATATAGTCGACTACGCTGGCCTGGTATTGGCAGTCTTTACATACTATAGAAATTGTTACAAATCTCTAAGGTATGCAGGTTTCTCACAATATCTTCTTCTACTATATGGTGTTCGACTATTAATCCCACACGACCCTGAAAATTCAAAGTCAAATATCCTAACATAGACAAATTGGGTGTCTGACAATCTCATCACGAAACGGGAAACATTGATCCTCGTTTATCCTATGCCTATTGTTTATATCGATAGTACAATACAAAACACAAACACTGAAAGAGAAACAAGCGGTTTAATTAAAAAATATCATTCGAAAAACATTGTGAATGTAGTGAGTGACTATACCGATGGGAGCGGCTGACGATGGAACGGAAATTGAAAATCTGATGGAGTAATGGAAATCGTACTGGTGCAGTTTTTGATTCAACGAATGAATGGTACGTTGACAACGGTCACAATTTTACAGGGACGGGATTTTTGTGTATATATTCTATTGGTTCAATTGACTAGATTGGCTATATTTGAAACATTTTTTTGTTCTACGGCTTTCAGTTTATTGATGCCGTATCAAAATCTTGATGATTTTTATATTGCGCTGAATGGCGAGACGAGCATATCGCCCGATGATAAGCGATACGACTTTTCATGAACAGTAGCAAAACCAAACAAATTCCACATACTTGCTCACTGCGCTCGCCATTCAGAAACAAAATATGTTAAGTATGAATAATGCTTAGTAGTTACTCTGGCTACAGTGTCACAGACTAAGGAGTAATACAGTGTCCTAACTTAAACACCACAGCGAATTTACACTGCTGTTTAGCGGCAGAAATAAATATTGCGGTGGTACCTACCCAGATGGCCTCACATATGAGAGACCTACCGCCAGTATGGTATTCGAATTTATAAAAAAAATATGTAGGCATCATATTTGCCTCTTATATTCACACGCTGCACACACATATTCACAATTATTACACATCCTCACAATTATTTGTCTCGCGTGATGTTTTGCGATCAAAACGTCTTCTATACCTGATACCTACATACATTGTAAAACCCAGTATTTCTGTGATAAGACTCCAACTTTGATTGTCTTGTTTGCAGATCATCTGCTTCATTACCCGGCCGCTTAAGGCTATCGATTTTACTGTCCGTAACTCGGAACACAATTCTTTTATTTACGAGAAGCCATGTGTTACGCCACATGCCCTAACTAGGCAACTGTAATAATAAACAAATGTACATTTAAACGAAACTTAGTAAGGTTTATTGTACATAATTCAAACTATAATAAGAATTACATTTAAGATTTCTATTTGAAGAAGAAATTCTTTAGAGATTAGTAAGTAAATTATTATCAGCAATTAAACGGTGATTGCACAGAACCCGTATTGAATATATCTTCATATCTCCTTAAATAATTTTGAAAGGGAGTCACGAAACTACCACCCGGCTTCGTTTTCGGTAGCACTCTTGACATACCCGGTATAATATACGCAATACTGTTTCCAGTACCAAGGTCATAACAATGTCCCGTGCCACCAATACCAAGGGTATTAACCACGTTTAATGCTGTCCTTGACATAAATCCTGAATGTGATTTGTTTGCGGATGAATGGGCGAAGATATTAGCCGAGTACTTAAGTGTCTGCGAGTGAGATGTTTGACTGAATTTAATTTTAAGTAATTAATGTCAATGACGCTAACCCTTCTAATTAATGAAATATATAATATCATATATTAAATTCTTTCAATAACATCATCGTCATTGTGTCATACAGGAAAATAAAGATTACCCTGCCATTACTTTTGCTTACATACATAAACTCTCGCCTTTTTCCTAGGTGTAGGCGGTGGTGTTACCAGGAAGCTCAAATTTCGCCTTGTATGTTCAGTCCCACGATGTGACAGGGTTAGCATATCGCTATATCGTACACCAATTCCTGAGTCTGGGCTTTTTTATATTAATAGAAAAATTCAATATCATTTTGCTCTTCCCAGGATTCGAACCCGAGACCTCAGCTTTGTACCTGTTACGTAGTTAAACTACGCCACCGAAACACTCGCTTCATATTCTTAAAATAAACACCCATAACTCAAATAAAGTACTAAATCTGTACATACGAAAAGCGCAATATTCCTAATAATATCTTGGAACTTTATAACCAACTTTCTCATACAATCGTGTCGAGGACTAGCGATATACAATTTACAAGAGTTGTGAGTTTACTAAGAGTTCAGATTTCATAACAAGACATCAACAACATCGAGTGATAATAGCTTCGATTGTTCTGAGTGGGCTATCTGGGGGCGCGGCCGAGCCCCCTCCAAGTCGAGCTATAGGCCGTAACATCCTTTTCTCGAAGCAATTCAGACCATTTTCAACCCCCTATAACTTCGTTGTGGCTAAAGCATGAAGCCTGAATTTTCAGTTACTAAGCAGGCATTGTGTAAACACGGTATATTTAAAATTTCATTCAATTTGAACCAGTAGTTTAAGAATTGTAACTAGTCAAACTTTCTTAATTTTGTCACTCACTGACTGACCAATCATCAAAAGTCTAAGGCACTTCTAGCAGACATAGAACCTTCAAATTTAGAATATAATTAGTGTTTAGTGTCTAAAGTAAGGGAAAATTCAAACATTTCATAATTTGTGTCTAGTTTTCTAGATAGACCAACTGCGTGAATAACTTTGTAATCCCATATAAATGTATACTACTACAAAGTTACATTTGCAGTTAATCAATCATAGTACCCGTATATAATGGAATAATAGTTGTAGATAGATATCTATATACATGAGGCATAACAGGAGGGGATATAGAGAGGAAAATGGTGTATTCAACCCATGAAACTGTACAACATTCCTCTAGAAAAACATGACGAAGAAAAACTTGCAAATAAATAGATTAAATAACTCGAAAATATCAATTACAATGAAAGAAAGAACATTAATAATCAAATCCCATATATTTGTGATAAATTGATACCTACAAAAATAAGAAAAATCCATAAGACAGAGGCTTTAAGAAAAATCGTTACTGATATTCTAGAAGTAAGAAGTACCAAAAAAGAAAAAAATTAGGACTACAAAAAGACGTGAGATCCCATCAAAAACATCCTGTAAAAAAATTCCAAGTCTCGCAGCTCAGGTTTTCTACCGCAAAAAGTGGTGAGATGCACGAATACCAAGTCGATTAATTTATTTAGTCCTTAAGGAACCTTCTATATAAAGTTATTACGTTAGTTATTACCATATCAATATTAAAAATTCTTTACGTTTTAAATAAATAGATCGACTTGGCCAGCAGCATTATGTATAAATTGTACGATACATTATGTTTTCATGCGATGGCCAAGTCGATCCATTTATTTAAAATGTAAAGAATTTTTAATATTGATATGGTAATAACTAACGTAATAACTTTATATAGAAGGTCCCTTAAGGACTAAATAAATTAATCGACTTGGTATTACATGCATCTCACAACTTTTTGCGGTAGAAAACCTGAGCTGCGAGACTTGGAATTTTTTTTCAGGATGTTTTTGATGGGATAGATGTGTACCATGGTGTAAAATAAAGACAAAGAAAACAGAGAATTTTAATACTTGAAAGAGTATTCACGTGTATAAGTGTACACTCTCCATCTTTTATTTGCGTTCCAGAAAGTTTTTAATCTTTATGGTTATCGAGCAATAATGATAATAAATTCACTCAACAATCATATACATAGTCCTAATCCTACACTAATATCGAGTCTTTTGTCATAGGGGTCAGTAACTACGAGAGACTTCGGTCTCACAAACACCCAGACCCGAAACAAATACCTGTGGCACACACAAATATTCACCCGCGGTCTCTTGTTTCGCAGCCAGCGTTTAAACCAAGGGCGCCACGGAGGCTGTCGAAAAGCAATCCATCTCTTAATAGTATGGATATTGCTACAAATACAACGTTGAACAATATGTCCATATATGTTAAAACAATTATGTTCATCTAAGTACATATTTTAATGTTTCTTACTTTAAAAAATAATTTCCTATTCCCAAATCCCACTCAAATGGTTAGCAAGATGTTCATGGCCGTCTAGCTAAGATAAGACCTAATTTGTGGTACAAAATTTGCTCATTATAGGAGTAACCCGGGCGTTTTATTTATAAAATATCAGTTTATTTTACCTGGCTTTATCTAAGCTGAAACAAGCGTCTGCTTTCATGTTGTTTTTAAGTAGGCCAACCGTTCTAATCTTTAATTATATCAGCATTAGCTCTCGATATTTTCCTTAAAAAAAATTAAAAGCAATTTTGTTGTGACCTATAAACAAAATGTTTCTAGATCCTTTTTTGGTCAAATAAAAATATAACCTTATGGTTCCTAAGATTTATTAACACTAGCGGTCTGGCCCGGCTTTGCCCGTGTGCAGATACTTTTTGAGCCCCCTCTAGAATAACATATTAAAAATCAATGTTACTGCCGTACTTTGAACTACCCATCCCATTCCTTTGAGTTCGAAAAAGTATCGTTATATTTGAGTCCCTTGCACATCCCACGGTATCACTACATTTTGTCGGGATAAAAAGTAGCCTAGGTGTTAATCCAGGGTGTCGACTAGCTCCATGTCAAATTACTTCCAAATTGGTTCAGTGGTTTAAGCGTGAAGAGGTAACAAACAAACTTTTTCATTTATAATATCATTATTAATTATTAGGATTTAGCAATATTTAAAAACTACACATAAAATGTACTCTCAACCCTGAATGTTTCTATTACTATTTACAAATCATCCTAAGTAGTTTTCAGCATCATCAGCGAGGCTTTCATGTCTCTTTTGATCCATATCAAAGTTAGTATCTGCAGGACGGTGTTCTCGTCCTTTTCCATTAACATCACTATCCTTTGAATGTAACATATCACAGGATGCCATAGAATCCCATAGATTGAATCAGCCCCGTATATTGGATCAAACGGTCCTGGGGTATTAGATGAACGCGCAAAGCCCCAATGAATGCCAAGTCTGATTAAAATGGAAGCCCAATTTTATGCACCCGTTAGGTTGTGCAGGATATGCAAAATTCTGTGGAGATAAAGGACTTTCGGAGGAGTTTTAGAGTTCAAATATAGCGTGAGGGAAATTCAAAACGGTAGTAAGTGATACTATCTACGGTTTACTGTTTGTAATAGTATTTAGCTGAATGTGTTATATTTTTTATAAATTCACGTCATAGTAGATACTTATCACCATGGTTCTGTCTCACTTTAATATACTCGTCTTATATGGGTATCAGAATTAATTTAGAATATTCCAAACATTTAGAATAGTCAATAATTCCAGTTGATCTAAAAATAACTCCAATACTTTATCTCCACGTTGGTTGTCTTAATTCAATTCTCTCTCTCTATTCAGCCACAAGCAGTCCACTGCAGAACATCAGAAATCATCCGTCCACCTTGTAGGCTGGCGTTCGACACTGCACTTGTACGTGGCTTCCACTACATAACTTTGCGCCCTAACAGCCATCAGTTCTTCGCGCTATATGCGCCTATTTCCATTCACCATCAAGCAAATTCACTAATCTTATTGCAGCATTAAATTTCGTGCAGCCGTTCGTTTCGAATAACCTACTTTCAAGCCCGTTAAATAAGGCCAAATTACATCATCACCTACAATTTCTGAAGATCTAGGAACGACAAATTTATAATAGTAACCAAAAATAAAGAATACCAAACTAATTCGATATATTTACGACATAAAGTGACCAGATAATTTCTGTGATAACGTGCATCTGTTAACTGTTTCCGTATAATATCTGGGGGCGCGGCCGAGCCCCCTCCAAGTCGAGCTATAGGCCGTAACATCCTTTTCTCGAAGCAATTCAGACCATTTTCAACCCCCTATAACTTCGTTGTGGCTAAAGCAGGAAACCTGAATTTCATATATTTAAAATTTCATTCAATTTGAACCAGTAGTTTAATAATTGTAACTAGTCAAACTTTCTTAATTTTGTCACTCACTGACTGACTGACCGATCATCAAAAGTCTAAGGCACTTCTAGCAGACATAGAACCTTCAAATTTAGAATATAATTAGTGTTTAGTGTCTAAAGTAAGGGAAAATTCAAACATTACATAATTTGTGTCTAGTTTTCTAGATAGACCAATTGCGTGAATAACTTTGTAATCCCATATAAATGTATAGGATTACAAAGTTATATTTGCAGTTAATGAATCATTGTACCCGTATATAATGGAATAATAGTTGTAGATAGATATCTATATATAAGAGGCATAACAGGAGGGGATATAGAGAGGGAAATGGTGTATTCAGCCCATGAAACTGTATAACATTCCTCTAGAAAAACATGACGAAGAAAAACTTGCAAATAAATAGACTAAATAGCTCGAAAATATCAATTACAATGAAAGAAAGAACATTAATAATCAAATCCGCTATATTTGTGATAAATTGATACCTACAAAAATAAGAAAAAGCCATAAGACAGAGGCTTTAAGAAAAATCGTTAGTGATATTCTAGAAGTTAGAAGTACCGAAAAGGAAAAAAGTAGGACTCTACAAAAAGACGTGAGATCCCATCAAAAACATCCTGTAAAAAAATTCCAAGTCTCGCAGCTCAGGTTTTCTACCGCAAAAAGTTGTGAGATGCATGTAATACCAAGTCGATTAATTTATTTAGTCGTTAAGGGACCTTCTATATAGAGTTATTACGTTAGTTATTACCATATCAATATTAAAAATTCTTTACGTTTTAAATAAATGGATCGACTTGGCCATCGCATGAAAACATAATGTATCGTACAATTTATACATAATGCTGCTGGCCAAGTCGATCTATTTATTTAAAACGTTTTCTACCGCAAAAAGCTGTGTATTAATAATTGTTGATATGGTAATAGCTAACGTAATAACTTTATATAGAAGGTCCCTTAAGGACTAAATAAATTAATCGACTTGGTATTACATGCATCTCACAACTTTTTGCGGTAGAAAACCTGAGCTGCGAGACTTGGAATTTTTTTACAGGATGTTTTTGATGGGATGGTGATAAACTTATCATAATGACCCACGTTAATGTAGAACTCTCTGTGCTTATTTAGAATCGACCAAGATCTTTCTCGTCAATACTCTATTTTTTTTTTTTTTTTTTTTTTTTTTCTTATACTGGCAACAAATATTTATTATTCCAAAATACAAAGCTTATAGTTAACTGTGATAGCCACACTAGGCTCAGCCTGTGCCGTGGTTATCAGTATCAAATCAACAAGCAATACAATAATGTTCGCAATTAAAGCAACAAAAATATATCAATTAACTCATAATAATAATAATAATTAATTAAGATAATAATAATTTGTGTTGTGTTGTGTGTGTGTATGTGTGTGTGTGTGTGTGTGTGTGTGTGTGTGTGTGTGTGTGTGTGTGTTTGCGTGTGTGTTGTATTTGACTTAGTTTAACATAATATTAGAACACAATATGCATAATTAGAAATAACTCAATTAAATTTATATAATATAATTTGTTACAGCCAAATTTGTCATTGTATAACATTTACCATTTGTTCCGTGTTTTTATAGTTTGTGTTCAGGATATGTTTCAAAATTTTAGCTTTAGCCTCGCGGAGACTCGCATGTTTTATATCACATAACTTCACAATTTGGTTATATATGTGAGGAAAAAGGAAAGATTGGAATCTTTGCGCAAAGGCAGTTTTTACCGGATTCACAGGTAATCTGAAAATTCTGCGTTTTAGCATAATGCGAATAAGGACGTTAATACACAATTTTAAAATCAATTTTAGCTCATCAGCTCTCAGCATCAAATATTTTTTCTTCTGCTCTCAAACTGAATTCAGAAGTCGTTTGAGAGGGACAACAGTATAGGCCGCTACAATACTCAACAAATTTATAAAATATACCTATTAATATAAATAATAAAATTGATGAGAAGCCGTGCGTTCAAGGATGGTAATGAAAGGGCACTCGTTAATTAAATAGTCCTGGCGGTAACGTTACATGATACATCATGTAACGTTACCGCGCGGGATTGATACGCGCCCGGTCCTTTGAGTAATGTAACGTTTCTGCTAAACGAGACAAACATTAATATAGTTTTATGTGCTTACGAAAAGTTACATGAATTGCACCCTAATGTTGCCAAACAGCCTTTATTATAGACGGTAATAGGGTGGTTAACTGAATTGTCGTTTTTTTTAAAAAGGAATTAGTTTTATAAAGCCAACCAGAAATAGTATTATGCGACGTTTACACGCTCGCTGAGGCTGGCAAAGGTCTACAAGGATTCACGGTTGTAATAAAAATATCTGAGCCTTACACAATCTCATTCATCAGGGGAAATATAACTCTACTTTTACATGACGCGGATTTTCTATGGGACAATGCTATCGTCCTGGTCGAGTCGACACATTAGTAATATAGCTGTATGAAGCAACAATAACAATAATAATTTTCAGCTGCATATAAGCCGACCTTTCATTATAACGTGCATGAAATACCCTTGTACCGCCTATAGTTACGTCTCTGTATTGTGGAACCGAGAAGTCTCTCGTGAAACTGCGTTTTTCTATACATATATATCTATTAACTTTTCGATGTGTTTACAAGG
Organism: Hyles vespertilio; assembly: GCA_009982885.2. Classification (NCBI taxonomy): domain Eukaryota; kingdom Metazoa; phylum Arthropoda; class Insecta; order Lepidoptera; family Sphingidae; genus Hyles; species Hyles vespertilio. The sequence continues at coordinate 5,891,141 of CM042817.1, read as the reverse complement.
AATACAAATAAGAAAACCCAATATGGAAGGACTATATTCACGTAATAGAATCCAAAACGAAGATTTTTAGAATTTTTTCTTTGAGTGGTTGTGCACGGTGAACTCAGAAATGGCTTAACGGATTTCGAAGAATCCTGGATTAACACTTTGGCTATTTTTTATCCCGCAACATTCAGTGTTACCGTGGGATGAAGAATAGAAAATATACGCTCTACGGTTAATTATTTATTAACGTCCTTATGCGAATAAGGACGTTAATACACAATTTTAAAATCAATTTTAGCTCATCAGCTCTCAGCATCAAATATTTTTTCTTCTGCTCTCAAACTGAATTCAGAAGTCGTTTGAGAGGGACAACAGTATTTTTAAAACTGTATATTATGAATGAAGCCTTAAATATTTATCAATTTTAAGACTAACAGTAACATTATCAAAGTAGCTTTCTATGTCCTTTTGTATGGTTAAATCTTTAAAACTGCGCAACGGATTTTGATGCGGTTATTTATAGATAGAGTGATTGAAGAGGAAGGTTTATATGTATAATACGTGCATATTATTGTACAGAAATCTATTTGTACCCGGGCGAGCTGGGCCGGACCGCTAGTATAGATAATATAACAGAATCTGAAGACGAATATATATTCAGGCCGCTACAATACTCAACAAATTTATAAAATATACCTATTAATATAAATAATAAAATTGATGAGAAGCCGTGCGTTCAAGGATGGTAATGAAAGGGCACTCGTTAATTAAATAGTCCTGGCGGTAACGTTACATGATACATCATGTAACGTTACCGCGCGGGATTGATACGCGCCCGGTCCTTTGAGTAATGTAACGTTTCTGCTAAACGAGACAAACATTAATATAGTTTTATGTGCTTACGAAAAGTTACATGAATTGCACCCTAATGTTGCCAAACAGCCTTTATTATAGACGGTAATAGGGTGGTTAACTGAATTGTCGTTTTTTTTAAAAAGGAATTAGTTTTATAAAGCCAACCAGAAATAGTATTATGCGACGTTTACACGCTCGCTGAGGCTGGCAAAGGTCTACAAGTTCCAAGCTCTTACTAACACTTTTATTTTGATGTATGTCAAGACGAGTATACCATTCGCCTGATGTTGTGCCATGCGACCGCTCATGGACAGTAGCAAAACCAAACATTACAATGGTATACTTGGCATTCCACTGCGTTCGCCATCCTGTGATATAGGATGTTAAGTCTCGATATGTCCAATAGTCCAATAGTTTCAGTATGTCCAGTAATCTCTCAGTTTCTGGCTACAATGTCCTTCAAACCGGAACAGTGTATTTACACTGCTGTTTAAAAACTGCTGGGAGAAATATATATTGTGGTGGTACCCACCCAGGTAGCCTCTCACATATGAAAGACCTACCAAAAGTAAAAATATGCTATTTAGACGCTTGCTTGGTTAGTAGCAAGTTTGTTATTTTTTATTGACAAACTGTCATGTAATTGTATACCTTGCCGATTTTTGTAGATAAATTCGAACCAGGTGATTGTAGGTTTTCAAGCAATCCAAAAGAAATACAGCAGTAAAGCGATATAACTTCAGTTTCTTGTAAGACAGCGGCCGAACCAGAAAGTAATCAAAACTACGGCAAAGAATAAAAGCAACGACAAAAAAGACTTTAATAATTCCTTATTTTCTACTTTGTAGCGGTTTCCTTTCCTAAAGTTAGTTTTCTTTTGCATTTGTTTATTTGTTTCAATGTAATTATTTTATTTTTATTGGAACTTTTGAGGTAGTAACGATTACTTATACAGCCGCTGCCAATAAACAATCCCAATCCAAAATTTGCCGTTTAAGATTGACAGCTCAATCTTTTTTCTGATACTATATTGCCAATAATCAATCTCAGTAGTGAAAAACTATGGCAACATGGTAAATGACAAATCGAAAAGTAGAAAACAATCCAGATTTACTTCAATCTAATTTTTTCGATTGATTATTGGCATCGGCCAATAGTGGCACGGTAAAGTGATCCAAGTGCGTGGTGGCCTGTTGGTAAACGGACTGGAAGCGACTGCCAACATGTTCACGGTGGTTGCGCACACACTAAAGCGGTGAAAGAAAACATCACGGGGAAACCTGCATGCCATAGTGATTTATAAAAAAGTCTATGGTATGTAACTCCTCCAACCCGCACTAGGCCAGCATGGTAGACCACTACCCACTCTCAATCGTACGGTTGATTGTAGAGGAGGTCCGTGCCCTAAAGTGGGACGTATATGGGCTGATACAGAAAGTGACCTCACTAATACCTAGTAGGTACCAGCGCAGTTTAAGTATAGAATCGAGTATCTCTTTCCAATTCGGCATAAGTACTCACTCTCAATCGTATTCTCGATTGTAGAGGAGGCCCGTGCCCTGCAGTGGGACGTATATGGGCTGATACAGACAGACAGACAGACTCATGGCTGGATCTACCTAAGGGCTTTTTGGGCTGCAGCCCAGGGCCCCGTGGATACAAAAGGCCCTAGGAGTGCCCTAGGCCTAACTTTTTTGATAAGTTCATTTTAATAATTATAAAACAGCGCTAAATCATTAGGAATAAATGGGTTAATTTTACAATAATAAATAACACGTTGTCCTATTTTTCCTTTACATTAAATCTAGTACCTCTGCAAAACAGTTTTGTGACGCAATAAAAATTAGTTGAATAATTAGTGGGCCTCTGAGTCGTAGAGGCCCAGGGCCCCACAATTTCACGGTCCGCCCTTGTTAGTACTTAATACTTGTTCGACTCCGGATATTTTCAGGCGCATCCCAGTATTCTTCGAGTGCCTAGTCTCTTTTGTAAGATTATCCATCATCATTTAGTGTGTATTGCAGCCGATATTTGGACATAATTATACAAATCTCCTTGTTCCTACATAGTGGTTATATTTACAGACCGAATATTATGATGTTGCATATTTTCTGCCATTGTGGCTCAGTTGTACTACGGTACCATTACATCACGGATGTTTCGGATTCGAATCCCTGGGCGGAAAAAGTTATATGTGAATTTTTCTATTCATAATCGTATCACCCCTACCGAATCGTTGGATGGAACACGCTAATTGCAAAATGGGTGTCTTGATAGTTCTATCGGCTTTTATTAAAAACTATAATGTTACTGTTCTAGAAAAATAATAAGTAAATCACCGCTAAATAGCCTTATGTAACAAACCTCTAAAAGCAGCTCCGTGTGTTACTGAAAATCTCAATAAAAACAGAACGTTCAAAGAGCGTTCCATTTTTAAAATCGTTAAAAAACATTCCGATGCACGCAGTACTTTTCTGACCTTTCAACAAAACCAATTTTCAAAGAAACTTGTAAATGTTAATCCGGCCACGGGTTGCGCAGTATTTCAACCTTTTTAAACACTATTGCGGTCCGATGCGGCGGACAACTGTGTGTGGCTCAGATCTTTATGTAGCAGCTAGACATTTCAATTACATTCGTTTCCTTGAGAACATCCGCTATTTACTCCATGTTTACTGTATTACATTTCGTTCGTTTTCATGTACAATATTTTTACCCTTATATGCATATAAATTGGTTTTAGTTTTTTGCCAATAGATTATTCTAATATGGCGGAAAGGCTTGCAAACATACCTACCAAAAAGTGAAGACATATTTCTAGCCTAGCCTACACAGTACACATCTATCTATGCCTAAATATGTGTGCAAATAAGTATGTATATCCAGACTGCAAAAACGAAGCCAGATGGTAGTTTTAGTGACTTCGGACACAATAAGACTAAACATTTTCAAAATTAAGCAACGATTTTTGGTGATGTTTTACCTACCGTCGTATTTGTATAAGTATACAAATACAGTTTTTCCTAAAATGATAATGTAGTCCCTGTTATTGTTAAAGATGCAATAATAAGGGTTAAAAGATTTAATTAATGTTTTAGCAAAACGCATTTACCACCGATAATACTTAAAAAATACTTTAGCGTCATTATGTCGGCAATCTGTAGTCACTAAAACTACCATCGGGCTTCGTTTTCGGTCGCAGACTAGATACATATATCGGGTATAACCAGCATCCCCCAATCCAATAGAGCAAACTAACTTACAAAAATATGAGGAATACCTACTTTGTGCTCCGACACAATGACGAACGTTCGAACATCGCACGTAAAACTGTACGAACATGCCTAAATATTTTACACAACTTTCGAATCCTGTATCGTACATAACATTATAATGTACGATAAAGGATTCGAGATTAAGGTCGAAGTGTATGATAAGTTTCATAAAGAATAGTATTAATTTTTAGAAAAGGTAAACTTATTCGAACATTCGAACTTCGTGTCGGAGATGCCCCCTTTGATAAAAACGACTAAATCAAATGATACTTGGGGTACTAAGGTTGGATGTTACCGTCTCACCACATTTGGGCAGTAATAACGGTTGCATGGGTTCGCATTTAGTAGTTAGGTTCCCACACATTCCTCAGATGTACTTAGGTACATTCCTGGCGCGTCACCACAGGACTTTGTATTATGTTTTCAATGAGTCTATGGCGGTAGTTATCAATCGAATCTCTATTGATTATTTTAACAGCCCAAGTACCGCATTACGTTTATTAAATACGGTTATGGTATTCAAAGGCCGATTCCTATTTCCTTCTGATAGCTTTCAGTCGTCAGTTAATATAGGCCTACTAGCGCCATATTTTACAATGTTTTTAAACTTATTTTCTGAAAGATTTATCTCAATCAAATTAACGGCCGTTCTCTATATCCTATCTATCTTTAACAAGAAGTTAAAATGGATATCGTTACTATGTCGATACCACTGTATGGTTCAATCTTAGAGTATATACATATAGAGGGAGCGCTGTCATACATTTGTGTTTTTAAAGTTGGTAGCACTGCTATATTAATGTTACCGATAAATGACTTTTGCACGAAAAATATACCGGGTATCTCAAGACTGCTACCGAAAACGAAGCCCTGTGGTAGTTTTAGTGATTACAAACACAATGCAACTAAAAATTTCGCAAAGAAACGCGACAATCATTTTTTATGATTTTTTAAATATCGTCATTTTTGGGTGGTAAATCCCTAGTTTTTGCTAAAATAATAATTTAAACTCTTTTATACCTTAGAGTATTAATAAAAAAAAGGGAATACACTATTATTTTAGGAAAAAAAATGTATTTACCACCCAAATATGGTCATAGGAAAAAAATAACAAAAAAAAATTGTCGCTTTTTTTTGCAAGTTTTTCTGTTGCATTGTGTCTGAAGTCACTTAAACTACCACCCGGCTTCGTTTTCGGTAGCAGTCTTGATATACCCTGTATAAATAAATAAATAAACGGAAATGAACATATTCACGTTACATTGTTTTTAGCTATCATAATACAAAATATTAATAATAAATGAAAAATAATACTCACCCTTGGCTTATTATAATTTATTTCGCTCCAAATTCAAATATTTTATATTTTTTACCTAAAAATTATTCCAAAACTTTTTCGGAATTTCAACAATTTAATTACTTGCACCATTGAATAAAAAGGCGTTCGAAAATTCAAAAATATGTATGTTTTTCTGTAAAATGATTTAAATTATTTCTTGTTAATTAATAAGAAATTGGATTTATTGTCGATGATAAACGAATACACAGTTAATAATTAACCCCTATAATAAATTTGGATGGTATTCGATAGCGCTAAACTACATTTTTTTATTTTTCTTTTTCATGTAAGTCATGCGTATTCCAAGCTGTCACAATTCACACTGGATGTAGAGAAGAAAAAGGTGGCCCCGGCACCCAATGACGTTTTACAAATAGACACGTCATACCACAGATCACTTCCAATAGATACCGCATTACGATAGTTTTGTTTTGAACCGAAAACGCCAACGAAGGGAACTGCGCGGGGGGTGGGCGGGTTGCAGAGCGGTCACGTGGACTTCACTGGAGAGATGAGGCATAAGTCGATAAATAAAAAAATATATCGATAGTTCGATTTGCCAGTAAGTTCATGTGTTATGATCGCTTCTATAACTTAATTACCAACTTGTTAAATGTTTGATAATATTTTTTCACCGGCCTGATCTGATAAATTATACCAACCGGCAACCGCTAACTACGAATAAAATAGGATTAAGATTTATACTTTAGTATGTAACGGTTTTATTTCTATTATTCACCGTGTATTTTTGTATACCATAATGGCGAAATACCCAAATTAAGTGTGTTGATATAAAAGATCAGATAAAAATATGAAATAGTAAATAACTAAACCTCACGCCCTAAAGGGCTACAATAACTTATACCGTTTCTTGAATTCTAACGGCGGCTGTCGTAAATGTAATATCGACAAGTGACGATGAAACCCACTTGACGAACTATGAATGTTTTTGAGACGATATATACAACGTATGTTAAAATTAGTGCAATAGCTTGTGCTACTGATTCTCAATAAACTTAGTATACTAAAACTTATGATAAATACCCTCCCATTATATTTGAAAACGTATACAACTAGAGGGAAAAAACGAAATTTAATTACGCCAAAGATAAATAAAAAAATATTGTAAAAGTACCTTGTTAACAAATTTAATTATTTCAAATTACATAAAATAACGTAATTATGGTAATTTGCAAGTTTTATTTAAATCAATATATATTTTGTGACATTGTCATTTAATAAAATTAATTTATATTATTGTTTTACAATATCGATATTTCTGGGAATTATATTATAAACATGCGTCAAACACTAGAAGAACGCGTGATTTCGCCAAAAAAAGATGGCTTATTATGGTTATTGCTATGAGAAAAAGAGACGGCTGATTCTCCATCCGAACTCGACTGTTTGACATTGATACATTAACCAGTATAAATTGAGCTCGCTCGGGACCAAATTAATTTAAAGAATATTAGTTATCGATGAAAACTTATTGCGTTTTTTTGGATACTTTATTTTTTTGAGTTTTTTGCACACCATTTTATTGAACAAATCATTATTAACTGTAATATTATGTTCCCAAAATGTAATTTTCGCTAACGTGCGACGACATGTGCGGGTCCACTACTTGGACGATACTGATGACGCGACATTTGGCATCGGTTTATATCTATCTGATAGCTTACATGGGTTGGGCGCAACCGCTGCCTTGCATGAGGTATCTATTGGGAGTGATCTGTGCGTCATACACTAACATAATGGCACAATAAAATGGCGCGATGCGTATTGTAATTTCAAATTGGTTCGAAGAAAGAGTAAAAAAGCAAGAAACATATGTTAGAAGAAGATGAATAGACATCGCTAGTTACGTAACAATAAGTGCCGCAAGGTTCTTGGCCAAAGCGCGTGTGACGTAGCACCAAGCATGAAGTACGAGATGACGTGGCGAGAGCTGTCAAACGTCGCTCTGAGAGCGAATATATTAATTTTATTTAATAAAAAATTAAATTAGTGTGTACTTGCGCACTAAATAAAATATATGTATTGTATCACAGTTTCAGAATCATTTGTACATTATTTTAAATCACTCTAATCTATTTTTCCGCATTTGGTTTCGAGAATACAAATAGTCAGAGAAACGTGTATCCGCGACACTGGTTGAAACGTGACTAATTGCAAGGGAGGCAAATACCTTCCAAACGTCTTGCCACTATAAAGCTCGGACAACGCATCTATGCTTTATAAACATCTTAGCCGGCACCACCATTTTTATCTACGTTTTTGAAGTACCAGCGCTCCCTCTATATATATACAGGGTATATCAAGACTGCTACCGAAAACGAAGCCGGATGGTAGTATAAGCGACTTCAGACACAATGCAACAAAAAAAGTTGCAAAAAAAAGCGACCAATTTTTTTTTGTTATTTTTTTCCTATGACCATATTTGGGTGGTAAATACATTTTTTCCTAAAATAATAGTGTATACCCTTTTATTTATAAATAATCTAAGGTATAAGAGTGTTTAAATCATTATTTTAGCAAAAACAATGGATTTACCACCCAAAAATGACGATATTTAAAAAATCATAAAAAATAATTGTCGCGTTTCTATGCGAAATTTTTAGTTGCATAGTGTTTGTAGTCACTAAAACTATCACCCGGCTTCGTTTTCGGTAGCGGTCTTGAGATACCCGGTATACTCTAAGCTAGATATGTATAAATATATGCACCTTATCTAAATATATCTGTCTTTATTTACTGAAATTCCGAGAGTAATCTCTTGTTAAAGATAGATTATAGAAACCGGCCGTAAAGCGTTCTAACTGGCATAGGCCCAATGTCACTCTTCTAAATAGAAATAATATCAGTGAAAAATTGGCACGTCTGCTTACATCTACGAAGATTCAAAAGTTAACTTATCTATGGATGATATTTTAAAAATCACTGATACAAAAAGTTCATTTTTACATAAATTACATAATATTGCATTTCTATACTAGTCAAGACTCGGATAATTAACAAAGTATATTACGTGTTTATGTATGTAATAATATTTTAACATAGCGATTCATCTACATTACTTCCATAAAGTTCTTTTCATATTTTTCATATCTTTGAGCAACAATCTTATTCTCAAGATGTTCGCACTAAAATACAAGTGCCTATTCCATAATGACTTCCTTTGGGAGACGCCGTTTCTGCGACTAATGGCGTGTAATTTTGTCTATCTACAACTGTCAAAAAGCTGCCAAAACAAAAATATTTACTACGACAAAATGTATTCCACAGTTTTCAAGACTGAAGCTTGTTTTATTTCTTTGGTGGGTGTTATAAACTCTGATAAGAGTTGATATTTTTTTCGTTTTCTTGTATAAATTTCGAAAATGGTAAATGCAAACGTGGTTTTTGTAAGATATATAAAAATGGTGAAAGCTATTTCGTTTTTTTTTCTTGAATGTTTTGAAAAACACGATCCCTAATTTAGAACGCTACGTGGGTGTTCCTTGTTCATCAATCAAAACATCTATTAATACCTGAAACGGAGTGGCATAGCAGAATTTTATAAAAATACCAAAGAAGCCCGCAAAATTCCTTTAAGCTAGAATGGGAGACCTTGCAAAGGACTGTCAGAGATCCTACAATTATTTTACGAGCGCTTAAACCATTAGAACATTAAGCACAACAGAATAACCACACATTTTATTACTTTTGCAAGAAATTATACTAACGTTTACAAATGCGGGTACCTTTTATGGCCTACCCTCAACCTGTAAAATACTCATACAGCCGCTTTATGCTTCAGAATTGTTTACACTAAGCAATTTTGGCCTTAAAATGAAACATAGCAGTTTATATTAGAGTCACGTAGGGGCTAAATCCCTCAGGATTATTCGTATCACGTGCGAGTATAGTCTCTATGAGTGCATTATCTAGAAGCGCCCTCTCGCGGCCCATTTTAGTAGTATTTGTCGTCGGTGAGAAATTACGTTGAATATGAATTGAATTATTTGATATAAGCCTATATAGCGAATAAAGTAGGCACGCTTTTAATCTATGCCTGCCTCGGTAGCACTGTTATGCAACGGTAAGATTAAAACACTGAGGTCTCGGGTTCGAATCCCAGGCAAGGCAGTTCTGTCGGAATTTTCTCTATATCAACCGAGAGTCAGGATGCCCAATATGACGATCGGCTTGCCCCCTATCTCAATGTGGCCTGGGAAGGAACACACAAGGCCAAACATGGGTGTCCCTTGTCCAAATAGCACCACTGCCTTCCCCTTCTGCGAATAAGGCGTGAGTTTATGTATGTTTTAATTTATTATCGTCTTATAATAATACATTTATAATCTTTGTTTTTGTTGATGTATATGACTGACAGAGCCACAAAAAAATACACATAAATCTGTAGGTAGATAGATATATTTATCCATTTTGAAGGTGGACTACGCTTTATTTCGTACCTATTGAAAAATTATATTACTAGCCAGTTTTAATGTTTCTCCCACCAAATATCAGTGTATATATACTGTTGTGTTCCGGTTTCAATTAAATTGTAGGCAAAGTACCTAACTGTATGTACTCTAAATGGTAATGAAACATCTTGTGTCTTAGGAGTCAAGATGGCTGGCGCAGTGGAATACCAAGCATTACTTTGTAATTCATAATGTTTTTTTGCTACTGTCCATGAGCTGTCGTATCGCTTACCATCAGGCGAAAGCATGCTCGTTATCAAAATGAAAAAAATACTCAAATTATATTAATTTGTGCTAAAAATACATACTTAAGTATTTCAATCTCCTTACCTTCTTTTATTAAAACTAAAATCAATAGGCGTCTCCGATATTTTACGTAGGTAAATGTTAATAACAAATAGAACACTGGACATTAATAGCTGTAATTACGGATGACACTTCAATTACCTGTACAGCAAGATAACAACGGGTCAGATTGGAATTAATTTGTAGCTACGATTATACGCACGTACCTACCTACTTACGTTTAATAATATTGGTTATACGGTTAATATAGCAGAGTATCTTGAATCTTATACTACTTATAATATAGAGGGAAAGCTGTTATACATTTGCTTCTTCAGAAACGTAGATATTTTCTTGTTCTTAATGTTGATAGCGCTTGTATATTGGTGAAAATCGAAATAATTATTTCACAACAAATTGCTAATAATTATTTTGATAATCGAAAGTATATTGAGATATTATCCCTTTGAAACGAGTTGGAGTGGAATTAAATAGTCCTAAACCACTCCTTTTTGGTTTTTCTTTTTATTTTATCTTCTTCTTTTTATTTTATCTAATAATTGATAATGAGTTTAAGATTCAAAAGAAAATGGAGTGAAATACATACATTTTCTTGCTATAAATGGTGGGGCGCTGTAAGATAAGGAATTGTTGTTAACACCCCACGCTTTGCAATAAGAAAATGTATGTATTTTACTCCATTTTCTTTCGAATATTTTTTAAGTTTTTATGTGGATCTTATGTGTAAGCGTGTTTTTTTAATTTTTTAAACTATAATTTAATTATCTACGGTTTTTAAGTACCAGCGCTCCCTTTATTACACAATTAAACAGTGCAAGTGATTTTACGTAAAACGCTTTACTCTTAGTAGTAAACATTAAACATTTCCTTATCGCGGTACAAAGGATAGAGAATCTGATGTTATGGTGTATTGTGAGATTTTGTAAATAAGTCATCAAAATATACAATGATAAAATGGAATTTTTATTTCATTCTTTACCTAGAGTTTTGAGTAAAGGCGGCGTGAAGGAGGCGGAGTTAAAGATCGTATACGATTTTTGGCATCCAAATGCATTGTGTAAATATAAGTAAGGTTTTCTTTTTACATTCTATTAAATGGACTTATTAATATGTCTGTCTGTATCAACCCATATACGTCCCACTGCAGGGCACGGGACTACTCTACAATCCGAGAATACGATTGAGAGTGGTTAGGTCATATAGTCCACCACGCTGGCCTAGTGCGGGTTGGCGGACTTACATACCATAGAAATTCACGATGTTTTCCTTCACCGTTTTAACTATTAGATTAAGAATGTAAATTATTGTTGTTTATCATATGAATACTTATCTCATACAATTCCAGAAGTAAATATATATTTTTCTTTTTAATTTTAATTGTAGTTTTTTTAAACACCACACGTCAATAGGGCTCAGATTAATAATTATTGTTACTTGTTGAGTTTTCTTTATACTAGTTCTAGATTATCTAACAGGAACTGGGTAGTAATGCATGAAAACATTAATAGTTCAGTATACTTTTATTATCGTCTAAACTAGACAAAATCGGCTAATATACAAACTACATAAAAAAATAATTTTGTAAACCGTCAGTCAAACAAGTGGCTTAATGGCAGTATTGCCATTTATCTTTGGCCTTTGTACACTAATAAAATAATAAACATAGACAGAGTTTGGGCTATACTTAAATTCACAATAATTTGCAAACAGCTTCATAGATGTCGCTTTCATGAATTGTCATTAGTTCATATCAAAGGTTTTGGCATTATAGTGGGAGTCGTAGGGAAAACCCTTACCTAACCTTCAGAAAAAAAAAACCTATTAAAAATCTGAGATTCTTTGATTGGAGAAATATTATGACGCTATTTATACAATAGCGTCCATTCTATTTGTCTATGGCATTGAGAAACAAAATGTTGAAAGTGCCCACTTCTTATAAAATTTGTGATCGCAGCGACGATCAGTTATTTATAGGTTTTGACAATATTGTAAACCGTATCAATATAAATATGTTTTACTACTTACATATATAAATAAAATGTATATTTTTTTGTCATAAGTCGCGTCGCTTGCAAAATTTCTAAGTTGAATATCTTTCTTTCATTTCATTATTAATTGTTAAGATTTAAATACTAAAAATTGCACATACAAATCGAAAAAAGGCATGGAGTAATACTAAAAAATAATTTTACAATAAAAAAAAATATTTTATCTCTATAAGTATAGATAGCTATTAGTCATGTCTTGTGCGCTCAAGCAGTTAGTAGAAGTACTTAGTCTAAGTATAGATTGAGATTATACAGCGGATCTTAATCTAAAAAATATACTGGGTGATATTGACATAATAGCACTAATGATACCCATATTATTCTCATCACATTAGGTAACATTGAACAAAGGTTGAAAATATTCTACTGAAATTTTCGACAAAAATCGGGAGTTTAGTTTTCAAGGCAGTTGATAGCGTATTGTAGTCTTTTTACCACTCAGCTAAATTCGCGAACCAAACCGAACTTCAACTAAATGGTAAAAATACTTGAACTTTAGTGTGCTGGCAGAAAATGTTGGGAACTAAAATCGCGATTTTTGTCATAAAAATCCACTCTGAGTTTTTTATTTGTTTAGTTCAATGTTGTCTTGAGAAACTAGTGTGTTAAATTGATACTAATAGTAACATTAGTATCAGTATATTGCCTGTTACAAGTTCTTGGTGACAATATCCTTAGGTGGGTCCTGTATAGAAAGACGGGTACAAAAAGCTATCCAGAGATTTCATTTGAAATGGACTTAAAACGATCAATTTTGCATTCGAGAAATTCAATTTCCCTTAACACGTTCGCTGACAGTGACCATATTATGGTGTCAGGGACACCACATTATGACAGTAGAATTTGTCTTACTAAATGACACATGTCTCTAGACGTAGTGTCATGCTGGACATTTGTTAGCTTGCCCTAATTCGACACTACGTCGACAGAAGATACTGCTCTTCATAATTCTTATATGAAAAGTCATCGTCGGACGACGCCAATAATCTTAAAAATAAGTGGCCCGTCCTTCGACGTACTGTCATAACGCATCATTTATAATTTCACGCCTCATGACGTACTGTCAGCGAACGTGTTAACATATATATTTATTATACAGGAGCCACGGCGATCATAATATCAAAAGCAATCTTACATAAAACATACAGTATCATTGATATAGATGTACAGAATAATATGAGAAAGTCTGGGTAAAAGTGGCCTTACTCCAAAAATAATGCAAGCTTAGACCACTTTTCCGCTAATTTCTTACTATAAAAAATATTATACAATCTATGTTTTTTTACATTTATCGCAATTAACACCAAACTCTTGATTATAACACGATTAAAGTATTATGTCATGAAATTTGCATGTAAATAGGTATTGCTGAATGTAACTTAAATAAGCATGCCATTGATGTAATAACACTAACATCAATAGCATGCTAATTTAATTTATAATAGCAATAGGGAACATATAATAATGTTTGAACAGTATTGGGCAGCTATTACTAGCATGTAGACAATAAAAGTCACTTGAATTAGTGTTTAGAACATGTCTTAACGATAGAGTTAAAATACAAGTTACCGAAACAATTCAACTGGGTTTTTGGGCAATGTGGGTTTTCCGAATATTTCTCACACTTTAAGAAATAATTGGCATTATAATAGTACATTTTTTTAAATACTAAGAGGCTATTTGTAATATCATACTTCATCCCCATCGAGACACATACTTCATAAATATTTGTCATTGTTCATAAATACTTTGATGCCGAAAATTGCCTCATCATTATAAAAACCACGACACATTTTTATCTTAGCATCAAGACTAGATGTTTGGTGTTTTTATCATTTAGAAATAAGTAAGCCACTATGCTAGGTACTATGAAAACACCATTATTCTCTCAATACCTCACTATCATGTCATTAACATCACTATAATGTCGATAGCCTTATTATATATCACTTAATCCCGCCAAAGCACTGTGGGTGTGCCAAGCCAACAACCATTGTCAAATTAAGAGCATATTTTGAATGAAAAATAGTACAATCAACATCGTGAATAGTTTGATTTCAAACCATATTATTCATATAAAGATGTATTATATACAGGGTATATCAAGACTGCTACCGAAAACAAAGCCGGGTGGTAGTTTAAGCGACTTCAGACCCAATGTAACAGAAAATGTTGCAAAGCGTCAATTTTTTTTTTAATTATTTTTGTAACTACGTTTTTTTTCTAAAATAATAGTGTATACCCTTTTATTTATAAATACTCTAAAATATAAAAGAGTTTGAATTATTATTTTAGCAAAAACTATGGATTTACCACCCATAAATGACGATATTTAAAAAATCATAAAAAAAATTGTCGCGTTTCTTTGCGAAATTTTTAGTTGCATTGTTTGTAGCCACTAAAACTACGTCTTGAGATACCCACTATATTTAGTTTTTACATCAATAGCACTATAGCTAAGTGCAAGTGTAAGCATATGACTATTGTCATAAGTTATTATTGCTATGTTAATGCTAAATAGCTAACTCTATAAGTTGCATAAAAAGGCAACCGTAGATTTTAACACAAATATTTATCACAAAAATAGATAATAATAATAAATAAAATTAATTTAAAATTGGGTACCCGCTACATATATTTTTATTTTATATATATTTTTCCCGCTTAACAGCAGTGTAAATGCACTGTTATGTTGCGGTTTGAAGACACGGTAGCCAGAGTAACTACTGGATATATTGAGACTTAACAGCAGTGGCGTAACAATAGGGTGGCAAAGTGCGCAAAATGCCACGGGCCCCCGGCCCTAGGAACCCCCGGCCCGGAAGGACCCTGGTCTGACAGGGTCTCAGGCCCGATAGGGCCCCGGCTCGATAGGGCCTCGGGCTCAAGCCCGACAAGGTGTAAGCAGAGAATAATGTAACATCAATAACGAAATAAATTAACACAAATAAATAATTGGCTACATTTTAAGCATGATGAACATTTCACGATAATATTCGATTTAAATGTATTGTTTTTGTTTCATTACAGCAAAATGTTAGTTAGAAACCAATAAATTACAATGTAACGAATATTAAGGTAATAGTTTCCAAACAAATATCTTGTAAAAGAAACTATTTAAGTGGTAGCGAAGACCGAAAGAGAAAGAAGTCTGAAGCAATACATAAAAGGTTACCTAAAATAAGCATGAAAATAAGTCAGTACTTTGGGAACGAGCAATTTATTCACGAAAAGGCAAGTAAACAGAGTCCCAGAAATGAACGAATAGATGAAACTAAAAATTCCATAATAGCAAATCTCGGCCATAATCAATATTCAGACTCAAAACAATTTCAACCAAGTACGAACAAAAATAAAATTGAACCATATTAATAGGAGTAGAAAATATTAAATCTTCATATTTTACAGACAGGTGTAATTTAAAAAAACATGCTATGTGAAACTGTTTGTAATAAAGAAAAGTCACTATAAGCCCAATGGCCCCTTTTCATGAGACAGTGACATAAAATAATAAAATAAAATAATAAACGAGCGTAGAAGTCAACAGTCAGTTCAACAGTAGATCATGATGATTAACTTCGACAAAACCAAAGTAATGATCAACCACCACCTTGATCCAACCTGTCGCTGTATAACCACCAGTTGAAAGTGGTTTCCTAGTATGCCTACCTGGGGTCTATGGAGCATACTATGGTCGGTGTCTCTTTGAAGGATGAGATCCATAATGAGCTTATCCGTTTGAGAACCTAAGTATAGACAGCAAACAGGATTAGCAAGCTGAAGTGGCAGTGCGCTGGCCACATCTATCGAAGACCTGATAATCTATGAGGTTTTCTTATTTTGAGAGGAGACCGCGTTTTGGCCAATGTAGTATAGGACGCTCTCCAGCTAGGTGGAGTGAGGATTTGCAAAAGGTCGCTGCCTGTTGCTGAATGCGACAAGCTGACGATACGATGAAATGGCGCAATTTGGAGGAAGCCTAATTTCGGTCTCTAGATGTGCGGAAAGCCAATGGCCCGGATGTGGTTGTGGTTCTAAGACCTTGTGCAGCGGAGTTGGCTTCTGCACTGACTCGTCTCTTTCGAGCCCTACCGCACAGGAGTTGTGTCTAAATCTTGGACGACGGCCAATGTGAAAACGATCCCCAGATAGGGTGATCGGTCAGACCCTACCAATTATCGCCCTATTGCTAACACTTCAGTGGTTTGTAAGGTTATGGAGCGGATCATAAACGCTCAATTGATCCGCTACCTGGTGGATCACTCGTCGATCAGTGACAGACAATACGGATTCTGTGAAAACCGGTCAACGGGTGATCTAACATTTATCCTGCATCGCTAGGGAGAGGCGATTGACCGGCGCGACGTGGCGAGGCTCTTTCTGTGAGTCTCGACATAGCCAAGGAGTTTGATAGGGTCTGGCACCGTGATCTTCTTTCCAAGCTTCCAGCATATGGGCTGCCCGACAACTTGTGTTCGTGGATTTCCTGCTTCTGCATGGGCGTAGAATACGTGTCGTCGCCGATGAACACGCTTAGGCGCTCATGTTGGTAAATGCCGGAGTTTCTCAGGGCTCGGTGCTCTCGCCCACCTTGTTTATTCAGTTCCTGTTTGGTGATAGGATAGTTCATGGGCGATACCACTATGGGCCTCCGGGTTGGCAGGTCGACACTGTGAGGGGAAGTGAAGACCTTGTCATTGAATTCAACCGGACCTTGAATCTCATTTCTACATGGGGTTTCAGGAATTTGGTTGTGTTCAATGCCAAGAAAACCCAGGTGTGTGCATTCAAGTGCAAAAAATCCCCGTTCTCTCCCCTCCCCTTACTTCAGCTATAATCCACCACGCTGTCCTAGTGCGGACTGGCGGACTTAACGTACCACAGAAATTCTTACAAATCACTATGGTATGCAGGTATTCTCACGATGTTTTCCTTCACCGTCATAGTGCGTGGTGATTGAATATCAATACACCCAAGATTCCAAAAAATCAATGGTGTGTCCTGGGATTCGATCCCGAGACAACCATGAACATGTTGGCGGCCTTGTCCGTTACTAATAGGCCACCTTTTAATAAAATTATAAAACGAAATTACAATGTTATTTTTTTTACATATACGAAGGGCCCCATTTGATGAACTTTGCCACGGGCCCCCGATGGGGTAGTTACGCCACTGCTTAACATCTTATGTCACAGGATGGCGAGCGTAGTGGAATGCCAAGCATTGCTTTGTAATTCAGGGTAATGTTTGATTTTACTGCTGTTCAAAAGCGGTTGTATCGCTTACACTCAATCCAATGGCATGCACATATCGCCATTCAAGGCAATAAAAAAATACATTAAATTAAATATATTAACTATATTCTATTCTTCCTCACGCCAGTCAAATAATCATTTTTGTCTGTTTGTAGTCACTAAAACTACCACCCGGCTTCGTTTTCGGTAGCAGTCTTGAGATACCCGGTATAAGTATGGTTTAAAAGACATGAACTTTTATACATAAATATGTTATATAGAATATACTATATCATAAGGCTATTTATATTGCAAGATAATTATTTGACACAATTGTCTGTGTACTCCACAATATTTTTTTGTGGATCTGGGTGTGAGTCCACACTCTAGAAGCTTCCGATACCCATGACAGAAGACTATAGTATTGTTTTTTGTGTAGGTTCAGGACTGAAGCTTATTACATTAACTTAATCTTTCTCACAATACCAACTTTCGTACACATTTTAAGTTTAATGGTGCATCTAAATCTTTGTTTTTTTTCCGAGCAATATTCCTAAATGTCACTCAGCAACATCTGATAAAACAATTGCATATGCCAAGTAATGTTGCCCAACATGTAGCAACAAATGTTACACATTGAAATAAAACTATTATTTACTTATATTATCGCGAATTTGGTTTAATTTTGTAACATCCCGACGATTCGATTACTTTATAGCTATCGTGTTCACGGGGCGGACTGAGGTATTAGTCATACGCTCAGTGACTTACAATTTAACTGCCTTAAATAACAATTGTTAAATTTGAAAACTGCGATAAATCCGTCAATAATAGTTTCAATATATAGTAACAATTGATAACATTATTGCAAATCGTTGCTCAACAAAGTAACTGTGGTTTGGATGCACCATTAGACTATTATTGCATTGTCATAATTTTTTTACAAGCGTAAACCCTGCACATTAATTGTTTTATACAGGTTATATTCAGAACGCGACCGGAAACAAAGCCAGGTGGTAGTTTTAGTGATTTCAGACACAATTTAACCAAAAATTGTGAGAAACAAAGCGACGGTTATTTTTTTTTTATATGTATAATCATTTTGGTCGTAAATATATAGTTAGTTTTTCCTAATATAATAATATACGCCCTTTTAATTTGAGATAGGCTTTGCTACACAAGGGTTTCAATTATTATTTTATGAAAAACTATGAATTTACTGCTCAAACACGATGATATTTCCATCCATCCATCCATCCACCAGCCAAAGGAAGTCCACTGCTGAACATAGGCCTCCCCCAATGATTTCCACAGAGACTTGTTGGAGGCAGCCTGCATCCAGCGACGTCCCGCGACCTTTACCAGGTCGTCGGACCATTTTGTGGGTGGACGTCCTACGCTGCGCTTTCCGATACGTTGATTCCGATGATATTTAAAACAACACAAAAAAAAGTCGCGTATATTTGCGAAATTTTTAGCATTGTGTCTGTAGTGACTAAAAGTACTACCCTCCGTCTTCGGTGGCAGTCGATGGCAGTAATGGATAAACTCTATGCAGAATATAAAAATGCATTTACCAATATTCAAACACAGTTCTACTACTACACTGCCTTATGAATAGGCTAGTTTTCTAATATTTTATATAATTCTAATCAGTGCTATACATAATAATATAAATAATGTTTATATACAAATTCAATTCCTATAGGAAGATGATTAAATCTAAGGCAGGTTTTGAACATGGGTGTACTAAGAACTTAACATAGAACATAAAGCTTCATAAACATATCACATTGAATACTATTTTGTCAAATTATATCACATATCTATAGAACATCCTTGTTTTATGATTTCCAAGAACAAAATCGTAAAAAATGTAAAAGTCTTTATATTTATTACTAGCGGCCGGACCCAGCTTCGCCCTGGTGCATATAGATTTCTCTACAATAATATGCACGTATTATACACATAAACCTTCCTCTTGAATTACTCTATATATTTAAAAAACCTGCATCAAAATCCGTTGCGTAGCTTAAAAAGATTTAAGCATACAAAGGGACATAGGGACAGAGAAAGCGACTTTGTTTTATACTATGTAGTGATTCATTTCTATTTGGAATGAAAAAATCTATTCTATACTTTTTATTATTATTATTTTATTTAACAAAGTATTTATTGGCACCTAAATCACGTATACAAATTGTACTATAAAAGCATCTATATATTTAAAATACGCTTTTGTTCTTGGATACCACATAAAAAACATAGGTACCAAAACAATTCAATTTACAACAAATTAGGATTAAAGTAAGTAATACCAATCAACATTTAAAAAAATATGTGCATTTAAAATAGATTACCTTTAGGCCTCATTCATAGAACATTTTAATACCTGATTTAAGTAACAAATATTTTGTCCACTTCGAAAGACTTAAACTGAAATAGTTATAAATAATAAATAAAACTACTACCAAAAACTAAAACTAAATAAATTTAGTTTATACAGTAATATATATTTTATTTGCAAATATAGAATAAGTACGTGTACTGAATTATCATAGGAGATCAATTAAATTATATGACGACCGATCGAAAAAACAAATAAAAAGAAAAATAAATATGGCAAATCTTTGCAAGACAAGTCACAAATACTTATTTTAGTAAATTGACCAAAACCAAGCCCACTGAGTTTGACTCGCTGGATCTACTCAGAAATGGGTCGCGCCGCGTAGTATCCAGTGGTAAAGTAAAGCCCGCTGAGTTTGTTCGCCGGGTCTTTTCAGTCAAGGCCGCGTTGGATCCGGCAGTAAGCCTAAACATACGGGACGTATCGGAAATACTTTGGTCGTTGTCTTAAGTTGGACCCAAAACAAGCCCACTGAGTCTTATTCGCTGGATATACTCAGGACTGGGTCGCGTGCGTGGTTCCAGTGGTAGTGTAAGCCCACTGAGTTTGTTTCGCCGGGTCTTCTCAGGAAGGGCCGCGTTGGATCCGGTGGTAACTATAAACCGCTACGCACCGTTGTAATATTTATGGTCCACAAATAATATAATTTAATTTGAGTAACGTAAATAATGTATTTCTTTGACAAATAAATTACCATAAAGTAAAAACGAATACTTTAAATAAAATATGAATAAAAACTAAATAAATAAATAAAACTAATTATAAATAAAATAAAATAATTTAAAAATAAATAAATTTAATAAATTAATTGATAAAAGCAAGAAATTAAAATAAGTAATACTTAGTATAGAAAATATATTGTATATAGAGATTAAGTTCTATGTGTATTGACTTGTCATAAGAGCTCCTTAATTGCCTACGTGACCAATAAATACATTTCATTTCATTTCATTTCAGCGATTTAATTGCCTACATTATCAATAAATTAATTTCATTCCAGGGGCTCTACTATATTCATCCGAAACGAAGTTCGAAACTTCGGACGAACGAAGTTTGTGACGATACGAATGTACCTACTCTGTAAATGTTCGGATTGCCGATATATTCGAATCATTCATTCTTCGATCCGAAGATTCCAATTTCGGATTTATATAGTAGGGACCTATTTCACTTTTGAATTCTGTATGAACGAAGAAAACAAAACATTTGATAACTAAAATAGGTTATAAATTGTCTATGAATAAAACCGAAAACATACAGAGGGAACACCTCAATCTTGTCACA
Organism: Hyles vespertilio; assembly: GCA_009982885.2. NCBI lineage: Eukaryota > Metazoa > Arthropoda > Insecta > Lepidoptera > Sphingidae > Hyles > Hyles vespertilio. The sequence goes on along the minus strand of CM042817.1, from coordinate 5,869,936 downwards.
CTTAATTCTATTGGTGTAATCTTCGATCAAATATACACTAGATACAACATGAGCGCTTAGAAAATGGCACCAAAAAAGAGTGCTTTAAGCACTCTTTCGCCTTCAGTCACGCACCGACCGTCGCTTCTAAAACGTCGCAAAACTTTAAACAATATTATGTGAAAAGCTACTTTAAGCTCCAGGAATAAGGTGGACTTTGTGTTAATATATTTGGAATATGTGATCTTTTTGACGTGACAACGTCTTAAATTAGATTGCGGCTGGGAGTCACTTATGAAAAAGTGTAACGCCCGGTAACGTAACGGTGCGCGCGCAGCACTAGAGAATTATTTTTCAGTTTCACCCACTTTTTCCAAAATTGTCCCATAGCCCCCCCCCTGCCTTCCCCCACCCTTATTCCGAAATAGTGCCTATTAGCCTCCCCACGAAACCTACCCCCCCCCCTCCCCTACCCCCACCCCGAAAATTTACCTCACCCCCCCCCAATCCTATCTCGGCCAACATAGGTCGTAGACCCACCGAGTTTGGTATCCTCGGAACCGTCTTGGTGAGGGCTACAAATTGACCCCGCCAGAAATCCCAAATTACGCAAAAAATTACCCCCCCAAAAAAAATATTTTACCTCCAAAAAATTAATTTAAGTTAGCCTCCCCACGAAACCTTCCTCCCCCCCCTCCCTTACCCCCACCCCGAAAATTTACCTCACCCCCCCAATCCTATCTCGGCCAATATAGATCGTAGACCCACCGAGTTTGGTATCCTCGGAACCGTCTTGGTGAGGGCTACAAATTGACCCCGCCAGAAATCCCAAATTACGCAAAAAATTACCCCCCCAAAAAAAAATATTTTACCTCCAAAAAATTTATTGACGTGACAACGTCTTAAATTAGGTTGCGGCTGGGAGTCACTTATGAAAAAGTGTAACGCCCGGTAACGTTACGATGAGTCACCGAACGAGAGAGAGGCCCGCCGAATGCCTTGCGTCTCTCTCCCACTCAACTATGATCGGTCTGCCGCGCGCGCAGCACTAGAGAATTAGGCGCATTGAATCGGCGCATGCTTGTGTCTCTGTCTTTGTCTTTCTCGAACGTTCTTGGCGTTGGAAAAACAAGAAAGCGTCACAATACAAATTCACACGTGTGGTTAAAGTATCGTCAGCTGTGTCTGTAGTGAAAATATGGAGTGCTTAGATTCGTCATTACATGTACAATGTTTTAGTAAACAAAATATATTTCTATAGTTAAAATTTGTGCAATTCTTATTTTCATTCAATTCCTTGTTCCTATTGTGCAATTTAATTATATTCATATCAATAAATATTCTACCGAGAAAAAGACGTTGTCACGTAAAATCTTCGCCCGTAAAACCGACTTTACAGGCAACCATTTTTTGTTTACTTTTTTTCATGTCATGCATCGGTGCCACTTTTTAACAGAACTTTTACAGGGAAGTGTGTATCTAGTGTATATTTGATCGAAGGGTGTAATCATTTAAATATATTTTATCAATGGGAATAAATAAAATCTAGAAATTGGCAAGAATATATCGCTTATAACTATCTAATTAAGACACGTTTTATAATTTAACCTTTTCAACAATGGCGGCGCAAAACTGAGATTTAACGTTGACACATACAAGGCCTGCAGTCGCGCAAAAGGCATTAAGATTTTATAACAGAGGGACAGTGAACATGAAAGAGCATTAACTACCGCTAATTGTATTTCTGTCTTTATCACTCCTACATATTCACACTATCTTTCCTCTCGCTTTATTGGTCTCACTCGTGCCTAACGGCTAACAGTTAAGTACGCAGTGCGTAAAAATTTTGTTTGCAACATCCCCTTCAGTATAATTTCTTAATGGAAAAGGCCTTTTTTTCAGTCCAAACAGCATTATAATAGAGATTATCCACAATAATCCTTATTCAACACCACTTGTGCTTTTAAATTTACAAAATACAAGCAATATGAATTAAACAAAAGTATTCATTAAATTAAGTCTTCAATTTATAGGCATAATAAATACATTTTCACAGTATCTTGCATTATTTGAAAAAGAAACATAAATCCATTGTTTATATTTCTTTTTTCTAATAAAAAATAAGAAATGGATTGTAACATAATTTCATCCAACTTCCTTTTGCCTGTAAGCGAGGATTTGTGTTCGTAAGAGATTAATCAAAATTGTTCCTAATTTACTAGAGCACAAATTAAATTTAATGTAGATTCCACTCTAAAAAACACAAACTATTATAGTAATGGCAAACTAAGCCCTAAAACCTCACTCATACAGTATATATTAGTAAACTATTTACTGAAATATATATGACACCAAACTCTTAATGATAATATGGCGACAGTTTTTTATGTACTAGTAATGTAAAATTATGGAAATACAAACAAAAGAGACATTTTAAGTCATTTTGACCTAAATATACAAAATCTTATAAATACGTTAATTTAATAAGGTTATATATTAATATTTAGAATGTATCCTTTGCTTATAATTATATATTATCTTTAATACAAAATTTTGAATTGCTTTATAACAGTGTGCTTCAATATAGATATTTAAATATATAAAGTGACTAGAACATTAATTTGCATGAATATTTATTGTGTTGATTTTTTTTTAAATTTAGCATTCATTTCTAATAGAAAACTTATTATAATAGATAATAAGAGAAAAGATACTGAGGTCCTTGAAATTTTAGATTCCAAACGCTAATTTTTTTTTAGTCCACTCGTCCTATGTAATTACCATCAATAAGACTGATAAAAAAATTAATATATGAATATAAAAATTAATAAATGTATATTATATTTGATAATCCAAACAATAAATATCCATGCAAATAAATTATAGAGACCAGCTCTTGAATCAAATGAGTATTCATAAATGTGACTTCCAAATCACAACTGTAATTAAATAAACCACATCAAGTAGAACAGTACACATGCTTTCAATCTGGTTGGCAGTAAAGTAATCACATTGTATCAAGATATTTGGTAAAATTATTTTTCAGTAGCAAACACAGCTACAGGTGAAGTATAGCTTTGATTAAATAGTTGTGTGATGAAACTAAAGAATTATACCCACTTCGGGCACCATTATGGTACATGTATCATTGGCCAGCGGTATGTGGCAGTCGGGTGGCTTTCTCTCTAATTCCTCCAGGTCAACTTTGATTCCTTTCTTGTGCGCCATCTCAACAATGTAGCATTTCAGTTTCAGGTCACTGGAATTTTAAATAAAACTTTTAGCGAATATAATTTGCTAATGAGATTAAAACCAACTGTATAAAATTAAAAATTCCCAGAAAATTCATTGATTAAAATATGTATTTAGTTCCCTAATTTTACATGAAATTATGCACTTTCAATAATATTTAAAACTCAAACTCTTCGATTTGTTAGAATTTCAAGATAATTTTTAAATGGAGAAAAGATGGAGACTTGTAATTATTACTTGATTTAACTGCATGTTGCATAAAATATAATAACAAATTGTAACTGTGTGCTAACTAGGAATAGCTTACATCTGGACTATACAGTTATATCACAGATTCAAGAGCATACTGTTTTTTTTTTTTTTTTTTTTTATTGCATTGAATGGCGAGACGAGCAAGCCGTTCGCCTGATGGTAAGCTATACGACCGCTCATAAACAGTAGCAATATTCCACTGCGCTCGCCATCCTGAGACATAAGATGTTAAGTCTCAATATGTCCAGTAGTTGCTCTGGCTACAATGTCCTTCAATCCGAAACACAACAGTGCATTTAAGCAGTGTTGTTTCACGGGAGAAATAGACATTGCGGTGGTACCTACCCAGATGGCTTCTCACATATGAGAGACCTACCACCAGTAAACTGTTTACTTATCATCAAACTTGTATATGTATTTATGGTTAATTTTCATATATTAACATTAATATTTGTGATAATTCCATAAGCAATTTAAGGGATTAAAATTTTAAAATTCCCCATAATACACAAAGCCACCATGAGAGACCTAAGGTTTTGGAGACTTTTACAAATAGAGACATGTGGTTCAAACGAGGATTTATATTAATACCTATTACATTTTAATATATTTTTACTAACCTGAACTTCATGCATATACAACAGAGGCAGCTTAATAACGCCATAGAGACCAACACACTAATTGTCATGATCACCATATCCAGCAAACTTGCGCCCAACATTTTCAACCGCTTCACAATTCCTTGAATATAAATTTAAAAGCCATAATCTTCGAATTCGTTTCAAACGACACGAACTAGCCGCACAGCATAAATATCAAATTGTTATTTTTTTGTAATTAAAACTGATTATAACAGAAAACTTATATAAAAAAATATATTTGTAGAAATGTTCTGTACACAAATACTCAGGATTTTAGTATCACGCACTTTTTACACGTTAAACATTTTAATAGTATTATAATCAAGACTGCTTACCGATATTTATTTATTTTAGCGAAACATCAACGTAGTGATTTATATTCTCTTTGCAACCATTGAATGCCATTGAAGAAGAATCCAAAACGTCAATAATGTCAAAACTCAACAAAATTCAACCAATCACCATTCACCATTTACCGAGATTTCCCGATTTTATAGATCGGGAGTTCGGACTTTGGTTCGGACTACGAAGTTCATTCACAAAAGCGAATAGAAAAAAGCACAGACCAAGGAGTAATGCACAGAGTAATGTAAAAACACAGACCAAGTAGTACTGTAAAAAGGAGAAGACGACTGAAGACGACGCAAGCGATGCGACGCGACGTTCCGTTTCTCGTAAAGGAAATGTTACCGTAATCGGGGCGAATAGAAATAATAGGCCGAATCGTAATGTTTATGTGAATTAGTGCATGCTAATTAACAATTTTGTTAATTTCAGTTAAAGCAAATATTTTACTGAAATCTCTAATAACTCTCTTTTCATTTTTGAACAGATCTTTCAAACGGCGTTTATACAAATACGAAATCTTATTAGTTCAATAAAAAAAAATTACTTAATATAACTTAGATAAATATGTATAAATCCTCCATTCATCCCAAAACTAGATAAAAAAAATCATATTTAAAAAAAACACAGAGGAGAATGAAAATTGTCGAAGTCGCAGAACCACATAAAAAGGATCAAATGAAAATAATCTTCTAACTGTATTTTACAGGAAAAAATTAAGTTTGCAATACATTTTTTTTGCTATTTACTTCTTTTTACGGCACGTAACCGTATCCATTTATGAAAATAAAATATAACTTATATCATAACATCTTCAAAAAAGGGCGTGGTAAACGGACTAAACGCAGCTGACAACATGTTCATGATGGGTGCGGGTTCGAATCCCAGGGCACTTTCGCTTTTCGGAGTCATGTGAGTATTGGTAGTTAATCACCACGCACTGAAAGGTGAAGGATAACATCCTGAGGAAACCTGCATACTATAGCGATTTGTAAGAATGTATGTGATACAGTCAGGAACATAAGCCGCTACACATTCACGAGATTTTGAATGGTCTTATCATCCAAAATAATTATTATTTTAAATATCTTAGTGTCAGGAAGAATCTTAGTGTCATCTCATCAAAAAAGGTTATCAAAAAATATGAAGTGTGTAGCGACTTATGTTGCTGACTATCAGTGGCGTAACTACCCCATCGGGGGCCCGTGGCAAATACATCCAATGGGGCCCTTCGTAAATGTAAAAAAAAATAACATTGTAATTTCGTTTTTGTGGATCTTTTCTAAGATGCGCGGTGACCTAATGGTAATCGGACTAGACGCCGCGGCCAACTTTATTCATAGTGGTCGCGGATTCGAATTCCAGGGACACCTCTGACTTTTCGGAGTCATGTATATTTTGACAGTCAATCACTAGGCACTATGAAAGTGAAGGAAATACATCACATGAGGAAACCTGAATACCATCATGATTTGCAAGAATTTCTATGGTACGCTAAGTGCGCCAAGCCGCATTAGGCCGGCATAGTGAACTGTATATTCTAACCACTCTCAATCGTACTTTCGACTTTAAGGGAGGCCCATGCCCTGCAGTGAGAAGTGTATGGGCTGATACAGTACAGTAAATAATATTTTTTTATGACATGGCTTCATATTTCTCATCGGTTTTTAAACATCTATATCTTTATCAGCCCATATATGTCCCAGTGCAGGGCACGAGCCAACTCTACAATCGACAGTACGATTGAGAGTGGTTAAGTCATATAGTCCACCACGCTGGCCTAGTGCGGGTTGGTGGACTTACATACCGTTTACGTTCGTGCTTTTTACACTTCAAGAAACCGCACTTTTTTCGCAAAAATGCCATCATGCTCATCGAGTTGGATTTAGTGTTTTTAATGTTACAGAAATTGAAAAGGTCGTTTTCAAATTATAAATACAAAACTCTTATATATTCCATATTTTAATACTGTTTCTATTAAAAATATTTTCGGACTTAAGTATTTTATTTGGCCCTTCGACTTATTCAACAATTTCTCTAAATCAGGATCACATTTTCTTAGGAACTCACCAATATTTAAAACAGTTCCTTTATTGCAGCTATCACCGCCAAAAATATGATTATTATTTTTTATGTGGATTGTTGTCCTTCATCTAAAGTCCAGTGTAACCGCCATTGTTCGTGCAAAGACACGACTCCAGGTGAATTTTCAATGTTTCATGTTTCTATGTCGCATTTACAATTTTCCAGTCGTCATAAGCCTCAACTCAAATATTTTGTTTATTCAACGTCAGGCTTTTGTCGTCCACTACTGTCCAGTAGTGTCCAGTATTTTACTCTGTCTTCGGCTTGTCGCATAGTTAACCTTTTGCTTATCATCACTCTACCAAGCTGGAAGGCGTTCTAAACTAGTTTAGCCAAGACGCGGTCTCGACTTAAGAACTCGTTTACTCCAACGGTTATCGGTTATTGGACAAATGTGACCAGCCCACTACCACTTCAGCTTGCTAATCCTGCTTGCTATGTCTATAACTTTGGTTCTCTGTCGGATAAGCTAATTACGGAACTTATCATTCAAAGAGACACCGATAATAGCACGCTCCATAGCTCGCTGAGCGACCTTGAGCTGGTGGACCAGTCGCACTGTGAGTGTCCAAGTCTCAGCAGCGTAGGTCATGACAGATAGGACGCCCTGGTTGAGAACTTTCGTTTTCAATCTTTGTGGTAAAGGTGACGACTAAAAAGACTCGACGTAGTTTACCAAATTCTGCCCAACTTAGCTGGATCCTCTTTATCCTTCTCAAATTTGTTTCTACCTAGTTAAAGGCTCTGCTCCAGGTATGTGTATGGAAACAATGTTGAGTTGATGGTCACATACAGCGACAAGTCTTGGATCAAGGTGATGGTTGATTATTACTTTGGTTTTGTCGTAGTCAATTTTAAGACTATATAATTTTAAGACTATATATAGAATATTCACTGTGAGGCTAAAGTCAGACTGTCTAGCATCTGTTGCAGCTCCTCCAGCGATTCCGCCATTATGACCTTTCTCAATCACAAATAGTTTTTTTTTTAATTTCCACTTATCTGTCAGATAATTATGAGGATTTAATATTTTCCACTCCTAAATATGATTCAATTTCGTGTTTACTCTTATTTGATTATGGTTGTTTTGGGTCTGAATATTCACAATTTTCGGGATTTGCTAAAATATAATTTTTAGTTTCGTCCATTTGTTCAATATCCGAGATTCTGTTTATTCGCATTTTCATCAATAATTTACTCGTCCCGAAGGGTATGACTTATTTGAGATAAAGCTGAAAACACATTGTAGGTTTTTGTCTTACGCATAGAGTAAAGAGTACAAAACTATGGTAAAGAGCGCAACTGATATGGTTCGTACGGGTCGTCAGAGGGCCCGCGTACGTTTTTATTTCTTTTAATTTCATTGACAAAGGACGGTTTTCTCGTCTGCCAATGACTAAGCTTTTAGGGATGAAAGAGTCGATTTTAATGTACTCTTTATCTCATCTCTATATAAATAAATAAATAATTTATTTTTTAAAATGAAATTAATCCTAGTTGGCACTTATTATAAACAGTCCTAAGTCTGTGATAACCTGTGGTACTAGAACATTCGAGTTTGCAACTGGTTTATTGTCAAAATCAATGATTCAATTATTATTAAATCGCACATCAATCAATTATATAATACTATGATTGATTAAATTCTGTACGCAAACATAGATTACACATTGAGAATAAATTTACTGTGGAAAAATATTAAGCAACAATGCCATGTACACATATTAGAAATACTTATTTATAAAATGTGTGAATTCCAAAGTAGGCAAGATCGTGTTTCGAGCACATATCTTGTTTTTGTTGTCTTTTTTTATATATTTCTACTACCAGTGTCATTTTAAAAGAAAACAAAAAAGAGACTACCTGAAGACAAATAACAAAGTAAACTTTTTCCTATTATAATTCCTAAAACAGCGCGTGTATTTTGAAGTTTTAACATCAATAACTTAATATTCTATTACTGACTATTTGTTCCCATACTTCTTACTTTAAGTAAGCATATTTGTATTCTTTACATTTAACATTATAAATAATTTCTCTATTACGCACATACTCTAATCGTTTTTCTTCCATTTTTTAAATGAACGCACAGACGAACTTTTGGCTAATTACTGATAATTAAATTAATAAATACACTCAACAATCACATACATAGTCCTGACCCCACATTAAGATCAATTAAGTGTTGTGTCGTGGGTATCGGGAACTACGAGAAACATTTCGGTCTCACAAACATCCAGACCCGAGACAAATACTTGTGGGCCTCACAAACATTTGTCTCGGTGCGGGGATCGAACCCGTGGCCTCTCGTTTCACAGGCGGCGTCTAACCAACTGCGCCACGGAGGCTGTCAATTACGTCCAGTCTAGTATTTACAAACAACTGGTCAAAGAACTGCGGTGTTTATTTCTATTAAGTTAAGTTACATTCCCAGCCACACCTCATGTAAATAATAAGAAATGTCCAAATTGTATTCAACAATTTTAATTTGTATGCAGATTGAATAAAGAAAATTATACCTTGTACGTATTATAAATTCTAATTTAATTGTAAGTTTTAAGAAATATTATATTAGTTTGGCTTAAAAAGCTAGTAGCCATATTTATAAAACCTATTGTTGTGTAAACTGAAGTTTGTCCACAATCGCAAATCACTCAAAAGCGCTGTGGTGCACGGAGAAACCATTATTTTTTTCTCTCTTCAAATTTAATTACATTGGACATTATTGTCATTACTACTATTGGACTACTAGTATAAATGTACATTGTATAAATTATGAAAGAATATTTTAATGAAAGCGTTGAAGATATTTTTTACTTTCATTTCTAGTTCCTAATTTCACCACTTGTCAATTTATGTTAGTTGCGCTGTATATCTCAGACGTTTTTTGTTTTTGAAGGTCATGCCCTCGAATTTCGACCGACAGTGTGCACACAACAAAAGAATCTATTGTTCAGATCGCTGTAAGACGCGTTGCTCTAGTATTTATGGCCGCTTCTTTACTCTATGCGTAAGACAAAAACCTACAATATGTTTTCAGCTTAACTTTTTTATATGTTGCTTCAGACTCCTTTCTCTTTCGTTTTTCCTTTTCCCTTTAATAATTGTTACAACAAGACATGTTTATATTTATTTGGAAAATATTGCCTTTATATTCATTTATTTTTCATTCTTTTTTATAATTTATTGGCATCTCATTAAAATTACACAAAAAAAAATTATCATACAATGTTTCTCATGTTTAAAATGTAGCCAATTGTTTATTCTTATTAATTTCTTTACTAATGTTACATTATTCTAATCTTACACCCTGTCGAACTTGAGCCCGAGGCCTTATAGGGCTAAGGTCCTGTCGGGCCTGAGACCCTGACGGGCCGGGGGCCCCTTAGGCCGGGGCCCCCTTAGGCCGGGGACCCGTGGCATTTTGCGCACTATGCCACCCTGTTGTTATGCCACTGCTGACTGTACGTAAATTCGCAATAGGCAAGCGTGGTGGAATTTATGCCTAACCACTCTCAACCGTACCTTGAATGTACAGGAGCCCATGTCCTCAATCCTGTAATGGGACATATATGGGCTGATAGTCGTTTTTAACACCGTACATTTACTTGGGTGATATTTATTTGGTATCATCAACATTAAGTTCTTATTTATGTCAAGTAATTGCTTTAAATTTGATATACTAGAGACTTCCGTAGCATGATTTGTAGCTGACTAATGATAAATCAAAATAAAAACCTTTTCAAGTTTGACACTGGGTTACCCCAGAAATCATGTGGAAAAGACAAATCACGGTTTTGTAAACTAGCTATCGGAAGAAAACCATCGGGAAAAAAACACCATCCATAACAACGTAGATTTTGTTGATTCAGAAAGAAAAGAAAATGTTGTAATAGAATAATAACTCATATCATTTGATGTAGACAGATAGCATTTATGGACTAACCTTTGTGGTTTATAAATTATAAATGCTTAAAATAGGTACCTACTGAAACTGTAACATTATTTTTTATGTAATCACGATGAATAAATAAAAATCTCAAAAATATGTATTACTATCTATCGTTTTATTATTAACAAAGAGGCAACTAATTATCACACTACATATAATCCCGCGTTTTCTACAACCACATTACAACTTTCTTGCATTGGCTCTAGCTTAGGTTTTTGGGTAGTTTTTGTAGTATAGTTCCTCTTCATTTTCTTTGCCATAACTTTGACGTCATTCTTAAGTTGACGATCGCTGTAAAAGAAAACAAAATTGTTAATAAATGATTTTAACTGCACTAGTTTAATATTACTAATATTCCCCTTATCTCATCTTATCTTATCGTAATGAAGTGAGTAGACATAGAAAAAAATTAAGATCTAAATAAAAATAATGAATACAATTACAATTTGATAATTTTTAAATTGTATAATAGTTTTTTTGAATTGCGTGGTGGCCTGTTGGTAAACGGACTAGACGCGACTGCCAACATGTTCACGGTGGTCGCGGGTTCGAATCCCAAGGCACACCTCTGACTTTTCGAAGCCATGTGTGTATTGACAGTCAATCACCACATACTATAACGGTGAAGGAAAACATCGTGAGGAAACCTGCATACCATAGCGATTTATAAAAAAAATTCTATGGTATGTAAGTCCGCCAACCCGCACTAGGCCAGCGTGGTGGACTATATGACCTAACCACTCTCAATCGATTACGATTGTAGAGTAGGCCCGTGCCCTGCAGTGGGACGTATATGGGCTGATACAGAATAGTTTTCCAGAGGTTGCCCTACTTAATATTATGACCGAATGTAGGCGCAGTACAGTCTCGGGTCAAGGAGAGATTTTTAGAGTAAGGTAGTCTGTGGAGCGCTTTAAATTTTAATCCATATTCCATCTTAAGTTTATTTTATTTTTATTTTATTTTGAATAAGGCACATCAACAGTACAAACATCAAATACATATAACTAAAAATAATCTTTATAGCGGGATAGTTCTAATGTAGGTAATATGTTATGTTCTAATGTTCTAAGTTTAGTAAGGTTCGTGACGGATCGTGAGCTCTACTGCAGATTATAGTAATCCAAAAATAATAAAATGAGCTCTGTTCAAGGACTCTCGCTAAATCAATATCGCCTAAACATTTTACTCTTGCCTTACCACCGGTACTTGCAACAAAAAAAAATGAAGTTACGTTATGATACGTAACAACATAAGATTAATTAAATGATACTAGCTCATGCAAATTGGTTTACATACCATAGGTAATTAATATTCCAACGGTATAACCATTCCAAGATAACTTATTTAGAAATTGTTCGAAGGATTTCTTGGTCCAATTAATTTTTATACTTTCTGTGTGGTTCATAATTAGACGAGTTTGCAACTCTTGTTAGTGAGTAAAACTGTGTGAGATATCCATAGTTCCTGTGGACCTCATTAACACCCAAATAAATAAATACACGCAACAGACACATACATAGTACCCACACTAAGATCGACTCTTGCGTCGTGGGGATCAGGAACTACGAAAGACTTTTCGGTCACATAACACCCAGACCCAAAACAAATACCTGTCGATCACACAAATGTTTGTCTCGGTACGGGGCTCAAACCCGTGAAAATTAAAACATACCTGTAATTTATATGACAGCAGTAAACGCAAGCGCTTACAACACATAAACTCGCACAAGCCATAAATATTATTGCGGAGATGATGATTCCTTTAAATATTTTCTCGGCTTCTATGCGAATATTTTCTGTAAAAGATAGTCTGGGTTAATTAGTATCAATCTAAAATGACATTATATTTTATCTTACGCACATAGTTAATCAATATTATTCTAACTTCATTTGGAGTCACTCATTTCAAAGTTTATTTTTTGTTTAAAAGGCACTGACATTTACATAGAAAGGTTGGAAAATGCAGTAGTAGTGAAAATTCGGGTAAGATCGAAAGATAACTACTGCGAAACATCAAATAAATATAATGATAAATATTATGTAGTTATACATAATTGTTTCATTTTTACGTATAGAGCCACAAAGTTATCTGACCCCGCTGTAATCGAATTTGGTGTTGCCATTAAAAATAGATATTGCAATAAATGGGGTAAAGTAAGATTTTTCAATCCGATCAATAGTGTCGAGAAAATGACCAGTTTCATCTGCATATTATATTTCCTTCACACGATTTCTAACAAATCGCTCCCCAAAACCCCTAAAAAAGTGTATCTGTATTCTCCTCCACAATCGAGAGTACGATTGCGGGGGGTTAGGCCATATAGCCCACCACGCTGGCCTCATACGTGTTGGTGGACTTACATACCATAGAAATTCTAATTAATCGCTATGGTATGCAGGTTTCCTCACGATGTTTTCCTTCGCCGTTATAGCGCGTTTTTATCAATACAAGCATGGCTCCGAAAAGTCAGAAGTGTGACCTGAGATTCCAACCCGCAACCAGCGTGAACAAGTTGGCTGCCGCGTCTGGTCCATTTACCAACAGGCCACCACGCACGTAACGTAAAGTGAGACGAGTAAGATACATTTTAGTTTATGATATGTAGTTACATATTATATTCTACTAGTACGTACATAATTCTGTTTTCGTGGAATTTATTTTATAAAGCTGACAACACAAACCTTTGGTGGCAGCTACGCGTTAATACAATTTTTCGAAGGGTATTATTGATGTCGGAAGACGCTTTTCATCCTACGTAAAATTTAATACCTGAAGTACAACGTTCCTAGCATCACTTTTTAAAGCTTTCGGCATTTTTCACTAGTTTTAAATAATGCAGGAGTAATAAATACATTGAGTAAACAACCAATGGCGGATATGTCAGCGACTGGCAGCTAGATTGACAATTTCAAATGACGTCTTTGTTTCCAGTTTTGGCCACCGGGCCAGATAACTTTGTGGCTCTATAACATGTTTTAGAATAGAAAGAAACACAACACATAAAGGAACATTCGATTTTAGAAATATAAAAAAGGTCGCATAACATACTCGCCATTCCATCGTCGTTTGCGATGTCGTGATCAGCTGAAAAATAAATTTTCATTGATTAAAATCAATTTTCATAAACTTAGTTATTGATTGACTAAACTAAATCCGCTTGCTTCGAAATATATTGCGGCTCTATGCCTTCGATACAAGTCTTCCAGATATACAGCATATCCTCCTACAAGTTACTGATTCGAATTTGGCTGAAGTCGTCTTCCCCTATATCACTCTAACAACAATCTGGGTTAATCCACCGGCCAGCGATCGTTTGGTGGACCCAGGCATGCTCCTTTTCCTATCATCTCTCCTTCTTCTGAGATGGCTAAACCAGCGTAGACTGTAAGTTTTTTCGATAACGTTGGGTGGTGCCACCTAATCAACTATTTTCGCATTTTGTAATGCAATATTATTATTTTATCTACCTTCATATTTGTATCCCGACTTTCCTTCTTCAGCTTGTTTTAAGACAGTCATCAAAACAAACTCCTCATTTAGAACACATTCATTTATCGTCTCATTGTAGACGTAGGTCCTGAAATATAAGAAATACTATATTAATATTTTATATTACAGAAGACACATATAAAATATTGTTGGCGCTGTGCTTAATTAGCTGTCTGGGAATCGAAAGGTTGCGAATGCGATTGCCAAAAGCAAATGCTTCCGTAATCAACACCTACACAGTTACGTATTTATTTAAAGTCTCGCTCCAGGTCTTAAAAGACTAGCCACCCAGTAGTTAAGAGGAACGATTTTGTCACGGTATCTTTTGACTTTTGCCTATCGTCAAAGACAACCTAAGGTACACTAGCCTGTGTTGGCCGGTGCAGCAATATCAATAACGATTCTGAAACGAGTAACAGAGCGCGTGGACTTATGGTCGCCACATGATCTTTATGTGTCTACACGAAGTGTTAAATGGTGGACAGCCTCAAAAAACAATTCTAGTTCTGTGCCAGGCAGTCATGGGGAAGAATCTTGGGGAACTTTTTGCCACAGCCACAGGTCTCCCCTACAACCGAAATTACGATTGAGAGAGGGTTAGGCGATATAGTCTTCAAATCTGGCCTAATGCCTAGACTTTACACACCATAGAAAATCTTACAAATCCCTATGGTATGCAGGTTTCCCCACGATATTTTCATTCGACATTATAGTGCTTGGTGATTGATTTATAAGTGTGAAGTGTGCTTTGGGGTTCGAACCAATAAGTAGCGGCGTCTGGTCCGTTTCCAACAAACCACTATGCACTTTTATTGGCTTTTCACCAGCGATATTTAGTATCAATTTTATAACCCGTAACAATCATCGAGGATATTTTTCGATATACTGGCATAAGATTTGGCAAACTTGGTCAAAATCCGCAAGCGTGTGGGGCTCACAGGCCGGTTTAATTTATATTTTTTGATAAAAATACGCTACAATTCATTTTTTTCTAATCGGATAGTAATTATCGAATGTTGTTAGAGTGGAGACCGCGCTTTTACGTAAACGTACTTTATGGCGGCAAGAAGCGTATGGATGAGAGTTGCTCAAGAACAGGATGGTTGGTGTTTACTTTGGCAGGCCTACGTCCAGCTGTGGGCGGCAAAAGGCTGATTAAATTAATGGAATAGCAAATACTAAAAACAATCGAAAGTAAATAAATGACATATGTATCGTAAAAACACATGTAAAGTCTAATATACTTTGAATGATTAAAGGCGGCATTTGAATTATTTGAAGGCAATTTAAACAACTTACTGATCGCATCCGCATATTTCATGACATTCAGTTGGATCAACAGCTTTTTCTATATATACCAGGGTTAACATCTGAAACATAGACAAATTATTAGTAGCCAAGTCCAATTTTAATGAAGAAAAATAAACCAATTCACTTACATTTTCAGTCGTTGTTGGATGTTCTGGAACTAAAGATAATATTTTATGTAGAATCCATAACACAAATAAATCATTTATTCTATAGGTATAAATTACTCACTTGTTGCAGAAGTTGCTAAGCCTATTAAAAGTAATAATATTGTCATTTCTATTAGCTTTTTGATAGGCATTATTTTGAAAAAATATTTCAATCTTACAAAGATTTTTCGGCAGTACACTTAAACCAGAAAGTTTGTTACACCAAACTTAGTCCTAAAATTAAAACTGCGTGTGACATAACAATAATAAGTTTGTATGTATTGAAAGAATAACATAAAAAAATAAGTCTGCGAGCAAAGTAAATTCTCAGTCGACTAAAATTAGGTGCTGATTTCGTCTCGTAAGGCGTCGGAATTAAAATAGATCGACCTCGAGACGAATACTACGATTACCTACTGGGTTAAAATAGTTGTTTAAATGAATGATTTATTTTTTATGTTAAAGTGAATGTTTATGAACATAATAAATATCACTATATTGATATTGTGGAAATGTATAAGTAGAAGTTCAAATTTGTCATTGGATGAATCACTTGACTTATAAATTGTAAACGTATATA
Organism: Hyles vespertilio; assembly: GCA_009982885.2. NCBI lineage: Eukaryota > Metazoa > Arthropoda > Insecta > Lepidoptera > Sphingidae > Hyles > Hyles vespertilio. The sequence goes on along the minus strand of CM042817.1, from coordinate 5,853,900 downwards.
ATAATTGTAACCAATATATTATAAACATGGAAAGAAAAAAATTGAACCATAATAGTATTAATTTCTTATAAGCTATCGTTCGATATAAAAACACATTTTTCAATATTTTTTGCAGTCGTTTCCTCGTCAATTGTCATTAATGCTGCGTTTAACGGAACGCAAAGATTCGTGCATAAACAGAAACAAAATGTAATCCTTTAAATTTATTTAAACAGAAATCCTGCCTACGTAAACTTTGCATTGCATATCCTGAAAATATTACTTAAAATATTTTAGTTGCTTAAATGCATAACAAATTCATTAAAAATATTTTTATATTCATACATTCTTTGTACGAGTATCACGAAGTTTTTGTTGTCTCTTTTTCGCAAACAAGGATAGAGACATATTCTCAACAGGTGTGACAGAGTTAACTATAGTTAACATGTTTGTCTTTATCAATATTCGTCGTGGCAAATAGCCCGCTCATCTCAAAACTCAAATCAAAAAACCAGTTTATTTACCGACCACATCCACATCGCGCGCGGTCTTAGTGGATATCATATTATAAACCGTGTTTTCTCACGTAGATTAAATTTAATCAACTTTATTGTGAATACATGTGACTTTTTACTTGTTAAAACCAGAGGTGTGAAACAAATGTTACCAAGAACTTTACGGAAGCCTTAAAGCATACAATACGGCCTGTGATATAGGTGTGTCGTAGTTTGAAATTTGAATTGTGTGTGAACTCTGTGCATTGAGGTGAAAACACAAGTTTCATAATATCGACAGTAGTTATTTAAGAAGTGCATATTTTGTAGTCAATAAAATCGATTATTTCTTGCATAGTTGAGTGATCACCGTGTGACTTAGCGACGAGATAGGCAGACAAACGTAAGTAAAAGTTGCGTTAAAATAACTGTTACCAGGCTTAGATGCTTTTGCATCGTACGGACCGATTAACTGTGTTAAAAAATCGTTTCGTAGATTCCATTAACTTTGCTAGAATTCTTATAAGAAAAAAAAACAATATAGGGAATGTATTACTGTTGTTTTGATTTTGGCATTCCTTTGTGCGCTGCATAGGACCGGTTTTTGATATGACAATATAGACTTAATGAAGTCACTTCTGTACCAAAACGTACGTTATTTTCCGACATACACTCAACAGATCCATTAAGTACTCTAAAAAAGGATGTGCCGATGAAATAAATATTAAAGAAAGAATCAATAAATACTTAAGTACTATGAAAACCAAAACAGATCTCTCAAATAAAGACAAGAATGTGGTGCAATATTAGCTATAACTAGGTAATAACTATTTTAAATAATGTAGAAAATTGTACATTTCTACTTAATTTAAAACATTTTCATGTCAAATTGTATTGACATGTATTGGAATTAACAAAACAGTAACAGTGGTAAAAATATTTTAACAATATGGAGTTTCATTAAATACACATGCTACTATTAAATTAGAGCATTATATTTAAAAAGATTTTTAAATTGTTATTGAGAATTATACATACTATTCAATCCACATGGTATTCCCAGTGTTTGAAGTCTTTGCTATATAGTAGAGTATACTTATTACGGTTAGTAATAATAATTACTGAAAATATTAATCCTTAAGGAATTTTATGTCCATGAGTAACAGAATAACACTAGATTCTGGGTTGGGCCAAGATAAAACCAGGTTGATGAATAAACAAACTGTAAATATTTGTAATTTTTATTTCTTCCAAATTTACAAAAAATCCTTACAAAACACTTTTAAATATAAATACAATATATCACACATCACTTCAACATTTGTATAAACTAAAAAATAGTCAAAGAACTGCCTAATTATTGATTTTATTATTTTTTTTTCCTCACAATTGATATTCTGACTTCTTCTTTGTTACAGTCCATGGCTTAATTATTATAATAAATATCTTCACACTGTCCCAGCCCAGTAGACCGCTACACTCATGGCGGCATCTGTAGCCTTGATGATGTCCCTTCTTGTACAGGTGGTAGGGCACATCAGTACATGTGACATATTCTGCTCCGGGGCGCTACACTCACAGATTGACTTTTGACTTCTAATTACAAACTAGGTATATGTAAAAATAGACACCTACAGTCTTGAATCTAAATTTTTTGGTCTCACAAACACTTACTAAGTAGCAAACTATTGAGAATTTGTTTGGCTTGTTCAAATTAAATCTTCAACATAGTTTATAAATGACTAGGTGAACTCAATTGTAGAGAATACTATCCCACAATGTGGTAGACTCCTTTATGAAAGGGATCATTTGTACAGGATCGCCTTGTCTGTTTCTTCTGCTAAGGACTATTAAGTAAACACTACTATGTTCTGATTGGAAGGACATTTAAGCTTGTGATTACTGGGTGTTTGAGTCTCACAAACAACTTATAGTGTTGCTCCTTTTTAGGGACATACATTTGCTGTCTACAGATCAACTGGCTTGTCTAGTCATTTGTCTTTATAAAAATATCTCATGTCAATCTTTAAAGTGTATGACTTTAAAACAGATCAAGTTTCATAATTTATTTTTATCTTAAATGTAACATAAATCCTAAAATATTCATATTAATCTCTCTTCCACAGATGTGCAGAACGCTGCACCAACCTCACCGAACAACAAATCGATCCTGATGTTTTCTAGAGCATTCCATGTGTTTGGCTGAGTCATGCAGCCATGGCCAGTGCGAAAATCTTGTATTCCATAGCGGTAGTCGCTCTGGGCTTCATCTGTTTTGTGGTTGGAGCCGTCGCTGTTGGACTTCCCACGTGGGGAAAATTTTTAAGTTGTAAGTATAGTTGATATTCAATTCTTGTGTACCTAAGTTATGTTTTCCTCATAGTTTACATTTAATATGTCAGTATATTTGATATGTGTTATTATTTTATTTCTCGTGGCTCCAAATTGTATTGTTTAGACAGAAAATCATTCCATTACTGATATTAAATTTGCCTATTTATTAAATGATATTCATGGTTAATTAAACTTTGTTATAAGAATGCATAAAATTTGTGATGTACATTCCTCTTATCATTATGACACAGGCAAGGTTTAGTATTTTACTGGAAAATTCATAATCCAAGCTTTTATGCAACTTTTTGTCTTAAATACAAATTATATCTATGTAGGTTTTTGCAATGTGTGATATTGAAACATTGATAACTAAACCTTTTTCCCACAATTGTCTGTAGGAATGTGTGTATTTCGTTAATACCATCTCATATATGAGTATAATGTAGATAAACAGTTTCATTGTATTATAATAAAGCAATTTACTTGAATTACCTCATTTACTAATTACGAATTGAGTCAGGTTGTCAGTCATCATTTTACAAGATGTAATATTATGCTCATATTTCTTATAAGACTAAAAATTACGCTTATATGAATCTGATTAGAGTGGAGTAAAATCCAGAAAAATCGGATATTGGGAATTTTCCTTATATTTATAATTTTAAAATGGATGGTTACGATATAAAATGAAATTCAGCACATATCTCTCTCCTACTCTCCTATACAATAGAATATAATAGAGAGGGTCCTATGCAGTACATTGCTGAACAGAAAGTGATCAAAATTAGCCTAGTTGGAGTAATAATCTTCCAATGGCTGGACAATGGGCATGCTTAAGAGAAGTCGTGAACCATGGTTAAAAATTATATGTATTTATAGGCTTTATGTAGCCGTGGTTCGCTATAGTCGGATATCTAGGGTAAGAAATACCAAAAAATAATCACGCGCATATATTACGCGCAAACTTCTTTAGTTGCTATTGGTTATATCGTACTGTTTTGTAATAACGACATGGTCTCAATTTGAGTATATTTATCGATTCGTCACCACATAATCGAATGGTTATGTTCTATCGGTATAGGAAATGTAAAAATATTTCAATGGGGTTCATAGTTTATAAGCTTTAACAATCGTTTTCAGTCGACACTTTTACGGCCGGTTTCTATAATCTATCTATCTTTAACAAGAGATTTCTCTCGAAATTTCGATACATTTTTTGTTTCGTTCGATATATTTAGATAAGGTGCATATATTTATAAATATCTAGGCAAGATAATATTGTATGTCTATCTTTGTTTATTGAAGCATATAGTGGTATCGACATAGTAACGATATCCATTTTAACCTCTTGTTAAAGATAGGTAGGATATAGAGAACGGCCGTCAGTCGTTTTCCAATCCTATCTATCTTTAACAAGAGATTTCATTTGTTAATTCGATGCATTTGATGTTTCAGTGAATAAAGAGACAGTTCTGTAAATATTGTGCATAGCTATGATATGTCTCTATCTTTGTTTATTAAAGTCAAAAATTGTATCGTCATAGTAACGGTAGTTATTTTAACCTGTTAAAGGTAGATAGGATGTAGAGAACGGTCTTTATTCTTATTATACGTACAAAGTTTGCAGATTGACATATTTATTTGGTAAATCTGTAATATCGCATGTAATTTAATGTTTTAAGATATCTATGGCTACTATAATATACATTCTAACGGCTTTATTAATAGACACTTTTAAAACCTATTTTGTTACGGAATATTTTGTCTTCTTCAATCAAAATCAAAATATTCTTTATTCAAATAGTCTTTCACAAGATCTTTTGAATCGTTATTTTCTGCTACCACCGCTTCGGAAAGTGTTGTAGCTGTGAAGAAGAAGCGGCGCAAGAAACTCCCTCAGCAACACGAACTGTCTTCTTTTTTCTTTTTCTTTTATTTTCTTCGCATAACAGTGAATAAGAAAGTCGTTCAAAGGGGACAAATCATTCGATAACTAAAATGGTTCTAAATTGTTTATGCATAAGACCATAAACTAGTGCATGTAGCCTGTATACTAATGCAGGTTCAAGTACACACACAACATTAAAGAGGACAGATGACTCACACATATGGTAAATGAACAATGACATGTCTGTCTTGCAGTATGCGCCTTATTATAAATTCCATATTGTTCACATTGAATTTATAAATTGAATAATATATTAAGGTTTTAAATATCTCAATAACAGTTTTTTTGCATGTTGTACTTGTAAGTATTCTTGAAATTTACGCTTTGTACTTAGCATTTCGCGTTGTGAAAAGTTTTCACCAGATGATAAAAAATATTTATATACTTCTCATTAGAAAAATCGTAAAACCTTGCAAATTTATGTTTTGTAAGGATTATCACAAAAATGTGTATATTTAAGAACTACACCACTTTGATTTAGACATATTTAATTTTGTATCGGAGGCACAGGCCTTCTCTACAATCGATAGTACGCTTGAGAGGGGTTAGGCCGTATTATCCTCAACTATGACCACTAAACACAAAACGAAGTTTCATTTAGAACCAGTGAATTTTTACCACTACTTATGTGGTAGAATGTGGACTAATGAGTCAAGCTCTGATGGTACGGCTAAGCAAAGACTCCGCTTGCTTATACCATTACAGTACTGTGGGTACAATTTAACAAATCTTTTACACTAGACTATCATGCACTATTTCCTTTCAGATGACTCGGAACTACCCTACAACGCGCAGTCGTATTATTGTAAGTATTTCTTGATATGATTCTTCTTTTCCAGTCTTTATATTTTTCTTCCTTTATGATAGAGATGAAATAGCAGTAATGCGTTGAGAAACGTAGCTTACATAAATGTTACAAATGTGCGTGATGACATCAAACCCGCCACCAATGTCTCTAGTTTGTTCTACGAAGGCATCATACATATTACATATGTATATTTCCCAGTAGGGGTGGGTAAGATGCTGCCAGCACACCCACATTTCGCCTTGTACGTCCCGTCCCACGATGTTATAGGGGGCGAGCCTATCGTCAAATCGGGCACAAATATCAATATCGGGCTGATAAAGAATACAAAATTCTAATATCACTTTGCCCGACCTGGGATTCAAACACAAGACCTCAGCTTTGTAGTATAGCTCCGCCACCGAGGCAGTCGACAAATACAAAGCTAACACTTATTTGCAATAACTAAGGGCCTCTTCAGTGCGACGCGGACGACCTACGCGGATTTCCCCAACGGACGGTAAAATGTATCAATCCTATACAACGCGTTCAGAGCGACGCGCGCGCGGATCGAAATCACTCCGCGTCGCTCGACGTAGTGACGACGCGGATGAAAAGTACTATTCGTCGTCACAGAACTCTAGTTTCGCATGTAACTCCTCAAATGTCTTGATGGACATTTTAAAATACAAGAAAAATTGGATGCCCATTAAATCTTCTTATACCATGGCGACGATTTCTGCTATTTAATATATAGGCAGCAACCACCAAATTCAATTTTATATCAATCGCGCTCCGCGTCGTACTGAACGATGATGAGATCCGCGACGGACGCAAGCACTAATCCGTGCGCGGACCGTCCGCGTCGCACTGAATAGGGCCTAATACTATGGTGTATTAATATGGATCATTGCATTCCTGATTCCGTTAGAAAACTGATAAAAGTAACCGCTAGAGGTTAACAACATTACGTGATTTAGATCCTTCATAGCGGTACGTCCTAACGAATGTTTTATTATGGTTTTATTATACTTTTTGTTGTTTCGGAAGCTACTTATTTCAAATTATAATAAAAAAATTAACATAAGTCGGCTCATTGTTGTAGTGGGTAACACTTGGGTTTTCAACCGTGAAGCCTAGGGTCCTATCCCTAAACGAGGTGCATTTGTATAATTGTTTTTGTTTTAGCTTTTGTATTACAAAATATGAGATTGTAAAAACATTATGTACGTGTTTTTGTAAAATTTCTCTAAATCCTCTTAATTTGGGAAAACTACGTTCACCAATTCTTTTAGAAGAAGAATTTTGTCTTTAACTTCGGGAGCAATCTTTCTGTATCAGCCCATATACGTCCCACTGCAGGGCACGGGCCTCGTCTACAATCGAGAGTACGATTGAGAGTGGTTAGGCCATATAGTCTACCGCGCTGGTATAGTGCGAGTTGGCGGACTTACATACCTTAGAAGTTCTTTTACATCGCTATGATATGCAGGTTTCCTCACGATGTTTTCCTTCAGAGTTTTAGTTGCGTGGTGAGTGACTGTCAATACACACATGACTCCGAAAAGTCAGAGGTGTGCCCTGGGATTCGAACCCACGACCACCATGAACATGTGGGCAGCCGCGTCTAGTCCGTTTTACCAACAGACCTTACATATTATGTTTAGCTATAAAAGCTTAATACTGTTACCTATAGCCATATTTTGACAATTTTACTATCAATAAAAAACCACGGGAATTTCTTAGCGTTAAAACTAGGTCGGTTTGTATACTTACGGTAAATGGATACTATTACAGATTCTAATACCTTCGTACTTTGCCTTTCTAACTGACGTAAAGGGTCGCGAGTGTTCGTCCGCGGTTATGATTCTGTTACTATGCTAATTTTATTAATAAATTAGTTGTTGAATTGTGTTGAAATTTAGTTTTTAAATGTGTAACGGTTTCTTAGATTTACGCGAATATTACACTATGAAATAAAACTAATATTGAAGGATTTTATCGCGATTTGGTTTAAATTTTACATTTTTTTACTTGCCGATGTATCAATTATTTTACAGCTTTCATGGTCACTAGGCGGACTGTAAAACTGTAATGAAAATGTAAAATAAAATATTTTTTATTTTATTTCTATGAATGACGAGACGAGCGTGCCATGCCCATGCGCTTGATGGATTGACGGGACTGTTGTTTGTTTGTTTGTTGTTTTATTAAACCAAATCCGCCATAATATCTAGAAAAAATAGTGTAATTTTAAATGTATTTTACGCTAGCTTTTAGGCTTGTGAGTGTTTCCTTAGGCTTAAAGTGTGGTTTAATGTAACACAAGTGTTTTGCATTTTTTTAAATAAAAGTTACTCTCTCTCGCCGACAATTTCTTTAATGGACTGACAGATGTAGATTATCTTTTTATTTTTTTATTGCGAGACTACGATTTTTACACCATTCGAATTGTTATAATTGGTGGCAAAATTTCAACCCTGTAGCTTACAGTTTGGTTGGGCCCCAGTTTGTATGGCAGTCGGTGTTCTCCTTTCTCATGTCACGGCTCTTCACTTATGAAGCAAATCAATTGTTTCAATAGAAAAAAAAAGCAAAAAAATGAATTAAAATGGCCACTATTTTTTCCTTTTCTGCGTGTAATTATGTAATTACAACAATCTCGCAATCATTCAAATACTTCAGACGCCGTCGATGCGTCATTTAATTACAATATCAGTTGCCTTATAAGTTAATTAATGGATAATTATCAGACATTATAATCCAATTAAAATGCTTGCAACGTTGCGCTAACCGATGAGTTTTGTTAGAACATTGTGTTAGAACATGCCTGTAAACAACATGTTATAATCAAAATGTCACGTAAATAACGAACTAGTGTGAAAGGTCTTTCATGACTTGAGCGGTTATACCTACTGTTTAGTAGTAATCTGTCTTAAATAGTGCTTTGCTGTCGTTTATCTTTATGTTAGTGATAAAGCCCGCTGTATATAGCATTTATACATATGTATATACCCAGATACATTAGTTAATCTCCCGAGCTTACGCTTATGACGTCATAATAATGTTAAAATAGCTAGATTTCGGTTGAAACTTTCAAATATTAAATACTCTATCCGGCGCCACTACAGTTACCATCAGATGTAAGTGTAAAAGTATGAAAAAAAATATTAAAAGACCTACAAGATGTTAGTCTTTATGGCGATATAATAACTATCCTTGTAGAATTGCAAATGTGCTGTCTTTAATTCTCCTAACTACCGCTCAAACACGATATCTCGCGTGTTGCATGTTTTTATAGAAATATTGAAGTTAGAGCTTCTGTGTCATCTGAGAATTGTGTCACTGGTCAAAGGATGTAAGTACATAGCCTAATTTGAAGAGAAAAGGACTGCCAAGAAATAATAGTATCGTTCGTTACTAAAGCGTTCGGAATTTTGTACGTTAAGTTTATATTACTTTCTATTGGTATCGATGTAGACTGAAACATATACATTGAAATAAAATCTAATTATTGATACTCTGAAATCACGTTATCTGCTTTTAAGTTTTAAAAACAATCCTATTATTTTAATATTCACCCTATTTCTAAAATGTCAGAGATGACACCAAAACAAAACACTCGACCAAACAATGTATCTAATTCCGCTGCACATGCACAAAATATGATTCTCCAATGCCTTCTGCATTTAAAAATGTGTCGCGCGCCAAACGGGCCGTTGACCCCGGGACCTCTGTGACAACTGGCGGGATGGCCTCGTCGCTTATGGTGCCTTTTTTCACCGGCGGCGTGCATTCAACTGTGTACGGAATATTAATACTATCTTGCTAAATGACTTTATTCGTCACGAATCTCGTAGCCCGATTTCGTTTTGAATTACAATAGTGTGTTCTTTTTTTTTTTCTTTTAATCTTCTTCGTATTCTATTATTTTGTCGTGGAAAGTAGTTTAAACTGAGTGTTTTTGTATGTCGAATTTGTGAAAATTTTACCGGAATAGGCATGTTTTGGCACACAATTAAAATATTAGTAATTTGCCGTTAAATATATTTGATTCATACAGCTAAATGAGAAAATATTTTATACTAGTAAGTATTAGAAAAATAAACATCAGAGGTCATTCAGTTGTATATGATTTTGCTAAAATTACTGACGCCCATACCACGTATACAGCATACGCATTTTAATAAATAAATAGACGCGGTTTTTATATCGGTTGGTCTTCACCGACCAACAACAAATATTTCTAAAAACATTTCTATGTTATGAGAGTGCAGCGACCATCTAATTTACATACGTATGCAAATATTATTTAGTTTGGTGGTCGTGTTTGACAAACACGTTGTTAACCTTTATGTTCTCTGACCTCGGATGGCAGAGCCATTGACATGTCAACTTAGTACTCAGACATTTTAAATATTTTCGGCAACATTTATAAAGGAAAAGCCGCTTTTATGTAGAAGTCATAAACACATCTCAAGATATTAAAAACATTACGGCATCATCAAAGAGAGGTTTATACCTAACTATAGATGTTAATTCTGAAGAAAGCAAAAAATATGCTGGGTATTGTGTACCTTCCCCCTTAGAAGTTGGCTAAAAGTCTAAACTTACTCTTTTGTAGCTTTATCCTGACATATAAAAAATAATCTGTATCTGTATCAGCCCATATACGTCCCACTGCAGGGCACGGGCCTACTCTACAACCGAGAATACGATTGAGAGTGGTTAGGACAAAAAAATAATAAATATAATAAATATCATAAATTAAAAAATAATAAATATCATAAATTCATATCATTTTAAAATAATAAGTAAAAAATAAACCTTGAAAGATGATAGTATATAAAAATGCAATCGTTTCTATTTATACATCAAACATAATAAGTTGACGTTATGTTAAGTATCAACGAATGGCATTTAGATTCAGACGACATAGCTATAATTCACACCTACTGCGTAACGGTACAATTTCCAATAGAAAAATGCAGATTAATAATACGAAATCAATTCGCGTCAGGAGAGGCAATAAACCCATTCCACTCGGCAACAGTTTAGATAAAATCGAACGAGTGTATTATAAGCAATCGTGTGGAAATGAAGGGTTCTGTAGGGAAGTCTTATAAGGCCGTATTGTAAGCAGCTGTCTGCAAAGGGTTGTTGAATTGTTAATGAGTACAATCGAGTGGAATTCCTCGAATTGTTTTTATCGATTATTACCGATTGTGCTGTAGAAGATACGCGACATCGTGCCTTATATCAATAATGGTGTATTGTAAATAACACGAGGATTAATAATGGATTACGTTTGTATACAACTTTCAATTACTTTTGCAAATCTGTCAATATTACTAAATCTTTGAAGTAAAAAGTCATTTTACGATTTATTCATAAACAGACTCATCATCATCATCATCATATCAGCCACAGGAAGTCTACTGCTGAACATAGGCCTCCCTCAAGGATGTCCACAACGACCTGTTGGAAGCGGTCTGCATCCAGCGACTTCCTGCAACCTTAGTCAGATCGCCCGTCCACCTTGTAGGCGGGCGTCCGACATTTCGCTTGCCTGTACGTGGCCTCCACTCAAGAATCTTTCGGCCCCAACGGCCATCAGTTCTACGAGCTATGTGGATGTCGATATGTTGGATTCGACGATTGATCTCTCTCTCGAAGTTGGACCTGCCTAACCGGACCACTTGTCCTAAATAGACATATTCGTCTACAACTTCGAGAGTCGAGCCCCCAACTCCAATGGGGGTGGGCACAACATGGATATTCGACATGATCTTCGTTTTATCCATGTTCATTTAAGACCCACCTGTTGGGAGACTCGATTAAGGTCTTCGAGCATAGTGCTAAAGTCTTCCAGCGATTCTGCCAAGGCTACAATATCGTCGACAAATCGAAGGTGAGTAATATAGTCGCCGTTGATGTTGATGCCGAATCCTTTCCACTGCAAGAGCTTGAAGGCATTTACCAGCGCGGCAGTGAACAGTTTCGGAGATATAACATCTCCCTGTCTCACGCCTCTCTGTAGTGGAATAGCCTTCGTGCTCTGATCTTGTACTCGAACCGACATGCGTTGTTGTATATACACTTCAACACTTCGATGTACCGATAGTCTATGTGGCACCGCTGAAGAGACTGTAGCGCAGCCCAGGTCTCGATCGAATCAAAGGCTTTCTCATAGTCCACAAACGCTAAACAAAGCGGCAAGTTATATTCCTCGGTTTTTTGTATAACCTGCCGTAGCGTATAAATATGGTCTATGGTGCTAAAGCCTTTTCGGAAACCGGCTTGTTCGGGAGGCTGGAAGTCATCAAACCTGCGTTCGAGACGATTTGTGATGACCCTCGAAAACAACTTATAGACATGGTTCAGGAGCGAGATGGGCCTGTAGTTCTTCAGCAAAGTGTTAAGACCTTTTTTGAAGAACAGTACCACCACGCTCCTGCTCCATGCCTCCGGCGTTGAGCCCTCAAGGAGAACGGAATTGAAGAGCCTCTGAAGGACTTTCAGTATCGGCGTTCCGTCCGCTTTCAGAAGCTCTGAAGTGATTCCATCCTCACCTGGCCCCTTGTTGTTTTTAACTTGTTTGAGGGCCATCTCAATCTCAAACAGGCTGATGTCCGGGATATCATCGCATAAACAGACTATTTTATTCAAATTCATATAATTCACCGATTTCTGCAATTTATTGCAACATTTGTATACAACCAGGGCACAATGAACTTACAACAAAAACGAAACGAATTCACATAATCTCGAATCTAACTAAACTGAATTTCTCTTGACAGAATATTATTTACACAATAGAATAACTGTTATAGAGGTCTGTTCGTATCTCACATCAATGGTCAGCATGACAGCGCTATTTTGACTGACATCGACCTAAAACCGAACACGATACTCGAAGGCCTTAAACAACCGTTTTTTCATCTCATGTTTTTGTTTGACTAGCCGTCTTCAATGCCCGTAACATTGATGCTAAATGAAGTGTCAAGTCTGCAATTAAATACAGTTAATTTGTTCTCTATTATAATGCTTTTCTTTTAACCGTTAATACAGTCAGCCACGCTTAATTTGATTTTCAGTTTAAATGACGTAGTTTATTACGAATGACTAATGTTAGTATGTATGTTTTGATTCAATCAAGTGGTAATAGATTATCACACAGAATACATGCGAAGTAACCATATTTCTGACGCCCTTTATTGAACCTATTGAGATGGAAACCAGAAATCCTCACTCCTCTTCGCTATTCCTATTCTAAAGTAGTCAACGCATGCCTATTGAAATCTTGGAATTAAATGAATAACACCTTATGTAATTATTTGTTTAATTTTGAGTTGCCAATTCTCTGATTTAATCTTTAGTAATTATATAGGAATAAAAGTTCCTATATGCACTTGTGTTGGATTTAAACTAATAGCAATAATCAAAAGTTTCAATTCAGACATGAAATGGATTGTTTAACGCGGAAAATAATACAATCGCTTGGGACAAAACCAGTCATAAGACGAATGAAGCTGTTACAACAATAACTCAATTCCCACGTGTTTTCTCACATAATTTTATATTGATCAAACCAAGCGTTTAAGTAGGCAAACAAGGAATTAGTAATTCTTCGATAATGATACAGGCATCGGTTGGTATCGACTTAAACCATGCTATTACCACAAGCGGCCTAACTAATTGCATGGATAAATAGTCTCACCAGGTACAACATGTTTCAAAGAAACCTCGATGTTTTGTAATATTAGCATCGTAGTAAAGTTTTCTACAACTGTCATTGTGGTTTCCTTTATCATGTTTCGTTAAGTTATAAAATATAGAAGATAACTCTTTCATCATACGATGAAAGATCATACGATCATCATACGATGAAAGAGTAAGGAAATACATAGGTATTTCCTAGTTAAAACAATATCTTTTTACCAAATAAGAAAGTGTTTTCGGTGAAATCAGCTTGATCAATCACTAAAGTCCGGTAATTTGAAAATGGATTTAACTGCGTCGTCTAGTCACGTTTTTCAAAATTATCATCGAAATATGTTATTCTGTTTCCAATGATCACGACTTACACTCCAAGATGATATTCAGATTAAGTTCAAGTCAGATCGACTTACCTATTCATTATAGACTGCGGTTTTCATATCATAACCTCATATCATTGTAGAAAACATACAGATCTAAAAAGACTAATGTAAATTAGAATTTTCTAAGACAATTTAAATATAAGAAATGAATTTAATAGACGTTAGGTCATCATATCAAAGAACCTTAAAAGAAATATCCTTTTTATCCACATCTAGGCTATCGGTTTACCGGGACCCGGCCTGAATCGTAAAATTTATCGTTGAACTTTACGACTTATTGTTCTGTGTTTCTTTAACGCTCTAACAGTATTACTTCGCAGTAAATTGCAACTGCAAGTCACGAATGCCTTCTAAAATATTCAACAAACTAAGCCACTGTCTTCTTTACGTAATTGGTTTCAGTTTCGTCGTCGATTTTTTCATGGACGCTTTGGAATTGTACAATTCACTCGACTGTTATACGACGAATTAAGTGGTTTTTTAAGCGCCACTCTTTACCGTTTAGCTTTTAACAGCAATCTGATGAAATGTAGACTTTTTAGTTTTATAACAAGTATTGATTTTGTACAAAAACAGTTTTTGAAACGAAATTTTATTAATATAGTCGAAATAGGTTCAGAGGTATTAATATCACTGGTATTTGCAATATTTTAACGAAAACTCGTATTGAAAATTTTGATTTAAATTTGAATTTTGATTCAATACTACAATGTTTAATTAGTTAAGCATAATTTACAAAACTATATTTTTATCCAATCGAAGATAGGTTAACCTATCACATCAAAATATAATACAGTCGCTCCTAAGTAGCCGAACTTAAGCGATTCCAAGATTATGTTCATTTACTCGGGCTTCTGTATGTAACGAGCTGCATACAATACAAGAGTTTGTAATAATTGCATCATTTCACACATTGAAAAAGTAGCGAGTTTGGTTAATTAGGTACATAAACCAGTGAACTTAATTGTTGTTTGTTACTAAACAATACAATACTGATTGCTCGTTCAAATACAACTTGTCCAACACAGGTTAAACAGCTTTTCAGTTTCGCTTGTCTATGTCTAAATTCTTATTGAACTGGCTGTGATGTAATAAAGCAGTCACTGAATATGAAATCATAGGACAATACGTACTTAATAACTAGATTTCAGCTAGCTTCCATTTTGAGGACGACATGGATATTCCCAATAAACTGCATTTTCGACGCATTTTATTACACGTGCCATCCATGGATGTAGATTGCAAATTACATCTCATCTAAATTATGATAAAATGCACTGATTAAATAGCTTGGGGGATGTTGTATATGTACGTACATATTACAAGTGTGACGTGCTGCGTAAACGCACCCGTCTCACTTATTGGGATGAAGATAGAACAAGCATAAAATGCAATTTTTATAATAAATCTTTATTGTTGAAGCATAGCATACATCAATGTTAATTGCAATGTAGGTTTCCATAAAATATTATTTTCTCAGATGCGCTATAAAATATTATTTATTTTTCGCAAAGGTTATAACACAGCATTCATTTCATTCGGTCAATACTTACATCTACAAGCATCTCAATTTATAATATTCTATAATCTATTGTATTAAATTGAGATGATTTGGCTTGACTGGAGAGTTGAGACGCTTTAGGCGATATAAAATATAATGGAATTTTACTCCAAGGGCTATGTTGCGAAAGGAATTATTTCGCGTTTACTCATAATGCCACCCAATTTTCCAAACCTATAATTTCAAAATCGCTTATTTCCAAAAAAAAAACATACGATGAAATATTTTATATTTTCGTCTCTATTTCAACAATTTGCTCTTGTTCACTTACATTACATTTTAATTTGCTCTTGTTAACTTTTGTCATTTATGCCAACTCAGTTGTACAACTCTCTTAAGTCGTGTGATATTATTTTATTAATTTTCATTCAACCAGTTACACTTAGACTCGACACTCTGTCAATGTAACTAATAAATTGCATGTAATACATTAGCTGACAAGCGCTAATAGTTTCATTAACCACTGCTAATAATTAATAGGAGTGGAATGATCATGCAAAAGTTCATCTTTCACTTTTGATTCATCTTCAGAGCAACCGATAATATAGTAATTCAAGTAAATAAATCAGTCACACACAAAATCTCGAAGCCACAGTATTATTATTCTGTGTCATAGCTATGAGGAACTTTGTGGTCTGTCGCCCCAATACCATCCAAACAGAAGCCATTCATGAATATCCTATATTCATGATTCATATTGTTGGTAAAGGTGAATTGTGTTAGATTAGTTTCAAGGAATATTCTGTTGGTCGACTACTCGGAACGAGCTCTCCCTGGTCATTGGGTCAGGGGCGAAACGACCACATTTAATTATGTACATACCACAGAAATGAGTGCTGCGGTGACACATGTAATATCACATATACCTATGTACTTCGCAACACGTGTCTGGACTTCAACATAGCTGCCAAAGATTATGTGGTCCAAAAACTCCCGGGTTGTCAAGAAAGATGAGAGCCAATATGATCTGATAAAGATCAGGCGGAAAGGTATTAATTAAGAAGTTTGCTCCGGCACCGGTCCTAGAACAAACGAATAAACCTATACTGTACTTGTAAAATTTCTGTATTGATCTCAATTCACAACCATCCTATTGTAGTACATACTTCGTTACAAAATATTTCCATTCGCGAGAAACATTTGGATGTTCATTGACTTGCTAATAGTTCAAGGGAGTAACGTAATCACTATCACCAAATTTACAAGTGGATGTAAAGATTACGAGATAATTATAACCGGATTTACCGTAACCAAAACTTAGTGTAAGGTAGTAAAGATGCCATGATCTTCCCCGAGATTGGGTAAAAGTCGGTCAGCTATAAGTGACGCGTGCCTCGTGACTCATGGAGTCATTAATGACCGCGTCGTGATCACTTCCCACTACAATTGTAATAGTTAAGTAGTTCACGGCTTTAAATGCCGTGTAATGTGTGTCAATTTGAATAATTGTTTGTCTTTAATCTAGCTTGTCCAGAGTGTTTTGAGATGATAGCGGCACGGACTCGTTATACTCCCGCGCTTGGCAACTTTTTATTGTAGTGTCTATTTTTTTGCAGTAGTTTAATTGACTACTTCCATCCTGTGCAGTTTTTATGATGGATTCTTTAAACAGTTTACTTTCTAGTTTCTACATGTTACTTGTTTTCAGAAATGAAATAAATTCCGAAAAGCTTTCTTCTATTGATAGAAAATACATTAACGAGCCTTCGTAAAAATTGTTCTAGCTAACAATTTTTATGTATATCAAAATTTTCTGTATATCAATACATACTTTAGGCTATGTTACCTTTCATTTTGTGAACACTTACTATATTCAGCAAGACGAAATCTTCTCAGCTCAAGTCTATTCGCGACACCGTATAAATTAAATTATTATGCAGTCAGGAAATCGTGACGAGGCCCTGCGTGCGTCTGTTAGCGTGTCTGCGACCTTCGGACCATTTGAAAGCCGGTGTCTTTGTCTAATTGACAGTTCCTTGCATCTGTCTTCGTTCGAAAGGCTTCCCGAAAAAAACTCTTTTCTATGAGTACGAAAAAATCTTACTTAAAAAGAATTCTTCAAATAAGTTAGGGGCTTATGAATAGCTAGTCTGTTTTTTTAGTCGTGGCAAAGTCATAGCTGTAAGTTGATTATTGCTGATACTCTAAGCTATCAACTTAGTATTTTATACACATGCAATTATTAGAAATCTGATATTAGGAATTTAAATGGAGGCCTAAGGTCTCAATTCACACACTGCATGTACACTGAATAAAGTGGACGTTCTGTACCAAGGCAGTAAACATTTAAATTCCAAAATAGCTATGGGTGCAAGAAATTTGCTCTAATTAGCTGTGAAATTTTTCCTTGTGTGGGGCCCATAGAAAGTAGTGGACTTTCTGTACACTGTAATCTAAGATGATAAAAGTTAAATTTCGTAATTTTTTACTTTTTATAATGATGTTTGGAATAATAATATAAACTGTGCGAACACATTTATTCAAATTACAATTCAAAATGTTATTTTGGTGTTTTATATGTGAGTCATTATTACAAAGGCGTTTCAGCCTTCAGTATGCGGAAAACACATGGTGCTGATAATTTTCATATCTGTTTCCTTGTGTACAAAAAGTATTGCGGAGATAAGTCATGCTCCTAAAAATTCATTATCCCATTTGGTTTGGCTCAAGGTTGTATGACACTTATATGGTTGTAACATCACCAAGAAATCTCACCTGCTTAAATTAAAATAAAGAACTAAACTAAAAAGGAAAGAACTATGGGAAACAAACTATAAACATGTGTTTCGTCATCAGTTTCCGTATAATAAAATAAAATAAATAACACCCAACAGTCACATGTCCTATAAGTAGTCGTCCTCCAAATATTTCGAAAGTTATGTTGAAAACGAATCTGTTCAATCCTTATTCTTAATTACACGCTTCAGATTAACTAGCTTGGATGCAACTATACTATTATAGTTGCATCCAAGCTAGTTGATCTGAAGCGTGTAATTATTGGGATAATCTTGTATCTTATTATCTTTTATCGAGAATGCAGGAAGAGGACAAAAGTGGATGAATCGAAAGTAAATATGTCAGGATCGAGCAAAGCGCAAGGCGTGACGATTATGTTTGCATGTATCTTGTATGCTAAAAATATTGGTTTTCTGTTTTTTGTTTTTTTATATCGGATTATTTAATAATATCATGGTAAAAATCGGGAAGAGCGGTATATAAAATAAACCAATACATATAAATGAAATATTTATTTATTTAAAACTTCATTGTACACCTATTGAAAGAAGAAAATAAATTGTTGATGAATATAATAATATTACAAATAAATATAAAAAAAACGAATATAATTCATACCAATATTTTCAGTCACAGGAATATTGGCGAACATAAACCACTCCCAAGGATTTTCTCAGCGATCTATTAACTGTAATACTCGTTAGAATTTAGGTTTATCCAATTCAAAGTCACACGACCGATCGAATGCCATTGCCATACCAATCAAATACCAGCACGAAGGCGTTGTCCGGAATAATCTGGTAATGCTCTGGAAATAATTTGTATCAATTTATTTAGAAAGTTAATAAAGGTGTCACAATAAACATGCTATGAAATCGGGATCAGATGATCGAAAATTAGATTTATTATAATTAAATGATAAATAACCCCCCACCGACGGGACTTTACGTTTGCCGGAGTTACACGTGTATTGGTAATAATATTGCACGTTTTAACATCAGAACTCAAGTGCAGGCAAATCTTCGCTCATTGCTCAGTAGTATGGTAATCATTAAATACTAATATTACATCTTGATATTACTGAAGGTGAGAAGTACATTAGTCGTGATTAAACAATGGTCGATTACGATGGAGCAAATCAATTTACTCAAATGCGTAAGGCTTTGGCTTGTCATTTGTGTACACCAAAATCTCATGCTATATGTACCGCATCGTTAAAATATCGTTAATCACTAAAACAAATAACAAGACAAACTTTGTTTTATCGACGTATTGTCACGACAGAGCATGTAGGTCGTAGGTGTTGCGTAATTGAGCATATTTCCACAACTACATCATCAACATGTACCATCATTTTTCCTTGACCAATTCGTTTTCCTTGTCAAATCTGAGAATACATACAGACAATGCTATAAAATTCTGCACAATTTAATCCAGTAACGTCGCTCTGAGAATTTCAATTGAGAGGAAATAGGAAACTTAGAAAATTACCGCAATCAGTTATCAGCGTAATTCCACGGATCTGGTTCGGCCGCACCTAAAGCAACTTTCCTGTCTCGTTCCGCTTGTTTTTATGTCCAATTAAATATATATTTATGTGCAATATTTATAAAAGTTGCAATGTTTATTGTTATATCTTTCTATTGTATTGTATCATTTAGGTTAAGAATTTGTGTGGGCGATTGTCAGATTAAAAGTTTTGAGGTCAAACAAGATTGTTCAAACTAAGACATTGATTTATGTTGTTATTGAACTGTATCTGGTTACATATGTAGGTGTATCAAAAAACATCTCCGCTACAATCAACCCTTCTGTGGGTATAAATGGAAACTTTGTTAATATTATATTTTCTTTTGCAGTGGAGAATCCAAATTTCGACCAGGGGTACTTTGGACCATGGCGCGTTTGCAAGAAGCTGCTCTACAACAGGGAGAAATGTGGCTCGGATGTATCCAAGTTCCGTCCGCTGAGTGAGTTACTATTACCATTTATTTATAGACACGTATGAAAGTCACGATGGAAATCGATATGTTGCTTGAAATCAATCATCTATTACTCATCCCGGTGGCTATAAATCATTTGTAATTGAACATATTATTACGTGAAGGAGAAAAAATAATTAAATAAGTTTTTATCTCCATATGGTGTGTTATTATCGAGATAGTAAACGAGTTTTTGTCTTTCACGAGCTTCTTGTAGAATGTTTAATGGTTGGCAGTATTGGACAGAAATGTGTTACAGCCTTGAAGAAAATTTATTATCGAAGTCGGTGTTTAAGGTTCTCCAATGTTCTTTACGGGAAACGTGTGAGGCTGACGGAAATGTAGTATACAATAGCAATTTATTATTTTAAATATTACA
This sequence comes from Hyles vespertilio, assembly GCA_009982885.2. Taxonomy (NCBI): domain Eukaryota; kingdom Metazoa; phylum Arthropoda; class Insecta; order Lepidoptera; family Sphingidae; genus Hyles; species Hyles vespertilio. The sequence continues at coordinate 5,833,601 of CM042817.1, read as the reverse complement.
CGCATGCTTGTCAAATTATTCAAATGAAGCAAGTAAAAATTGTGACTTGTCAGTTTCACTATGCCATCGTTCTGCCAACGTTGCTCAACAGCGTTCGATTCCGACATCCTCGGATGAGTGACCATTTGTACTTGACGCTTGCCTAATATTCGCGGGTAAAATATTCTTGTTCACGATAGAATATTTGTAAATCCGTAGCTTTTGGCCGAAGGCTGTTTTAATGATGACATCTAAGTTAAAGCACGTTTGAATTTGTGATGGAGGGAATTATGTTTGATAGGAATAATCCTGAGTCCTTTTTTTGCCTCAAGTATTAATGTGTGCTTAGACAAACTTTAATACTTCCGTGTCATCGTTTCGCAATATTATTGTGCTGTTATCTTTATCTGTCTTCACATAACAGCGCAAAAATTATCCTACATAAGTGTCTAATGGGGAGCGATGATCTATCTCTACCAAACGATACATCGTGTGCAAAGTAATTCCTTATACAAAAAGATAAGAAGAAGACTACAGAACCATCGCCAGTCTGCTGTCAAAGATAATACGAGTTACAACGGTAAATATGCAACACAGACTACTACTTACAGTGCCCCAAGATAGTTATGATCCACTATTGTTGGAAAAAATAATATAGAGCCAGATATATCTATTTACTTCGTCATTTTTAATATAGAACAAGGAGATCCATCACGCGTTCAATAAAAATGCCTGCCAATTGAAAACATACGTTTTATTGACACAGATGTATTGTTAGCCTCGAATAGGTACATATAAATTCCAGTGGCGGTTGGGTAATATGATTTACGGTACGATGTTGCAGCTGTACGGAGGCTATTAGTTTTTCACAATCGACGAAACTGTTCCCTCTGACCTATATTTGTGGATGACGTATTGATTTGCGTTTGCTGAAATTGCTCGGAGTTAATTGTGTTTCGATGTTTCGTGGCTTTGTTTTATGCAAATAGGTTGGGGAAACGGATTGCCAGAGTTTCTTTGCTACCTTAACGTGACACAATTACCTACTCCCGTCTATTTTCTTCCCCTTCGTTTTTCCGTTTGGGGCCAGTCACGCATCTACGATTTAAGTGTTGTAGATGTTCGGCTATAATAAAAACATATAGGTACAAAAATAATCGTTTCAATCTGCAAAATGTATGGAAATGCTGTTTTTATTTTCACGATTTCAGGGTGACCCCGTAGTAAAAGTTGTTGATTATGATGAGTCTAGTAATCCTCCTTTCGTCTTTATATAACCTTTAGGTATGACTACTCTTGCATATACGTATATTGACGGGAATAAATATAACGCTAAGGGCTTAATGTTGCGCTATTAAATGAACATAATAATATCACTAAAATATATCACTATCTTCAGCTGTGATTTTTAACAATAATAATCAAATACGAAACGTAAAGGAGCCTTAAAACAGTTCGTGTAAAGAATGTCGTGTAAGTTAATACTTTAGGGGGAAAGTTGCTGACGCAGCGCTGTCGGAACATCGCAGGAAGTTTAGGAAACAAATGCATTACCATAATGTTTTGGGTTAAATATCGATCTTCTGTAACAAACTGGAACTATGCTCTATATTACTTGGAACGGATTCATTTAAAAACGGCAGTATTGGATAATAACAAATATGTAACCATTATTTATTGGCACGATAACAGCAGAAAACTTACAGCACAAGTACAAAAAGGAGAACAATAATATTTTAAAAAGAACACAAATAAAAGGAGACAATAACAAAGATATTTATTTTTCCCAAGCAGTGTAAATGCACTGTTGCGTTTTGGTTTGAAGGACATTGTTGCCAGAGTAACTATTGCACATATTAAGACTTAACATCGTATGTCTCAGGATGGCGAGCGAAGTAGAATGTCAAGCATGTCTTTGTAATCCACCTTGGATTTTTGGTTGTTTGGTTTTACTACTGTTCAAAAGTGGTAGAACCGCTTATGATCAGGCGGACGGCATGCTCGTCTTGTTATTTAATAATAAAGAGATATAAAAGGAAAATCCTGGTCAATTTTTGTGTCGACATTAGGGGGGTTATTGCCAATACTCGCCACGCTTGGCAGGCGGGTTGGCGAGCGCAGAAGGGGACTCGCGCTGATGACGCTGCTGCCCGTCATCAACGGTGGAAAGGAAATAGGGTTTGTGAGTAGAGGATATAATGGGGAAGGAAAGTATGGCCTGTAGGAGTGGATACTGCAGACATGGAAGGGTATGTTTGTAGTGACTGCAGTAGCTCGGGGGCCGACGTCGCGTACTCGTAGCACCTATTCTAGGACAGGCCATGACCACTAGATAGGAGCATCCCTGACCTAAGTTGACCTAGGATTGGCAAGTTGAAGTGGCAGTGGGCCGGGCACATAGCTCGTAGAACCGATGGCCGTTGGGGCCGAAAGGTTTTCGAGTGGAGGCCACGTACAGGCAAGCGAAATGTCGGACGCCCGCCTACAAGGTGGTGCTGGATGCAGGCCGCTTCCAACAGGTCATTGTGGAGATCCTTGGGGGAGGCCTATGTTCAGCATTGGACTTCCTGTGGCTGATATGATGATGATGATAAAAGGAAAATACCTATTTAAATAAGTATAATAATTCGCTAACCTACCAAAGGAATGCCATCTCAGCATAATTGCTGAATTATATATTATTGAAATGACAACACAGCACATTCGTCATACGAATTAGATCTAATGCAACTTGGTATATTTTGACGTATTAGACATACCAATAGTGATTGTGACTATTGCATGAGTAGGTTGCCTCGACCAGGGTGGCGACCCAACAGTTTCACAGAAAAGTGACTTGAAACGATGGGTTACTGTCGTATGTCCCTCCATGAATACGATTACCCAAGCTCCAATCCTTCTCTCCTCTTCGCGGTCTTTTCACTCGGGAGCCTGGCAATGCAACCATGATCCAAGGGTTGTACATATTTAGAGCGACACTAATCTCTTGCAACCAGTTTAAGGCTTAAGCCTTTGCTCGCTCGTCAGCCCTGTGCAATAAAAAAAAATCCCAATACATCACACGTAACTGTGCGTTTACGTTTCACTTACCGAAATGAGACAGCTTAAGTACTAATTTCCTAATTGAGTCTTGATACGTTGGATAGGCCGAGCCCGTGTTCTATTTTAGGCGGTTTTATGTGTCTTTTACGTCGAGCATCGAGTTATTTTGGTATGATAAAACTCGCTAATGATGCGCAAGATTTATTACGATTAATTTTAAGTTACAAGGAATATTGTAGCTTATATAATTTACATTCAAAATATTTTGAAGATAGATGATGATGATGATTCATATAATTGAACATATTGCTCATGTTATTAAAGCATCTGTCGACTTCAAATGCCATAAAAACATTGTCCAGTAGTATCACAAAATCACAGATTGAATGTCTGATAAAATGTTATCGCGTGATTGATCAACATTCAAATCAAATTAACTATCAAGATGTATTGAATGCAGAACTTAATGATACATGTTTGTTACTGACACACAATACCTTCGATCAAATATACACCACGGTAAATAAATCCAGAGGTAAAGGAAGGAAACCTTAAACTTGCACATATGCTTTCACTACCGACATTCGGGTTTTATTTGAATTTTCATTTGACATTCCTAGACATATACGTCTCTAGTTTGATTAACCCACATTAAATCAATATTATGGAGTACGCCTTGGCCAACCCGCACTAGATAAGCGTGGACTATATGGCCTAACCCCTCTCAATCATATTCTTGATTGTAGAGGAGAGAGAGGAGGCCCATGCTCTGCAGTGGGACGTATATGAGCTAATACACTACGCCTTGAAGCCTATCGTTATCTTCGTGATCCAAATTATACAAACTTGTAGGATTTAGAAATGTTGATTTTAATAATATCATTATAGGACTAGCTAGATTGAATTATGATACTAAAATTAGAAGGAAATAAGCATAATGAAATTGTTGTAGGCCCAAAAAATATTTTTGTTCATTCTGTACTATTTATAACTTATTAATAACAGAATGTTTTAAATTTCGCTGTGGTCGGTACTCATTGCGTGCAATGATCATTTACTACCAGATAAGGTTTAAGCTCAAAAAATACATCAACATCATCTATTCCTTATTTATATTTCTCAAACAAAACAGGACTAGAAAGGACAATCACAGAATGATAGATCTGAATAGACAGCAATATTTGAGCTCAATTCCGACTTGCCTAACAAGTTCGGTATGCACTTCGTCACTAAGTGTCGTTTTACGTAATATAAGTGTCATAACTTCAAAGTGAGTAGATTCTATTACGGCTGGGTATTTACGTACCTAATCAACAGGTCGGTCGATCCCATACTGTCAGCTATTTTCATTAGCACTTACTTTGCACTTACATGTGCCGAAATTTCGCATGTCACGATAAAAACTCATTTGGGTTTAATTAGTATCATGTTAAGGGAAAGTTTAGTTTGCAAATTTTTTTTTGTTACGACATCAAATACTCTTGATTCTTCAGACTCCGTTTACGTAATAGTATAGGATTCTAGTCCAATAAACTGGATTAACTGGGTTACATGTGGATTTGGAGATTTTATTAAGTGTGTTAGAAAAAAGACATGAACCTGTAAAGAGGTTCTGGTTTGAATTGATAACGGGCTGCTCTGGGCACATTTATTCTTATACATATATACATGTAATAATATTTAATTCCACTGGGTTTCTAGAATTTATTTCAGTGGGTATGAAACGTATGAAACGAATTTAATTAATAATTGAGACTACCTCCTTGGCGGAGTAGACAAGAAAATCAATGATTTCTCGCACCAATGTAAATGATTGCGTTTCGCAAGTATTTCTAACAAGCAAATCATTTTTTGTGGTTAGTACATGAAAGATCAAAATTTCATAATTTCCGATATCAACGAACCAATATACTATGTATCTAACCATTGCGTCAGGGTTGTTTATCATTTGTGTAAGCAACTATTTGCCATAACCAAACACTTGTTTTAGTATTGCAGAACCAAACAGCGTCTCGAAGTTTACAATACTCATCCACACGACTAACCATCGGTCGAGGCTATAAGTGTCACGATTGTATTTATTTTTTTCATTCTGTTGCAGCTATAACTATCTACTCTCTCTTTCTTCTTTTTTTTATATCCATATCATAGTTGAGGGTATTTTTTTCTGTATCTGTCCATTTATGTCTCACTGCAGGTCAAGGGCCTCGTCTATCATCGACAGTGAGAGGGGTTAGGTCATATTATGCTAGTGTCTGTATCAGCCTATATACGTCCCACTGCAGGGCACTGGCTTCCTCTACGACCTAGAGTGCGATTGAACAACGTTAGGCCATATTGTCCAACTTAGCATAGTGCGGGCAAACGGACTCTACATACCGTAGAAATTCTTTAAAATCGCTATGTTTTGCAGTTTTTCTCACGGTGTTTTTCTTCGCTCTAATAGTGCGCAGTGATTGACTGTCAATACACCCATAACTTCGAAAACTCAGAGGTGTGCCCTGGGATCTAAACGCCAGGATATGAATATTAATGTATTAGTGTTTTTAAATGTTATTACTGTTTTATCTGGATACAATAAAGACCTAAATAAATAACAGCTCAGTGTTTGCTGCATTACGATCAGTTAAATTTCTAAAACTGTAGCTACTAGCTTCCCACTAAGTACTTCAGCGGATGTGAGCCAATGCGCGAAGCAGTTAACTTTTGCGGTTTGTTGGACTGGAAAACGTTACTACGTTTCAACATTTAATATGCTAATTCGCTTCTAAAGTTGTTGCTTGAATGAGCTTTACTCGTCGCAAGAAAGTGTATGCGCAGGAATTCACTCAGCTAGACATGCGTAATCAAGTTTTTGTACTTCAAAGTATAGATTCAGTTATGTTCTATTAGTCCATTGAAATTAACAGTTATAAGTCAAGGTTTTACAAATAGCCTTATTTGTATTTTTTTGGTTTTTCGAATCCTCTACCCTTGTGGCTGTATAATGGTAACTGATTTGTTAACCGACTTCAAAAAAAGGAGGAGGTTCTCAATTCGACTGTATGTTGCTTTTTTTTTTTTATGTTTGTTACCTCGTTTCTCTGTACTGTGTGAACCGATTTCAATCATTCTTTCTTTGATTGAAAGCTGGTGCTTGTCGTTTGGTCCCATAACAATATGGTGAAGATCTGATGAATATCTTCGTACCTGGAGAGGGGAACTCCTTAAAATTAAGGAGAATTGCAATGGTTCTTTTTGCATTACGTTTACTAGAAAAGTTAAGATACAGTGAGAGAGGGAAAAAGGGGTGGGGGTGAGGGGGGGTGGGTGATAAAATTAAAATACACGTAAATACTAATATCTTCAGCAGCTTATAACCGATTTTAGTGATTTCTTTTTCATTGGAAAGAACGTATTAACAGGTTGATCCCAGGAACACAACATTAAGATCTGATTATCATGTTCGGACCTGGAGAGTAGAACTCCTCAAAATTTAATAGGATTTCAACGGTTCTTTTTGCATTGGGTTCAGTAAAAAAGCTAGGCTACAGTGGTTGAGAGAAAAAGGGGTAGGCGCGAAGGGAGGGGGGGGGGAGCAAAAATAATAAACATGTGAATATTCCAATATCTTTGGCAGCTTTTAGCCGATTTTAGCGATTTCATTGTCATCGGAAAGAACATATTCCTTGTGGGGACCAAATCTTCTTCATTTAAATGCCTATCAACACTAAAAAGATAAAAATAACTAAAATTTTTAATAAAAAAAATAAAAACCGACTTCAAAACAAAAATCCACTAAAAACCAAAAAATAATAACTACTTACCACTCCAAAGCAAAAAAATAATATTTATTTCATGGAGCTCGTGCATGTTGATTAATTTGCTTAATGACTTGACTAGCCAACAAATCAAAATATATGCGTAACATATTGAAGGCGGGTCGCCCAGTACCAAACATATAGATATTTAAATTAATATAAGGCATAGGTCCTACATGTTTGGTACTTGGCGGCCCGCCTTCAATATGTTACGCATATAATTTGATTTGTTGGCTAGTCAAGTCATTAAGCAAATTAATCAACATGCACGAGCTCCATGAAATAAATATTATTTTTTGCTTTGGAGTGGTAAGTAGTTATTATTTTTTGGTTTTTAGTGGATTTTTGTTTTGAAGTCGGTTTTCGTTTATCCACTATGAATCCGTAATTTTCTGAAAGTTGTAATTCGCAATCAAAAATACTAGTATGTGATATTTTATTATATTTTGGAAAATTGCCCAAAAGTATAGGTAGGCCCAAAGGTAAATCGGTCGGAAAATCTGATTTAAAATTAATTGTTGCGCCATCCCTACCTAATTGTGGGATAAGGTCAGACAAAACATAATACAACAATGACACAAAATAGTCATATAGCTCATCAGAGTTTTCACGCTTCGCTGACCTAGGCATGTAATAAGTACTTCATGACAAATAGCTACTGTTGAAAACCATATACTAGTCAAACAAGCCCCTAATTTTGATAATAAATCTCGTCTTCGCGACACTATTCCTCAGAAATGCGACAAAATCTGCCGCCTTCCGTTTGTTTTCGTCTTATCTACAAAATGCGATAACGTTGAAATATTCTACACAGACTTCTTAGTTTTTTTTACCAACCCAAAGCTCATGTTTTGTTGGAGCTATGACAACGAACTCTTTGACAAGTCACGACTTACCTTTATTTACAACTGATAATTTTCAACCGAGTTTTGGAAGTTTCTGGAAATATGAAACAAATTATCTTTTTGATTTGGGTAAAAAATTTATAAAGTCAACAAATTGATATTCTAAACAAGTATGTATGCATTGTTCACAGTATCTGTTATTAATCGTAACATTTATACTTTAGACAGACCTGTAACTTCATAAATGCCATGTGTCTTTTCACACATAATATATAAATAAGGCAATTTTACAGACAACCATGGGATGGATTTAAGAAATGTTTTAACACAGGGCAGTTTCAAAAATTCTCAGTTCAAAAAAGGGATATTATCCCTGACACTAATACGGAATATTATGTCAAAAATAAGAGGATATAATATTTCTACTTCAAAACATCAATACTATTCTCTGAAACTTTCCATCTTTACGACGTACAATTGAGGATTCAAATATTTTGTGGACTATAAAGTTATATTAGTGAAGTTTTCATTCGAACTCGATCGTATCACAGAGTAACCCAAGATATCTGCTAATACCCACATTCTATTACTAAAAATACAAGCACTTTCCCTTAACACGACACTCGTTCGCCGGTCCGTCAGTATCCTCGGTTCAACGTTCACAGGCGACAGCTTAACGTGCTAAGTAATTACGGTTCTAACAGCTTAGTCCTCACTCGGTATGCGATCTTAATCGTTTCCAGTGGAAGTTTTTGAGTGCATCTACTAATTGTTTTTAATAGTAACATTATCTGGTGTCGTAATGGTACGATTTTAACACTTTGTATACGTTTTGGTGTTGTAGTTCATTCCGTTCATGAATTTATTGAATGTCATAGAACATTTAATGGTTTATAAATTGAAATGCGTCAATATGTATTTAGGCCATCTATGACAAACCATTAACTCATGAATCACTGGACATAATAAAAATATTTGCCACGCAATTTAATTTTTATTTTTGCAAGACTTGACATGTAGATTTCGAGCAAGCCGACGGCATATTGCATGCATATAGCACGTAAACCTACGAGAATTAACTGACCTTAATAATTTAAGTATCTCGACTACTCATTACTACACTTACCATCAGACGCACTATAATCACTTTAATAAACGTCGCATTAGACAAAGATAATGTATTGCAGGACAGATAAACCTACATTTTATAATTACATTGCTTTCTTACCGATTTGATAGAACAGCAACACATCAGTGATCCCAACTTTTTTATTGTCTTCGTCCGGCAAACGAGCAAACAGGTGACCTGATAGTAAGCCATCACTTCTGCTCGAGAATATAAAAAAGGGTTCTTTAATTTACGCAAATGTTACACATTGAAATAAAACTGTTAAGGATTTTATCGCGGATTTGGTTTAACATTTTTTAACTTCCCGACGTTTCTTAAATGTTAACCTATTCACCTATTTGCTTATTTGCCGGATGAAGACAATAAAAAATTCAACTATAAAATATTCGTCTTCCCTAAAGGAAGATTTAACTTTGTCGTATTCACACAAATCGGTCAAGATCCATGCGCGCTGCATTTCGAACAATGTGCGGATGATCTTGCGAATGCAATAAAATGTTTATACGTCCGGTGGCATCGTAAACGTGTGATGTCTCAATCCTGCACTCAATTCTTGTCCATTTTAGATATCAGTAGTAGTCAAGCAGGGTTTATAGTTCACGATTTCTTAACGTTTGATGCTAAGGCGGCTGTTTGTAAGATCATGAACTAAATCCTTTCTTTAGGACTCTCAGGTATCCAGGTAGTTTATTACTACTTTTTTTATTTATTTATTCTAACTTTTAATACCGAAATTTAGTGTTGAACAAAAAGAGATTGAAAGAGCTTAGGATAAGTTCTCTAAAAAGCTAATCACCATTAACAAGAAAAATAAGAGCTGACACATTAGTATCACTTGCAAGCTGCAGTAATATTTTGTCATAACATACCTTGACGTTAACGAGCGAAAGTCCCACGTACGTGACGCTGTAACACTTTCGAGCACAATTAAGTTAAGCATCCAATTTGCATCTCTATACCAGCGTACCTGTTCATAGTTGACATTGGCTTCTACCTGATAGCAAAACTTGCACGTGACACATTGGATTTTGAAACGTAGAGTTTAGAAATTAAGATTGAATTTTCCATGAAAACCATAACCCTAAGCGGACACGTAATGATCAAACAACGTGATTGTTGATGCATATACTTTCATTGTTTTCAAAGCATCCTATACACGTTGTATTCGGAATACGGCTTAAAATATGTGAGATGGATATTGCCATTGTTATCGTTTGCCAAAGGCCAGGGATCTTGGCAGGGTTTATGAAGTGTCTGTATTGTTGGTTCGTTAAGTACATTGTGCGAAAAATGTAAGACATACATACAAACATAATGTATACATACATATTACGTATATGTACAACGGTGTCTTTGGTAGACAAAAACGCAGTGAAAGCATTCATATCGTTTTTATCTATTGTTGTAGCGAGCATAAGTATGATACTTGGCAGCCTGTGAAAGAAATACCACTGGTTTGATATCCGCATTGTATTTTCTTAATGTAATTAAGTGTTTGTGTCAGCCCTGGTTGTGAGACCGAAGAGTTTGTCGTAGTTTCTACTACCCACTACACTGAAGTCTTTTCCTATTAGTAAATATTAGGTGTCACTGGTTGTATACAAACTTATAAATATAGTAGAAACTATTTTATTTGTCAAACACTACAAATCATTAAGAAAACAAGAACACTTGAAGCTACCCATATAATATCATGGATTTTTTGAAAACTTGGTAAGCTTAGCAAAGTTTGAAGCAATATACAGGGTTTGTTGGATTGTTTATCGAATGCATACCTCATCATACATATTTCTTAAGACTGATCTACCAAATTTCGCGTGTACCTATACAACCTACGTACACAATTATCTTCCACAATTGTTCACTGTATTAATAGCATTCATCTCTGTCCACCCATGTACAAAACATTCACGTGAAAGTGCTCGTGAACGGATTCCAAGCGAACGAGGTAACTGACAGTTACTGGCAGGTCAGGTCAATCGGATAGTAAAAATATTTGTTTACTTCCTATGAGCATTTCTGTCCCCCTTTCACTTCTGTGCAAAGTGAAAAAATATCAGAAGGCAGCAAAAAAAGGTTTTTGTTTTTAAATTGGAAAAAAATCCATAAACGTGTATGGTTTAATACAGCGGCACCTATTCGTGACTCTTTCAAAGGTATGACTATTGCTATAAAGAAAATCTTTTAGAAAATACCAAATTATCTGAAAACCATCTCAAAACAAATGCAAGTGAATTTCACTCACCTGCCTCTACTCGCAAGCCTTAGCTAAAGTCAAATTCTTATTTAGGCTACTGATGCCCACCAATTGTCGTATATGCGATGTACGTGCAAATATAATTACATTTTGAATGAATGTGGGATTAAATAAACGATAATTAAATGCAAATCAGTACTATTGACAGCCTCCGTAGCGCAGTTGGTTAGACGCCGCCTGTGAAACGAGAGGCCGCGGGTTCGATTCCCGCACCGAGAGAAATGTTTGTGCGGCCCACAAATATTTCTTCCGGGTCTGGGTGTTTGTGAGACCGAAAAGTCTCTCGTAGTTCCTGATACCCACGACACAAGACTCGATCTTAGTGTGGGGTCAGGACTATGTATGTGACTGTTGGGTGTATTTATTTATTTATTTATTTATTTATTTATTTATTAACAAGGCTAACTCAAAACAGTGATATCACAGAATTAGCATAATTAATTTGTTAGGTGATAAATTATACCCAAGTTTTAACACGCGAGCTCATTGTCACGTTTTTAATGTTTTAATATTAAATTTATTTTACTAAATCCCAACTGCTTAATCCCAGGGTGCACCTCTAACGTTTTGGAGTCAAGTGTCATGTCATGTATAGTCAATCACCACGCATTATAACGGTGAAGGAAAACATCGTGAGGAAATTTGTATACCATAGCGCTTTTAAAGAATTTCTATAATATGTAAAGTCCGCCAACACACACTAGGTCAGCGTGGTTGACTATATGACCTAATCACTCTCAATCGTACTCCCAATTGTAGAGGAGGCTCGTTCCCTGCAGTGGGACCTGTATGTGCTAATGCAGATACTGCTCAATAGCCAGATTGGCTTCTTTCTTCTTCTATATTTAATAAGCCAACATGATATATTATGGGCCATGGTCAATGAACTCGGTTGGTGGTAACTGGTAAGATATTATTTTTTCCAAATAGTACCAGTGTAGGATGATGTAAATATTATCATAATGATCTGCGCAAGCATCATGGTTTGTGTAGTGTTTGGCCTTTTTATATAATTATTGTTTGGTTTATGAAAAAAACTGTTTGAAATGTCTTGTCATAGGAAAATATATTATTTTATAAACCGCACGAATTTTTAATTCCTCCGGAGATTTAATACATTGGGTTCCAACTGTGTACACACAAGTTGAGTAAGAGTCCTCTAAAATATTAGCATAAGGCGAAATTGAGTTTCACAAACAACAACAACTCACAACTAGGTGGTAGTTTAAGGTATTTTTAACCGACTTCAAAAAAAGGAGGAGGTTCTCAATTCGACTGTATGTAGCTTTTATTTTTTTTATTTTTTTTGTTACCTCGTTTTTCTGTACTGTGTGAACCGATTTCGACCATTCTTTCTTTGATTGAAAGCTGATGCTTGTCATTTGGTCCCATAAAAATATGGTGAAAATCTGAGCAATATCTTCGGACCTGGAGAGGGGAACTCCTTAAAATTAAGTAGGATTCCAATGGTTCTTTTTGCATTAGGTTCATTATAAAAGTTAATTTACAGTGAGAGAGGAAAAAAGGGGTGGGGGTGAGGGGGGGGGGGTAGGTGATAAAATTAAAATACACGTAAATTCTAATATCTTCGGCAGCTTTTAACCGATTTTAGTGATATGTTTTTCATTGGAAAGAATGTATTGACAGGTTGATCTCAGGAACACAACATGGAGATCTGATGATCATTTTCGGACCTGGAGTGTAGAACTCTTCAAACTTTAGTATGATTCCAATGGTTCTTTTTGCATTGGGTTCAGTATAAAAGCTAAGCTACAGTGGTGGTGCGAAAAGGGGGTAGGGGCAAAGGGAGGGGGGGGGGGAGAAAAAATAATAAACATATGAATACTCCAATATCTTTGGCAGCTTTTAGCCGATTTTAGCGATTTCATTATCATCGGAAAGAACATATTCCTTGTGGGGACCAAATCTTCTTCATTTTGATTCCTATCAACACTAAAAAGATAATAATAACCAAAATTTTTACTGTGGTACAAAATTGGTACTGGGCGGTCCGCCTTCGATATGTTATGCATATATTTTGATTTGTTGGCTAGTCAAGTCATTAAGCAAATTAATCAACAAGCGCAAGTTCCATGAAACAAATATTATTTTTTTTTGCTTTGCAGTGGTACTTATTATTTAGTTATTTTTTTGTTTTTTTGTGGTTTTTTGTTTTGAAGTCGGTTTTTATTTTAAGAAACATATTCCGATACCTATCTTAATTCTACATGCATTTTATATACCTGTTGCAGTTGAGTGTGAGTGTGAGTCATAATGTTTTACGCAGCGAGACCGATTTCCTCGAATATAAAACTAACATATTGTGTAGACTCCGTGTATATAAATATATAAATTATATTTATTCAAATTAAATAAATCAAATATTCAGATTAATATAGTGATAAATAAAGTTTGAAATGTTTTCCTATATAAAAATGTAGACGTCATTTCCTTTTTGTTGCTACTAAAATGAGGTCTTCTCTTTTTTTAAAGGGAAGATACTGCGGAAAACAATAAAATTAACGGCTAATGCATAACTCATGACCGAAGTGCTGCATTGTTCCAAAGTTTTCCATCACCATTCCGATATGGGAGTACGTACCTATTAAATCGAAATCGCACCCTGAACACCTGTGCCACTCGGCTTGGTATGCGAAGATCGTCCACCGATTTACGCCACGACGTACACGACCACAATTGAACGTCGAATTAGTTTTGATCGACGATTCGATTTGGAGTACAATCGATTCGGGATGGTCGTTTGCGGGAGAAAACATGTTTGCTATATGGGGGCTTACTCTATGAAACGATACGAACTTCGATCGTTCGGACGCCGTTCGGAAAATTTTACTAATGTGCCTAGATACTCTACAAAATGTTGGCTCCTCTACCGTACGTTGCGACCATGGATTAACTTCGGAGAAAATGATAAGTGTAATAGAGAATAGTATTCATTTTTAGAAGTGGAAATCTTATATCTTACTTCGGACGTCGAACATCCGGACATAAGAAGTACGTATCGTTTTTTATAGAATAAACTCCAGTTTTGATCGACGATTCGATTTAGAGTACAGTCGATTCGGGATGCTCGTTTGCGGGAGAAAACATATGTTTGATATCTGTAATCGAGTCTGTACTCTGTAAGGCAAGTACGATCAATGTTTTATGTGCAACGAATGAAAGTACAAAGCTAGGGATCTTCAATTCGATTTGCAGGTCAAATACTTGTATAAGTTTTTGACAAAAAGACATGAGATTTTCTTGAAGGAAATTTTCTGAACTAATTATAGGATTTTCTGAAGGAATTAAAAGTCGATAAATTTTCTAGTATATTAGGCATCAATTACATTGAGTGAAAGACCAGGGCGGATGCTCTTCTCCGACACGATAACAAATGTTTGAATGTCGCACGTAAAACTGTACGTATATACGTACAGAATTTGGGCATATGCCCAAATTAGTTTACAAAATGTTCGAATCCTGTTTCGTACGTCGTAATCTTAAGCTAAGTTCAAAGCGAATAATAAGTTAGATGGAGAATAGTATTGATTTTTCGAAGTGGGAACCATTTATCTTATAGGTTCACGTTCAACGTTGGAACATTCAAAATTCGTGTCGGACTATAGAGTAACCCCCCAGAGGTTATAATTCGCTTGTTTAAAATTTATAACAATTTAGAACTGTTTGAAGAAAACGCTACGACACTTGGTCATGTTTTCCATTTATATTTCTTTGGATAACCACCAGCTTGGCTGGCTTTGGATAACACTACATATCGAAGCAAAAGGCTCACAATAACTTCATTGCATTGATGGCACTTACTGTGTACCCAATCCCGACATTACAAACACTACGAATAGATTTAGTGATTCCATATTTATCCGATGTTGTACTACGTTATATAAATCGCAGTAAGCCAATGCAAAACAACCTTGAAAAACATGATATCAATGCAGTTGTAACACATCTCATTAATAGCTAATTAATAGCGGAACTACTGTTTATTATGTCTACTACATATTAACTGATTACTACTGTTCATAGTTCCTTTATCACATCTGTATTCCACGATACATATATCTTGATATTTCCGCTAATTATATTCTAATTCATTCAATAATTACAACGACGTTGAATTTCTTCTTCTGCCCGCCTTTATTCCACAATTACATGCTATGTGATTTTTCAATTATATTTCAAATATATGACAGCCTCCGTGGCACAGTTGGTTAGATACCGATTGTGAAATGAGAAACCGCGGGTTCGATCCCCGCTCCGAGACAAATGTTTGTGTGAATCACAAGCGTTTGTTTCGGGTCTGGGTGTTTGTAAGACCGAAAGTATGTCTTAGTTCCTGATACCCACGAAACAAGACTCGATCTTACTGTGGGGTCAGGACTGTGTATGTGACTGTTGGGTGTGCTTATTTATTTAGTTCAGAACGGTGTGGCTTATAATGTTTGTCTGCCTAACATTGATCTTTTCGAGATTAGAGCTGTAGTAATGAGCATGCAAATTCACGATGCCATTATTTCTGAGTGGCACATTGATCTTGCTTCTCAAAAAACATATTTGAGGGTACAGTTAGTTAGTCTAGTAAATTATACTATGTCTAATATATTAAATTATTATAGTAATGGATGTCAGACAACCTTCATGGTGCAAGTATGGTGGACTAAGATCTAAACTTCCATTCAAAACGTAGACGACCCCTGCCTGCTAAAATAATGTATATGTTATGGGCCAAGTGATTAATCAAGCACTATTCATAATGCCCGGGCAATATGAATAATGCCCAATAAGAGCGGGCAATGTGATTATAATCAATCAATTTATCACATTGCCCGGGCATTATGAATAATGCCAAGTGCCTATTGTGCAGAGTGATGTAAAGCGAATCAAAATCAAAACAATGAGCCGAAGTGGTAGAATTTAGAATAGGACAGCACTAGGGGGTGGGTTGGGAGGAGTGGAGGGGGAGGGGGAGTGTCGCATCGCCCCTGGTACCACTCCCATGAAAAGGTAACGCACTATTCTTGAGAAATATCTATTATAGCAACCTAACCCTTAAAACACTTGTTGTCAATACAAATTAGCTTCTGCATCGTCTCCGGCGCTACGGGAAGTTCAGCCCCTTCGCCCTTGCGTAACAAAAGATGATGAAGAGGCACCCATGCTCACCTCCGCAGCTTCGGCTTTTCATATACACTCTAGGGTCGGTAGCCAAAAGACTACGTGAAGTCGGGGTGTTCCGAGTCGATTTTGGGGCACAGTCGACCTAACTGATCCATAAAGTGGGTACACTAATTTTCTTCTGAAGATAATGTTTCGGACGTTAAAAAACAACTAAACATAATCAGATCAATTCAACCGTTCTAATTTATGGGTCTATCGCAGATGCGACCACAGATGCGACAATGCGGCAGCGCGACACCTAAAAAAACACATTGCCCGATCATCATGTAGCCATATTCATAATGCTCGGGCAATGTGATAAATAGGTGAGTTTAGATTGTAATTAATCACTTGGCCAGATATGGCTCGGCAATATTCATACTGCCCGGGCATTATGAATACTGCTCGCATTAATCACTTGGCCCATAACATATACATGTCAATAGATTTATATCTAATGACATATGGTACTAAAGCATAATATTTTCTATTTAATAACGTCAAGTAGAAGTTAACTAATATGGGAAAATACTATGCATTAGCCATTTCCATTTATATCTGGGGGCACGGCAGTGCCCCGTCCAAGTCGAGCTAAAAAGCGGCACAGTCGTAACTTAACATCCTTTTCTCGAAGCAATTCAGACCATTTTCAACATTTTCAATATTAAAAATTCTTAACGTGTTAAATAAATAGATCGACTTGGCCAGGAGCATTATGTATATATTGTACAATGCATTATGTTTTCATGCGATGGCCAAGTCGATCCATTTATTTAACACGTTAAGAATTTTTAATATTGATACGATAATAACTTACGTAATAACTTTATACAGAAGGTCCCTTAAGCAAGGACTAAATAAATTAATCGACTTGGTATTACATGCATCTCACAACTTTTTGCGGTAGAAAACCTGAGCTGCGAGACTTGGAATATTTTTACAGGATGTTTTTGATGGGATAACTATTGCAGTAATATACGAAAGAAAATTTATTATACAATAAATAAATAAATAATAAATAAACAAATACACCCAACAGACACATACATAGTCCTGACCCCACACTAAGATCGAGTCTTGTGTCGTGGGTATCAGGAACTACGAGAGACTTTTCGGTCTCACAAACACCCAGACCCGGAAGAAATATTTGTGGGCCGCACAAACATTTCTCTCGGTGCGGGGATCGAACCCGCGGACTCTCGTTTCACAGGCGGCGTCTAACCAACTGCGCTACGGAGGCTGTCATATAGATATCACTTAGCTATTAACTTTTAAACTAATCGCCGTAACCAAATATTAGCGTGCAGTTTATGTTTCTTGACAAATGAAGGTCTTTTGTTCGTTCCGCGAAACTGAACATAATTTTTGCAAGAATGTCATTATTCTTTTGTATCTATTATACGTATTTCTACAAACTTTTTCGGAAAATTACCCATTCCCGAACAAGTTACATTTCCAAATGTAAATATCCACCTCCAATTTGATACGGGGTAATCACAAACAGTAGGGTCACTGTGCTTCGGACTTCGCAGTCATTGAGCAGTGTGGCCGCTTACCATCAGTTGGGTCGCTATCTTATCTACCTACATATATATGAAAGAAATACCCGACCCTCACATTACGTAATTTGAGCTTTCAAATACATCACTAGCGGCCTGTCCCAGCTTTGCCAGGGTGCAGATGTTTTTTGATTTCTTTCTATACCAGATACATGCTTTTTACAAACTAGGGCACATAAACATACATTATACATACATAATACATAATAATGTAATAATGATTATACATTTAAACTTATTCTTGAATCACTCTATCTATTTTAAAAATGCATCAAAATCCGTTGCGAATTTTTTAATGTCTAAGCAATAAGCATACATACAGACAGAAGCAACCTTGTTTTATACTATATATTGATACACCAACATTATTATACTAGCTATCATCATCAATATTGCTGGACAAAGTCTTCAAAAGCACCCCGTTAGATACAATCATCAATAATCAATGCAATTGTGATGGATTGCCTCTCGTGAACCCTGATAGGCTATTAGTAAATATCGCAGCCTATACAAAACGTGTTTCAGTTCTCGCCTCGTGCATTGTAAGCCCTGGCTTTGTTCTCCATTAATCCGTTTTATAATTGTGTTGGTCGTTCCTTTAGTCTGTCGAGATAGCTTCGTGACTGCCGTATTGACCGCAAGCGAGTATTTATTGTAGAACTTGATGGAATCGCTACAATCTATAGAATATTTACTGAGTAGCGGCCCGTCCCAGCTTCGCCCGAATGCTGATAGATTTCTCTCTTGAATCACTCTTATCTATTAAAGATAACCGCATCAAAATCCGTTGCGTAGTACTTCTTATTGCCTGTATAGGCAGACGAGCTAGCCCCTAGGCCCGTCTGAGGATCTAACGAGAGTACTCTCTTTAAGTCTCATTTGAAGGGTAGGTCATAGCGCTCAGGAAACAGTTGTAAAGATCTAAGCATATATGTATAGGGCCAGACAGCATAAGATGACTTTGTTTTGTACTGCCTAATGAACTATGTATATTTTTATAGTCAGCCATCATAATATTAATCATCAAATTATAGTGTATAAAATCTGACGACTGTCTATTATTATATTTTGTAATTACAAAATGCACGAAACCGTTAGATTAGTTCTTATGCATTTATCTTTTCATTATATGGGTTTGGTAAAAAATAAATCATTTTTATGTAAAAATATTGTATAATAAATACATATAAATCAAATTCATCTTGATAAATTAATTCATTCATTCTAACAATCAGTTTATTGAGAATCCTTCCAAAAATTTGCCTAGCTTTATCGTTTCAAGACTATTATCATAGATCTAAAGTGTGTAGATATCTTTAACTCATTAGATACATTATTGTATATTTGTTATTTGCTTTGTTTTTGTCCATCTTCTATGTGTATTGTTGAGGACACATAACAGGAACTATTATGACTCACCACACCGCCTTCGGACGTGCAGAAATGTCGTTAGTTTCGTCTATAATGCAGTTCCACTAACACTGCTGTTTGAATGCCATCCAAGTATTTTCACACATTTGACACGCCTTTTTTGCTACACTGAATAGGTGACATTATTTGCATCAACTTTTTGTGGTAGTTCAACAACAGCCTCGATCCAAAATTTCACTTTCAACAAAAGGTGGTCGATGAGAATGGTAGAAAAATCCAAGGAAGGTCTTTATCGAAAGGAAAGTGACCGAAATGCTACAATTTGTTTACCTTTATGGTCGTAGTGAATCCTGACGTCACAATGTGGTGATTTAGTTTAGAGTATACTAACCCTTTGAACCGACTTTATACTTACTACAATCTAAATCCATAGTTATTCACCAAATTTTAGATACAATTTAATTTACCGCAAGACCCAAAGAATTATTGTAGGTATGCTACTACATCCTCCTTTTATCTGTCGTTTATCACTCAGTATTTATATGCTTCTAAAAATCAGTAGTTGTATGTGGGACTTACGATGAAGTAGGTAGCTTGATTCTAGAACCTTAATTACCACAACCGTTTTCGTCTTCAGTCTCAAAAAAGACACTGCTAAATTAAGTATTCCACCAATAATTTCACAACCGATTTGTAGAAATCGATCTATATCCAGAGACTTCTTAAAACCTTTATTAGATTGACTACCTTTCCACCTGTTTTTTAATGACACATTGAAGGCGCCCATGCATGAATTTTTTGTGCGCAACGCGTATGCGGCTATCACAGATAAAAAAAAATTACCTTGTTACTACGCCCGCGTCACCTTGTATCCTTCATTGTTTTGGCAGTCAATGTGTTAATTATTATCAGGCTTATACAGCAAAAAATGAAAGGTTGATGCTCTCTATCGCCTCTAAGTTTAAGTTCAAATTATGCAAACCCAACCCACACGCCGTAATCGATGATGCTATAGCACATTTTTAAACTCTTGACCCGACTCCAAACCGGTCCGTTCTATCGCTGTGATAGCGACTTGTTCGTGGATTACGTCACGCATTGCTTTGCAACCTTTCTCATTGTACGGTGGAAGGAGACAACAAATGCTACTTATACAGTTCGGGTTCCTAATAAAATGTACTTTAAAAATATACTTGTCTTCAGTAAATTAAAATATAATGGGCAAAAAATTGATTTGTCATTGTGATGGTTATTTCTTTAACTGTATATAGCTGCTTACAACTTGATATGTAAACTTTAGAGGGCCAGGATTTCAAGAGTATATGTCAATTTTATATTTATTACTAGCGGCCCGGCCCGGCTTCGCCTGGGTGCAGATACTTTTTTATTTTACTCCACACCAAATACGTGTTATTTTTCGTATAAGCTCTTGTATACCTAAACATGAATTAGCTATCCTACTGTCCTGCTCAATTCCGTCCCATCCCGTCTGTTCATTCACTTCCCGATACGTCGCGTCCTTTCTCTTAATTAACCATCCCGTCTTATACCGTGCATTTACATTTCGTCCTATTAAATCTGTCAGCTATCCCAGTCTTCTCCCCTACCTCCCACTCTATTATATCCAGTTTCTCTCTACTTTCTAAACACTTTATCGATTTTGATTATCCATGCAATATCCCATCCCTTATTTCACCCCCACTATGCTGCTTTTCCAAAAATATTACGCCATTACTCTTGTTAGTAATAAAGAGATGAAATATTAATTTTCGTAGAAATGCACTCACACACACAATTAACGTAGAAACAATTATATTTAACTGGTTTTTCAAGACACAGGCAACGCCTAATTTGAGAATCCCTGCAATATTCTCCATAATTATATAAAATTTTTATTTTATTCAGTTCAGTTCAGTTTTTATTTTTATGTGTTATTTTATTAAAGATTTTTCATTTTCAAGTGAAATTCTATCTTGAAAAGAAGTAAAACTTAATACATGTGAATATTATTTATTTAATTGTCCTATATTTATGTAGCATCATAATATACTCTTTAGTTTACAATAAATTCCTGAACGTATGCATAAATATTTGACAATCAATTTAAATGTCAACCACTTTTCATTACTGTCATTAATTTACATCTTTAAAATCTAAAATACGCTATAAATCGAATATTGTGGCTATGTGTTGTCGATTCGAAACCTTTATTTAAATACGTTATTTAATTTTAGGAAAGAGTTTACCGTATCGACGCTATGAACATTAAATCTTTGACAGTTACAAACCCATGAACATTTTGTATGGCAAAATGTTTTTTCCTTTTTTTTATACCTTCGTCAATTCAATCGAGATAAAAATTAACACATATCTACAAAATTTCATTATAATCAGTTGAGTGGTTTAGGAGTCCATCGCGGACAAACAACGTGGCACGTGAATTATACAGGGTATATCAAGACTGCTACCGAAAACGAAGCCGGGTGGTAGTTTAAGCGACTTCAGACACAATGTAACAGAAAAAGTTGCAAAAAAAAAGCGACAATTTTTTTTTTCCTATGGCTTTATTTGGGTGGTAAATACATTTTTTCCTAAAATAATAGTATATACCCTTTTATTTATAAATACTCTAAGGTATAAAAGAGTTTAAATTATTATTTTAGCAAAAACTATGGATTTACCACCCAAAAATGACGATATTTAAAAAATCATAAAAAAAAATTGTCGCGTTTCTAGGCGAAATTTTTAATTGCATTGTGTTTGTAGCCACTAAAACTACCACCCGGTTTCGTTTTCGGTAGCAGTCTTGAGATACCCAGTATAAAATTATAGTACCTTCTTCTTTTCAAATATTTGGCTCCACCGTTTCATCGGTGATATTGCCAATATCATGTAGTGTGAAATTATAGTATGATTTGTAATATAATTGTGTAAATATGTATGGTAAAATAAAATCATTGTTGTTCAGAACAACACATTTCATTCATTTGTTGGTTCTTAGCAATGTCTTGATTGTCTTATTAATATATCACCACAAAAAGGTACTAGTCAGATGTTACTTGATGCATAACAAGCTTATAAAATTACAAGGTGGTTTCCATGGAAAAACAATTTACCTCATTGCATCTTGCAATTTCATGACAATTGTCCACGAGCTGTTGCATTTTCAATGTCACTCCATTGTTTACGAGTGTATACAACAATATGGTATTTTTTAATGAAACATACCTGAGGAATGGCCTTTGCTTATTGCAATGTTAAATACCATGACCGGGCTACGTTTAGTATCGAAAATGAAATCTGTGTATGAATTAAGATGGACTGTCGCGCTATAGTGATTTTGATGACATTAAATATAGTTTTTTCGTGGGTAGGTGTTAAAAAGTTAAGACGTTTTCGGTAAATCAGCTGTTAATTTAATTCAAAATAAATACATATTTTAAGTGATTTTCTTACCACATAGTGCTTTTTCATATCAATTTGAAGTGAGTATCACTGTACATGCACTGAGTTCTTTAACACCACCTACCAGCATTTCACCTGCACACTTTGGATCTCAACATTCACTATGTCACAATTAGCTGATATAGAACACACACAACGCAGACTTGAGGAAGGCTTCTACCAGAAGATGGCAGATCTCGAAGCGAAATTGCAGACCGGCGGGCCAGGCAAGGACACTGTGGCAAGGGTAGCTGAGGAGTTCCGGACCTTCAGGGAGCTCATGCTGGAGATGATGCGGCTGCTTAGGAGGCAAATTGATGAGTGCTATCACTCAATTGATGCCATAGAAACAAGACACCGGCGGAAAGCACTCATCTTTTTGGGTGTTGCGGAGTCCAGCCAAGAAAATTCAGCTTCTGTAGTTCTGGATGTAATTAAGAACTCTTTGTCACTGAAGGATATTTCAGCTTGTCACATTTCTTCGTGTCATAGAATTGGGACACCCAACCCGGATCACCATAGGCCAATTTTAGTTTGGTTCTCAACGGTTGAGCATCGCTCGGCTGTGTGGAGGGCCAAAAAGAAGCTCAAGGGGTCTTCTATTTCCGTCCGTGAATTTTTAACCAAGCCCCGGCAGCAGGTTTTCATGAAGGCTCGACAACATTTTGGAATGCGCGCATTTTGGACCCAAGACGGCATTGTGGTGGTGAAGAAGCCGGATGGAACACGTATGAAGGTCTCGTCCATCGCTGAACTCGTTTCCTTATCGGAGAAATATCCTGTGACGGAGTCCTCTTCTTCGATGGATGGACGCGGTGGTGATCCGGCGGCCACTACGAGCTCTAACCTCAAGTCACGCAGGAAATGAGGTCTAGTACGATGATAATCATATACGTTTCTTTACATTTAAATTATTCTTTAATACGTAAATGTTATCCTGCTATTCCAGTTTCCTTAGTAATCGTATGTACCTGTTTTGTTTGTCAACATTCTAACATAATATTTTGTGCTACCTTCCTTTGTCTAAGATTTTTAACTGGCAATGTCAATGGCAATTCAGTCTTCTGTCAATTAGTGTTACGTTCGGAAACAATATAACTATTGTCTATGATCTTTTGGCGCCTCTATGCGCTGCGGTAATAATAATTGCCCTATTTTGTTTAATTTGTATTATCCAATCTGTCCACGTAGAGGATCTGTAGGGCGATTCACGTATTTTATTAAGTTCAGCTGCAGTGCAGTTGCGGTTAAGTTTCGATCAAAACAGCCCTTTTCGTGTTCTCGTAATTTTGACAACCGCTGTCAAATACGCTCGCGTCAAGTTCGCGTCACGCAAACGTTTTAGCGTATTCTACTGCTGCGCGTGGTATATGTCAATCTCAAACAAATTTCATAAACATCATAGTTTTGGCAGGATGGATAGGGACAAGCTTAATGGGGACGCAGCTAACATTAACTGGGATGAATTAACATCTGCTGAATCCGTCGACGAAAAGGTTCAAATCTTTAACACCAAGATTCTATCTCTTTTTAATGCGCACGCCCCCATTAAGAAAATTAAGCTTAAGCGTCCTCCTGCGCCGTGGTTGACACCAGGTGTTCGGATGGCGATGAGACGAAGAGACCGCGCTTTTCGAGTTTATAAAAGGGATCGCACTGAGGAAAACTGGTGCTTATTCAAGGCTGCAAGGAATCGGTGTAATCAGATGGTACGTAATGTTAAACGCCGACACATTCTTAGTAAAATATCCATGTCTTCCCCTGCTAATATCTGGAGATTCCTCAGAACTCTGGGTATAGGCAAAGCTAGCATAGATTTTCATGGTGCAGCCCTTGGACTGGATGAGATTAATCGACATTTCTCCACTTCTACCTTAATCAATCACCAAACCAAGCGTCGTACCTTGGAATTTATAGCTGATCTTCCGAGGCCTACCACGAACTCTTTCCAGTTTTCTCCAGTTCCACCTGGAGAGATCAAAAAGATTATCCTTGCGATCCAATCCAACGCAACTGGCTACGACAACATTAGCCGTCGGATGATAGTCGCAGTCCTTGACCATCTTCTTTCGCCCATCTCCCACATTGTCAATTTTTCCCCAAGCACTGGCGTTTTCCCGTCTCAGTGGAAAAAAGCCTTTGTTATTCCGCTCCCTAAAATACCTAATCCCTCTCTTGTTAATCACTACCGTCCCATCTCTATTCTCCCTTTCCTTTCCAAGGTGCTGGAAGCCTGTGCACACAAGCAACTTTTCAAGCACGTGCACGTAAATAACTTGTTGTGCCCACTTCAATCTGGCTTTAGGCCAGGTCACAGCACCGTCTCCGCGCTCCTCAAAGTGACTGGCGACATGAGGGCGGGCATGGAAACCGGCAAAGTCACCGTGCTGGCCTTGGTGGATTTTTCAAACGCCTTCAACACCGTCAGTCACGACATCCTTTTAGCTATCCTCTCCCATCTTTTGATATCTCCCGTGGGACTGGATTGGTTCTCTTCCTATCTTCAGGGACGCCAGCAGTCGGTGCGTATAAACGACTCTGAGTCCAACTGGTGCAATATCGAGTCTGGTGTCCCTCAAGGCGGTATACTTTCTCCGTTGTTATTTTCTATCTTCATAAACCTCATAACTCTTAACCTTCAATGTGCGTATCATCTGTATGCTGATGACTTGCAGTTATACTATCAGGATGGCGTCGATTGTGTACCTACTGCGGTGGATAGGATTAACAGTGACCTGGAATATATCAAACGTTGGTCGGATAATTTCGGGCTATCTGTTAACCCGATGAAATGCCAGGCCATCATTATCGGCAGCCCGAGGCTGATTAGCAGGCTGAATTTTTCTAACTTCCCGCCGGTTATCTTTGATGGCTCTGTCATACCTTGGTGCCCAAGTGTCAAAGATCTAGGGTTACTCATCGACGCCACCCTGAGCTGGCGACCCCAGGTAACCTACGTCAGTCAGAGAGTTATCGGTACTCTTCGTTCTCTGTATCGCCTGAAGAATTTCCTACCGTTCAAAACCAAGGCTATGCTAGTGCAAACCTTAATCCTTCCGGTTATCGACTATGGTGATGTGTGCTATTTTGATCTGAATGCAGATTTACTCAACAAACTCGACCGTCTTCTAAATAACTGCATTCGATTTGTTTTTAATCTTCGTAAGTTTGACCATATCTCTTCCTACCGTTCGCAGTTAAAATGGCTTCCCATCCGCCAGCGCCGTTGGTTGCGTGCCCTCACTACCCTTTTTTCCATTCTTAAGTCTCCTTCCCCTCCTTCTTATCTGTCTCCTGAATTCGTTTACCTGAGTGATACTTATTCTAGAAATCTTCGCTCGTCTAGCAATCTCCTTCTAAAATGTCCTCCCCATACTTCTGACTTCCTTCATTCTCCTTTGCTATACAATCCATTCTTCTCTGGAACGCACTCCCACTTGAAATCAGGTCGTGCACAACACGGATGGCTTTCAAGCTAAAGGTTCGGCTATTACTCCTCGCAGAAGTAGCAGATTCTCCCCACTAATGTAGGTATTTATTTATTTAGTTGTTTATTTATTTATTTAGTTTTTTATGTATATATTTTATTTATATATAAAATTATATTAGTAAATATATATATATAATCAAATTATTTATATATCCGTTTAAATATTATTATTTATATTTTATATTTTTTCTCTTTTCGCTTATTGTTAATTTTATTAATAAGCACCTGCTTCCGTCTCTCTGCACTACCTTAAGAGCGTATACACCTTGCGCGCAAAGTCAACTATAGGTATTTCTTCGTTAATTTCACGCACACATAAGCGACCAAAGCTGTGTGCGTAGAGCTGCCGCGTCGGCTCGCTATACAATCGGCTCAAACAAATTTGATCCGTGCGCTTCAAATATTCAATTGAAATGTAGCTGTAATATAATATCATAAAAATATTTTATTTGCATTATAAGTAGACAAATATTACTGTGCAAGCAAAGAATAATACAAATATTGTATACTAATCATATTTTCGTTATTATTGCATTGTTAAGTTGCATTCAAATCAGTGTTCAATCAGTATACACTACGGACGTTTTATTAATCATTTCGTGTTCGAACTCATAAATAGTGTTAGGGGCCTTACATCCCCTTACAATTACGAAATATATTTAATTTTATATTACAATACATAACATAATTTAGCCTCGGAATTACATCCCATTATATTACCTGAAACATAATTTATCATATAACAAAATCATTGTAGGAAATAAAAATAATTAAATATTTTACTACCAAAGTACTAAGATGTGGTAATCGCATTCCGCGCGTGGCTATTTTTACTACGCGCGGCATAATCGACTGCAGCCAGGTCGGAGCGACGAGCGATACGTCCTCCCTCTAGAAGGCCTAGCGGCGGTCTGATTTGATCCACGTCGGACAGCGTGTTTTATAGTGGTTTTTAAAATATTTGTAGAAAACATGAAAACTAATTTTGTTGAAATATAAAAATGTTAATTTATTGATAAGATGTTCTTCTATTGTAATATGCAATTGTTATAAAGAATTATGTACGATAAGCTGGTGAAAAAAAATATGTTCTTGACGAGAGTTTCTGAATAATTTCGCATTGTTTAAATTTTTATTTTTCAGGAACTAAACACAAAAAGATTATTTTTCTCAGCAAAATCCCTACATAAGGGTCTTATTAGTCTGATAATATTTTTATTTTCATCTTATATTTAGTGGTTTCGGATATCTTAAGCTTCTAAATTGCCATTTAAAGCCTAAATAACGAAACTTGTGTTCAGTAATCCTTATAGTACTCACAAATTATCCATCAATCTATAATGTTTTCCACCAAAATCCCTAGATGACAACCTTTTCTAAAGTTAGTACTAATTATTTTACCTTGAAATGGTTTATTGGTGGCTATTAACTCATTTGAAAAGTCCTGTTTTTAAGCCAAAAAGCGCGTGCAGGGTATAAACGCTCTTAAGGTTGGCTGGTAGAGAATACCCTTGGGCATTAAGTCCGCCTGTACTACATCTGTGTACAAAGTATTTAAAATAAATAAATAAATAAATAAAATAATTCATAGAAATAAATTTATCACCTGATACTTTTATAAAGCACAGTCATAATCTATTGTAAAGGGGAGATAAGCTTATTAATCCATAGGCAGCCAATCGCACAGAATGAATCAAGACAATAAAGAAGGATATACTTTCACCGCGCTCCAGCACTTGGTGCGGTTCCGTTGGTTGTTGCTTTCATGTTAGGTAACGGGAATTAGGTCACTCTAACAGACAATAATAGACCTTGTGGATAAAGTTCCAAAAACTTATATTATAAATGTATGTCTGTCTATAATAGGTCTTCGGATGTTTGATATTTCTGACTGCGTTTAGATGACACTGCAAATTATCATGGATCAAACACCAGATTACCTAAGCTATGAAATACCCCGGAAAGCTGGATAGAACTGCTAGTATTAATATATTCGTAAAATGAAAATATATTTTGTTTCCTGCCAGCTTTCAATACACTAATAACATTGTAAAACACAACATACTTCATGTCACTTTATATTAACCTAATTTCTATTTGAAACAAGACTCGCCCGTAAATAAGTCACGTATTATGGAAACAAAAGCTGCCAACAAAATTACTAAGCATTCGTTAACGAGACAGGCTATTAGGTTGAAAAGTGACACCGGGCGTGACACGCGGGAGCCTTGAAACCTGCCCAAATGTGTAGAGTAACAGGCATATTTACGTAATTTGGTTAAATTAAAAATTCCAAAAATGTTGATAGGATTGTATCTTTAACTTTTATGCGTGATGAAAATAAGTTGCAAGGTGCATCTGATGACGAATGAATTGACCACGAAAGCTGTAAAGTAATCGAAACGTCGGGGTGTCAAAAATGTAAAATTAAACCAAATCCGCTATAAAATCTGTAAATAATAGTTTTATTTCAAGACAGTTATCTTTGCGTACATTTAGCAAGGCAGACAAGACTTAAGAAAGGTTGAAAGCTATATACGCTTACAACGTGGTTATTTTTTTGGCGACATCCTATCTTCAGTAGTTTATCGCCAAGGATCGATGGTATCATCAGTGGATGGTACCATCGATGGTAATGACACATGTAAGATAGATTCTGATCTTTTACTGGTGGTAGGTCTCTCATATGTGAGAGGCTGCCTGGGTGGGTACCACCGCAATGTCTATTTCTCCCGTCAAACAGCAGTTTAAATGCACTGTTGTGTTTCGGATGGAAGGAAATTATAGCCAGAGTAACTACTGGATATATTGAGACTTAACATCTTATGTCTCAGGATGGCGAGCGCAGTGGAATGCCAAGCATTGCTTTGTAATTCAAGGTGTTGTTTAGTTTTGCTCCTGTTCATGAGCGGTCGCATCGCTTACCATCAGGCGAACGGCATGCTCGTCTCGCCATTGCAATAAAAAAAAGGAGTAGAAAATGTGGAATTTTATTTTGTTATTTATCAAGTCGCTATGATAAAAAGTTTTTGTTTTGGTTACGAATCATCTAATTTAGACAAAACTTATATGATGAAGGAAAAACGGGCGTTTAATATGACCATGACTACGATAAAATCATCCCATCTGTCCACTTTATTACTCATGCTCGTTTCCCTCCATTCTTCTAATGTTGTTTCCTGTACACTCATCAATCTTAGCGCCGTGTATTTCCAGTAGCATTCACTAAGGATGTTTGTCGTCCATTGAATTAATCATTGACTTCATTATCATTAGAAGCATTTGTGGAAGATGTACATAAATTGTCCTTTATATCAGGTGACCCGTTAATGAAGTCGGACATATGTTCATACTAAAATGTGTTTCAATGCAGTGTTATTTCAACTATTTCATGTTTGTTAATGCCTCAAGTTTTTTATATCTATGTTACGGGTTGAAATATAATATTATTTATTGCGGATTTGGTTTATTTTTTACATTTTTGACTTCCCGAAGGACAGGGCGGACTTTGTTACGGGTTTTATTCTTCTTCGTTTGTGTCAAAGGCTCAAGTAATATGTTTTACCATGTTTTCTTAATTTTAAAATTTCCCGGCTCAGTTGGTTGGCCCGGTATGGGTTTTATTGAGTATTCGGCATTATCTTTTCTCGGGTCAGTGTATGCTACATTTACTGAAACGACTGTAGCCTAGTTTATGCCTTTGTCGTTTAAGATGTTTTTTTAGCTACCTCAATATGTTAACAATAATGGCCCAGAAGTTGTCTAACCAGAAAGATCCCTATTCATACCTCAATTTAGAACTGTAGGTACTTTTAAAAGATTCCTGAATATAGGTGGCCTGTATAATTGTGCAAAGGCGCAAGGCGTGATGTATTTAATACTGGAAAATGACTAAGATTGCGGTTAATGTGCAGCTACGTGACTGGTACATATATCTATATGTATAGTTACGTGTTGTTTGCGATCACACGCGCCAGATACGTCGTGAACAATCGCACACAACTTTTTAAATCTAAGGCAATCTACTGGTGTGAATTTGCTTAAATAGCATACAGGTTATTGTGAGACTTGATGGAAAAATGGAGTCGGAGTGATAACAAAAAAATGTATATTTTTGTTATCACTCCGAAGAAATGATGTGCAGTTGAACCTATGATAGCTTTTATGATAAATTACCCAGTTAATCGTTTTAACACTAATATGGAGTATTTTGATCTATTAATAAGAAGGCATGATTATAAGCGGCACGTTGATAAGTAAAACCACTTAGAATCTATTATTACTAAGCAAAGCAACGGGACTCGTTTATCCGAGAAATTAGGTGTCAAGTCTCATAATGCGCAGTTACGTCGCTCGCTGCTGTCCTTCAAACCAGAGCTCAATAGCTCTATTGAGTTGTAAGCTCTTACAAACTGCTGTTTGGCGGCAAAAATGCACATACACTTACAGCGGTGGTCCAGATATCGTTTCCTCTATCACAAGTGTTTGATCCACAAGTATTTGTTTCTATTGTAGGTGTTTGTGAGACCGAAAAGTCTCTCGTAGTTTCTGATACCCACGACACACATGCTCGATTTTAGTGTGGGGTGAGGGGTATTTCGAATGTTGAGATGTTCGACGTCTGAAGTAAGAACAAGTTTTCCAATTCTAAATATTAATACTATTCTTTAAGATACTTATTATTTTATCCGAATGTAGTCTATGGTTACGATGTACGATAGAGAATTCGAAAATTTGAGGAGTACCATACGAACTTTTTATCTGATCAAATAGTAACTCGCCAGGACTATACTTGTAACTGTCGGGTGTATATTGACTATGAGGAATTGCAAAATAATACTTAAACTTTAGGCACATGAGTGAAGTTTTTCGTTCAACGTCCAAACATTCGAAATTCATTTTGAATCGTAGAGTACCCAGTACTGTATGTGTGATTGTGTACATTGACTATACAGAAGTCCAACATAATACTTCTTGTTCCAGCGGCGGTATACTTTGCCGGCGTGGTGGGCGCCATCGGCGTGACGGTGCTGGGTGTGTTCTGCGTGCTGTCAGTTCTTCAGCTGGCCATGATCTCGTCCAAGGAGCGCGTCGCTATGAAGTACACGCACCTGGTCATGATGAAGCTGGCTTTGGCGCTGTTAGCAAGTAAGTATCCCATAGTTAGCTACATCGTCGAAGAATGAAACTGTAGCAGCTTGTGACCAGGGGGGATTCCCTGTAGTCCGACACGACGACGCATGTTCGAAAAACTGTACGAATATACCTAAATAGGTGGTTAGAGGAACTGGTAAAGGTCGCGGGACATCACTTGATGCAAGCTGCCTCCAACAGGTCACTTTGGAAATCATTGGGGGAGGCCTATGTTCAGCAGTGGAATTCCTTTGGCTGATGGATGGATGATGCTTAAATACTTCACGAAATTTTCGATGCCTTGACTGCCTCGGTGGCGTAGTTGTACTTCGGTACGGTTACAAAGCTGAGGTCTCGGGTTTAAATCCCGGGCTGGGCAAAGTGATATTGGATTTTTCTATTCATTATCAGCCCAGAGTCAGGAATTTGTGCCCGATATGGCGATAGACCTATCACATCGTGGGACGGAACATACAAGGCGAAATGTGGATGCCCTGGCACCTCTACCTATCCCTTCTGGGATAAAGGCGTGAGTTTATATAGTATGTATCCATCCATCCATTCATCAGCCAAAGGAAGTCCACTGCTGAACATAGGCCTCCCCCAATGATTTCCACAGAGACCTGTTGGAGGCAGCCTGCATCCAGCGACGTCCCGCGACCTTTACCAGGTCGTCGGACCATCTTGTGGGTGGACGTCCTACGCTGCGCTTTCCGCTACGTGGCCTCCATTCGAGCACTTTCCGACCCCATCGGTCATCAGATCTCCGCGCTATGTGCCCTGCCCATTGCCACTTCAACTTGCTAATCCGGTGGGCTATGTCGGTTATTTTAGTTCTCCTACGGATCTCCTCATTTCTGATTCGATCTCGTAGGGAAACCCCGAGCATAGCCCTCTCCATAGCTCGTTGAGTGACTTTGAGCTTCCTAATAAGGCCCATAGTGAGAGGCCACGTCTCGGTGCCGTAAGTCATCACTGGCAACACACAACTATCGAAGACTTTCGATTTAAGGCACTGAGGTATTTTGGACGAGAAGACGTCGCGTAGTTTCCCGAACGCTGCCCAACCGAGTTGGATTCGACGATTGACCTCTCTCTCGAAGTTGGACTTGCCTAACCGGACCACTTGTCCTAAATAGACATATTCGTCAACAACTTCAAGAGTCGAGCCCCCAACACCGATGGGGGTGGGCACAACATGGACATTCGACATGATCTTCGTTTTGTCCATGTTCATTTTAAGACCCACCTGTTGGGAGACTCGATTGAGGTCTTCGAGCATAGTGCTAAGGTCTTCCAGCGATTCTGCCAAGACTACAATATCGTCGGCAAACCGAAGGTGAGTGATATACTCGCCGTTGATGTTGATGCCGAATCCTTTCCATTGCAAGAGCTTGAAGGCATTTTCCAGCGCGGCAGTGAACAGTTTCGGAGATATGACATCTCCCTGTCTCACGCCTCTCTGTAGTGGAATAGCCTTCGTACTCTGATCTTGTACTCGGACCGACATGGTGGCGTTGTTGTATATACACTTCAACACTTCGATGTACCGATAGTCGATATGGCACCGCTGGAGAGACTGTAGCACAGCCCAAGTCTCGATCGAATCAAAGGCTTTCTCATAGTCCACAAACGCTAAACAAAGCGGCAAGTTATATTCCTCGGTTTTTTGTATAACTTGCCGAAGCGTATGGATGTGGTCTATGGTACTAAAGCCTTTTCGGAAACCGGCTTGTTCGGGAGGCTGGAAGTCATCAAACCTACGTTCGAGACGATTTGTGATGACCCTCGAAAACAACTTATAGACATGGCTCAGGAGCGAGATGGGCCTGTAATTCTTCAGCAAAGTGTTATCACCTTTTTTGAAGAACAGTACCACCACGCTCCTGCTCCATGCCTCTGGCGTTGAGCCCTCGAGGAGAACGGAATTGAAGAGCCTCTGAAGGACTTTCAGTACCGGCGTTCCGCCCGCTTTCAGAAGCTCTGAAGTTATTCCGTCCTCGCCCGGCGCCTTGTTGTTTTTAAGTTGCTTCAGGGCCATCTCAATCTCACACAGGCTGATGTCCGGGATATCATCGCTAAAGTGTCGGATCAACTCGGCTCTCGGGTCTTCGGCCGAGCTAACAGCAGGTTTGGCAACCGAGGTGTAAAGCTGTCCGTAGAACCTCTCGATCTCCCTTAATACCTCTGCCCTCGTCGATACCACGCGACCGTCTTCCGTCTTCAGCGTAGACAACTGGCTTTGCCCAATAGACAAGTCTCTTGCAAACACTTTGGAGCCTCCGTTTCGCTCAATTGTCTCCTTAATGCTCACAGTATTGTGAGCACGGACATCGTGTCGCAAGGACTTCCAGATTTGTCTATTGAGCCGCCGATATGCTTCGGCGTCAACGGAAGACTGCAGCGCTAAAGATCGACGTTCAGCCATGAGGTCAAGAGTGTGGATCGAGAGTTTTTGTGGTCTATCTCTACGGCGAGGTCTAAAATACTTAGATCCCACCGTATGGACAGCTTCTACCAAACCGCTGTTTAGCTTGTCCACTGCAAGGTTTTGCGATAGTATGTATGTATGTACGAAATTTTCGATTTTTGTATCGTACTTCGTAATCTTAGAGTAAGTTTCGACGGAGTACATGCTAGGTTTCACAGAGAATAGTATTGATATTTAGAAGTGCAAAACTTTTATATGTTAACGTTCAACGTCCGAACATTCGAAATTCCTGTCGGAGTATAGAGTAACCCCCCAGGAGTTACTGAGAAACAGAATTTATACAACCGATGGTTTTGATTTTTGTATCAACTCTAACGGCCGGTTTCTATAATCTATCTTTAACAAGAGATTTCTCTCGAAATTTCGATACATTTTTTGCTTCAGTAAAGAAAGACAGAGATATTTAGATAAGGTGCATATATTTATACACATCTAGGCAAGATAATATTGTATGTCTATCTTTGTTTATTGAAGCATACAGTGGTATCGACATAGTAACGATATCCATTTTAACCTCTTGTTAAAGATAGATAGGATATAGAGACCGGCCGTAAATCGCTTACTACTGATCAGGGGTTACTCAATGCTCCGAATCGAAGTTCGATTCGGAGATCTCATCGATCGTGATCTTCATTATCACAATCTAGGAATGTCAGAGGCTAAAGTGAATTGATAAAACTTATCACTCCACAGTGAATTAATATCACCGTATCTTGATCAGCCCATATACGTTCTAATTCAGGGCATAGTCCACCTTGCTGGCTTAGTGCGGGTTGGCGGACTTTATTATGTATCATAGAGTTTCTTCCTAATTATTATAGTATGCAGGTTTCCTCACAATGTTTTCTTTCACCATTATAGTGCGTGGCGATTGACTATCAATATACATATACACATGACTCGTAAAAGTCAAATGGGATTTGAACCCGCGACCATCATAAACATGTTACCAACAGGCCGTCACGTACTACAGAACAACCAAATATGATAGATCATATTGACATAGGTCGATATGGAAATCAATGTTACACGTGACGCACAAATATTTGGCTCGTCTTACAGCTGTCTTGATGACGTCATTCGTCTATAAAGTCTATAATACTATGCGGTCAAGGTCATTTGACTAGTTAAACGTATAATATGACCCATTAACAGAGTTGGGCAAAATTTATTCGAATGACGAATAACGAATAAATAAATTTTCTTATTCGTTATTCGAATAAAGAATAACGTAGGTTATTCGAACCAAAATTATTCGAATAACGAATAACTTTTTTTATTCGTTATTCGAATAAGAATAAAATAAACGAGTGAATAATTGGTATTAAAATCGGTACATATTTTATTTGAAAACGACTTTAAAAAACTAATAATCGCAACTGGACATGTATACACACACTGCATACACTATTTTTTTCTGTTATTCTTGGTGGGGAATTGTTTATAGTGAAATATTAAAATGTTTCTGTCACTAATTTATATTTGCCATTGACAGTGTGTGGTATAATTATACAAAGGGTAATGCCCATCGTGGGCTAAGCGGACAATAACAAACAGAAAAAAGATTCAATCAAATCATCATCCTAATTATTAAAGATGAAATTAACAAATATTCATTACGGCGCCAATATTACCTTCGACAAATTCTAAAATTCCTCTACCAACGCAGGGAGGTCAGGTACTAAGAAACTGAAGAAAAATTTGAATTTTGCCTAAAATTACATCTTTCCTTTAATTTGACGTGTGTCATTACTTTCCAGAATTTGATCCCTATTAGCAACATTATCGAATGATGTAATAATACAGCATGTGCTTTTTTTTTTTTCAAATCATTTGTTTCGATTCCTAGCTAGCCATATTGATTTATGAAAAATCTAAGTATGCAGTTTTAGTTTACATCAAAATCGGGCTCGTAAGTCCTATGAGCATTTTTCGCTATTCCTCATAGTATCGGATTTGGCCATCCACGCCCACTTGAAAAACTCACCTGTATATTTTGTTAATAATATAACATCGTTTTTGACTCGTTCATCATTCGTAAAAGGCTTTTTAAATAAAAACAGACAAACAATAACATTATATTTTCATAATATCAACTAATCAATGGTAAGTTTACAATATTTTTATACATATAGACTAACAAAATGACACAGTTTCATTGAATATTTTTGTTACCTTCGAGAATGATTTGTTTTATTGGATTGAATTTATTTCTTTCTGGTAACGTTAATTAATAAATGGACTC
This sequence comes from Hyles vespertilio, assembly GCA_009982885.2. Classification (NCBI taxonomy): domain Eukaryota; kingdom Metazoa; phylum Arthropoda; class Insecta; order Lepidoptera; family Sphingidae; genus Hyles; species Hyles vespertilio. Next base: position 5,797,641 of record CM042817.1, on the reverse strand, counting down.
TGCTGATTACACACTGTGGCGGAGGAACATGGGAACAGTAAAATCCTAAACTAAAATAAGTATAAAGCAGCCATACATTAGCGGAGTAACTACTGGACATATTGCGATTTAACATCGTCAATCAATGTTTCGATCAATGTTCGTTTTGCAATACAAAGCAATAAAAAAAATGTTTCATTGTCAAATTGTTAAAAAGATAAGTTTAAAATGTTGTGGATTTCTTATTTTTTCTTCCCTTAAAAAGACAATGGCATAATTTTTAATGTATTTTTCTGTTAATAGTTCTAACCTTCGCTTATTCTGAAATTAGTCCCAAAGAAGCCCATTGTAAGTTTTCGTTCTTAGACCAAGACACTATGAAAAATGGGCAACAAAAACATTATTCAGAATAACGAATAAATCATAAATAAATAATTCGTGAGGAAATTATTCACGAATAAATTATTCGCGAATGATTCATTCGTGAATAATTTTGGTGCGAATAAATTTTCATTCGAATAATTATCTAGATAACGATTCATTCGAATAATGCCCAACTCTGCCCATTAAGAATTGGAGTAAGGACATAAAATTCCTTACATTATAGTCTATGATCCAAATAAGAGATCGAGAGCTTGTGAAATAATGCTAGGGCTGTCACGGAAACGAATAAATATTGCGTAGACACCACAGATCACTTCCAATAGATACCGCATTTCGCTAGTTTTGTTTTGAACCGAAAACGCCAACGAAGGGAACTGCGCGGGGGGTGGGTGGGTTGCAGCACGGTCACGTGGACTTCACTGGAGAGATGAGGCATAAGTGGATAAATAAAAAATGTATCGATAGTTCGATTTACCAGTAAGTTCATGTGTTATGATCGCTTCTTTAACTTAATTACCATCTTGTCAAACGTAGATAAAAATGGTGGTGCCGGGCCACCTTTTTCTACCCTCCTATTGGCTAATATTTGAACAGGTTGTGCAACATACATAAATTACTTGAAAAAAAATTTAAAAATAAATAGTTTTTGTCTATTTAATTTAACTCAAACTCGTTTTAAAAGGATAATAGCTTAATATAATTTCGTCTATCAAAGGAATTTATAGCAATTTATTGCTAAATAATTAATTCAATTTTTACTAATATAGGAGCGCTACCAACATTACGATCAAGAAAATATCTACGTTTTTCAAAACGCGAATATAATATGACAGCGCTCACTCTATATACAGGGTATATCAAGACTGCTACCGAAAACGAAGCCGGGTGGTAGTTTAAACGACTTCAGACACAATGCAAAAGAAAAAGTTGCAAAAAAAAGCGACAATTTTTTTTTTTGATTTTTTTCCTATGTCCATATTTGGGTGGTAAATACATTTTTTCTTAAAATAATAGTGTATACCCTTTTATTTATAAGTAATCTAAGGTATAAAAGAGTTTAAATTATTATTTTAGCAAAAACTATGGATTTACCACCCAAAAATTACGATATTTTAAAAATCATAAAAAATAATTGTCGCGTTTCTAGGCGAAATTTTTAATTCCATTGTGTTTGTAGCCACTAAAACTACCACCCGGCTTCGTTTTCGGTAGCAGTCTTGAGATACCCGGTATAAATACTCTAAGGATTAAGATTTATACTTTAGTATGTAACGGTTTTATTTCTATTATTCACCGTGTATTTTTGTATACCATAATGGCGAAATACCCAAATTAAGTGTTGATATAAAAGATCAGATAAAAATATGAAATAGTAAATAACTAAACCTCACGCCCTAAAGGGCTACAATAACTTATTCCGTTTCTTGAATTCTAACGGCGGCTGTAGTAAATGTAATATCGACAAGTGACGATGAAACCCACTTGACGAACTATGAATGTTTTTGAGACGATATATACAACGTATGTTAAAATTAGTGCAATAGCTTGTGCTACTGATTCTCAATAAACTTAGTATACTAAAACTTATGATAAATACCCTCCCATTATATTTGAAAACGTATACAACTAGAGGGAAAAAAGGAAATTTAATTACGCCAAAGATAAAAATAAATAAAAAAATATTGTAAAAGTACCTTGTTAACAAATTTAATTATTTCAAATTACATAAAATAACGTAATTATGGTAATTTGCAATTTTTATTTAAATCAATATATATTTTGTGACATTGTCATTTAATAAAATTAATTTACATTATTGTTATACAATATCGATATTTCTGGAAATTATATTATAAACATGCGTCAAACACTAGGAGAACGCGTGATTTCGCCAAAAAAGATGGCTTATTACGGTTATTGCTATGCGAAAAAGAGACGGCTGATTCTCCATCCGAACTCGACTGTTTGACATTGATACATTAACCAGTATAAATTGAGCCCGCTCGGGACCAAATTAATTTAAAGAATATTAGTTATCGATGAAAACTTATTGCGTTTTTTAGATACTTTATTTTTTTGAGTTTTTTGCACACCATTTTATTGAACATATCATTTCTAACTGTAATATTATGTTCCCAAAATGTAATTTTCGCTAACGTGTGACGACATGTGCGGGTCCACTACTTGGAAGACACTGATGACGCGACATTTGGCATCGGTTTATAACTATCTGATAGCTTATATGTGTTGGGCGCAACCGCTGCCTTGCATTAGGTATCTATTGGGAGTGATCTGTGGTAGACACCCTTATCGTAAATAATATAAGGATATGTGAGGTAGAATTTGATAAGGGTTGTCACGCATGCTTGCTTCGAAGACTCATTCGCCTACTCAGTCTTACAACACGAATCGGCAAGCATTGTCACTAAAATCTCGGTATGCCGTTACGAAATAATTTAATCACGGATTAAAAAAAATCCGTACCTAGGTTCATCTTTATTATCTCTATAGGTGTAAAAAATTATAACCACTTATACACAGCAATACATATGTATCTTTTACAACGATAATCTAATAGTTGATGACGGCGCTGGAAATTATATCTCAGGACGGCGAGCGCAGTGGAATACCAACCATTGCTTTGTAATTCAAGATTATGTTTGGTATTGCTTCTGTTGTTTGCTTTATCATCAGCCGAACGGTATGCTCGTCTCGCTATTCATTGTTTATTTTACAAAATTAATCAAAAGATTGATATCTTTGTCTGGAAATAGAACCTAATGAACTCCAAAGTATTCAACTAATATACAATAAATCTTCCACCCATCTTCTCCAATCGCTACCAGCTATCGTTCGAAAATCTTCACTCCACTTGATGGTCAGGGGCGTGCCATAGGGGAGGCCTATGTCCAGCTGTGGACGCGGATGGGCTGATGATGATACAATAAATGTCATCAGATGCAAGCCATTTAGCTATTCTCATATAAACAAGCAACTATACTTGATGGTTTAATATTTTCAGCATTGCTGTCAATAGCCGCGGCGGGTCTTTTCGCTGTCCAGGGCGATGACAGAGGATTCCGCGTGGAGAGAGGAGAAGCGTTCTATGTACAGGTAAATAAAGATTATATTTCTATAATTAGACTACAGCAATTCATAAAAATAGACCTTAAAGGGCGATATAATTTTAATCCTAATCTAAGGTTCGATTGTAAAAATCAACGCATAAGTCTAATGTGGACTTTTTAGTAATATTATGAGGCAATTAAGAAATTTATTAAGGTAGGTACAGTGGTTGAGTAAATGGTAAATATCGAAGGGTTGTTAACAAAAAATATTTTCTTTCGTAGTGTCCACAGTTCAAAAATTATCTTGAAGTTTAGTAGTTAAATCATCACCATACTGAGCCACAGGCATTCAACAGCGAAACACATACAGATTGGCAAAAAAGTGTATGTTTGTAATGAGGGCGCTAAGATCCTTTTTTTTTCTTTATTGATATGGCAACCTAAAACACTACGTCATTGTTTATATATTTTTATTTATTCTTGTTACTGGGTCTTTTGATGATTTAAAATCACAAAACAAGAAGTTACAGGAATCTGTATTAAAAGTCTGCGCATACAGCAAATGATGTTTTTTTAAAGTATTTCCACATCTTGTTTCTTTAGTTCCAATTTTTACCGCGTCATCCTCTTTTTTGCCAAGTTATACTTCAGCCTCCTTTGTCCTACTGCAGGACTCCTTCCATACATCCCCATTCAGGACTCGAATCTGCCAGCCTTTCCCACAGTCCCATTCATTGAGCCATCTCTTTCTGACCCTACCGACGTTTTAGAGTTAAATGGTTTTACCTTAATATAAGCCATCAAATACTTCTTGTTAAACCTACGTTCTGAAATACCAAAAATAATTTGAATATGTATAACATGATTGATTCGAACCGGCAGATTGTATTCTGCATGACGTCACTAGTCACACGCGATTTGCTTAATTCTAATGCATAAGGTTCGCTCACTTTGAAATGCCTTTTGTCTATTACAATGGAGTTTTAAAGTACTATTCGTTGCCTCATGTATACCGAATCTAATTATTATTAACTATTAGACGTGAATTTTATGTTTTTTGAATCGCCTGGTAATTCTATCTTTTATTAATAATTTATAAGTTGGTGTTATTGAGCACGGGGCCAATCTCACTAAGAGATCAGTTGAGAGGGCTTAGGCCATAAGTACGCTGGCTTAGTGCAATATGACGTACTTCATATATCATAGAAAATTTAGTTTAGAGAGTAGAAAAATGTTTTAGTTCTAATTTTGATAGAATATTAGTCAATTATACACGCGTGTCAATCAACATCTCTTTTATTTTTTCAATCTTAATAATAAAGCATTTTTAACATTTTCTAGTTATTATTACAATTTACATTTCAGATCGTGTGCATCGTGATAAATTCAATTTTGTTCATAATGTCGCTGTACGACACGTTGTTTTCGCGACGAGTGGACGGCGATCCAACCAATCCCTTGGGCGAACCTGAAGGCACCACTATCAATAACCCAGGGTTTAAGGACGGAAAAGGTAATATTATAAAATGTCTTTTATATTTACTAGCGACCCGTCCCAGCTTTGTATGGTGGCAGATTTTTTGATTCCGCTCCACACTGAATACATTTTATTTTTCTTATTAACTGGGACACCTGTATGTGTATATTATACGTATAAACCTTCATTTTGAGTGACTAATTTTATTTAAAAAACCATATCAAAATCCTTTGCGTAGCTTTAAAGATCTAAGCATACATAGGGACAGAGACGGAAAGACTCCGTGGCGCAGTTGGTTAGACGCTGGCTGTGAAACAAGAAGCCGCAGGTTCGAAACGAATATTTGTTTAGTAATCCCAGATATTCATTTCGTCTCACAAACATCCAGAGTTTGTCAGTTATTATTTGTTATAAGCTGCTGTTAATTGTTTTTAATACTTGTAACTTGGTTGCCAAAAAAAATATCGTAAATTGGACATTGCAATAAAATGTTGAACAACCATGCGTCACGTGTTCTGGTTTGTTTACACTTAGTAAAGTACCTAAACCGATGGAGTATAGAAGACCGATTTATACATCTTTCTGCCTTTAATGCGTCAATAGGCCTTTCTTTGGTAACGGGTCGATAGGTCGTTTTAGCCAAAATATGATTAAAAGACAAAATATTATTTTTTTATTAGGTCACTCTAATTTTAAAGGTACGATAATATGATATTTACGATTATATGTGTATATACAATCGCAATGATAAGACATTTACACGGATTTGCGTGGGAGGCTGGGCGTTTGTCTGGCGCCGTCCCTGATAGTTCAACATCGTAACCGGTCCGCGCACTTTCGGCTTGTCCCTACTTTAAATGTCCCCATGTGACCCATAAACACGCCGTACCTTCATATTAAATATTCCAGTGTTATTGTAATTAAAGGTTCTCGAGTGGAGGCCACGTACAGGCAAGCGAAATGTCGGACGCCCGCCTACAAGGTGGACGGACGATCTGACTAAGGTCGCAGGAAGTCGCTGGATGCAGGCCGCTTCCAACAGGTCATTGTGGAGATCGTTGGGGGAGGCCTATGTTCAGCAGTGGACTTCCTGTGGCTGATATGATGATGATGATGATGATGATTGTAATTAAAAATATATTTGTACTATGAAAAACCATTAAATATACTACAGCCTTCGTAGTGCTGGTGGTTAGACGCCGCCTGTGAAACGGGAGGTCGCGGGTTCGATCCCCGCACCGAAAAAATGTTTGTGCGGCCCACAAATATTTGTTTCGCGTTTGGTTGTTTGTGAGACCAAAAAAACTCTTGTAGTTTCTGATACCCACGACACAAGACTTGATCTAAGTGTGGGGTCAGGATTATGTATGTGACTGTTGGGTGTTATTTATTATGATACTTACAGAGTATATTAAGAGTGTCACCGAAAATGAAGCCAGTAGTTAGTTTTAGTGACTTCAGGCAACGAAAATTTTCGTTCGATTTCGACTAATCGAAACTTCGGGAAGTTAAAAAATGTAAAAACCAAATCCGCCATAAAATCCGTAAATAATCCTCTATAATATCTCAGTGTCTCTCGATTAAAATGAATTTAAACGCGATTCGCAGGTATATCAATGACGGACGCATCAGGCAAACCGTACAGCACAAACGGTCACGGCAGCGTCGCGTCAATGAACACCACGGCCACCACACTCACCGGAGCCTCGGACGCGAGCACCATCACTCGCTCTCCCCTCAGGTCCTCACTCAAGAAGCCGCGCCCGCAGCCAGGCCTCGGCATACAGAACCCGGGATACTCGGGACACTCGCCGCCACTAAATAGGAACGGAAGCCAGAAAAAAGTTCGCATACAAACGCACAGTACTGAAGTGTGATTAGCCAGTCGCACACGAGTAAGATTATGTTAGGTTAGATTCAGTAACTTTTTTTCACTACCTTCCGGTTCAATCAATCATGCAAGTGGGAACGCTGTAGTGAGAAGGGAGATAGTGTGACTCCGTAAGAGTGAAAGAGACAACAATATATAGCAGTGTACTGTTCTTTTTGTCGCGTTTTCTACGCAATATCTCTTATAGTATATCTCGATGCTCGAGGCTGTTTTAAGCAACTGGTTGGCATAATTATGTCGTCCAGCCGTAACCCAAACGTGTCATATTGAGAACTGGAATATACCGGGTATCTCAAGACTGCTACCGAAAACGAAGCCGGGTGGTAGTTTTAGTGACTACAAACACAATGCAACTAAAAATTTCGCAAAGAAACGCAACAATGATTTTTTATGATTTTTTAAATATCGTCATTTTTGGGTGGTAAATCCATAGTTTTTGCTAAAATAATAATTTAAACACTTATATCTTAGATTATTTATAAATAAAAGGATATACACTGTTATTTTAGGAAAAAATGTATTTACCACCCAAATATGGTCATAGGAAAAAAATAACAAAAAAAATTGTCGCTTTTTTTTGTAACTTTTTCTGTTGCATTGTGTCTGAAGTCGCTTTAACTACCACCCGGCTTCGTTTTCGGTAGCAGTCTTGATATACTCTGTATAAAGTCGAAAGTTTTGTAAAATTTGTACGATCTAGAAGAAATTAATAATGATATTTATAAATAAAATGCTGAAGGAAAATAAGTCTGAATGTATATGATCTCTAAACGCTTCAGCTTTTGTGTTAGTAAAAATCAAAATGGTGAATTTCGTAAAAGAATTTTTGTAATACTATATGCTACTGATAACATCTTTACTCGAATTTTATTTAGTTTTTGAGTAAATAAATAAAGTTTCGATCATCATATTGTTCAAATTAATTTGCAATTTTAAATTATGAATTTACTACAATTTGATTTTTATCTAATCAATTGTACTTTATTGTAGAGACGAAATGTTTAATAATTATGCCCTTACATTGAGTATGCACAATCTAATATTATGGTAGATTTGACCAATAGTGCTGTAGCCAGATCCACAATAATGTAGGTAAATTGAATATCAAAGGATTCTTAAAAACCATATATTATTTTTAAGGCGGGAGACACACATTAACCTTTCATAGATGTTAAAGACAATGTTTGTGTCAAGTCATATGGTTTACTTGTTTGTCTCCTGCCTTATAAGGGTCTGGCTTCAACACATAGTTAATTAATTAAATCACTGTAGATGAAACTACATATCTCATATATGTAAAAACGATTGAAATACATTAATTACTTTAAGTAACATATTTACATTTATTATATGTATATTTGCTTGAACAAAGTTCTTGGTTAATATTTTTTTATGTATAAACTACACTTATGTACATAGTCAAGCACAAAGTGTTGTAAAAATCATGATATTTTTTATTGTGTAACACATATTACAGAGTATTTTTGTTGTTTGATATTTAGCAGCTAATTAGCAATGGGAGGTAGTAGGTACCACTGGTTTATCAATTTCTGTGACTGACGACCGCGCTTAGATAATTTTAATATCAATTGACTGCCTCTGTGGCGCAGTTGGTCCAACGGCGGCTGTGAAACGCGAGGCCGCGGGTTCGATTCCCTAACCGAGAGAAATGTTTGTGTGATCCACAATTATTCCTTTCGGGTTTCGGTGTTTGTAAGATCGAAAAGTCTCTGGTAGTTCCTGATACCCACGACACAAGACTCGATCTTAGTGTATGGTCAGGACTATGTATGTGACTTGGGTGTATTGATTCATTCTTAAATTATTCCGTAATAAAGATTTGGTCCTAAAATAACACTATGTAATGATTTAATTGGCATTATTTCTACACAGTTGTGTGTGTGTAATCACTGTATTTTCGTTCGAAGAACTTTGTACCCACAGGCGGTATTATGAAAATTTATTCATAATGTCTATATCGAGCTCAAATAAAATATTTTTATTTTTACAAACATTGAGACAATCAAAGCAAATCATTATTTTGTTAAAACATTTCGAAAAAAAGATGTTGATGTTTAGATCCTAAAAACCTTACTAGTTAATTACAATGCCTTAAAAAATCCTATTTTAATTGAATATGCTGCTAAATATCCGTCACATAATCGACCTTATAATCAAATTGCAATATAGTTTTAAGTATTATGTTTAAGATAGTTTTGTAAATATATTGTAAAAGAAAACCCACCAGGCTTTACAAAAGACATCACATGTACGTACAGTACCCTTTCACATTCTTTTGCTAACTGGTTTTGATCAGGAATGGATCTTTTTGGGATAAGAAGGGATAATATTACTAAAGTTAATATTAAAGCCGAAATAAAAATATTGTATTACGTCTCATGCATAGAGTAATAATATAAGCCGCCATAGATACTATAGAAACGCTTAATAGATTCATAGACCGATCTGAACAATGGATTCTTTTGCTGTGTGCACATTATCAGTCACAAACTTAAGTCATGACCTTGTGTATCTTCCATTGTCTTGACTGGCCAGTTAGCCGCATCTAGTATCTATGGCCGCTTCTATACTCTATGCGTAAGACGTAATATGATTTTTCAGCTTAAGAGTTTCTGAAGGACATTGTAGCCATACTAAGTCTGCCCTGTTATTGAGGAATGTCGCCGCCGCCTGGGTAGGCACTATCGCAATGTCTATTTCTCTCGCCGAATAGCAGTGTAAATGCACTGTTATGTTTTGGTTTGAAGGACATTGTAGCCGAGTAACTATTTGACATGTTGAGACTTACATTTTTATGTCTCAGGATGGCGTGGAATGCCAAAAATTGCTTCGTAATTCGAGGTTTTGGTTTTGCTACTGTCTATAAGCGGTCGTATTGCTTACCATCAGGTGTCTTGCATGCTCGACTCACTAATGAACACAAAAATACAACAAAGGTTGAGTTATATGTGTCTTAATTTCAAATTAAATACAAATAGTTATAATTTTATAGTATTGGTCGATTCCAATCTCTATTCTAGATCCATTCCTGATATTGATGTGCCTTAAAAATAAGTTGTATAACTCTGGTGTATTATATTTTCATGTAAATCCTACTATCGTGCCTTACAATTTCATGATAACCTTAATAAATTATTTATGTTTAGTTTGTGTAATAAAAATAAAAAATATACTGGGTATCTCAAGACTGCTACCGAAAACGAAGCCGGGTGGTAGTTTTAGTGACTACAAACACAACGCAACTAAAATTTCGCAAAGAAACGCGACAATTATTTTTTATGATTTTTTAAATATCGTCATTTTTGGGTGGTAAATCCATAGTTTTTGCTAAAATAATAATTTAAACTCTTTTATACCTTAGAGTAGTTATAAATATACACTATTATTTTAGGAAAAAATGTATTTAACGCCCAAATATGGCCACAGGAAAAAAATAACAAAAAAAAATGTCACGTTTTTTTGCAACTTTTTCTGTTGCATTGTGTCTGAAGTCGCTTAAACTACCACCCGGCTTCGTTTTCGGTAGCAGTCTTGATATACCCTGTATGACATCCGTCCAAAATCTGGTCTTTAGTGTTGAGTTAACCTGTAATTGTGTCGTGTAGAACAAGATTGTTTTATTATTTGTTAATTTTGTATTATTTTTATTCATATATTGTATGTATTTAATATTATTGTTTGATGGTTTTGGTTATGCATCTGTTTTTAGTTCATTGAACAGTTTTTAATGGTACCGAATATTATTTACTAGCGCAAAATAATCTACTTATTGAGTAAACATATTATGTTAATACCTTCATATATTGTCTTATATTATTGGTATGCTATTGTCTTTTTAATGTAATTGACTGGATATTTGACATTAAATTTGAATTATGCAACATAAGTAAAAATTAATATTTTACTGTTCAATGAATTTAATTGTATATCATAGCAAACGTAATTATAAAAAATGCATTCCATTTTACATTCATTGTAATTTAGCATTCACTAATTGATACGTTCAAATATTCGAAATTTATTTATAATCGTTTCTATTTTGTTGTTATTATAATAATAAATTTATTCCGTCCGAACATCAGATGATATTATATTTTGGTTTTAATTTTAAGTTTTGCTGAATAAAGAATATTACTTCTTTTTATTAGCTTATTTGAGTGAATTACCTTCTTGTTTTTATTAACTTATAACTTATGAATAGTGCTCTAGTTACGCAAGATACACAATTTCGTCGAAATATCGTTATTTGCTAGTGATAAGTCTCTCATATGTTAGAGATCGCCTGGGTATGTATCACCGCAATTTATATTTATCAGTGTAGATGCACTGTTGTATTCCGGTTTGAAGGACATTGTTTGCAGGAAGTATTGAGGCTAAACATCTTATGTCTTAGGATGACGAGCGCAGTAGAATGCCAAGCATTGCTTTGTAATTAATGGTGTTGGATTTTGCTACTGTCCATGTCGGGTCTATTACCATCGGGCGAATGGCATGATCGTATCGCCATTCGGTTCAATATAAAAAGTTTAAATAATTTAAATTAGGTATATGGATACTGAAAAGACCATGAAAAGACAATACTTATTATTTGTTTTTCAGTTTCAATTTGGTTGTCTAGAAGAGATCTCTAGATAAGCGATTAGAGCGCCACTTGTACTATTTAAAATTTTAAGAAGAATTAGAATCTTTATTTGCTTATACATAAGTTGGTACAGGATGGACCTCAAATTAATACAAGTTGGCAGAGCACAACTTATTATACATACATACACATTTAACTGTCGTCTTATAGTATATATCGACAAAGTATAAATTAATTTATTTGAAGCTCGTAGAATTCAGACATAATCCGCAAAAAATTACGAAGAAAGATCCCTTAAGTTTACTGGCCATACTTTAACTACCTATGCCTCTGTTCAAAGAATATTTCTAGAATCTACTCCGACCAGGGGTGTAGCTACCGCCATATCAGCCGTATCTATGCCACGGGGCCCCTAACGTGTTCAAATAAAAAAAATAGTAACATGTCCATAATTTCACATAATCTTGTGCCTCCCGGAGAAAAAAACTTTAAAATAACTGCCATAATAAATATGCCTAATGCTCAGAACAATGAATAGCTTATGATACGAGTGCTATTGTCTACACTCTAATTTTGACAACAAGAAATAATTGTACTGTGATTTCTTCTGATAGTTTATCGATATCGATAGATTAACTATAGATAGATAGATTAACGATATTTATAGCAAATTCGTAGACATAGTAGATATTCATACATGAATCATTATTATTTATTTCAAATCCATAGCTTGAAATAAAAAAAATAACCAAGGTCGGGCTGCTCGAATCATTGACGACCAGGTTCTCTCCGACCGGCTTGATCCTTTGGCTTTGCGTAGAGATGTAGCTTCGCTCTGCATTCTCTATCGCATTTACCACGGGGAGTGTTCTCAAGAATTGTTCAGAGTTATCCCTGCTGCTGAGTTCCGCCACCGTAAAATACGACAAACCTTCAAATACCACCCACATCACCTTGGTGGTTGGAAATCTATCACAGTAAGTTTTTCCCGGCACTTTCTCCCACGTACTACTAATCTGTGGAACCAGTTGCCAGCGGCATCATTCCCGGACAGATATGACCTGACGACCTTCAAAAAACGAGCTTATTCCCACCTCAAAGGCCGGCAACGCATCTCCATGCCCTATGGTGTTGCAGATGTCCATGGGTGTTCACTTATCATCAGGTGAACCACATGCTCGTTTGGCTCCTATAATATAAAAAGCCATTTTTTTATTGATTAAAAACTTGTGTCTTAACTTTGTAGCTACTGAACAAAAAATATAATACGATGATCTACGTTTTTTTGAAAAGGTGTCTTCTGGAGTCCTCCGTTGTTACTAGGATACAAAAAAATTTGCAAAAAGATAACTCCCATGAAAACCCATTTTGAATTAGCAGTTGAAACTTCCGCATGTAAATGTAAAAAAAACATTACCTACATGTGTGATTGCGGTACTCTGCTAGTACGCAAAGCCTCTAAAAAGTAAATTTTTATCATGAACATGATGACATCGAAAATTATGAAGAGTAAAGTCGGCACTTCTTTATTAACACAAATTTTAATATTTAATAACGGATTTCGGTGAATTCTCTATCCCGCATGAAGGGTACCATTTCACATGTTTGTGGGTATTTCTGACAAAAATGTAAAATTGGCAAAAAATACGAATTCTCGATATGCTGTAAAATCAAGTATACAGATGAATAGAGAACCATCTGATATAATGAATTTGGGGAAGGAAATATATTTTAGTTTACTAGCCATGTTACATAAATTGGCTTGTACTTTAAAATACCTACCCGGTAGTGTAGTGGTAAAAAGCGCTCGGCCACTGCGTGAGGGCTGTGGTCTAGGATACTCTTCATAATTTTCGATGTCATCATGTTCATGGCAAAACAATTCTCTTTAGAGGCTTTGCGTACTAGCAGAGTAACGCAATCACACTTGCAATGTTTTTTTTTACATTTACACGCGGAAGTTTCAACTGCTAATTCAAAATGGGTTTTCATGGGAGTTATCTTATATTTTTGCTAGTTTTTTTTATCCTAGTAACAACTGAAGACACCAGAGAACTCCTTTCCAAAAAAGTAGATCATCGTATTGTATTTTTTGTTCTGTAGCTACAAAGATAAGACACAAATTTTTAATAAATAAAAAAATGGCTATGGATTTGAAATAAATAATAATGATGTAACAGCTCACATAATAGGCCCCATTTAAATGTAATAATGATTTGATCCGTGGTGCTTTACAGCTGGCTTCTCCGGAGGTTGCAGTGGTGGGTGCGAGGGCGGGACAGTCTCCTAAAATAATAATGATTCATGTATGAATATATATAATATCTACCACTGTGTCTACGAATTTGCTATAAATAAAGTTCATGTATCGATATCGATAAACTGTCAGAAGATATCACCGCACAAACACAATTATTTCTTGTCAAAATTAGAGTCAAGAGTGTACGTTGAAACATATAAACGTACAATAGACGAGGCTGTATGGGCAAGAACCCTTTGCCTTCCCAACAAATGGGAGAAGGCACAGACTATTAAACAGGAGAAGGTTTTAAAAAAAAATGCACGTTGAATTGAAATGTCAATAGCGCTTTCCTTCTGGTCACAGAGTACCTACCATAGATTATACACTTATATAAAGATAGATACGTCACTCCACAATCAAAATTCGCCATAAGACTGCAACCTCGTCACAGAGATGGCGTATGTGTGCTATTTTATTTAATACGGGTCCTATAGATGGCGCTTAAGAGCGTTTATACCCTGCACGCGCTTTTTGGCTTAAAAACAGTACTTTTCAAATGAGTTAATAGCCACCAATAAACAATTTCAAGGTAAAATAATTAGTACTAATTTTAGAAAAGGTTGTCATCTAGGGATTTTGGTGGAAAACATTATAGATTGATGGATAATTTGTGAGTACTTTAAGGATTACTGAACACAAGTTTCGTTATTTAGGCTTTAAATGGCAATTTAGAAGCTTAAGATATCCGAAACCACTAAATATAAGATGAAAATAAAAATATTATCAGACTAATAAGACCCTTATGGAGGGATTTTGTTGAGAAAAATAATCTTTTTGTGTTTAGTTCCTGAAAAATAAAAATTTAAACAATGCGAAATTATTCAGAAACTCTCGTCAAGAACATATTTTTTTTCACCAATTTATCGTACATAATTTTTTATAGCAATTGCATATTACAATAGAAGAACATCTTATCAATAAATTAACATTTTTATATTTCAACAAAATTAGTTTTCATGTTTTCTACAAATATTTTAAAAACCACTATAAAACACGCTGTCCGACGTGGATCAATTATCAAATCAGACCGCCGCAAGGCCTTTTAGAGGGAGGACGTATCGCTCGTCGCTCCGGCCTGGCTGCAGTCGATTATGCCGCGCGTAGTAAAAATAGCCACGCGCGGAATGCGATTACCACATCTTAGTACTTTGGTAGTAAAATATTTAATTATTTTTATTACCTACAATGATTTTGAGTATAAATTATGTTTCAGGTAATATAATGGGATGAAATTCCGAGGCTAAATTATGTTATGTATTGTACTATAAAATTAAATATATTTCGTAATTGTAAGGGGTTGTAAGGCCCCTAACACTATTCATGTGTTCGAACACGAAATGATTAATAAAACGTCCGTAGTGTATACTGATTTGAATGCAACTTAACAATGTAATAATAACGAAAATATGATTACTATCCAAAATTTGTATTATTCTTTGCTTGCACAGTAATATTTGTCTACTTATAATGCAAATAAAATATTTTTATGATATTATATTACAGTTACATTTCAATTGAATATTTGAAGCGCACGGATCAAAGTTGTTTGAGCCGATTGTATAGCGAGCCGACGCGGCAGCTCTACGCACACAGCTTTGGTCGCTTATGTGTGCGTGAAATTAACGAAGAAATACCTATAGTCGACTTTGCGCGCAAGGTGTATACGCTCTTAAACGGCAACTTAAAGGTATATCCAGACTGCGGCCGAAAACGAATCCAGGCTAGTTTTAGTGACTTCAGATATAATGCAACTAAACTAGATTTTTATAGTTGCATTGTATCTGTAATCACTAAAACTACTACCTGGCTTCGTTTTCAGTTGTGGTCTGGATGCAGCCGTTATATTGTCTATTATTTTTCTTCTATTGTTTTAGTAAATATTATGCATATTATTCATTTAAATATTCATGTCGTAAAACTGACAATTCTTAATAACCAATTTACAGAGTTGAAAAATAAAACCGTGATAACAATATGATTTCCATTTATTTATGTTTCCTTTTATTATAATATTCGAACGCTTCTATTTTCACCTGGTCATTCCTATCAAAGTGTCTTATTTTGCCATTTAATAATCTATTAACCCCTTGACACCAACTGTGTACAATCAACTTAATTGATAAATTAAATCAGGTTTATGTTTTTCACAAGATAAAATACTAAAATCACATGCACAATCAATGAAAAATTTAATCATATCTTTTATATATTTTGAATTAGAATGGTATCGAAGGCATACAGTAATCATATAATACCGGGTATCTCAAGACTGCTACCGAAAACGAAGCCCGGTGGTAGTTTTAGTGACTACAAACACAATGCGACTAAAAATTTCGCAAAGAAACGCGACAGTTATTTTTTATGATTTTTTAAATATCGTCATTTTTGGGTGGTAAATCCATAGTTTTTGCTAAAATAATATTTTAAACATTTTTCTACCTTAGATTATTTATAAATAAAAGGGTATACACTATTATTTTAGGAAAAAATGTATTTACCACCCAAATATGGTCAAAGGAAAAAAATAACAAAAAAAAATTGTCGCTTTTTTTCTGCAATTTTTCTGTTGCATTGTGTCTGAAGTCGCTTAAACTACCACCCGGCTTCGTTTTCGGTAGCAGTCTTGATATACCCTGTATATTTCATTCATTAAAATTCTAAATTCGTCATTTGGGTGAAATAATGATTTTTTAGTGTAATCTATCTCGTAATTAAATGATTCCAAATCAACATCAGGTCTCATTAAATTTCTTAAACAAATATTAGTTTTTAAATATTTTTGATTTGCATTTCTTAATCACGTACCCAGAAACATATTTTTTTGATTCAGCATGCAATAATGAATCATCATTCTTCATTTCATTCATAGCATTTAATAAATAATTTATGTCACATGCAAAATCAATCTTGTCAGAATCAACTGGATTTCTTATTAACAAATATGATAATGATTGCATAGATTTATTAAAATCAGCCTCACAATTAGCATGCACAGAATGTGGAGAATTATAATTATTTACAATCAACGTTTTAAATGCATTTATAAATTGATTACAATTAGGATTAACATTTCTGACACCATTACTTCTTATACAACTACAAAAATTCTCTAATGAATCTTGATTAAAATTTCTAGTAATCAAATTAATTAAATTATAATTTATTGATAAATGCATCCAAATTTCTTTAAAAGTTTTTATATTGCTAATCCAATTTTTGATTGATGGGACGGACTCGTATTTTATATAATCAACACCATTTCTTTTGCAAACAGATTTAAATTTTATTGATTCTAATATTGGAATCAAATCATTCCACAGTTGGAAGTGGGGAGAATTATTTTTGATACATTGTTTGTATATTTTAGAATCACCTTTATAGGAATGACCATTAAAAGAATCAAATAACTTATCAAATATGAGGAGAAAATCAGCTGAGTCCTCGCATTCGGCTGGTAATACTCCATGTCCTGAAAAAGAAAATTTTAGTATAGGACTCAACATTCCTCAAATATTCAGTTTAGCTTTTTCATTTATATACAGGGTATCTCAAGACTGCTACCGAAAACGAATCCGGGTGGTTTAAGCGACTTCCGACACAATGCAACAGAAAAAGTTGCAAAAAAAAGCGACAATTTTTTTTTTGTTATTTTTTTCCTATGGCCATATTTGGGTGGTAAATACATTTTTTCCTAAAATATTAGTATATACCCTTTTATTTATAAATACTCTAAGGTATAAAAGAGTTTAAATTATTATTTTAGCAAAAACTATGGATTTACCACCCAAAAATGACGATATTTAAAAAATCATAAAAAAATATTGTCGCGTTTCTAGGCGAAATTTTTAATTGCATTGTGTTTGTAGCCACTAAAACTACCACCCGGCTTCGTTTTCGGTAGCAGTCTTGAGATACCCGGTATAATGGGGTATTTTATTTGAAGTGAGGAAAAGAATTTGATACAATAAATCTACATATGCAGTATAGCATTAAACAATCAGGATGTACTTTTACCAGTGGTTTATCATAAATAAGATAGGCCGCCTGGGTAGGTACCACCGCAATTTCGGTTTGTACGCCAAATAGTAGTGTAAATGCATTGTTATTCCGGTTTAAAGGACATTGTAGCGAAAGTAAATACTGGTCATATTGAGACCTAACATCTTATGTCTCAGGATGGCGAGCGCAGTCGAATGCCAAGCATTGCTTTGTAATTCACGGTGTTGATTAATTTTGCTACTGTCCATAAGCGGTCGTGTCGCTTACCATCAGGCGGATGGCATGCTCCTCTCGCTGTTCAGTGCAATATAAAAACATTAATTCCAATTTAAAATTCCAAAGAATAGCTTAATTCGAAAAAAAAATTCTAGTTTGTTTAAATCGGACAATAAAAAGTTCTGTTAAGAAGCATAAATAAAAATAACGCTTTCCAAAATACTTACTTGCTAAAAATCGAAGAGCTGATGAGACTCTTTGGCTGAAAACTTGTGCCGCTAGTTTCACTTTCATTTTTTAATCTTATCTTTGTTTACATGGGCTTCAGTTATTTCATTTACCAGCCTTATTTCATCTTCTCCAACATCCATAGCTAATAACATATTTAAATGCTCCCACTTGGCAACTTTTTCTTTACCGTTTTGAGTAAATTTTGCGTCTTTATTTAATAAATTATTTCTTACACCTTTTAAAAGATGTGGTGTGTCAAAAAGAGTGAACACTTTACGATTATCCACCTCAAAATACGTTGTTTTCTCGGTGTTCCCTTTTTTTATTTTATTTTGGTATGTTTCCTCACGTAATTCTTTGATTACTGCAACATTTGTGGGACACTGATCGCAGATAGTGGAAATCACGCTAAGCCCGGTACCATTAATTAGTTTTATCACATCTATCAGCTGGGCTTTTAATTCATTTTTTTTGGCCCCACTCTTTGAAAATGTAAAGCACACTGGCTGTTTGGTTTTACTTTTTACACCTTTTATCATAAAAACTAAGGCACGATCAGCAATATGTTTCTTTTTATTATTGCCATTGTCTTCAAACCCTATAATCTCATTCAGCGAAGCACTAAAATTTAGACCTGGTGCAAGAGATATTTCATCAAATAATATATTTCATCAAATAATAAAGTTTTTCTTGTGGTAGATGTTGTACCCTATTTTTTAAGTTATTGAATATAACTGAATTGATGCCGGGCCTAAGCGTAAATGTAGTAAGCAATTTTTGTAAACATCGTTTCGAGGGTAGGATAAACATATTCTGGAGCATTTTATATCCCTTTGGACTTTGTTTAAAAATAGTCAAGGCCATAACTTTTTCTTTCAGAGAAAAGCGTCTTCCTCTCGCCTTTTTTCTTCCTTTCATTTGTAAATTTATTAATGTTTGTACTGCGTCCGGTAACTTTTCTATTGTTCTTAAAAACTATGTTGATGAAATTATTTTTTTTGCAGCTTGGAATTCTTGCTTTTGTGTTCTACATTTTTTACGAAGTTTTTCCAACTTATCTCGTAATTTTTTTACAGCACATGAAGTTTTTTTTCTATCATTTCGTTTGTTGGGCTCTGAAAAACATAATGAAATGAAAATTATAGTTTGAAATTAGGTTAACGTTAATTACTGATGTTGATGACTTGTTTTAGTCTCACATTAAGTTGCTCAAAAGGTACACAATACTTTTACATGTAATCAATTTAATTTACAAATTTAGTTGTTTTGTATTACTATTAGTGCAGAGTTTTAGTAAACTGGTACTATACCTATTGCTCATTAGAAATAGAACTGCTATATCCACCATTAAGCTTGAGATAAAGTACTCAAACTTTACCTCTATAATCAACTTAAATTATTAAATATGAAAATGGCTTCTGGCTAAATGAATGTTTTACTTAAAAACTTTGCAAATTGTCTCGAGTTATGTATTTATTAGGACAGGGTCTCAATACATATGGGGACGACTTTGTATTAGTCTGTGGGGGTCTGTGGGGGTGCGCGGGTTGGTATCACTGTAATGTCTATTTCTACCGCCAAACAGCAGCGTAAATGCACTGTTGTGTTCCGATTTGAAGAACATTGCAGCCAGTGCTCAGTGTAATTACTGAAAATATTGAGACTTAACATGTTATCAGTGGAATGCCAAGCATTGCTTTGTGATTCACTGTGTTGTTTGGTTTTGCTGCTGTCCATGAGCAGTCATATAGCTTTCTATCAGGTGAATGGCATGCTCGTGTCGCAATTTGTTGCAATAAAAATAGTGTTGCCGGTTAATATATTTTCCCCAACTGTATCAAAATTTAACTACGTTTTTTGGTCTCAATAAAAATATCGATACATAATATTTTTAAAGAATGAAAAATTGTGGCGACTATTTTAATAAATAATAATAATAATAATAATTTAATTTATGATTTATTTATTATTATTATTATTATATTATTTATTCGTTCGTATTCGGTATTGAAAATCGTGGCCGCCATTTTGAAGTTTTTACTTATTGTACCGATTTATCTCAGAATCAGTATCTGAGGGTGTCTCGGCACCAATATGCCAAATTCATAGTAAGGTTTAAAAAAACTGTGGAAGCCATTTCGAACTTTTTATTTATTGAACCAATTGCTCTCAAAATCAACATCCGACGTTATGTCAACACCTATAAGCCAAGTACACAGTCAGATTTAAAAAAAAAACTGGCCGCCATTTTCAACTTTTTAGTCATTGAATCGATTGCTCTCAAAATCAACATCTGAGCGTATCTCGGCAGTCAGCACCAATAAACCAATATTATAAGTAGATTAAAAAACTGTAGTCGCCATTTTGAACTTTTTATTTATTAAACCGTATGCTCTCAAAATTAATATCTGAGTGTTTCTCGGTACCAATAAGCCACATTTATAGGTAAAGAATTGTGGCTGCCATTGCTCTCAGAATCAAAATCTAAGCTTCTCTCTCTGCCTCTCTCTCCCTCTCTCTCTCTCTCTTCATCCATAAAAAGCCATAGGAAGTCCACTGCTGAACATAGGCCTCACCAAGGATCTCCACATTGACCTGTTGGAAGTGGCCTACATCCAGCGACTTCCTGATACCTTAACCAGGTCGACCGTCTACATTGTTGGTTCACTACGATTTAAATATTAAAAATGTATTCTCATCATATTAATTATAATAAAAATATTTTGTAGGTATCCAACAGTCTTCTAAACGACTTCTTCTTATAGTATAAACGCTTTGGCGTCTTATTTTTCAATTCAGGGGTATCCTAAAAAAACATTATATAGATTTGGTTATTTATATATATTTAACAGATAGATATTGATTTTGAGATCAATCGAGTTAAAAACAAAAAGTTCAAAATGGTGGCCAAAATATGCAATTCTGACTATAAATTTATGTTATCCGTACCCAGAGACTGCCAGATATTAATTTTGAGAGCAATCGGGTTGATAACAAAAAAGTTCAAAATGGCGGCCAAAATATTCAATTCCGTGTATGAATTTATGTTACCGGTGCACGGGGACGGCCGTTAAATATTAAATATATACCGCCTACCAGAAGTCGCGCTACGGCTCTAAAATTTAAATGGCGGCCAATATTCACAATCCGAATTAAAGTCAGACAGATTTAAAAATTATGTCCAATTATATAAGATCAGGCAAGCGAAATGTCGGACGCCCGCCTACAAGGTGGACGGACGATCTGACTAAGGTCGTAGGAAGTCGCTGGATGCAGGCCGCTTCCAACAGGTCATTGTGGAGATCCTTGGGGGAAGCCTATTTTCAGCAGTGGACTTCCTGTGGCTGATGTGATGATGATGATGATGATGATGATATAAGATCAGAGAATTACAAAATATTTATATTACAAGTCATATTTAGTCACAAACTTAGTAAATTTTAACTCATTGTCATATTAAATAAATGGTGGCAATAATTTTATTTTGTCGGTTTAATATAACGTCAAATTGTTTTTTTCATATAAATTTATTTATATTAAAAAACAGTTTAAACAATTTACCAGGATATCGAGTTATTATTTTTTTTATAAATTTGCAACACTGAAAAATATGTCTATAGAAAGCGCGCTAATTCTAATTTTTTTTTAGTAAAATTCCGTCGATTATATCTCCCGATATATTAATAAATATGCAATGTTACCTATGGTAGCTAATTATATACTTATTAATTATGCGTTTGGTAGAATTTGGGCACAATTTAATGACGCAAAATGGCATTTTAAGATTTTTCTTTCTAGAAGATTTCATGTGTACCCCACGCTGTCTGAATCCATACTGATTGGCGGGAAAAAAAGGTGGCCCCGGCACCACCATTTTTATCTACGTTTTTCAAGTACCAGCGCTCCCTCTATATGTATATACTCTAAGAGTAGTACGTAGTTTCAAAATCCGTGTTCAAGCCAAGTCAAAAGTAATTATAAAACGAAAATTCACACAACGCTATCGACGACAGAAACAACTGGAAACAAATAAATAACAAAATGTCCGCCAAGCGCCAATTACCTGTCAACTGCCAACGAAGTGATTTCCCAAAACAATCAATAGAGTTGCTATTGTCAAAAGTACATGTTGATATTTTATCACTATTATTTATTTATTTCTTAAAATTATAAAATCTGTATAAAAGGTTACTAAAAGAATATAAATAATGTTTATTAGTTGTGATTCATTTACAAAACTTATTGGTTACGACTGCCCTCTAGTGACGATTTTTGATAACACTGTCTCAAAAATACCTACCTACCTACCTCCAACATTAGAGAGCGTTAGTTTGTATAGAGATTTTTTGAATCTAAAGCTGAAAACACATTGTAGGTTTTTGTCTTACGCATAGAGTAAAGAGTACAAAACTATGGTAAAGAGCACATCTTACATGGTTCGTACGGGTCGTCAGAGGGCCCACGTACGTTTTTATTTTTTTAATTTCATTGACAAAGGACGGTTTTCTCGTCTGCCAATGACTAAGCTTTTAGGGATGGAAGAGTCGATTTTTATGTACTCTTTATCTCATCTCTATACCGGGTATCTCAAGACTGCTACCGAAAACGAAGCCGGATAGTAGTTTTAGTGGCTACAAACACAATGCAATTAAAAATTTCGCCTAGAAACGTGACAATTTTTTTTATGATTTTTTAAATATCGTCATTTTTGGGTGGTAAATCCATAGTTTTTGCTAAAATAATAATTTAAACTCTTTTATACCTTAGAGTATTTATAAATAAAAGGGTATATACTATTATTTTAGAAAAAAAATTATTTACCACCCAAATATGGCCATAGGAAAAAAATAACAAAAAAATATTGACGCTTTTTTTTGCAACTTTTTCTGTTGCATTGTGTCTGAAGTCGCTTAAACTACCACCCGGCTTCGTTTTCGGTAGCAGTCTTGATATACCCTGTATAAACAAATAAATAATATATTTTATTAAATGAAATCAATCCTAGTTGGCGCTTATTATAAACAGTTCTTATCTGTGATAACCTGTGGTACTACCACATTCGAGTTTGCAACTGTTTTATTGTCAAAAACAATGACTCAATTAACATTAAATCACACATCAATCAATTATATAATACTGTGATTAATTAAATTCTGTACACAAACGTAGATTACATATTGAGAATAAATTTACTGTGGAAAAATGTTAAGCAACAATGCCGTGTACACATATTAGAGATACTTATGTATAAAATGTGTGAATTCCAAAGTAGGCAAGATCGTGTTTCGAGCACACGTCTTGTTCTTGTTGTCTTTTTTTTATATATTTCTACTACCAGTGTCATTTTAAAAGAAAACAAAAAATAATAGTTTAAAGAAACTAAAAAACACGCTTTATATAGAAACCCCAACTAAAAAATAGAAAATAAATTTTAATAATACTGAATTAAGGATAGTGTAAAAAATTAATAAGAAAAAATATTTTTTATTGTAAAAAGAGCGTGTGGTGCATGATTTCAATAGATATAATTCTTTTATCGACAGATATAAGTAGAAGGATTATCATTTTGATAAAAGCACCCCACGCTTTTTTACAATAAAAAATATTTTTTCGTATTAATTTTTTACACTATCCTTAATTCAGTATTGTTAAAATTTATTTTCTATTTTTTAGTTGGGGTTTCTATATAAAGCGTGTTTTTTAGTTTCTTTAAACTATTATTTATTTTCTACTTTTTAGTTTGGTTTCTTGTATTGTCATCGGTCTTTGACAGGTGTGCAAAATTTCAATGAAATCTGTCCATTTAAAGTGGGTCAAAATCGCGTCTTAAGGAGTCGGTTACAAACAAACATACAAGTGAAGCTAATATAAAGCGTGTAAAAAGAGACTACCTGAAGACAAATAACAAGGTTAACTTTTTCCTATTATAATTCCTAAAACAGCGCGTGTATTTTGAAATTTTAACATCAATAACTTAATATTTGATTGTATAAAAAATTACTCCGTTATTTTTAGTATGATACTTTATTATCTTTAGTACAAATAGGTACTCACTATTTGTTCCCATACTTCTTACATTAAGTGAGCATATTTGTATTCTTTACATTTAACATTATAAATAATTTCTCTATTACGCACATACTCTAATCGTTTTTCTTCCATTTTTTAAATGAACGCACAGACGAACTTTTGGCTAATTACTGATGATTAGACAAATAAATACACTTAACAATCACATACATAGTCCTGACCCCACATTAAAATCAATTAAGTGTTGTGTCGTGGGTATCGGGAACTACGAGAGACTTTTCGGTCTCACAAACATCCAGACCCGAGACAAATACTTGTGGGCCTCACAAACATTTGTCTCGGTGCGGGGACCGAACCCATGGCCTCTCGTTTCACAGGCGGCGTCTAACCAACTGCGTCACGGAGGCTGTCAATTACGTCCAGTCTAGTATTTACAAACAACTGGTCAAAGAACTGCGGTGTTTATTTCTATTAAGTCAAGTTAGATTCCCAGCCACACCTCATGTAAATAATTAGAAATGTCCAAATTGTATTCAACAATTTTAATTTGTATGCAGATTGAATATAGAAAATTATACCTTGTACGTATTATAAATTCTAATTTAATTGTAAGTTTTAAGAAATGTTATATTAGTTTGGCTTAAAAAGCTGGTAGCCATATTTACAAAACCTATTGTTTTGTAAACTCAAGTTTGTCCACAATCGCAAATCACTCAAAAGCGCTGTGGTGCACGGAGAAACCATTATTTTTTTCTCTCTTCAAATTTAATTACATTGGACATTATTATCATTACTACTATTGGACTACTAGTATAAATGTACATTGTATAAATTATGAAAGAATATTTTAATGAAAGCGTTGGAGATATTTTTTACTTTCATTTCTAGTTCCTAATTTCACCACTTGTCAATTTATGTTAGTTGCGCTGTATGTCTCAGACGTTTTTTGTTTTTGAAGGTCATGCCCTCGAATTTCGACCGACAGTGTGCACACAACATAAGAATCTATTGTTCAGATCGCTGTAAGACGCGTTGCTCTAGTATTTATGGCCGCTTCTTTACTCTATGCGTAAGACAAAAACCTACAGTTTGTTTTCAGCATAAGAATGTATGGAAGATCAATAGCGCTTGCCGCTTTCCTTCTGGTCACAGAGTACTTACTTTGTTATATAGGAAATAAGTTTCTAAGTGTGTGGATTTGATTTTGAAATGTTTGTAGTATTGTGCAACTTCAGGAATTGTTAATTATTCATATTTCGTTTTCATAAACTATTTCGAGTCATGGTTTTGTATACACGAAGAGTGTTTTTGTGTCAAAGGAATTGGTTGAGCTTGGCTTGTGTACACATTTTATTGTTGCAGATTTAGCAAACTCCCCAATCGAAACGATGATTCATGACAATTTTGTGAAAACAATTCTTTTGCGTTAAATCGAAGGTTTTAAATATCTTTATGGTCAATCATTTTCCAACCGCTCGATTCTAAGACCATTGGCTCTCATATCTTCCCTGAGGACATGGGATTATTTTCGTCGAACACATTGCCAAGCTAGGTTGAAACCCAGACATCTATTTTATTTATTGACGAGTCTTAATCGGTATTTAACACCAATATTGTTCTTCGTTGTATTTTCGTGGTGGGAATGTAGCGTTTAAGAGTGTAGCTATGGTTTTATAGTAGTAAAAACACCCCCCCCCCCCCCCTATTTTTGATTATTAAAAGCTATGCTATTATAGCTTCTGAATAAATAGCAAAAATGAAATTATGGCAGGTTGGATATATATGATTTAGTTTGTCTTATGTCTGGGTTAAGGTTGTATCTATTTTGTGCAGCTGAAGCCCATGTGATGTACATGATATTCAATGCCTTGTAGGCACCTTCATTTATTGTTCCATAGGTGATTGGTCAGCCATACCAAACAATAATACTCCTAAAGATGTCTATTTTTCATTAGATATCTATGTCTTTTGGAATCCATTTTCACTGCATAATCCCAACAATTCTGTTATATATCTTTGAATTCGTAGTCATTCATCTCATTAGGCTTTAATGTTATGATTTAGGGAATGTTTGTGTTAATAAATTAAAAAAATCTGTTTTACCCGCACTAGGCATTGTGTGTCTCACGGGCATCCTCACACATCCTCTAATTCATTGAAGCCTCTCATTGAAAGATGGGTTTTCCCGTTTAATCTTCACTTCACTAGGTTGGGTGTCCTCTGCTGTAATATAATTTGGTATTGTAGATTTAAGCAGATGAAGCAAAGGTAGTTTTTTGTAAACCTATTTATAATTCAATTGGATACCCTGTATAGAACATTTGTAATTATTCAGTTATTAAAGATATTATGATGCTCGACAAATCTTAAAGTTACATTTTCATTGTTTAATGTAATAAGCTGTGTTGTACTATTTTTGTTTTTGGTATTTAAATACAAAATAGATATTTTCAAAATATTTTATCCAAATAGATAAAATTACCAATGTTCTTTATTTATGAAAGATTTTAAAATAACAAGCTCTTCAAAGAGAGCATTACACATGTATCATCTGTGTGATTGATTATGACCCATTATCATATCATCATATGAAAATAATTGTTCCACATGGTGCAGAACTAGGGAGGCAGGCGTTGTATTTAAAAAAAATATTGTTGGGTATGCATTGAGAATTGTCAAACTTGTGTCTACTTCCCTTAAATATTGGAGGGTCTCCAAATCAATGCAGATGAGTAACCAGGTTACTTGTAAAGCAAATTTTCATAATATTTAATATTTATGGTAATCAGAAGGAAGTATTGTTTTAATTTGCTGCAAGTCTTAACCTTTAGGGCAGTTATTTCCTGGCATTGTTGCAATTGTGTTAGATCCGTGGTACTAAGAGGATTGCAGCTTAGTGGTCTCCGTTGAGGTAAAGGTTTCCATTAATCTTTAAACGAAGTTTGATACAATATGGTACCATTTGCTTTATAGCGTAGTGCTCTAATATCTGAAACCGTAGGATCACTTTTAGAGCTGTCTGGACGAAGACATTTTTAAAATTGCAGTTTCGTATTTCTTAAGGTGGTTATAGTTTACATACATACTTGTAATGTATGGTACTGGATATTACATTATTTATACATTTTTAATAATGGATATGTATTTAGCAGGTACATTAATTATGTCTTGTCTTTAAGCTGACGCTCTATTGTTACATGTGTAGTGTTAGTCATAGATTGAAATGAAACGACAAGCTTCAAATGCCAACTAAGTTTATTTGTAGTAATAGACTTATAGCTATTATTTCCTGACGTATACATTTTGTGTCCCTTCATTGAGTCAGAGTAAATGGGTTGGATCCCAGCGGCTCGAAGTCTACTTATTATATGCTTACTTTGTGTAAGTTTTGACGAATCTCTTAAATAATTCAGGGAAAATCTGTTTATTTAGCGTACTTGCGCTTGGATGTCTAACTTTGTAATCCATTAATATTTTTCGCTATTCTTTCTTTAAGGGGTCAAAGAAGGCCACATTGAGTAGTTGAGTTTGATGTGTGGAATTCGGTGGCAAATAAATAAATCTAATATCCCTTTCAGACCTGAAGCGAAACGGCAATGAGTTTCAAAATTTAAGTAATTGTTTCTTGCTAATTTGGGGTCGCTGAAGAAGAATATGCTACTAAAAAAATATAGAACAACTGAAAATCGGTTTTTCAGTATGCTCACGATTGTGAGGGGTCGGGCCCAGACTTAGTACCCTCACTATTGTGAAGGTTGATAAATAATACCATATAATATAGAATAGAAAATTAAATTTTAATCATAAAAAAACAGTAAAAATTGTTACAAAGTAGACGGAAATTAATAATTTAACATTTAAAGTTTTTTTTCTTTAGACAAACAAAAAAACGAACTTGTATTGCCTACTTATAAGGATATTTTTTTTAGTCTTGATTATAACTGAAGGCATAGGTTTCCCACAAAACATCCGTCTGGTCCAGGTATTTCTAGCAGCTGGTGCTGCCATAACAGGAACGCTACAATCTTCCTCCTGGTTATCATCAGATAGACTGCCGAGCTCTTCCTGTGGGGGCATCCAATTTTCGTCTTCGTCTGAGTCGTCGCTGAAGTCCGCGTTATTTATAGCATCATCGTCAAGCACTATATTTACTCGCTCATAATGCTTGTTTCACATCAAAACAATACCAAAAACGAAGCCAAAAATAGTTTTTTATTTGTATAGAATAGGCTAGTTGCCTAAATTTGATTGGTTGCTAATTAATATACCTTAGTATCCATTATACATGGAAAAAATATATATTTTTGAAAATATATCCATTTTCTATTTGTATTTCGCATTTAAAGAAATGACATTTAATTTCCCCCGAAAATGCTCAAAACTGTCATGGAGTCGTGTGTGACGTCACCCTGTGCGAAACATAGCTGTTCGTGTATGGCGATTGTTGATACTTCGTGATAAAAAATGAATTCATCCTATTATAAGTACTGTATGGTGCCCGAGTGTAAAAGCACAAGCATTAAAACGCCAAACAAATTATTTATATTTGTCCCAAGCAAAGTAGAAGTACGGAAAAAGTGGCTAACACTTGCAAGGCGAAATGATGTAAATTGTTTATCATCAATTTCAAGAATGTATTTTTGTGAAGACCATTTCGATGTAAGTATTGAATAAAATGCAATTTACCGAATACATAATTATAGAAAAAACATGAATTTTGCTTGTTTTTTGTAAATATTGTTTGAGGTTAGATCTTTGTAAAGTTCTGTTATGGAGTTCTGTTTATTGTACAAAATAAGGATCATTTCTTGTTATTTTTAGTTACCAAATGATATGCTCAATTATACTGAGTATCATATAATGGGAAAAGTATCAAAAGTGCTCTTGAAACCAGGATGTACTCCAAGTAAATTTGAATGTCAGGAAGACAGAAGAAAACGGACAGGCAGCAGCACAGAACGACCATTCATGTTAAAAAAAAAGAGAATGGAGATAATAGCAGAGTGTCTTGAAGAGAATACAAATAATATGGAGTGTCAGGAAAATCCAGAAGAAACTTGTTCGCAAAGTCTCAAAGATATTCCACATACAAGCTCAGGTATGTTTAAATATATACATTAATAAAAACTATAATTTCACAGTAATAAATATAAAGCTATTAATTTATTTTGCAGATTTTCAAATAATCAAACAGAATCAGCCAGAACCTTTATGTGAACAGAAAGTAGATAAATCAGTTCAAGTATTTATCACACACAAG
This sequence comes from Hyles vespertilio, assembly GCA_009982885.2. Lineage (NCBI taxonomy): Eukaryota > Metazoa > Arthropoda > Insecta > Lepidoptera > Sphingidae > Hyles > Hyles vespertilio. The sequence continues at coordinate 5,768,201 of CM042817.1, read as the reverse complement.
TTCAGGAGCAAAGCAAATCAGACCCAAATTAAAACAGTAAGCCAGGCATTGTCACCCTTAAAGCCATCAGTAACATCGAGTTTTACATCCCCATTTAAAGCTGAGGCCATTAAAAAATCAAATCCTTCTGTCTCCAACCTGCACAATATTACAAGAAAGATATTGATTGAGGAAGAGCACTCAGATAGTGATGTGTCTTTATATATACCATGTGAGGCCTCTAGTCATTCATCATCCATACATTCATTGCAAGTGAAGTCATCTTCAGATAGTGAATTGATTGCGGTAGAAAGAAAAAGCCAAGCTGATGTGATGTTGGTGAACACAATTAAAAAAATTGAAAAGAAGCCACGCTTGTATCTTGGTATTCCAAGTAGTTCTTATTACATAATTGATATTTTACAAGATGAATTAAAGATTCCAAAACATCATTTGTTATTATGTTTACAGAAGATAAGATTACATGTTACATTTAATCAGCTTGCAGATGATTATGGAATGAGTTCAGCCAATTTAAGTAAGATATTTTTAAAAAATATACCTCTCATTGCTAGTTTAATGCGTCCTTTTATTGTGGAACTTGACAAAGATATGATAAAAAGAACTTTACCTATGGCATTTAGACACACATACAATAATGTCAGTTGCATCATAGATTGCCTAGAGATAGAGGTGCAAAAACCGTCCAAGGCCATCAACCAGGCCATGACATGGTCCGATTATAAAAAAGCTAATACCATAAAGTATTTGATTTCATGCACACCAAATGGACTAGTTAATTATATTTCTCCTGGATTTGGAGGAAGAACAACTGACACATGTGTAGTTGAATCATGTGATTTTATAAAAACATTAAAAAGTGGCATGGTAGTAATGGCAGATAGAGGTTTTAAACATGTAGAGAAATTTCTACAGAAAGATAATGTAACTCTGGTAAGACCTCCTAGTGTAGAAACAGGAGTGAAAATGACAAAAAGCCAAGCAAGAATTACCAAACAGATTGCAAGCCTAGAAAGAGTTATTAGGCGCTTACGTGAATTTTACATGCTTAAGCCACATGCATGTGTCAATTTAAAATTTATAAAAATACTAGATGACATAATAATCATAGCATGTGCACTAGTAAATTTGCAAGATTCCTTAATAAAATAAAACTAGTTTGTGATTTTAAAAAAGGTTTTTTATTTAAATTAACACTCATTTACATATAAGCACACTTACTTACTCTACACTTTGATATAATAAAGGGTATATGTTCGTTTTCCAAAAGTTTATTAACTTATTGTTAATTAAATCTTCAACATAAGCAAGGTTGAACAATACCTTCATTACATTTACTTTTTTATTATTTGGATAGTCAGGGTCAGCAACACAATAATAACAGTATTTCTTTTGTGATAAATACATTTGTATCTGCATTTGGGCATTGTATTTTTCTGTGGGTTCTCCATTCTTCACATAATTCTTGTAAGTCTTTTCATTAACAGGACATTTGATTTCTATAATACCATCTTCAAAAATTCCATCTGGGGACCCTGCAATCATTGGATATGTGGAGCTTAGTAAGAGACCACATTTATTAATAGGTTTTCTTAATTTCTCTATCACAGTTTTCCTCACATCATCTTCTAAGGTGCGGCCACGCTTCATAGATTGGGTATCAGGTATTTTGCCACCAAGTATGAGAGCTATAAGTGTTCCGTCACTTGTTTTGCATCTGCTTACTTCAAATGCTCTAGAAGCAGTTACTCTACCATATCTCAATTCCAACCAAAGAGCACTATTTGATTGTTCTCTAGTTAATTCCTCTACTTTCTGTATTACAGACTCTGCTATATGTATTTTTCCCAAAAAATCTTCCACATGTTTTTCTTTATGATTACATGCAAGATGATGCATTGAAACAGCTTCTACTTCACTGACACTATGTGTGGGTTGATATTTTAAAAGCTCACAATCTGCAACATTTCTCTTCTTAGCCTCTTGTAAAAACTTTTTGAGAGCAGATGAATTCCCTGGTAATACAGGTTTACCCTTTGAAAGTTCTTTGGCTGTAATATATTTTAGGCTACTACCAACCCTAGACAGTTTTGATTTCTTCCAGTAGCACTCGACAGAAGTGCAGGAAGGTTCCTCACTTCTGCGATGGACCCACATAAGAAATGCAATTGCATGTTTACATCCCCCCTGAGAAGCTATACAGTCTTCGCACCTCACAGAGAGAATATTTTCTTCTTCTTCATCTAAAGTAAGTGTACAATTATATAATTTCGCATGAACTTTATGCTCCGGGCATATTTTGCACTTCACTGTACACAGTTTACCCTCTCGTTTCACTTGTACATAGCTCACAGCATCATCTCCATATGAATCTCGTGAGGACCTGAAATTATGTATATTAATTTAACTACATTCATCACATTTGTAACATTTACAGTGTAAGGATAACAATAAGGACAGTTTATAATGTCTAGAGATTGAGAATGGCTAGTATTATTGCCTTTAACATGGTTTCCAAGATATTTTTCTATTCCTGGGATTGGCTTTTACGATCTGTGCGTTAAGTGAAGCAGCTGATTTATTATTCTATTTTTATGTTTACAACTTGACAAGCTGGAAGTTAGTAAAGGTAAAGACAGAACCTATACTAACGTGTAAAAGTATCATTAGTGTATATTTTGCTTTCAATCGTACTGTCGATTGTAGAGGGGCCCGTGCCCTGCAGTGGGACGTATATGGGCTGATACAGATATTTTGCTTTGTATTTCTAACCTTAAAATATGTCAAAACTGTAGTTAGATCAATCAATAAATAACACATTATAGATAACAATACTGAAAAATTGGGGGTTTAACTTATAATGATTATATTACACTCATGTATACTTACATCGAAGTTTTAACGTTGCGGAATTCCGATGAGCAAAAGTCGCTGTTTGAGGCGAAAAACTTGCCAAGCATAACAACATCAATTCTGGGCAAGTTATTGCTGTTTGCTTTCAAAAACCCAGATTCCATGATGTTCTTTTAGAAACCGTGAAACAATTACTTACTGACGCTCTTAACTACGAAAATGTCAACAACAACAATGGTGTTTTGCACAGGATGACGTAACGATTCCTGATTGGTGTTCAATGACACGTGACTTAATGCTTCAATTTCCATAACTTGTTTCGTGAAAATATCAACAATCTTTTAATATTTCATTGAATTAATTATTTTTTTTAAATCTAAATATAGAAATAAAATTTTAGACCATTTAATCCATTCTATTTGTTCTTAGTGGATACATGCCTATTGCTTACAAATTTTAGGGTACAGACCGAGCCCTTACATTTGTGGGGGCTATTTTTGCAGCGCCAGAATCCATTGAATCTGATTAGTAATTCATTATATTTAATCATAGAAGCTATTTTCCACTCATGCTGTTTATGAGTTCGTTTTTGGACCTCTCGAGAAGTTTATGGTTCAGGAGATAAATATTTCAGTACAGTATTTAGGTGTGCGTTTGATTCAGAGGAAGCAGATTGAACATCTTTTTCGACATATCCTTCACTTCGGCGCACACGCAATATGCGTTGCAACAGATAACCGCCATTAGGTGGTCGAACCCGGAAGAAGTGCGTACCGCGTTGATGATACTAGCCGCGTCTTAAGATGCGTTCGGAAATCGTACAGATCAGTCATATTTTAGTTCTCAAATATATTACACTAGCTGTCGGACCCGACTTCGCCCGGGTGCAGATAGCTTTTGAGTCCAGTATTGATTTGGCAACAACATATTATTTCGCGTAATAACTATATTTCCCGTCCCGTTCTATCCGGTTTATGTCCCGTCTCATTCAGCCACATGATGAAATTTTAATTATCATTTATTTTCAGTTTTTAGTATTAGCTTTATTGAAAAATTGCTTTATATACAATATTTTGTAAATGTGATATTTATTCGTTGGTGGGAGAAGTGGTGGGCGGCGCCCGACGTGACAGCCGAGTGGTGGCATGCGCGTGAGCTGCGCGCGGGCATTGCAACATTACTTTATTTTTCTAAAATAAAATATTTTTCTAAAATAAATGTAGCCTAAGTTACTCCTTGTTATATCAGCTACCTGACAAAAAAAGTCCCGTCAAAATCGGTCCAGCCATTTCAGAGATTAGCCGGAACAAACAGACAGACAGACAGACAAAAAATTTTTAAATATCATTTTCGGCACAGGTATCGTGTATATAACGATATTTAGTAGGACATTTTTTTTCTATTTTAACTCTTAAAACAGACACTTCAATTTTATTTATATGTATAGATTACCTATATATACTCTAAGCAGTCTATACATTGTTTTTTCTTTGGACTGGAATAGTTCCTCCATTTGCAGTAGATGTCGCTTATCTCAACATCGCGTAATTATTGTTGTTAAGAAAAAATATGAAGAGAGAAAAACAAAAGTATCTGCATATAATTATTATCCTCAAAAGAAATGTAATAAAAAACAATACAACCGCAAACTCTTATTTTATTTACTTAGGAACCTTTCCTTATCTCTAATTCTGTTTTCCTTAAAGCAATTTCTAAAAGCCGGCTCAGTGAAAGTTCCGGGCTGTGGAAATTACTGGGGGAAATTATTATAATATATACATTAATAGCAGCGAAACCCGGCGTTGCTCGGGTTAAAATACATCGCATGTTTAATGGTATAAAAAATATTTAAAGATCTAATTTCTAAAGTAAATGTTAAACATTTTTATCGTAGATGTTGAGAGATTTATTCAACTATTAAACATAAGGTGTATATAGAGTGCATCAAATTAATTAACCGATTTGTTGCGACGCCCATTTTGGTGCACTTTTATGCGTGGCGACGAACAAATATTTCGTGACACGACAGTCGTGTCAAGCGCCATATCAGTTGATGACACGCCTGTTGTGCCATCAGCCATGTACAGAATAAAATGCTCTTTTTTCTTGTTTAGCCTTGAATTGTATTCAGTCGACTTCCAAAATCGAAAGTAAACGGTCAGTTACTTTGTGTTAAGTGGTTTTGAACTGATTATATATGTGTTTCACTGAAAATGGATGGTAAGTGACTTTTTTATTCAGATGTTGTAAACCTTTTGTACTGTTTTATGATTTACATACATATCATACTGGGATTGTAGGTTATAATAAAGATTCTAATTTCTGTTTTCATTATTTGATGTCATTTGTTGTGTTTCATCGATTTGTGTAGTAGGCAAGTGCCGTAATGATAGCAGAATATGGATACAGATATTTTCCTGCAAAAAATCTACTTATGTTTTGTTGTCTTTACAGGCGAAAGAGTTATAGAAGAGTCATCTGAGAGCTCAGATCTAATATCTGAGAGCTCAGATCTAATATCTGAGCACTCCGACATCACAACCCATTTAGATTTTCATAAACATTATGATGTAGATCCTGAAGGAACAACGCCAGAGCTGGATTCACCAGATTTGTTTACAGATAACGAAGTAAGTTTTTTGAATGATATTTTAGTAGTCAACTAGAGAACTAGACTAAGTAGGGAGTGTATTTATAATTATTTTATAGATTTATATAGGTATACGAACATATGTTTATTTTCATTGTTTTAGGAAGATTGCAATATTCCGGCCAATAAAGTATCTATCGGCACAAATACGAAAAATCATGAAGAAGTGAAAGAAGATAGAGACAATATTAATATGGACACCATTAATAAATGTTATATGCTGGGATTAATTATAGGAAGAGCCTTGAGTACGATGTCAAAACAAAGACGGGAACATTGTATGCACAACATAGCACATTGTTTCGAAAATGGTGAATTACAGTTTTAATTTTGTATAAGGCGATTTTCTATTATTAATAACATTCTGTAATTAAACAGGATAGCTTCTTAGATGATCATGAGAAATGAAAGTATGAAAAAAGAATAAATCACCATTTTGTGTTGGATAAATCACCATTATTTTATTGCTAAGTGCAATAAAATAATGGTGATTTAATTGTGCATAAATACTAGTTGATTATAACATTAAATGTTAGCACTGACTGATTAGAAGATAGTAAATAAAACTAAGTTTATGATTATGTAATGTTTATTATGATTAATAAATGACTAGTCCAATCACATTTTTGTTACATATTACGTAGTGCGAAAATATAAAAAAAAATAATAATCAACATCAAATCAACGTTCTAGGTAAAATTCAATAATTGTGATATTCCCTGAAACATTGCAGGCATAGCCCTGGGAATCCGGGACAATCTGGACATCCAAATAAGACTGCGACTCTTTTTTTTGTTTTATTGTAGCAAACCCTACACCTTTTTCTCATTGTCTTGCCATTTCTTTTTAGTAAGTTAGCCGGTAAATGAATTTTCCCTGCTGATGGGGGAAGAGGCATATTGTTCGTATTTGGCAGTAAGCTTTCTATTATACTTTTTCTATAATCATAGAGTGTTATATTTTTAATTTCCTTATTATATAACAGGAAGCCATTCACTACACATATTTGTATAATATGAATAATTACTTTTTTGTACCAGCGCAGGGTCTTGTGCTCGCAACAATAATAACTCAATAGTTGGTCGTGCTTATCTATTGCCCTCATATATTTATTATACGAGACTTGTACGGCAGGTTTATAATGTACCCTATGAATTCGGCGACTGGTTGTCCCTACATAATCACTTTTGTGCTCAGTACTTACAAAAAAAATTTCTCTTCTGTCTTTCCATTTTGTTACAACTATTTTTTTTCTATTATGCATTATGCATGATTCGCCTATTTTCAAAGTAGCATTTTTCACATCGCCAGGATTTCCAACGCGATTTGCACGTAGGGTACCAGTTACGTACGTATTTTTGGCTAAAAGAGCGTCAGCTAGCTGCACACTGGTATAATAATTATCAATATACAAAGAATGGCCTTTGTCAAAATATTTTTGCATAAGCAACATAACAACTTTTTGCACATGGTTCTTTCCACCTACTTGTTGGTCTTGTGAACCTGCATAAATATGAATTTTTAATATAATGCCACTAGCGTCAGCTAAAACATACAATTTAATGCCGTATTGATGGGCTTTTCCTTTCAAATATTGGCGAAAAGAAAGTCTGCCTTTCCACAAGATAAGTGATTCATCAATAACTAGTTCTTTTGATGGGTAATATATAGCTTCAGCGGATTCATTAAATATGTCTATTAGGGGTTTTATTTTCATCAGACTTTCATTTCGTTCACTATTGAACTGAACACTTAAAGCTCTCAAAATTAAATAGAACCGGTCCCTTGCCATGTATAGTCGTGGACTAAGGCGAAATAAATAATGGTTCGACCAATAATCAGCCATCCTATTTAGTTTTATTGTTCCCATCAATAACAAGATTCCTACAAATGTTCTTAATTCATTAATAGTAATATCTGTCCATGCACAAAAACGAGCCCGTGCTTGCGTTGCTTGGGTTTTTAAGTTATTCCCGCACTTGTTAGTACATTCTAATATTAAATTTAGCATTTCATTATTAAAATATAAAAAGAAAAAGTCCAAAGGGTTTTTATCCCTCATTTGTTGAGCTGGAATTATTCCAGGTGTTCCTGTGAAAGGTATCTCCACCATGTTATCTGGATTACCAGGACACCAATCATATCCTTCTGCTTGAGTAGTTTCTTCTTGCTCTTCATCCGGTAAAGCATCATTTAATTCTACTATCTCACCTGGATCCATGTTCGTCATATCGTCAAGAATTTCATCATTGTTGCCTGTCAAAATCCCATATAGATCTGAATTAGTAATTTCAATGTCTATGCCAGGTATATCATAAAAGTGTATGTAATGTGGAGACATTATAGCAGATAACTCCACACTTATAGGATCCAAAGCTGCTGATGGCCCAGGTTCTGGTGAACTTGGAAAATTGTGCTCCATGTTAATTATATTCTGAAAAGAGAAAACATCAGAATGAAACAATAATTTGAATACTATCTTTTTCGTAGGTAAAAAAAAACTGAGTCGTACGACCTCTGTCGTACCGTATACACAGCCACTCAGAAAAAAAAGCAGTCTATTGATTACTACCGACCCGGCCCGGCTTCACACGGATGAAATTCGGTAAAAATAATGAGTAGGTTTTATTATACACTGCCTCGGTGGCTATGTGGCTGTATATACGGTCTGTCACGTAGAGGTTCCTGCTCAATGGCAATTCCATATTGGATTTTTCGGTCTGGAAATATCCAGTATTAGTCCGGAGTCTGGAAATGTGCCCGGCAAATAACAACCCCTATTACATAGAATCTAAATCTACCCCTTCGGAGAAAAGGCATGATGCTATGTTTTATTATTAATATTATCTCTAAAATAAATACAGTTTTTCTTAAAACGTCAAACACCTGCGCACAATACGAGTGCTGAAAGTTACACCAATGTTAAAAATGGCAATAAAATTAAAACTAACTCGCCTCAGTTCTAAGGGCGCCGCGGTGTTCTTTTGTTTTAGGTGCCTATTTGCAAAATATTGTGAGAAGAGTTTCGACTAACTATTGTGTTTGGAATTTAAATTCTTAAAACATGCCGACGTTCTCTCGAAGCTCTCATATGGGTCAGAAGCAGCTTTCTATAAGCGAAATAATTTTTAAATCGGTCCAGTGGTTTTTGAGCATATGAAAATACAAAAATGTTTCCTGTTTATAATATTATAATATATTGTACATAACGTAGGGAACGTGGGGGAATGTGGGCGTTCTTCGTCTCTCTGCTCATCAGCCATCGTATTTCAAGAAAATAAGGTTCGGTATGCACTCAATAGATTTTAATGAAACTAATTAATTCACTTCACAATCGAAATATGCACACACAGCCCGGATGAAAATGGATAGTTTTCGGAACGCGGCGAAGTCGGATGTAGGTTGGCCACACTTGTTTCCTCCGCTGTGTCTCTCTCCAAAAGAAGTCCGTTGACAGCTCCACGTGCGCTTATATTCGCATCAAATGACATTTACTACCGTCAGCTGCCAACCTTAGTGTCGCCCAATGTGTGAATACGCCCAAATCAATTCAGATTGGACGCTCCGCTTTCCAATCTCCGACACGGCCATCTTGACACGTCACACGTCCCTGTGTGACGCTCCTGCAAAAGGGAAAACATTCTGCAATATCTCAAGCTCGCTGCTCGGCTCATCCTGATTATCTTTTAGTTAAGGAATAGGGTTTGCTTCGTAATAAACCAGAACACTAACGGTTAACATCAAGTTTATTTCAATTACATCACATAATTCCATAACAGCAACTCACTCATTAGTGAACAGTATCATAGTAGGTAGTAAAAAGCATCAATAACATCACAAACGCTAATCAGCGAAAAGTCTCGTTGCTATCACCTATATCGAGCGATAGCAACTCATGCCACCTCCATCGAGTGACGATAACCTTGCCACCTCCATCGAGTGACGATCACCTTGCCACTTCCATCGAGTGACGATAACCAAGCCACCTCCATCGAGTGACGATAATCATGTCACCTCCTGCGAGTGACTCTTAGTCTATCTGCTACCTTCAACGAGCAATACAACGAACACATCACCTAAATCGAGTGATATGTTCCATTACCAGCTTAGTAATGATACCAATTACTGTTCACTAATCAGAAAGAATCACTAAATTTAACTCATCATTCGGTTAAGCTAGAGTCATTGGACTCGACATCTTCCACATCACTAGAATCAGAAATATTATCATTGCCAGGCATTTTTCTTAAGCGATCATGGGCGTACTTATAGGTACGCTTTGAATCTATGGCCTTTAAAATGTACCTATCGTTTTCCAATACTTCGATAACCTTAAACGGTCCCTTAAATTTGGGATCGAGCTTGGTTTGATTTCGCTCTTCGTTCTTTAATAGGACATAATCACCCAAAGAAAAAGGAACAATTTTAGCCTTCGTCTTGTCAAATCGAGTCTTGTCATAGTTAGAATGTTTGTCAATGTTAGTCACCGCGTTCGATCTCAACTCCTCCAAGTCAAGGTCCTGTTCTACATCCTCAGCTAACATAACCTCCAGAGGTCTGCTTACCTTACCTATCAGTAACTCTAACGGACTTGATTTGGTTACGCGATTCATCGAGCAATTTAGAGCTAACTGCACATCGGGAAGAGCATCCTGCCAAGAGCCTTGTGAAGTTTCGACTGCAGTAAGCATATTTTTAAGAGTCGACATGACTCGCTCTACTTGACCATTGGCTCGCGAGCTACCGGTTGCGATCAAATGCAATTTAATATTAACTGAATTACAGTAGTCACGAAAGTCTTGACTTGCAAAACAACGACCCTGATCTGCTATAATCCGTGTTGGCGCGCCGAATAAGGCAACACTGTATTTCACTGCTTTAATGCTGCTGGCAGTATCTATTTTGCGAGTATGATGCAAAAGGACGTACTTTGTAAATGCGTCTATTAAGACGAAAACGTACTCCTTCGCATCATTCGCGCCACTAAGCTTGCCAGTGGCATCTACATGCACAGTGTGCCAAGGAACTGCCACCTTGGGTATGGGGTGTAACTCCGCTTGAACTTTACCCGAGTTTGATTTGGAAATCTTACAAGTTACGCAATTTTCTACGAATTTTCTTACAAATTTGGACATATTCTCAAACCAATAAAAATCGTACATCTTTTCAAGCGTCTTTTCCCAGCCCAAATGTACCAGCCCTTCATGAACACTATGAACAATAGACCAACGCAGTGATCTAGGAACCACAGGTAAGCAACGAGTTTTTCCATTACGCTGTATTTTGCGATATAGTGTACCAGAACGTAGCTCATATGTTTTAGTAACATCCGCATCAAGGTTACCATGACTAAGATCACCAATCAACTTTATTATTTCGCCATCGCGCTGTTGTTCGGCAAGAAGCCAGTTTTTAGTAATTTCAGTGGCATGTACCTGCTTAGGTTTTACCTTGTCGAAAATTTTTTCGGGGTTTGGGGATAGAGGGTTACGTGAGAAAAAGTCGGCATGAGCCATACGCTTTCCTTCTCTATACACTACGTCGAAATCAAAACTCTGAAGGAATGCCCACCACCTATGGACCCTCGGGGTAAGATCGAGTTTCTTACGAGCGGATTTCAAGGAGCTACAATCTGTAACGACGATGAACTTATGACCGTGCAGAAAATGCCTAAAATGTTTCACTGCATTCACGACCGCAAGAGTTTCCAACTCGTAAGAGTGGTACTTTGACTCTGCAGACGTGGTGCGACGACTATAATAAGCTACTACGTGTGGCACACCATCAACCTTTTGAATCAATACGCCACCGTAACCGATTGCACTGGCATCTGTGTGAAGTTCTGTTTCACGATCGGGATCGAAAATGGACAAAACAGGTTCGTTTGTTAAAACTGACACTATTTGACGCCTAATGGCCTCATGTTCGGGCTGCCAATCGAGCTTGCCGTTTCCAGCAGTAAGAGAATATAAAGGTGACATCACTTGTGAAAATTTAGGCACAAACTGCCTGAAATACGACGCCAAGCCAATAAATTGGCGTAACTGAGTGACAGTTTCCGGTGGCGGTAGAGCGGTTAGGGCTTCGATTTTCTTAGGGTTAGGCCTAATTTGACCCTCAAACACTTCAAACCCAAGATATTCTACTCTTTGCTTCAAAAAGGAACACTTTTTGAAATTAAGTGAAAAACCTTTGTCGGTGAGAATCTGAAGAACCACCTTCAATCGTTCAATTGCCTCTTTCGGATGGTTCGCAATAATTAGGACGTCATCCATATAGACGACTACATATGTGCTTGTCAGACTACCCAAAGCTTTTATGACAGCACGTTGAAAGACCGAGGGCGCATTTCGCAGGCCAAACGGCATAGCCAAATACTCATATTGGCCATCAGGTGTTATAAATGATGTGCGCTCAATAGAGTCTGGGTGAATCGGGATTTGATTAAAACCCGATGCCATATCTAAAATTGAAAAGAACCGTGCACCATGTAATCTGGCAATCTGGTCGGAGATGAGGGGAAGAGGAAACCTATCCGGCACCGTATTATCATTCAGTTCACGATAATCGACACACATTCGGTCGCTCCCGTCCTTCTTCTTTACCAGAAGAATAGGACTGGCGAATGGTGACGAGCTGGGTCGGATGATATTTGCTTCAAGCAGTTCGTTTATTTTATCACGCACTACACTACGTTCTATTGGGCTCAGCCTATAAGGTCGTCGGTACACAGTTTTATTAGGGTCTTTCAGGCGTATAACCATTGGTTCAGTGTCGGCACGCGTAGCTGGTACTCCAGTAGTAGAAAAGCTTTTAAAAGACTTCAAGAGCTCTATCAATTCACTTCTAAATTCTGGGGGTACGTCAGTGTCAAGGGAATTGAAGTCAATATGAGATTTAGATTCGCAAACGTTAACAATGTTGGGGCGATAAAAAGTCAGTTTGTCATATGTCATATGTACGGCTATACCTAATGTTAGTACTTCACGTCCTATCATGATGTCATAGTGTAAATGGTGATCAGGTAAGACATGAAAAACGACCTCTACCGAGATATCATTGATTTCAATCTGCGATACAATTTGTAACCTACTGCTAATAGTGTTTTTGCCTATACCAGACATTACAACAACATTATTAAAACGTTTTCCATGAAATTTACAAGCTATAGACTCTCTCATTAGCGAGCACTCGGCACCAGAATCGTAAGTAAAATTAAACCGCTCACCAGCATGTCGAAGCATCCCTCCAGGCGCGTTGACAACGCACACGTTGACTCGCTTCTCTTGCGAAGGCCCAGCCATGCTGCTGATGTTGTCCTCCTTATTGCCCCGCCGTGGACAGTTTTTCGCATAGTGACCTGTGGCACTGCAGCTGAAACAGGTAACAGAAGCAGCAGAAGAAGTCTTCCTAGGCGCGATGTCAGCAACTGGTGACTTTGGTTTCGTGTCTTGACTCTTTGCTCCAATCCTTGAGCGACATTGTACCGCTTTGTGACCCGCTTTGCCACAAATGTAGCACTTCGCAGCAGGGGTATCAGGAGCAAAACGAGATCGTTTCAAATCATGGATGTGATCATGTGGGTAGGATGATTTCCGTTTCAAAAACGAGGCAGCTTTAAGTTCTTGTTGCAGACGGTTTCTAGTAGTAATATTTTCCGTGAAGGAGAGTCGCTGCACGCGAGGCTCAAATTGAGAAATATGTGCTAGGATAGTGGATACAGCAATTTGTTCAACTGAGAGATTTTTCCACTTTGACATAATAGATGACATCAATGTGGCTGCGTAAGAGGCTAAACACTCGTTCTCTTTTGGTCTACCGCTGTTTAAATTAATTAAAAATGCAGCAGGAGTTTCAGCACTCTCATACCTGGCAGTGAACAAATCCTTGAAGTTGGTCCAGGTCATTCCATGAAATGACACTTGCGACAGCCACGCCGAAGCTTGTCCCTTAAGCGCACGACTCAAGGCCATCATGAGCGAAGCGCCTTGCAGCTCTGGATCCGTGATGCACATGTCCGCGGTTGTAATCCATGCGCGAGCATCCACATTGTCTTTATCTGGGTTGAACTCAGGTAGCCAGATGTCCTTGCTAGTAGACGGCGCTTTCATTGCTTCGATCAACACCATAAAGTTGCGGTTTTGCTGCTCCATAAGTAGGCGCCATTTTGTATCTTCGGTACCACGTGCTTCGCGTCGATTTTCTTCTCGGTTGCATCCCAATTCTGATAACGTAGGGAACGTGGGGGAATGTGGGCGTTCTTCGTCTCTCTGCTCATCAGCCATCGTATTTCAAGAAAATAAGGTTCGGTATGCACTCAATAGATTTTAATGAAACTAATTAATTCACTTCACAATCGAAATATGCACACACAGCCCGGATGAAAATGGATAGTTTTCGGAACGCGGCGAAGTCGGACGTAGGTTGGCCACACTTGTTTCCTCCGCTGTGTCTCTCTCCAAAAGAAGTCCGTTGACAGCTCCACGTGCGCTTATATTCGCATCAAATGACATTTACTACCGTCAGCTGCCAACCTTAGTGTCGCCTACCCTCGTATCCGAATACGCCCAAATCAATTCAGATTTGACGCTCCGCTTTCCAATCTCCGACATACATATAGATTATTTGACCTGATATTGCTTTTTTGCGGTAAATAAGAATGAATATGAATAATACGTCAAGTGATACAGTTAAGCACGTTTTGTTTGGGTATATGAAAACTTAAGTACAATAAATAATTTATCATTAAAAAACCTACCTGTAGTGTTCGGGATCCACACGTGTTCGTGAGTCAAACAGCAACAGAGTCCAGGTTTACGGGCCACAGTGATCACAAAATCAATATAAGAATCCAGGTACACGAGCCACAGTATTCACAAAAGCAAAATCAGAGTCCACAACACAAGCCAATATCATCGAAAAGTTAAATAAATAGTCGTTGAAGATTACGTACAGTGCGATTGCTTCGGAAAGTGGAAGTGTTTTAAAAACAGTAAACAAAGTTTCGATACCATGCGCCGGAGCTTTTCTGTTATCATACTAAGAAAGGGCACAACTGCATTAAACAATAGAGCAAAACCACACCTTATGTTAAGGACTTCAAAGTCGCTTTTTTCCGTTTGTCAAAAATGGAAGTTGTGTCCTTTCTTTGTATGCCAGCAATATTGTTAAATAGCCGGCCCACAAACAATAGACGCCGGCACCTTTGTTTATGAGTCCTTATTAGTGTTTCACGCAAAAAGGAACCGTAAGACAACACAATATGGTATTTTCCAAAATCTTGCCGAGACGATCTAGCCGACTTAGGAAACTTGTTTACAAAATAAATTTTTAAGGGATCGGAACAAGATTTAGCAAATGTGAAATTCATTTATTATTTATATGTAATACCTACCTACTTATGTATGTATCTAGGTATCTAATAGCTACTTATATTTATATTAGCCCGATAAGCTAAATAAGATAAGAAAAATAGATGCAGCTATTAATAATAATTCGAGGTAAATAATGCATTTCATTAATACGTACCTAATCGCAGTAATCGTAATGCAACTTATCGAGGTTGTCAACCCCTGGAATTATCTGATTTGCATTATTTCCAGAAACGAAGTCTATAATAATGATCCGCATGCAAAAAGATTAATGTTTAGTTCAAGAAGCACCTCGAGAAATTTCGATTTGAGCGAGATAAAAGACATTTAAAAATGACACGAAACGCGTGTCATACGCCATATGTAAAAAAATTGGATGACACGTCTGTCGTGCCATCCGCAACGAATCAGTTAACGAATTAACGATTTGAAATAGTTATAAGAAAAATAAGAAACACTTTAGTAAATGATAAATTTATGTTTTATTTATACAATTATTTACATATTATATTGTACATATTACATATGACAAACACATATTCATATTAAATATCATCATATTATTTTTTGTTAATTTCTTTTTATAATACTTGTTTATAAACTATATTTATCGTTTTATTGTCCGGACTGTAAATGAACAAATTTCGAGGTGATCCTACTCGTGAGCATGCGACGTATAATTGGCCGTGTGCAAAGCATGGTTCTTTCAAGTCAACGCCACAGTATTGAATAGTTTGGCCCTGTGCTTTGTTGATAGTCATGCTGTAAGCCAACTTCACCGGAAATTTTAAACGTTTAAAAGTAAAGGGCAATCCATTTGAAATTAAAGGTATCCGTGGTATAAATACTGTCTGTCCTTTTCCTTTACCAGTCATTATACTGGCTTCAATGATGTTCGTTTGTAGCTGTTTAATGTAGAGTCTCGTGCCATTACACAGTTTCGGCGAGTTCAGATTTCGTAATAAAATAATTGGTGAACCAACTTTTAACTTAAGACAGTGTAATGGCAGTCCTGGAGGATTTAATGAATTTAAAAATTCAGTAGGGAAATTGACGCTTTCTTCTTCATCAATCATTGTATCAATTGATGTGTAAATTTTCCCTTCTCCCGGAATCTTTTCCTGGATGATGTTGTTGATGCCGTTGACAATGTCGTTTTTCGTGGCTAAAATAATTCGCTCGCGTAACCATTCTGAATTGGTATAATTCTCAGCAATACTTATATATACTTCATTTATAAGTTTTTCCGGTGTTTCAACTATATTACATAACTCATTAGATAATGTGATTTGGCCAGTACTTTCGTCGATTGGATAGGTGCCCTCTCCTATTTGTAACAGTTTTTCAGAAAATTCTTGCGCGTTTTCATCTCCTGAAATTCGCGCTCTCATATTTGTTGTTAATTTAATTATTTTTGCGTGTTCCCATATGACCGACTTCTTTATGCAAGCGTTAATTTCATCCGCCGGCGTTGATTTCGGAATGACAGGTAGCGTTTGACGAAAATCGCCTGATAATATTAACAATACACCTCCCATTATATTCGTGTTGTCACGTAAATCTTGAAGTGTTCTATTGAGTGCTTCTAGTGATTTTTTATGGGCCATTGTGCTTTCATCCCATATAATGGCTTTGCACTATTTCAATATTTGTCCACGTGCTGATGATTTTGTGATGTCACATACCGGGAATTCATAGTCAGCTACATTTAATGGTAATTTTAAACCAGAATGCGCTGTTCGTCCACCCTCCATAAGTGTTGCCGCTATCCCAGATGATGCTAGGGCGAGAACGATTTCTTTATTTGCACGGATTTCAGCCAAAATTAAATTTATCAAAAATGTTTTCCCGGTGCCGCCAGGTGCGTCTAAAAATATTATACCACCTTGCTGCTTTTTATAATAATCCATTATTATATCATATGCTTGTTTTTGACTCTCAACTAATAATGGCTTGTTGTGTTCGATGTAAAGCTTCAATTCGTCGATATTATAATTCCCTTAAAATTTCACTTTTCATAACATCCAAATGACTTCGTTTAGGAGATTGAACGCCTTGTTGTATTAACGTTTGGTTAGACATTGCTAAACATTTATCTTCTATCAATATCAAAGCTTTGTTAAAAATTTCTTCATTAAAACTAATTTCTAAGTCCGGGTTTTGTTGTCGTAATCCAGCCAAGATATCATCGCTCATATATTCTGGGTATTTTAGCCATAGTCGATTTGGATTAGAAGGATTACATGTAGTTAATATAATTGCGAATAGCTCACGAATTTGATTTGCTGTTGCACTTTGAGCTGCTTCATTCATAGCTAAGTCCCAATGATTATCGTTTTCAAGTAGACCCAATCTTTGACATGCTTCGCGATATGTATCACAGACGTAACCATTGACAGTTTTTAAGTCTTCAAAACACGTTGGGCCACGAATGTTGTGAAGTAATAAACGTAGATAGAAACATTCAGCGTTTTTTGGATGCACTGTGTAGATTCGTCCTATTGTGTTACTCTTAAACACTCCATCATGTCCTTCTACTGGCATTCCACGTTTCCGGGGATTAAATTGTTTACTTGTTGTATTCCATGTATAATAGCTGGGTACTTCTGAGTAAAATAAAGTCTTAGCAAATGGGTCATTCTGACATAGTTCAAAAAATGCTGTTAAAGTTGTTCGTGTTGGTGGTTCCGTCGCAACTTTTTGTGCCGTTTCTGTAGTGAAAAATACACGTTGTCCATTTTCTAGGTGGACGGACAAATGAAGAACCGGTGGATCTCGATCATGTATTGGAAAACTCAAAATTCGCCAAACCGCTTCATTGGTATTAATGTAACGACCCATTTGATACTGTACTATTTCATCTTGTTGGTTTTCTTTGGTTATTTTATTTTATTTTATTTTATTTATTAGGGACAAAAAACAGTTGTATGTTACAGTAACATTTTAATTTTAAACATAAATGAATATATATAAACATACAACCCACACCAATGTCCACAGATTAACAAAAATAAATATTATATAAACTAATGAAGGAAGCAAACAATACATAGCCCTATGGCATACAAAGCCATTGAACCTACGCTAATAATAACTTAATTGCAGATTTTTTGAAATTTTGGCTTGATAATGAAAATATATCTAAATCTATAAAATGTGCGTTGTATGTTTGTACAAGACGACGTATAGGTGCTCGTTCACCGGCGTTAGTACGGCACTTGACAGTGTGAAACAACCGGGGCACGCGCACCGCTCGTCGGTACACTGTCCGAGGTACTGTATAACATAACTTATTTGTAATATCGGTACAATCAAATTTATTATTGCACAGGCTGTGAAGCATCATAACACCAAGAAGTAATCGCCTAGATTCAAGACTCAGGATGTTATAACGCTTCAATAAATCCTCGTAATGTAATTTAGGATTTTTAAATTTATAATTAAGAGTTCGTAAAAATTTCTTTTGTACTAACTCTAATCTTTCGTTATACTTAGTATAATAAGGGTTCCAAATTGGGACGGCATATTCTAACTGAGGTCTAATCAAGGATTTATAAAGTAGCAGAAGTGTAGAGGGTCGCACAAAGTCGCGGGTGGATCTCATGACAAATCCATACATTGCATATGCTTTATTTATTATGTTGTCTATGTGTATGTCAAAGTGTAAACTCGAATCCATGGTGACACCCAGATCCCGAACATAATCTACTTTGTTTAAATGTACGTTATTTATGGAGTAATTGAAACAAATTTTATTTTTATTTTTAGTAAACGTGATGGTGTGACATTTAGGTAAACTTAGAAAGAGTTTGTTTTTAATACAATAGGCGTGCAACCTATTGATATCTTCTTGCAGAAGCAAGCTATCTTGTAATGTTTTACAAGGTTTGTAAATCTTTATATCGTCAGCATACATTAAAAAATTTATGAAGCAATGTTTGATGTCGTTTATAAATATGATAAATAGAAGGGGACCAAGAATGGATCCTTGCGGAACGCCGGAATTTACAAATATCAAATCGGATTCAAATCTGTTTATGACTACTTTTTGGGTTCTATTATGAATATACGAAACAAACCAGCGAAGTAAGTTACCGCGTATCCCATTGAATGCAAGCTTTTCTAAAAGCAGTGTGTGATCTACTTTGTCGAACGCCTTCTGAAAGTCAGTGTACACGGCATCCACTTGAATTCTTTTATCCATATGTTCAAAAAGAGTGTTGGAAAATATCATGAGATTAGTAGTGGTAGAGCGTCGTTTAACGAATCCATGTTGTTCGGGTACAATTAGGTGATGAACGTGGGAGTATAAAGCACCGTGTACAAGCCTTTCAAAAAGTTTCGACAAGGAAGAGAGAATGGAGATAGGGCGGTAATTTTCCACATTACTTTTGTCACCACTTTTATAAACTGGTATAACAAACGCTTGCTTCCAAATAGCAGGAAAATATCCTTCTCTTAAACACTTGTTGTAAACAATGTATAGGGCCTTATAAATACTCTTATACGTATTTAGGAAAAAGCTTGGAGGAATACCGTCAGGTCCAGCTCCTTTCGATGGATTTAGCATCTTTAATTCCTTCTTAATTACATTATCGATAAGATGAATATCAGATATACAAGTTGATGCGTCTAGGAAGTTGTTGCAAGGTTGCCAATTCTTAGGATCAAGTGTAGAAGTTTCATATACGGAACTAAAATAAGTTGAAAATAAATTACATATTTCGGGTGGGTTGGAAGTGTTATTATTTTTGAAAAACATTTTGGATGGAAAATTCGAATGACTCTTTCTT
The DNA here is from genome assembly GCA_009982885.2 of Hyles vespertilio. NCBI lineage: Eukaryota > Metazoa > Arthropoda > Insecta > Lepidoptera > Sphingidae > Hyles > Hyles vespertilio. The sequence continues at coordinate 5,748,534 of CM042817.1, read as the reverse complement.
TTAGTAATGTAAGACCAGAAAAATTTTATGTTAATAGGAATGCTATCTTCAACCAAGTTAATATAGGACTTAAAGCACTTGGCTGACTCATCGTGAAAGAGATTTCGGTATCTAGAAAACTTTTGGTAGTCGTAGAGATTACGGTATATTTTCCATTTTAACCAATAGTGTTCCTTCTTTTTAAAGATATGTATTAGGGAAGAGCTAAACCACACCGGATATTGAGAGCCTTTGGTTCTCATCAACGGAACATATAACCTAATCACTTCATATAATTTATCATAAAAGACATTGACGGCTGTATCAGCGGGAAGTGGAGACAATAAATTTTCCCAATTAATATTACTGAATTCATTATTAATATTAACGTAATTAGCTTTATTGTAATTATATTTACGAGCCGAGTGGTTTTTCATAGGTGTGAATTGTAAATTTAATTCCGCCAAAGTAGAAAAAGGAGGGTGGTGACCATCGGGCTCAATAAGCGCATTGCAAGACATAATCTGGCAATCTATATTAGAAATAAAAAGATCTAAAGTTCTACCTAAATTATTTTTAAAAGTATTAAATTGTTTACCGTTAATCTCAGCCATAAAGTTCAATAAGAGCCGGCATAACGGATTTGAAGCTAATGCAATAGTGTGATTACCATGAACATGCCAGTCAATATTAGATATGTTAAAATCTCCCAAAACAAAGAATGAATCGCTACTCGGATCATTTAAGAAACATTGTAACATATCAAAATAAAGAGCGTAGATATCATCGCGAGTACGTGGTGGAATATAACAAGCACTTATGATATGTTTTTTATTTGATCGGACTGCAGGAAACTGGACTAATATATGATCAATTTCGGCATGATGAAAATACGTCAACATTCTAGAAGGTCGTAGTTCACGACGAACAGCCACCATAACACCCCCACCCTCTTGTTTTCCAGAGGCTAGACGGTCTCGATCACATCTAAATACGATATAACGGTCGTCCATAAACTCGTTATCATGAATTTCAGGAACCAGCCAGGTTTCGGTTAGTACGATAACGTCATAACAACACGACATAATATTCATGTACAATGTATGCAACTTTGTGCGAATTCCTCTACAGTTCTGATAATAAAACATTATATTGCTAGTCACTGCTAATAGTGTAACAATAAAATAAATATATGAAATCCAATAAGTACCTAATAATTGAAATAATTGAAAACGCCGCCACTAACAGCAATTGATATTTAAGCAAGTTAATATATAAGTTAGGAGGAACCAGAGTTGATCTTAATTTTATGTCATTTCTCATCAATAAATTACAAAGTATGTTTTTTAAGACTATATGGCTTTGTTTAAAAATGAACTTATTGGTCTTGTATAAATAAGCAGGAGAAAATAATAATAATTTAATAAGAATTTGTATACTGATTATCAAGCTAATGGCATTAAACTCTGTTATTATTTTAAATATTTGCATAGGAAAGAATAAGAGATTTACTCGTAAATGCGTGCACGAGTTGTGAAAAAATGTGCACTGAGGAACATAACGATTACAAAAACATAATTGTACATTGACAGAAGCAATAATCTTGTGTAAATAGTAACAGTTCAATACAAAAAAACAATAGGAGTGTGATAAACGTGAAAAATAAAAGAATGATATAAAAAAGTAAAAACAAAATATAAACCTTAGTGTTTTGTAGTTAGAAATTAATAAATTAATTATTTGTCTTCGCACGGGTCGCCATTTTGGTAAAATCATCCTCAGATCGTATAGCAAAAGCCGATGTTCCATCTCGCTCGCGGACAAGTATCGTAGCATTCTTAATCCAAACATATTTGAATCCATGTTTACTCGCGAATTCCCTGCACTTCCGAAACAAGGTCTTATTTTTTAGAGTGAGATGTTCGTTTATATACACTGGTACAGCGGCGCCTGATATTCCAAGTTGGTCCGACTTAAGACTCTTAGTTTTACGGTAGGCGCTTAAAATATTGTCTCGCAGAATGCGCGATCTAAGTTTAACAATTATGTTTTTCGGTTTGCTGTCTTGCTGCTGTGCGTGCGGCACTCTGTGTATTGATGTAATATCACTTTGGGATATAGGATAATTAAGCACCTTACCAATAGATTCCATTACGGTTATTAAGTTTTCACTGCGTTTATCTGGCAGATTACAAATTTCAATGTTGCACATACGTGCATTCTGTTCCAGGGAATCAATTTTATCTTCAAGTTTGGCAACTAATAATTCGTTACTGTGTTTGTCCATTTCACGTGAACACTCCTTTTCTAAAACTTCTAAGCGAGTTTTTATATCATCATATTCCTTATTTATATAGTCAATTGACTTTTCAATTTCTAGATTTGATTTTAATATTGAAATGTTCTGGAGTTTTAATTCTGATACCTCTGCAATCAGTTTGTTCAGTATAACGTCTTGATCGGCTTTCCAAGTTATCAGCAAATTCTTCAACTCTTCAAATTTATCAACACCAAGATCGCTATCGTTGCCTCTGTGGCGTTTGCCCGGCCTTGTAGATGCGTTGCTAGGAGCCGACGCCAAAGCAGTGATGGAAGAAATATCGGGCTCCGAGTGTGTTTCCACAAGTGAGCGTAAGTTGGGGGAACGTTGAGAAGGGGGCGATCTCGGAGTGCGGGGCATATTATTTGCAGCAAAAATAAGCAAATAAATAAAGCGTCAAAGTTCACAAGCCGAGCCGCCAACAGACGATAAGGTAGCGCTATTTCGCAACCGGCGGACACTACTGTTTGGCTCAATGCACAAGCTCGCCACATACGTCGCGCCGCTCACCGCACAAACGACGCGGGTTCGAAACCCACACAAAAAATATATTTAAAAAAAGTGTTTTTTAATTTCAAAGGCCAGCGCTAGCACAGTTAGAGCAAGAACCGACAAACTACTGCTATCCTCTTCGAGAAACGCCCATTGGGCGTCAACCACAGATTCAAGCGCTGCAAGAGCAACAAGGAATCGAGAATTTGAGCGTCCACCAATCACAAACTCGACAGTCACTAAATTATCACAAGTTCACAGTTCAACACACAGCACGTCCGCTCCGTTCAATAGTAACAGACTGTCGCAAAGACAGCCATATCACTGCCTTTATTAATATATTTGCATACATATTTCGATCGATTCGATTTAACAGAACTACAGTATTCAACATTGATATGGGCATTAAACATTTTAGATAGAAGTGGATTATATGGTACTACCCATTGATTGTTAACTTGAATTTCTTCATTACCTCGTATTTTTATTTTAGCCGTAAATCCACCCTGTTCTCGTGATCGACGTCTATATTTAGGATATCCATCTTCGCCTGTAACTGTTTCGTTCAAAAATGGCTTTGGATAACGTTTCGTACATTTTTCATCTTTCATGCATGGAGAATTCCTATTTAGTTCACCACACGGGCCATGAACCATGTTTTTTACGATTATACTATAAAGATCAGGATCTTCTTCCGGGTTTGGAAATTCAGCTTTGATGATATCGTCTATTTGATTTGGTCGAATTTTATTTTGAAGCCAAATTAAGTTGTGAGAATGTGGCAGTCATCGTTTCTGCCATTCAATTGAATACATCCAGCAGATAACAGCACCAAATATTTGATTTTTCACGAAGGCTTTAATAAAGTTAATTTGTTTTTGACGAAAACTTCGGGCAATAATATCATGACGATCGCTGGCCGTCTGTCCATATTGTAATTCTTTGATTTCCACCCATGAAGGATTACATGTAAATGTTATAAATAAATCTGGTCTGCCGTGTTTTCTGACATAAGTTATCGCATCCTGAGCATATTCTTGCATGTGACGTGGACTTCCAGTAAATGTCGATGGCAAGATGACCAATTTTCCCATGTTATCAACGTTTCCATCATTTATCATTGCATCTCTCAAATGAATGTATTCATCCGAACGCAATTTTCGTTGATTATAGGGAATATATTCTAATCTTTCCGTCTCAATTTTGGCATACATGTCTACAATAAACTGCTGAAGTAACTGTCGACAATTTAAAATATGGTTATATTCACCATTTCTAGTCATAATTCGATAAGCATAAAATTGCATAGCTGATACTTTTTTGTTAGTTTCGACACCTGTAGTTGGATCAACTTGTTGAATATTGAAGTGATAACCATCCTCACCTTGCCAATAAATTAGCGGATACTGTAGCGCATCATAACTACGATGTGTTTCAGCAATACGTTGCAGTTTATCACTTCGGCGTTGAATAATAATATCACGACGACTAAATTTATTATCAACAACTACTACAGCAATTTCGTTCGTTTGAGGTGCATTAAACCTTCTTTCGTGTTGACCGGCTGGTCTTTTATCTGCTCGAATGACGATCTTATAATTATCTGCAGCCATTTGGTCTAGGGAAGTCTTGAACACATTAATTAGTTGATTATGATTATGAAGAAGACATTGTAACTTTTGAATAATATCTCGGTTTAGTCCCTGAAAATGAGAGGAACGTTGATCTGCTTCAAGTTCTTCGTTACCAACAAAGTATATTTGTAGAAATTTTGGAGTTTCATTGGACATCGGCAGAAGTGAGCCTATTCGGTGGAAAATTTGACCTTGAACCTTGAAAATTGGGTTAAAATTTTCTTCATGGCATATCAATGATGCTCCAAATGAAGTCATTTGAAAACAACAGTTGTATCGATATCGGTGTGTTGTTAGTCATATATGTGAGTAATGGTGGTGGTGGTACATCTAATGCTGGTAAATTGACTTTACCACTCGCGCAGCACATACCAGCAGTTTCGCCTTTAAATTTCCGGGCATGACAATACTCGCATATCGTATCCATTTTTCCGATGACGACATCTGAATGTTCACTGTATTGTATTTTGCAATCATAATGGAAAGCCTGAAGTTCTAGACTCTTAATCTTAGATGTAGCAGCTCGTTGTTGACGTAGAGTGGCCATTTTGTCTTTACTTTTGCTCTTTTCCACTTCGCGTTGAACAACAGACTGACGATTTCGGATTGATCTTACTCGTAATCGCGTTTCATCGTTAGTGCATGCTCTTTCTTCAGTCTGATTTCCTCTAATTCTGTTCACCCCTTCACGAATATTCGAAAGCCGTTGCTCTCTTTGTTCTTCTGTTTCATTTTGTCGTGCTGCTTTCTTTTTTTTTTTGAAACCGCTAGAGGTTTCGTAAATATTTTTTTACGTTTTGGCATTGTGCATGTGCAATGAAAAAAAGTTATACATAACAATCAGTCTCTCGACTGAAAAACACGATAGAACTGACGAAAAGTTACTGGAGTTCGCTTTATATACTGTCAAAGATCGAAATTTCTAGAGCCAGAACACTCTAGAATATTCAAAATGTTCGGTTCTAGGCTTATTAGAAGTTTCGAGATCATTCCAGAAAATTTTAGAACGATCTAGAACATTCCGGATCGATTTCAACGGTTCTAGGCTTTTTGGAAGTTTCGAGATCATTCCAGAAAATTTTAGAACGATCTAGCACATTCCGGATCGATTTCAACGGTTCTAGGCTTTTTGGAAGTTTCGAGATCATTCCAGAAAATTTTAGAATGATCTAGAACTTTCCGGATCGATTTCAACGGTTCTAGGCTTTTTGAAAGTTTCGAGATCATTCCAGAAAATTTTAGAACGATCTAGCACATTCCGGATGGATTTCAACGGTTCTAGGCTTATTTGGAAGTTTCGAGATCATTCCAGAAAATTTTAGAACGATCTAGAACATTCCGGATCGATTTCAACGGTTCTAGGCTTTTTGGAAGTTACGAGATCATTCCAGAAAATTTTAGAACGTTCTAGAACATTCTAGATTGATTATATCAGTTGCACACATTCTGGAGCTTACTAGATCACTCCAGAAATTTTCAGAACTTCCCCCAAGTTCACATAAGTTAGAGAAGGACAGATATATATTTTTTTACATTTTCGCCACCCACAACCACCCACTTCCACCCACCCCGACCAAACTCCCTTATTCACACCTGGAGACCAAGGGGTATTCACCACCCCAACGGGGAATTGATCGGAGTTGTGGATGATAGAGAAAACCGTGGATTTACGTACTAAAATTAGCATTATATATATATTAGATATTAGATTTAATTTTGCAGGCTTGTGCTAGAGTACGGAACACGACGTAATAGTCCTCGTCGCTGAATGTATTCGTATTAATTGGGCTTATGCCAGTTGTGCGGAAACCACTTATAGCTTTATCTATTGAAACTACCCTGCTGTATGATTTCTGAAACAAGCCGGCGATGTCATACGGCGTGATTTTAATAAAATTTTTGGATTTAAGAAACAAATCACATTCACGGTTGTATTTTTTTTAAAGGGGCCAAAAATGTCATGTCTAGAGGCTGCAAATGATGGGAGGAGTATGGTGGTGGTTTTATAAAATTACACTTACTTTCCTTGTTAAAATTGTAAGGTATCTTCAAGTGTTCGGCACACTCGTACGCTATTTTGAATTTCGTAGCGTCTAATCCGAAGAAAAGATTCGTCATACGAATTAAATGACCAGCTAGAATATGTTCTTGAGCAGGATAAAATACTGGTTTTCTTTCGAGACGAGGATTTGATTGCTCTGATTTTCTATATCTTTTTTGCAAAGTACAATGGTATTTTCAGTTCCTGGGATGCTTTATGCAGAGAAATTCCACCATCAACAACTCTCTTAATAGCACGATCTAGATTCCATTGACACTTGTCCGTAATTCTGTCCCTTTTTCGAGGCATCTGAAAATGAAACAAAAATAACGAAATGGGGTAATGAAAGCCAATTGACTCCAATTACCCCAAATGCTCATTGTTATGTTTTTAAGTTATTATGAAAATACAGTTAGTTATTTACATAAATTTATGTTTTTATCTAATTTTTTAATGATAAATCTACAATAAAAACAGGAGATAATAAAACAGTTTGTATATTTACAATGTGTCCTTGAAAATCGTAAAAAATTTAATCGTTAGGAGGATTATTTTTTATTGAAGGTTCATTTGAAGTAAGTCCCCATCATACAATGATTTAAAATATTCATTTTGACTTAAGGGTGGTAATATTGCTTTACCCTTGTGACAACATGAAGTGAATGCAGTTTGGTCGCCTAAAGTCACTTCAGATTCAAAATGTTTCGCATTGCAAAACCTGCACGCTAAATCGATTAATCCACAAACATAACTTAAAAACACATTTGGAATGACATTTAGAGCACATTTAAATGTATCTCTCAAAATCATATTACTATCGAATACTACTGACGGGGAATTATTCATTCCTCTTAGAGAAATATTCCTTCTTCCTTGTCTCTCACTTCGACCCGTTAATGTTCTATGTCGAGGCCTAATTAAAGTTCTTTCATTAAATTACTGAAATCAAGAAGAGAAAAAGTTTTTACCTGTATGATGATGTTGTTATTCTGATAATTCGTGCACATTTAAATGTACGTATCTCTCAAAATCAATTATTTATCGTGAAGTATATGAAACCCATCAAAAACATCCTGTAAAAAAATTCCAAGTCTCGCAGCTCAGTTTTTCTACCGCAAAAAGTAGGAGATCCATGAAATACCAAGTCGATTAATTTATTTAGTCCTTGATTAAGGGACGTTCTGTATAAAGTTATTACGTAAGTTATTATCATATCAATATTAAAAATTCTTTACGTTTTAAATAAATAGATCGACTTGGCCATCGCATGAAAACATAATGTATCGTACAATTTATGCATAATGCTACTGGCCAAGTCGATCTATTTATTTTTGTATGTATCAATTTATTACAAATATAGCGGATTTGATTATTAGCGTTCTTTCTTTCATGGTGATTGTTTTCGACCTATTTAGTCTATTTATTTGCAAGGTTATCTTTGTCATGTTTTTCTAGAGGAATCTTGTACAGTTTAATGGGCTGAATACACCCTTTCCCTCTTTATACCCCCCTCCTGTTATGCCTCATATATAATATATATAGATACTAATCTACAACTATTAGGGCCTCTTCAGTGCGACGCGGACGACCTACGCGGATGTCCACGACGGACGGTAAAATGTATCAATCCTATACAACGTGTTCAGAGCGACGCGGATCGCCCGCGCCGCGGAGAGCTGTCCGGGCCTCTCCAGTGCGACGCGGACGACCTACGCGGATGTCCGCGACGGACGGTAAAATGTATCAATCCCATACAACGCGTTCAGAGCGACGCGGAGCGCCCGCGCCGCGGAGAGCTGTCCGCGCGCGGATCGAAATCACTCCGCGTCGCTCTTGTACCACAGATCACTCCCAATAGATACCAAATGCAAGGCAGCGGTTGCGCCCTGCACATATAAGCTATCAGATAGATATAAACCAATGCCAAATGTCGCGTCATCAGTGTCGTCCAAGTAGTGGACCCGCACATATCGTCGCACGTTAGCGAAAATTACATTTTGAAAACATAATATTACAGTTAATAATGATTTGTTCGATCATCGATAACTAATATTCTTTAAATTAATTTGGTCCCGAGCGAGCTCAATTTATACTGGTTAATGTATCAATGTCAAACAGTCGAGTTCAGATGGAGAATCAGCCCTCTCTTTTTCGCATAGCAATAACCGTAATAAGCCATCTTTTTTTGGCGAAATCACACGTTCTTCTAGTGTTTGACTCATGTTTATAATATACTTCCCAGAAATATCGATATTGTAAAACAATAATGTAAATTAATTTTATTAAATGAAAATGTCACAAAATATATATATTGAATTAAATAAAAATTGCAAATTACCATAATTACGTTATTTTATGTAATTTGAAATATAACTATTTTAATTTGTTAACAAGGTACTTTTACAATATTTTTTTAATTATCTTTGGCGTAATTAAATTTCCTTTTTTCCCTCTGGTTGTATACGTTTTCAAATATTATGGGAGGGTATTTACCATAAGTTTTAGTATACTAAGTTTATTGAGAATCAGTAGCACAAGCTATTGCACTAATTTTAACATACGTTGTATATATCGTCTCAAAAACATTCATAGTTCGTCAAGTGGGTTTCATCGTCACTTGTCGATATTACATTTACTACAGCCGTCGTCAGAATTCAAGAAACGGAAGTTATGAAATGAAATGAAATGAAATGAAATGTAAAATGATATTTTAATTTTTATTCATCACTTGGTTGCAAATAAGATCAAAGTTATCTTTGGTCTTTTTAACATTCGGATATTATAGTAAAAATATTATTGACTTAGTGCAAAATGGACCCATGTATACATTGATCCATTTTGTTTTAATATAAATAAAGCAGCAAACTAAAATTATATCACAAAAAGCGCTAATGTTAACTTTGATCGTTTTAGTTCTTACTCTATTACTAGGAAAGTGAAAAATAATAATTTATTATCGGCTTAAGTATACTGCAGCCCTTTTATCATTTATTCTTTTTTAATTAATTAATTTAACTGTATGAAAGCGCACACCACATTGGCCTTTTTTACGTAGTAACTTTTCAATGGTTGTTAATACACTAACGCCCTTTTAGCACAAAAAAATATCATACTTTTACACTAAACTGGCATTACAATCTCGTTTCGTACACAAACGTACATTGGCCCTTTTAGCACCAGGCCACAGATATTTTTTTGTACTTGAATGTTGTTATTGCAGATTGCTGCTACAGACCTATTTTATGCATAGTCCGTGTACATTTAAACGTATCTTAGTGTCGCCGCTCACGAGCCACTCGCCACAGCCACAAACGCCGCCACTAGAAGCTAGAAGCGGCTACAAAGGTAGCTGAAGCGCGCGACAGCCACTTGTGGCCGGTGGTCGACACTTGCGGTCGGTGGCTGCTTGTTGTTGTACTTTTTTTTAACCCTTGCGTGCAGTATCATAATGGACTCTGACGAAGAAGGTTTAATTGCGCTACTTTTGATAAAAAGACGTCGACGTAGAAGACGAAATCGTAGTTATTGGATACATCCAATTTTAATGAATGTAAACAAATGCAACGAACATTTCGATAATCTTCTAAACCATCTTAAAAGTTTTTCAAACATTTTCGTTTAAGCATAGGTACGTTTTGGGAACTACATGCTCTATTATATGCTGGATTAAAGCACCACGATACCAACATGCGGAAAAGCATCGCACCTGCGGAAAGACTAGCTATCACATTAAGGTAAGTGGAAATAATCACTAGCATAAAACTCCACAGAACACTATGATAAAATAATCTATACTTTATTTATAATAAAACAATGCACATTGATTATAATAATCAATGTGCATTGTTTTTTCTACTAGAGAATAGCTAGTTAACAAATAAAACACGTAGGTATTTGTATTTAGTTATTATGTCTTTATTATAATTTGGTATCACTCGTCATCATCACGGAACATGTTTTCGATAACAGAACTGTTGTCCATAGACTGGTCAGAATAATATGAATGAGTTGGAGAAGGCTGAATTATAGGTGAAGACGGGATAGATGTAGAAGCGTTTTGTGTAGAGTATGACATGTCAAGCATAGACTTGTCGGAATAATGTGAATGAAGTGGAGAAGGCTGAACAGATGTAGAAGCTTTTTGTGTCGAGTGGATGTTGGCATTTCCTGAAGAATAACCATAATATTGTGCCGAATAGGTTTCATAATTTTGATTATGCATGTACTTTCTAATTAACTGTAATATTTCTGATTGAAAATCAATTTTACAATTTTCGTCAATTTTTTTTACATGTGGAAGCAGCGACATCAGAAATTGCTTATCGGGGTCATTTTGGTCGCTTATTTGATCATGTTTACGTTTTAAATTTTCCGAAAGTGTTCTGAGAATTTCATTTTCTGATTTTTCGGCCCTTTTTATATTAATGTTTGTTTGTTTGTTTATATTATTGTTTGTATTAATGTTTATTTTCGGGCGAGATGTTTCCGCATCATCAGTTGCATTAGTAACATCGGTAGGCGGTCTCACTTCTTTTAAGGAATTCAAGAATGATAGATGATTGAAATAAATGTACTGTTTACTGCTTGTTGCTGCCGAACCACTCGCAACGTTCTTGTTTTTTGTATTTTCTCTATTAAAACTGTCACGAAGACTCTTCCACTTCCTCTGTAATTTAGTTACTGTAACAACAAAAAATATAATTTTAATTTATTTAATTTATTTTTAAAAAAATATAATTTGTTTCAGGTATCTAGGAACTGGATGCTCGTTTGAGGATTTTGAACTCTCTTACCACCGTGGGGCCTCTACAGCAAGGAAAATAGTACAAGAAACATATCAACTAATTTGGAACTATTTAAAAGCCGTTTGTATTCCAGAACCGACCCAAGACACGTGGAAAGAAATTGCCAGCGGATTTCTTCAAAATACTAATTTTCCTAATTGTTTAGGCGCCATAGATGGGAAACATATAAGAATTATTCATCCATTCGATACCGGCTCCTTGTACTTTAACTATAAAAAATTTTTTTCAATAGTACTTCTAGCAAGTTGCGACTCGAATTTACTTTTTACGTTCGTGGATGTTGGGGCATACGGTAAAGCATCCGATTCTACAATATTTAGAGAAAGTGAACTGTGTAACAAAATACACAGAAAGACATTAAATATCCCCTCACCACGACAGGTCGGTAATCGACAACCATTGAACTACACATTTGTTGGTGATGAAGCATTTGGCCTCAGTGAAAATATGATGAGGCCATATGCTGGAAAATATTTGGACTTAGACAAAAAAGTTTTCAATTATAGGTCAAGCCGTGCCAGACGTTGCATTGAGTGTACCTTCGGCGTACTAGCAAACAAATGGAGAATATTACATCGCCCATTAAACACTTCTGTTCATTTCTCAGAAGACATTGTGAAAGCTTGTTGCATTTTGCACAACTTTATTCGCAAAAGGGATGGCTTCAATTTTCGGCATACTTTGAAAATAGTGGGACTCGAAAATATACAAAATACAGGCTGGCCAGTAACACGAGCGTCTACGGCAAGAGATACGTTAAAAGATTATTTTATGAATGAAGGAGCAATACCGTGGCAAGAAAATAGAATATAAATATATGGTTTTATATTATTTTATTAAACTTACCTTCAATGTTCTTTTCTTTGGCAGTTTTATTCGAAAAATCTCCCACAAACAATTCGCAGATTTCTTCCCAGGCCTTCACTTTTTCTCCTCTATTACTATAACTATCACTTTTTGAATCCCAAATCGCAGGACGGGATTGTATCTCTGATATAAATAATTCTATATCCATATTTATCTACCTATATGAACTACAGACTACGTGCGTGCGTCACCGTCGAATTACACAGGTTAACTGAGGCAAGGGAGAGAGGGGCGCGGAATCGCGCGAGTGGCGTGTGGCGGCTTTTTGTGTCGGCGTTTAGTGGCCGGTGCGAGCCACAAGATGCAAGCTGCGACGATTTGAAGCGTGTGGCCGCCACCGGCGCCAACCGTGTGCGGCGAGTCCATATAAAATGTATGAAAAATACAGGAAATATGCCAGTGGCGGCGTTTTGTGGTTGTGGCCGGTGGCCCGTGTGCGGGAGCCCTTACGGCTACACAATTTACATCAATTTGTACAAGCGCTCAGTAATTCACGTAGTGTTCGTCAAACAAAATGTCATTCAATAAAACCACAGTAAACAAACTTTTCTGTTTGACATTCAACTATGTCTTTAATAAACAAAAGAAACAATTTGACCACAGAGTATGTATACCTGTATAAATACTTGTGTATGCGTGTGTCAAATGCATGCTGGTTTGTGTAATGTTTTATTTATTGATTTAATGTAATTTTATGCATTATTATTAAAATCTTTTTTTTATCTTAACCTTTAACTATGGACGCCACATTTTTGTCACACTACCAAGGACGCGCGGTCTCTCGGACCGCTGTGTTCCGAGTCCAAATATTAAGTAAATATAACAATTTATTAAAAACTATTTAATGTATTATTTTCTAAACATATTCAAATGAAACAATTTCAATGAACACATTAACAGTCAAAGGCACTTTTTGGCATAAATTGACATGAGATCAGTTTTAGGAATAAAAGCTGAAATGAATAATCTTCTTTAAAAAAATAACAATCAAAACTATAAAACTAGGGTTTATTCTAACATATAAATTAACAAAAATCTTCTCAAATTAAAATATAAAAATCTTGACATTGGTTCAAATGTGTGAAATTATTGGCAGTTTTTGCACAAGGGTTTGGAACACTGTAGACATATGACCTGTTTACAACTGATACAAGTGTAGTTAGACTTCCTTTTAAGTTTTGGGGGACAAAGACGACACGTTTTGCGCTTTGAAAAATCATTCTCCTGAATAGGGGGTTCGTCTATAAATATATCTGCCCCTAAAACTCGTTTTATTGTCATTTTTAATTCATTTGGTAAATTTGGCTTTATTGCTCGTCTAAAAAAAATTGCTCGATCTTTAGTCGTTCCGCATATGCAAATGCGGAACGACTAAAGATCGAGCAATTTTTTTTAGGAAATCACCTCTTTCTAATTTTTTGGCCTGATACTGATTATAATAGAACATAAGCATTGATACCACATAAGTCAAGAATTCGATAGAAAATTACCATAGGCCATCTTCTCGTTCGTCGACTACTTGAATAAATTGAACACTTCTTATCTGTTTCGTCTACGCCTCCTTTGGTGGAGTTGTAGAATTGTATAATCTCTGGTTTATTTATTACATTATCAATATTGTTATTATGATGCATGGAGGAAATGTGACATGTGAACTTTGGGACATGTGAACAAATAGTTTTGTCTTTCGTGATTCCGAATAAATTAGAACCAACTTCTCTTGACTTATGCGGCTGAAATTGTGGTGGAATCTCCCTCTTGTTTTTTTTTTAAAGTACCAACGTATGTCAGTTTTCTCTTAAACAATTCATCCACTAGTTCGATTGATGAGAACCAATTATCTGCTATCACATTGCGGTTCGACTCTTGAATTGGTTTTGTCAAGCGAAGAACACACTGAGTAGGAACGAGTAATTTTTTCTCTTCTTCTGATAATCCAATTCCATCTGAATTTTTTCCTGAATATATGTAACCATTATAGAAGTAAAAAGTTTTAGCATCGCATAAGGCTCGTATGATTAGTCCATATTTTCCAGGCTTTTTTGGCATATACGAGATCATATGGCTTCTCCCACGAAACTTTACTAACATCTCGTCAACAGTAACGTATTCGCTAATCTGATAATATTTTTGTGAATTAGAAACAAATTTCTCAAAAATTGATGAAATGGCTGCCAGTTTGTCATCCTTTTGTCTTTCTGTACGATCAGCTGGATTGTCGAAACGTAAGCATTGCAAAAGAACCAAGAATCTAGTTTCCGACATGCAGCACCTGAAAATCTCGCAGCCTGTACCATCTGTAGCAAAAATGTAACTGGTACATTCATGGTTAGACTTCAAGACGGCCGAATAGAATAAAATTCCCAAAAAAGCATTCAGCTCAATCAAATCTAAATCTATCAGTTCTGGTCTATTTTGTCGCTTGAACTTGGCTTTGTAGTCGGCGATTTTTAGATTTGTCCAAGTCAAAATAGTGTGTCGCATTTCTTTGTCAAAAAGTTTATTCCAAATACTTAGTGGATCATTCCGTTCTTCCTCAGATAAACGTAACACAGATCTGGTGGTAACTATATTGTGCTGAGGAGTTCTGACTCTGCTGGAAGGTGGAATACTAGCCCACTTGTAACGGTTTTTTTCCGTAATAATAATTAGGACGTCGTTCTTGCAACTCTAAAAGGGGCACGTTATCATCTGATGTATCACTGTTGGGACTGACACTTCTAATAATGTTGTGGTCTAGACTAGGGACATAAGTATTTTCTTCATAGTGTTCATGGTCACTTATATGATTCTGGATAAAATCATTTTCAGATATCAAGCAATCCTCAATAGTATCCTCGTTATCCGATTGGTCCGACTCCAAAAGTAGATCATACACTTCCTTTTCAAAAGAAGGGTTATCGACTCGCCATATTTTACTTGCAGGTTGTTGCAACTGTGACGTTGACGTTCGTTTTGACGTAGATGCATTTTGGTTAATGTTTATTGACATTTTGACTGAAAATAACCTAAAAAAAAACAACAATTACAACATCAATGTTAATATTGTTTACATAGAAAATGTGGACGTACGGTCCCACAGACCGCAGTTAAAGTACAAAGTAAAATAACTCACCCAATTTGTAGCCGGCGACACAACCTCCCGCCTCAACACACGTTTCGCTACTAAAACTAGAGATGTTAGAAAATAATCGATTTTTAATTTAATCGATTATTATTTTCTTATAATCGATTTTTTATAATCGATTTTTAAAATACTGTTAATCGATTTTTTATAAATCGATTATATAAATTATCCATAAAAATCGATTTTTATCAACAGCTCCATCTATGCGACGTATGAAAAAACTCGAAGTAAGTTTATACTGTTCAATATTATTATCATGTTATGAGCATGGATCTACATCCATTATATACCGGGTATCTCAAGACTGCTACCGAAAACGAAGCCGGGTGGTAGTTTAAGTGACTACAAACACATTGCAACTAAAATTTTCGCAAAGAAACGCGACAATTATTTTTTATGATTTTTTAAATATCGTCATTTTTGGGTGGTAAATCCATAGTTTTTGCTAAAATAATTATTTAAACACTTTTATACCTTAGATTGTTTATAAATAAAAGGGTATACACTATTATTTTAGGAAAAAAATACATTTACAACCCAAATATAGTCATAGGAAAAAAATAACAAAAAAAAAATTGTCGCTCTTTTTTTCAATTTTTTCTATTGCATTGTGTCTGAAGTCGCTTAAACTACCACCCGGCTTCGTTTTCGGTAGCCGTCTTGATATACCCTGTATAAACACATATAAACAGGATTGCGCACAAAGAAAATGGTGTCATCCTGAAATAAGACATGTGCATGTAGCATAAGGTTTAATTTACTATGGTAAATGACATGGAGGAAGGCCGAAACCGAGTGAGACAGTATGAGGGGGTTTTATCCCTTTTCATTTGCAAGCCAGACCAAAAAAAAATATTTTATCTAGTAGATTATTTTACATTCGCGAAAAGGTAATTAGTTCGATAAAAAAATAAACACAGAATATCTATAGTAACATATAGAAAAATATTATTATTTAACTTTACTTATGGGTCCATAAACGAATTCATGGCATTACAATGGAAGGTTAAATGCATGATAGGAGAATTTGTAATTATAACTCTGGCCACTTGATAATAAAAATAAAATATGTCATGGCTTATACGAAATGTCACAGGTGTATAATTTCAAATTATTTTCGATATTTATTAACGGAAATTGGTTAAAAAGTGTTGCAAAATAATTTGTATAAGTGAATAATATAGTGGTTGTTGTATATCGATTCAAAAGTGAGTGGTTTCATGAGATTTACCATTTTTGTTTACAAACATTCGCTACGGTGACCATAATAAAACCCGCCTTAGAACTTTTCTGATCGACAATTCAAAGTTCAGATGAATTATTGAATAACTTTTAATCTGCTTGAATATTAAAAGTAGTTCTTTTTTCTTTACAATTTTATTATTAAAGTAATGTTTAATTTATACACGTTAATTTGCATCCTACTATGTTTTAAGTGAAAATAAACACGATAAAAGTTTTTCTAATAGAATTGATCATTAATTAAGTATGATTAAAAATATTTATTTCTTGCGATAGTTTTTATTTACTGAGTGATGTAAGATTTCGGCACGAACGTATTACACTAACTGGTCCACTGTCTGCTACATTTTCACGCCTAAGCCACTGAACCGATTTTGATAGAATTTAATACAGAGATAGATTAGACCTTGGGTAAGGGCAAAAGGTTACCTTTTATTATATAGACAACGCTTGAAGGGGTTGAACAACGAGATGGCAGAATGTATGGAAAAATCTAAACTGTTGAAGTTACAGATATCAAACTTTACTCATTTATGAACAAAAATAACTGCACACTTTATGTTCTTAAAGTTAACCATAAAGGGGTTGAAATGTTACATAAAAATTTAAGCCGTTACAGTTATGGAAACCTTATTCCAAATGAAAAATAATGGCGTGAGTAATATTAGAAAAATAGTATTATGGGGTCGAAATAAGGGATGAAATATTATACATAAAATCATTTTTTTTTTTGTAAATATCACTAATAATATGGCAGAAAAGAAGAAACTCTTTTGTTATTGATCCGATTGGTCTGAAATTCGAAATTTAAACCTCCCCTTTAAATTGAGATTCAGAATTATAGTTATCGCCGCCATTTTGAACTTTGTTAATGATTCGATTAAGATATTTGTTAGGTATGAGATGGTAGGACAACTACGTTGCCGTTAGGTTTTACAAGATTAGGTATGAATAATAATGTGTATGTGGTATTAAGTAGGTCAGCGATGCTCCTAGCTAGTGGTCCTGGCCTGTCCTAAAATAGGTGCTACGAGTATACAACCTCGGCCCCCGAACTACTGCAATCACTACCAACTTTCCCCTCCGTGACTGTAGTATCCATCTCTATATTCCATACTTTCCTTTCCAACAACATCTTCTAGCCGCAAACTCTATTTCCTTTCCCCAGTTGAAGACGGACAGCAGCGTCATCAACGCGAATCCTCCTGCGCTCGCGAACCCACCTGCCAAGCGTGGTTAGTATTGGCATAAACAATAAAAAAGCCTAATAGTTGTTAAAACCAGGACCAGGACTCCAGTCCCCGGCAGCCCCGCTATTCCTGGTTATGGAAGCGGCCACGGTAACGGCGGGGCAGAGGGTGGTAAGAATCTCTGGGTTGACCCCAGCTACCACCCCCGACGACGACTGGCACTGATAACACACAACATACGCACTTTGTGAACAGACGAGAAGATTGTTAACTGAATTTTGCTGTCAATAAAGATTTATTATTATTATTTTCATTTTTCATTTCACCTATTAAAAGTATACGTAATAAACTATGATTTTGAACTTTTTTGCTAGGTCCTAATGGTCCAATATTTTGGTTTGGTCAAATATTTTTTTACACGGTTAGACAATATCACGTTTGTTACCTCAAAAACAAAATGCTTTATTCGACTTTATATTAGCCAATTTTACTAAAATTCCTGTATATCCCAAAAAATATGGTCACCCAATAGGAACGGGACACACTCCCCCTTCCTACACCTCTTGCTCGGCTCGTTTTTCCAATGACAGTGTGCAGTCCTGTTTATATACTACGTCCATGGTTATGAGTGAGTTATGACGTAGCCGGTAGCATCTCTATTTAATCTGTCATCTCTGGAGCTTCTCACATATGAGAGACCTACCACCAATATTCGTTTTAGTATTCGTTTTATATTTTAGTTTTTGAGACCATAACGGGGTCGTTAAGTTTGTTATAAGTATTTTATTTCATTACTAGTCAAATGTAAAATAGGAGTGGACATTGGTGACAGTAATTACTTCTAATATTTTCATTGTTTAAACTTAAAGATAATAATATGTTTTATATTTTTGTTTTTGAGATTACAGACAGCGCAGACGTTTATTTCTTAAAGAATTTTATTTTAAAACTAGTCACATGTAAAATTATTATCATCATATCAGCCTATTGCTGTCCACTGTTGAACGTAGGCCTAAATATGAAATAGTACTGGACATTTATGGCATTTTTTTTAAATTTGTTTAATATTTTAGTTTTTGAGACAATAAAGTTTTTATTTTATTGCAATGCTCATCATTTCATTTTTATTAAATAAATTATTAATTGTACTGGAAATTAGTATCAATAAATAAACTTGGTTTCCTCATTCCTTACCTTGAAAGTTTAAAGGAACATTCACTTTGATTTTTAGTTTTGAATCTGATATTTTTTTTATTCATATCAATTTATTTGATTTTTATTTGAATAAATTGTTAATATGAAAATGAGAATTATAATTGGAATATGAAAAGAATTTAGATTTTTGAAATAAGGGAAAAAATCGATTTTTTCGTAAAAATCGATTATTTTTCTATTATAATCGATTTTTAACAAATCGATTAATATGGAGTAAAGAAAAATCGATTTAAATTTAATCGATTTTTTTCCATTAACCTCACATCTCTAACTAAAACTAAAGCTACTGAGCGCATTAGACGCAGGGGGCAAGGGGAAAGGGGTAAACACAAGAATTCCAAACTGCAAGCGGTCTGCGAGACCGCGCGTCCACAGTTAAAGGTTAAATGAGGCAAATAAAACTTTTTTTGATAAAGATAAAAACTGGCGCATTTCGAAGTTTTCAGTTTATTTTTTGTATTTTATCATGCATAATCTTTTTTTTTTGTACATTTTCATATATTTAGTTTGTACATTATTTACAATTATTTCAAATCAGTCTTATATTTACAATATTTACTAATAGGTTCATAGGCAGTACATATTTACATATTCTGATTTCAAAACACTAATTGTTGTAGTCTTCGTATTCCCAGGCGTATTCGCCTTTCATTTAATATATTGCCAGATAATGCCATGGCATTCAATTTATTAACGGCAATTTTATGTAAATTTGGGTGTATTGCTTTGTGGTCTCTCCACCACTTCATTGGACACTCTTGTCTGCCAATTATTTTGTCATCCAAGTACCTTTGCACTTCATTAATCGCCCGGGACTCATAGGTGCCTTCTGGTTGGATGTTATGTTGGATGGAAGACGTAATTGGCTGCAATGGCTCACTAGTTGTTGCCGGGCTATTTGTATGCTGTCCCATTTTATTTAGTTCTTGCACAACAAGAGCCATTACTCTTCTCCTTACTTCCTCTACTATGTGATTGTCTTCAAAATAAAATTATAACGTGGGTCTAACATGCAATAAGGTTTTATCCTAACCAACCAATTACATCTTAGCTCCACCCTATTTATTATTGGCATAAAATTGTCTGAGCCTAAGTGCTCTAAAGTATTTTTGAGGCCTGTTGTAATGGGAATGACTAAACTGCCAGTTATGTAGTTCTTTCCACTAAATTCCCTACAAAATCTACATCTTTTATATGTTTCCATTTCCTAAGGTATATGCACACCTACGTTTAGGAGACGAATCTCATCAAGAACACCAAATTTACCTCCTTTCTTGTTCTTAAAAACGACTGGCTCATTTGTTTTTTTAAAATTATCTACTAAACCACGTGCTAATTTTAATCTAAAATTTATATGGGCATGGTTAGTTACTACATGAACGGTGTTATATGTAATGTATACATTTATTATGGCAGAATCTAATGTAAAAATGAATAATCTCCTCCATTATTCTCGAGATTTTCGATCTATGGGATAGGAATACCTAAAATGATCAAAATGGTCCGCACCACCCATAATTAGAGTGTATGCCGCGATAGCTTTTGGGCAGAGTATATCTTGCCTAGATCCATTTTTTTGAGTTCGTTTGACATAAACAACTTCACGCGGCTGGTGAGCAGTAGTAAGAACGGATACATCTTTTGTATCATGCCACTTTATGGCGGTTATGGACCCCGAAGTGATGGATGCAAATTCGTGCTTTATTAGTCTGTGGTTTCCAATCCATATTTCAATGAAACATCCGTTACGGAAACAAGATTTATTATACACGTATGTTAATAATATGTACATGCACTGTCACCAAAGATGTTATTATTGAAAAGTAAAGCGCGTGCTCGACAAGGCTAACAGTTATATAGCGTGGAGGACAGCGGAGTCCCTGGCAGACTAGCGACACGTGACGGTGCGGGACGATAGGCGTTAGCGGTCCGGCGCAGGCAAGGTTCTGGGCGACACTGACTAAAATAACTATCGTGGCATATCATGTGAAGCGGACAACGAGGAATAAGCGAAGTTTTGAAATTCGTTCATAAATTTGTACTTTTGGATGATGTAAACATGTTCATAAAACGAAAATATGCTCCATATGAACCTATTTCAAAACTTAACATTTTCGCTTCGTGAGTAATGTCTTAATTACAATAAATCAAAATCCAAAGATTCGACACCTTCCATGGTATCAATCGACTCTTGTGATGTACCAGCTTGTAAGTTTATTGTATCTATTTCTGCTATGGATACATCAGTGTCAGTTTCATCGTCAGTGCTATCGGCACCAACTGGAATGACTAATTCGTCAATATTTACTGTATAGTCCTTCCACGATCGTAATACTCCTTTTCAATTTTTTCACATGCTCGCAGCAGTTTTCCCAATCTTCGACGGTTATTGACTCAAATGTAAATATAGTTAACTTCTTTATATCTTTTCCACCCATATTTTATGTAGCCACCTTTTTTTTTGCAATTGCCCAAATCAGTTCTATTGGAAAAACAGTCCATCTACCAATACCAAGCGTATTCAAAAACTGTGTTCTGCAGACTTTGATGGGCTGGCTCATCATCCTTTTTTAAATGATAAAATAAAGATTGTCCTCTTTTCGATTCCTCATTATTAGTTTTTCTTCTTCATTATTAAATTCTCTCAATTTTCTGTTACTTTCAGCATACCAGGTTGATTTTTGAATGTGAATCCTTTTTCTTCTTTTATTGATTTTCTTTGGATAGTTTTCGCAGTCAAACGCAGAGTCAGAATTAATTTTGTATGGTACCAGACCTTCTTGCATACTTTCAATACTTGTAAGATTGATTGTAAGGAAAAATCTGCTAAATCCCACGTGTTTGGGCCATAGGTTATCTGAAGTTTTACAATAAATATTGCTTAATTCATTACCTCTCAGTCCTTTAACTTTCAACCTTTATTTACACTATTATCACAGAAAACAACAATTATTTGTACGAGCACATTTGCCGACGTCGGAGTCTCGGTACAAAATGTCGGCTTACACGGAGTTAGCAGGAAACTTTTGAGATTATGGATTTGACAGTTTTACTCAGTACGCTAACCGCTGGAGTAAGCGTGTTATGGAGTGGAGAGCGCATCTTGGCAAACGTAGCGTGGGACGTCCTCTGGCCAGATACGACTTCAGCAGGAAGTTCATCTGAAAAATAATGTTATTTATTTATTTCCAATATACCACTGACTCATTTATTAATTTAGTTAGTGAATTGAATATTCGATTATGAATCTTAAAAAGGTTTTTAAAAATAAATTTAATTTTTGCTGGTCATATTACCTATTTAGATATTATATGTTAGAACAATACACGCAACATTAATCAAAACAACAGTAGTTATAGCAATTAGCACTTATTTGAAGATGTTTTTGATGATGTTCCAATACCTAATGGATGGCTATGAATTTGTGCGGCCAGTTGGACAAGCATTTTTTGTTTATTATTTGGCGAGATATGCATGTCCATCAATCTTGGAGCACAAATTAAATTAGGGTTTATATTATTCATGAAAAAAATATGTGACTCCATTTGGCTATACCTGAAGAATTTTTTGTAATTTGTAAATGTAAATAACTTGGTTATATTTGTTATTCTCTTAAACATAAAACATATACCAGTCATGGGGTTTCAAAGGTATCTAGAACATTTTTATAGGTGTTGGGTGTCCAATATGGTCACGATTTCCTTAGCAGCATGGCCAAAATACGGTTTTTCGGTTTTGGTCCCAAGAATGTCTAATATCTTTATATTTACACGTGACAGGTCACAAATTATGGCCACTATTTTCAGACCCACTTAATGGATTACGCAACTAACTGCAACACAAGATTTAAACACCGATTATTTTTTTGGAATTTTTCTTTCACAGAACACTATTGATATATTACTTATTTTTTATTAAAAGTGTTTTTTTTTTAAATTAAAAAAATATATGTAATTATGTATACACCTCGTTAATCAAAACAGCTAAACGATCAGCAGTGGTATAATTTGCAGACAAGTAATGCTACTCGTTGTTTCCACTTTTTTGTGAGTCCCCGAAATCATGAATCTGATTACATTTTATTTTTTAGGTAAATAGATAATGCGGGTTGCCGCATTACCTTTAGTAGCGACGATTGTACTGGCCGGGTCCTTGGCAAATCTCGTTTCGTCTAATTTTTATGTATATAGTTGACTGTTTTGCAAATTTAAGTCGTTTATTGTCTTTTCCAGAAGATCAAAATGGCAGTAGATAATAAAAAGATCAGCCTCCGTTTTACGCACTTATGACGTTCCTTAAAAGCCAAGGACAAGTCTTTGCCAGTTGCAGCATTTTTAAACGGTGTAACTAGGTCATTTTGGTTGATATAACCTCCAACTTTTTGCAAAAATTCATTTCTACTTAGCCCAAAGCCATATTTTTCCATTATATGGAGACTCGTAGCCAATTTATATTCAATTTTGGGGTAACAGTGCTGTATTTCGCTCGAGATTCCTAGATTCTATTCTTTTTTACTTGACATGGTATACGAGATATTTGGTAGGTTTTTGAATCTATATAACCACCCATCTTGCCACAATCGACCTCATTTACAGCTTCTCATAATTTCTCATTTGAGTATAACCCTCTTATTGATTTTCTATAATATTTGCCCATAATAGTTCTATTTATGCAACAAACTGAAAAAATATATATATCCAAATATGTACATGCCTAGGATATTGTATATACAAAAATATAGATGGAGATAGGTATCAGGCCGCCGCGCTGTGCCGCGGTGAAGGGTACTGGCGGAGTCACGACTCCAGTCTCTGTGTTCGATAAAACCACAACGGCGATGGTAGGAAGAGCAGAGATAGATAGCGAAATTGGCGATTTTTAAGCACCAAAAATATTTTTAAACAATGCGTTACTACAAATTTTTGTATTCATTTAGATGAATACTGCATTTTGTGAGAAAGTTACATTTCACTATATCATTCAGGATGGTTTTTAAATGAGGACATAATTTTTGCCTACTATAATTAGTTATTAATTATTTATTTACTATGCACGCACATGTTTCCACTCATTTAACAAATTTCTTAGTGGAATGATGTAAGCTGGGTTTTTTTTTGGTTATATTCATTAAATTCTGTGAATATGTCTGTAGGTGTGTTGTGGTTGGTAGATAAAAATACTGATTTACAATCATTGCATGTTATATTTTGCTTCTTCACCAATAATCCACACACATAACAAAAAAATTGGTTTCGATGTCTTCTGATTCACATTTTCTGTTGCTTCTGCTACTGCAATTATAATAATTTCCTCATCGTTAACACACCTGTCCCATGTGGCTCTACTTATGTTATTTTCACTTCTTCCAGATTGCAAGAATGCTTTCACAAGTCCGACCATTGCCACTTTGCTTTGAATATGTGATTACTGCTGTTTTAAATCCGGTAACAAATTGGAACACGGTGGGATCATGATTAGATTAGATGCGATTCTAAAATCGCAACTATATCTAATGCAGCCAAAACAATTTTCCAATACACCTGGATTGAGGCGCCCCGAGTAATTAAATATTTTATACCACATTTGCTTAAATTATGTCATATTTTTTTAAATTGCGTTTAAAGTGCGAATCCTTCCTTCTTGAGTGCTTAGGTTGCTTGTTCTTGGAGTCTAAAAATCTAATTGCAATTAAATATTTTGTTCATAATTTTAATACATTTTATGTGAGGATTTATTTTTGATAAATTTGTTGATTATTTTTTTCCATTTTTCAAGTCCTTTGAATCTGCGCTAAGACAATTCATTTTTATAGAGAAAGATGGAAGTCGTCAGGGCTTCAGCAGGAAGTTCATCTTAACAGTAATGGTATTTATTAATTATTATTAATTAATTACCCTGTACCAGTGTAATGTACATGTAATGGATATTCGTAGCTTGGAGTTGTACGTTTAAAATGGTGTTTCACCGATAGTAATATGTCACTGGCTTTATTTTATCATGAACAGTGCTTTTAGGAATATTGTATTGCATTGCAGCTTGTCTTACACTCTGTTCTTTTGACATAACCTTATCAATAGCAGTTCGTAAGCGCTGTGGCTCCCAGGATCCTTTCTCTTTCTTCTCTTCCATTTTAATTATCTTCTTCTATAAACTAAAACAAAATTAAATAATTAGAATAAATGATGTAAATTCTCACAAGAAATATTAATGTGTTTACTGTCCGGCGCTAAGGGACGACTTAGTGTCCGGTGCTAAGGGACAGACATTTTCGTTCACTAGGTGGTACTTACTAAAATTGTTTAAAAGATCTAATAATATTATATCATTTTATGGATAACAATCAAGTACTACTTTTATCTTTGAATACCACTCATGTAAATGCATAAATATACTAGAATTACTTACATTGATATTTAGGTGACGCCGTGATTTCGCGCCTAAAACAGCTAACGGTTGCTCCCGCCGTGGCCGTGTGCATCACTGGCGAAGCGCGGCGCGTGATCCTGTACCTGTGTGCTCCCCGCGCCCCTTTCACTTGTATTTTGAATCGAACAGATTTATACTCGCTTAAATAGTACGAGTGTCCGGCGCTAGGTGCCGTCCGGCGTTACGGGACTTCCCCCTACACGTCAGACTCGTTAGTGTACAAAAAATAGCGGCCTTCTTGGCGATATTTTCTGACTTTCCAGATATTTAATTCTTTTCAGTCTAATATTGATTATTTTCAATTAGAATTTTGCGATTATTTGCCATCCTCTTCCATCGAAAACCAAGGTTTTTTAGAATAAGGCGTAAACTTATTTTAGGACCTCGAAAGGTCATCGCGCAACTTTGCGAAAAAAATAATTAAGGGTCGGCAGTTTCTTATTCGTAAAATGGAACTTGTGAATATATCTTTTGACGTGACAACGTCTTAAATTAGGTTGCGGCTGGGAGTCACTTATGAAAAAGTGTAACGCCCGGTAACGTAACGGTGCGCGCGCAGCACTAGAGAATTATTTTTCAGTTTCACCCACTTTTTCCAAAATTGTCCCATAGCCCCCCCCTGCCTTCCCCCACCCTTATTCCGAAATAGTGCCTATTAGCCTCCCCACGAAACCTACCCCCCCCCCCTCCCCTACCCCCACCCCGAAAATTTACCTCACCCCCCAATCCTATCTCGGCCAACATAGGTCGTAGACCCACCGAGTTTGGTATCCTCGGAACCGTCTTGGTGAGGGCTACAAATTGACCCCGCCAGAAATCCCAAATTACGCAAAAAATTACCCCCCCAAAAAAATATATTTTACCTCCAAAAAATTAATTTAAGTTAGCCTCCCCACGAGACCTTCCTCCCCCCCCCCCCTCCCTTACCCCCACCCCGAAAATTTACCTCACCCCCCCCAATCCTATCTCGGCCAATATAGATCGTAGACCCACCGAGTTTGGTATCTTTGGAACCGGCTCGGTGAGCTCTACAGATTGGCCCCAACCAAATCCCCAAATTCCTCCCTCTCTCCCCTAAAATATTTGTCCAGGCATAACTCCGTCATTTCTTAAAGTAAACCCCCCGTGTTTGGAGTCAGAGGAATCGTCTTGACGAGCTCGACAATCGAGAGCAGGCAAAATACGATTTTTCTTATTGACGTGACAACGTCTTAAATTAGGTTGCGGCTGGGAGTCACTTATGAAAAAGTGTAACGCCCGGTAACGTAACGGTGCGCGCGCAGCACTAGAGAATTAGGCGCATTGAATCGGCGCATGCTTGTGTCTCTGTCTTTGTCTTTCTCGAACGTTCTTGGCGTTGGAAAAACAAGAAAGCGTCACAATACAAGTTCACACGTGTGGTTAAAGTATCGTCAGCTGTGTCTGTAGTGAAAATATGGAGTGCTTAGATTCGTCATTACATGTACAATGTTTTAGTAAACAAAATATATTTCTATAGTTAAAATTTGTGCAATTCTTATTTTCATTCAATTCCTTGTTCCTATTGTGCAATTTAATTATATTCATATCAATAAATATTCTACCGAGAAAAAGACGTTGTCACGTAAAATCTTCGCCCGTAAAACCGACTTTACAGGCAACCATTTTTTATCACTCCTTCGTTAGTCAAATCATCTATATTACCCCTTCCGTTGCTATCTGATCCCTCAAATCGTCTATAACTCTTAAATCTGCTTACATTTTGTAAGTCAACATTGACGACAATTTTTAAAAGTTATTGCCATAATACGTACATCAGTTCCAAAATAGCATTTAAATCGCTTATCGCAATGGTATGGCGATAAATCTTTACATGCTTTCCTTGCTTTCAACATTTCGTCTATTTGGTATACATGTTTTGGTTCATGTCTTTTATTAAATTCTATTTTGAGTCGGCTACTTTTGCGTCGCCTCCTTTTTATGGTTTCATTAGAAGTTTTGTTTATGCGAATGCTATGATATGGGCATTATCCAATATAATGAGTGTTGGCTGGTGTAAATTAGGAATTAGTTTAACGGTCACCCTTTTTTTGAAATTTGTATTACTCATCTCATCATGATAATCGCCACTTTTGGTATTTGATTGGAATATCAATTAAGCATTTTCCACAAACCCTGCTTGTTATTCCACTTGAATAATTATTGATTTATTTCCCTTGGAGAGTTAATTTAGAACACCGTCAGTGTCATCACAAAAATAATGGAGAATTTATTTTTGTGTAATATCCTGACAGCTTTAGTTCTGTAGGTATTTTTCAATTCTGTGAATAATGGTATGGCAGTAAAATAATTGTCCATTGTTATGTTTCTACCGCTGTACAATATAGGAGCTGCAAACCTCTTGACTACATCAGCCGCCGCGTTGCTCAAATTATATCCCGGTCCCGGTGGCTGTTTTCCAGACCTATGATTTTTAGATTAGTTTTCTAGATTTTTATACCGTATTTTGCGGGTTTATTTATTAAATGCTTTAAACTACAACGTCATTAAATAACGACATTTAAAACGAATTAAAATGATAAGATTTTATATCACATTAAAATTGAAAAAAAGACGGGTTGCACTCCGGGAGTGCCGGCAGAAGTGAAAACTTGATTATTAACGTTGAGCATGTTTGATATTTTGGAATGGTTAGGGAATAATTTTGCACCAATTGCTTGATCAGTATAAAAGTACTATCATTTATGTGGTAGAATACAATATTCATTTATTGCGCTATCGTACACAAACATGACAATTTATATTACATTAAAAACACTGGTCAACAAAATTCAAACTTTTTCGTGCCACACGGACTTTTTTGATATTTTTTACTTTAGTTGGTGATTGTAAGAAAAAATAAACAGTTAAAAAAAATTTGCTAGCCAAGGATTTTATTCTATTGAGTAATTAAAAATATTAAGAAAAAATACAGATCTCGTAAATCAAACTTTTTTTTTATATAAATTACTTAATAATTTAAGATTTTCTTGAATGTTTAGCTTCTGGTTGGTCCCTTTTAATTGTCCAGCAGTAATCCGCTAACATATTTGGGCTCCATTTTCCCTGGTACCGCTTTTCCATACTAGAAATGTCCTGGTGGAACCTCTCGCCGTGCTCGTCACTGACAGCCCCTAAATTGTCAGGAAAAAAATCCAGGTGCGAGTCTAAAAAATGGATCTTGAGTGACATGTTGCAACCCAATGCTTGATATGACAATAAGAGCTCGCTAACCAACTCTCTGTAGCTGTCACTCTTGTGGTTGCCCAAAAAATTTGCAACAACATTTTTAAATGCGTTCCATGCACATTTTTCTAAACCGCTTAATTTTTCTTCAAATGTTGAATCTTTTATTAACTCCCTGATTTGAGGGCCAACAAAAATACCCTCTTTTATTTTTGCATCACTTATTTTAGGGAATTTTTCTTTTAGGTACAAAAATCCACTCCCACTGCGATCCATTCCCTTCACAAATTTTTTTATTAATCCTAATTTGATATGCAATGGTGGTAAAAGCACATTATTTGGCTCTACAAGGGGTAAATACTTTACATTTTTTTTGCCAGGAACTAACGATGCACGCATAGGCCATGTTTTTTTTATATAGTGATTAGTTCTGTCTCGGCTATCCCATTCACATAAAAAGCAGCAAAATTTTGTATAACCCAGCTGAAGTCCAAGTAATAATGCAACAGATCACCGCAGATTTTGAAGGAATATGTACTGTAATTTATTTTTTCAAGTAAAACTTTCATATTTTCATAGGTTTCTTTCATATTTGAAGCATGGGCCACAGGAACAGACGGAAGCATATTTCCATTATGCAATAAAACTGCTTTTAGACTTGCCTTCGAAGAATCAATAAATAAACGCCACTGAGAGATTTCAAAATCTATGTCCAACATTTTCATGATCTCATTTATGTTATTGCAAAACACCAAATCTCCATCCTGAGAAAAATACGTTCTGAAGTGTTCATCACGGTTTCGAAAATAGCTAGCTTTTGTATTATGATGTAGCAAATTCCATTCTTTTAGACGAGATCCTAATAGTTCCGACTGCTTTTTTGACAAATTTAAATCCCTAACCAAATCATTTAGGTCTCCTTGAGTTATCAAATGTGGCTCCTTTTCAATTCCTTCAAACTCAAAGTCATCATCCTCGTCAACACACCGACTTGAAGTAGACGGTTGTGAATGGTCGTTATCAACAGAGGTTGTTGCAACTGGTATTAGTTCTGGCATTTTTTTACAATGAGAGACTGGTCTTATAGCAGAAGATACGTTAGGGTAGATAACTGTGTTTTTTTTCTTGTAATTTATACCTCTTAAGTCAGTGAGACAAAAATAGCAATCCGAAACGTGATCTCGCTGTTCAGTCCATATCATGGGTACAGCAAAAGGCATAGCTCGTGCACCTTTCTTCCAGTCGGTTAAATTTTTCACACACGTTATGCAACAGACATGAGGGGCCCAGAATTTGTCTTGATGGGCGACAGAAAAACCAAAACATTGGTGATAACTGTTAGTAATATTGTGGTTTATCGACTAAGTGCGGATTTACCGATATTAAACAAACATTGTCTATACTAGTTCTATTGTATTGTCTATTAGTTGTTACTTCCGTTCCTCTCTTGACACTGTCTGTGAACTGTATATTATTTGCATACGAGTATTAAATCTATGTTAATCCTGTTTACCTCTGCATATTATTTAGTCAAAACCTAATAGGTTATGCGCCCAGCACGCCATGCAAGCATAAATATTAATATATTCTAAAAACAAGAATATACGAATATAAAATAAAAATATGGCGTGCTCTCCAGCAACGAACAATTTTTCCATCGAGAAATTAAAGGGCATAGAGAACTTCAGCTCATGGAAATTTATGATGAAGATGTTATTAATACAGGAAGAACTATGGGAATGCGTAGAAACGGATGATGGTAATAGCAAGAAGCAACAAAAAGCTTTGGCAAGAATCGCATTAGCTGTTCAACCGTCAGTAATACCGCATATCAGGAATGCAAAAACAGCACACGAAGCTTGGACAAATTTGTCCAAAGCCTATGAAGACAGTGGACTTTGTCGCAGACTAGGGCTTCTGCGAACATTGTTTGGAACAAAACTGAATGAGAGTGAGAGTATGGAAACTTACATCAATAAAATTACCGAATTATCACAACAGCTTAGTGAAATAGGATCGCCTTTGGAGGACGACTTTGTAGCAGTAATCATGTTGAGCGGATTGACGCCTGATTATGATCCTCTTATAATGGCAATTGAGAGTTCGAATATTAAACTCACCAGCGAAAAAGTCAAAGGCAAACTATTACAAGAAAATATTCGGAGAAGTGACAAAAATGATCCCGGTACATCTGCTTTATTGATTCAAAAACAACAAAGATGCTACAGATGCAAGAAAATCGGGCATTATATCAAAGATTGTCCTAAGTCTGGACATAAGAAGTTCATGAAGACTAATACAGACAAATCAAAGGCCTTATTAACTGCACTGTCAGCGAACACACATAGTGGAGTTTGGTATATTGATAGTGGTGCCGCTGCACATATGTGTGGAGATAAAAGTATTATGAGTTGTTTTGTAAGTGATGGAAAGTCCTTGGAGGTGAATATAGCCAATGGTGATAAGTTGTATACAGCTGGACAAGGTTCTGTGAATGTTCATTTGAAAAATGGTAATATAAAGACAATAAGTAATGTTTACTATGTGCCTAAGTTAACCGCAAACTTATTATCTGTAAGTGCCATGGTCCAAAAAGGTTATAAAGTAGTGTTTAGTTCTGGTATGTGTCACATCTATGACAATAAAACTGTGACAGCTACAGCTACGCTGTGTGACAATGTATTTTTATTGGATACCAGAACAACAGCTATTTCAAATTTTAATAATATGAAATATGATAACCTAGTTGTAGATAATGCAGGATTAATTCTCGTGGAATGCGTGCTGTCACCGAGAAGGGAGAAAGTACTTCTCAGCAGGTATGGCATCGTCGTCTTGCACACCTCAACCATCGAAGTATGGAATTGTTGAGAAAAGGTATGGTTCTAGGAATTTCTTATAGTAATACTAGTTTTGATAAATGTGTATCTTGTATTGAAGGAAAGCAAACTCGTGTAACCTTTCCAAAGAATTCTTTCAATAGAGCCAAAGCTATATTAGAGTTGGTGCACACTGACTTGTGCGGTCCGATGCCCACTACATCATTCAGTGGCGCAAAATATTTTCTAACTTTTATAGATGATTTTTCTAGAAAAACTTTTGTTTATTTTTTGAAAGCCAAAGATGAAGTTTTTAATGTTTTTAAAAGTTGGAAAGCTCTCGTGGAAAACCAAACTAATAAGAAAATTAAAATAATACGCAGTGATAATGGCACTGAATATATTAATAATAAATTTCAGGAATACCTGAAAGAGTACGGCATTGTACATCAAACGACTGTGCCGTATTCGCCTCAACAAAATGGAGTGGCAGAGAGAGCAAACAGAACTATAATGGAGAAAACGCGCTGCATGCTGTATGAAGCAGGCCTGAATCAGAAGTATTGGGCTGAAGCTGTCAATACAGCAGTTTATTTGAAAAACCGTTCGCCGTCATTAGCTGTTAAAGGTTGTACTCCAGAGGAGAAGTGGACCAATAACAAGGTATCAATTTCACATTTACGTGTTTTTGGTTGTATAGCATATTGTCATACACACAAACGGACTAAACTAGAACCAAAAGCGAAGAAATATATCTTTGTTGGATATTGTGAAAATTCTAAGGGCTATAGATTACTAGACCCTGAAAATCCGAGAACTTGCGTGAAGGCTCGAGATGTAACGTTTTTAGAGGATAAGTTTATTAAAAGTCATAATGTTTCAATTAATGATAATAAAGTGAATACTAATGGTAATAAAACACCTACAGAACCATCTACTGTGGAATATATCCTCAATGAGGTTAATACTGATAATACTACTGTAACTCAACCTGAACAGAGATGTAGTGTTATAACAGTTAATGATTCTGATGAAGAAGAGAGTTTTTATTCACGTGATTCTGCGGATGAAACTTATGTTCCAGATTTAGAAGAACAGTCATCATCCAGCTCAAGCTTAGAAAATGAAACTGCTTCAGACTCCTTGATGGCTCATTTTGTCAATGAAGTTTCTTACACCAACGACATTGGTGACCCATTGACAGTGAAGGAGGCGCTGAATGGTCCAGACGCAGAGAGCTGGAAACAGGCAATGCAAGATGAATATAATTCTTTTATTATTAATAAGTGCTGGACACTTACTGATAGATCTTGTGATCAAACACCTGTAAAATGTAAATGGATTTTTAAAAAGAAACGAGGTGTTGATGGTAAAGTCTGTAAATATAGGGCTAGATTAGTAGCTAAAGGATTCACACAAAGATTTGGAATCGATTATAATGAGACTTTTGCTCCAGTTGTTCGACTGTCGACTATACGAACATTATTAGCCGTTGCTTCAGCATATGATATGGATATACATCACTTAGATGTTAAGACTGCTTTTCTTAATGGTGATCTTGACGAACTAGTATTCATATAATATAATATAAGCTAAACAAAGCAATTTATGGCTTGAAACAAGCGGCTAAGGCATGGAATGAGAAAATCAACAAAGTTTTGTGTAGTAAATTGAACTTTAAGAAATCTTCATTAGAAGCATGTGTTTACTATAGACACAATGAAGATAAATTGATACTGATAGCATTGTATATGGATGATATATTTATAATGTCAACGCCGAATGCATCTAAAGAGATGGTTGACATAAAACAAAAACTCAAAAGTGAGTTTCAAATCACAGATTTAGGGCCAGCCAGGCATATCCTAGGAATCAGAATCTGTAAACAAAGGGACAAGATTACTTTAGACCAAACAAGTTACATAGAAAAGGTATTAAAAAGGTTTAAAATGGAAGACTGTAAGCCTGCAGTAACTCCTATGGAAACTGGCTTAAAACTCGAAAAATCTAGTGAAAAAGGATATGAAAAATTAGAATATAGAACTTTAATAGGGTCATTGATGTATATCGCCATAGCAACACGACCAGATATAACTCATGCAGTCAGCTACCTGAGCCAATTTAATGATTGCTATTGTCAAACGCATTGGAAAGCAGCGAAGAGAGTACTTCGTTATTTAAAAGGAACAAAACATTATTGTTTAAAGTTTCCAAGAGACAAATTAGTAATTTCAGGATATGCAGATGCTGACTGGGGAAGAAACGAGACAGATAGGAAGTCCTACACTGGATATGTATTTCAGGTGGGTAAGTCTATAGTATCTTGGGAGAGTAGAAAGCAGCGTACTGTTGCATTGTCAAGCACCGAGGCTGAATATATGAGTCTATCTGATGCGTGTAAGGAGGCTATTTTTATTAAGAACTTTTTACATGAAGTTTTAGGTGTATTGCTTAAAGTTACAATTTTTAATGATAACCAATCAGCACAGAAGTTATGTAAAACTACTGTGTTTCATGCCAGAACTAAACACATTGATATTCGGCACCATTTCATTAGGGAACATATTGATAATGGTTCAATTAATATTAAGTATTTATGTTCAAATGAAATGTTAGCTGATTTGTTGACTAAGCCTTTAACAAGTTATTTACACAGTAAATTAGTAATGAAATTAATGTTAACTTAAAAGGGCAAAGTTTGTTTTATAGAAAATGATTTTATTTCTATTAAGTTTAGTGTTAAAGTTTTGTTGGAAGTTAATGTAAGTATTATTTGTTTGTAGACAATATTTGTTTAAGGGCCAGTGTTAGTAATATTGTGGTTTATCGACTAAGTGCGGATTTACCGATATTAAACAAACATTGTCTATACTAGTTCTATTGTATTGTCTATTAGTTGTTACTTCCGTTCCTCTCTTGACACTGTCTGTGAACTGTATATTATTTGCATACGAGTATTAAATCTATGTTAATCCTGTTTACCTCTGCATATTATTTAGTCAAAACCTAATAATAACACTCCAGCACAAGATTCGTAAAATTTCGTCGTTGTTTTTTGAATGTAAGTTCTCCGCAGATATAACAAAAAGAGTTAGGGTTATTTTTACACTTCCTCGACATGTTCACAGGATTAATAAATCACAAAAAATATTCAAATTCAACTACAAATACTTTTATGACGATTTACTTGTGAGCGTTTCTGTTAATTTACCGCCGTAGTACTAGTTATGAGTATTACCGTATCACAACAAATATGAGGCTAACAGACAAATGAAAACTGTGATTTAATGATGAGGGTAGATTGATAAAACAAAATTAGCTATCAAAGTTCGTGTGGCAAAATCAGTGTTGACCAGTGAAATTTAACACTTTAAAACTATTACAATTATTTTACATTAAAAAGTTTATCTCTCCGAAAAATCAACTTTCATCCATAATTTCAACGACTTTTTCACCATCATCATTACCAGAACTATCATCGCCAATCTCTAAAACTGATAC
The DNA here is from genome assembly GCA_009982885.2 of Hyles vespertilio. Lineage (NCBI taxonomy): Eukaryota > Metazoa > Arthropoda > Insecta > Lepidoptera > Sphingidae > Hyles > Hyles vespertilio. The sequence continues at coordinate 5,713,672 of CM042817.1, read as the reverse complement.
GATAGGTTTATGGTAGCTGAAGTAAGAAACGAACAGTTTTGATTCGAACCTATTTAAATGTCTAATAAAGACCGCATCAATAGTAGTTTTGTATTTCGTCGTGCTAAGATTGCGATCATTCGACATAGTTAAACCAAATTCATTATTTAAAAATTCAATTAATAGTTGATTTTTATCGTCTGCGAAGTTTATGTTGAAATCTCCACTCAAAATCATCAATTCATCAAAGCTTTATAAACCGACAGGTAACTGACAGCTGTCTACTCTCCATCCGTCTTACGCTTTTTCGATCAGGTCACGTGTCCTGACGCGAGTTTAAGATTTTATACCCATTACAGAAAAAGTGCTCAACGCCGCTAAAGAAGTTTTCACTTCAAAAATACCGGGGGAAGACCGTGGGTACAGATTGCAAATTACATATAATTTTAGACTGCTGCCCCAGCCTGATCCCACGGCTGGCTACGATCATGCATATGAGAGACCTACCACCGGTATATAGTAAAAATAAGAAAAATCGTATTTTGCCTGCTCTCGATTGTCGAGCTCGTCAAGACGATTCCTCTGACTCCAAACACGGGGGGTTTACTTTAAGAAATGACGGAGTTATGCCTGGACAAATATTTTAGGGGAGAGAGGGAGGAATTTGGGGATTTGGTTGGGGCCAATCTGTAGAGCTCACCGAGCCGGTTCCAACGATACCAAACTCGGTGGGTCTACGATCTATATTGGCCGAGATAGGATTGGGGGGGGGGTGAGGTAAATTTTCGGGGTGGGGGTAAGGGAGGGGGGGGGGAGGAAGGTTTCGTGGGGAGGCTAACTTAAATTAATTTTTTGGAGGTAAAATATTTTTTTTTGGGCGGGTAATTTTTGCGTAATTTGGGATTTCTGGCGGGGTCAATTTGTAGCCCTCACCAAGACGGTTCCGAGGATACCAAACTCGGTGGGTCTACGACCTATGTTGGCCGAGATAGGATTGGGGGGGGTGAGGTAAATTTTCGGGGTGGGGGTAGGGGAGGGGGGGGGTTTCGTGGGTAGGCTAATAGGCACTATTTCGGAATAAGGGTGGGGGAAGGCAGGGGGGGGGCTATGGGACAATTTTGGAAAAAGTGGGTGAAACTGAAAAAAAAACGAAACAGTAGGCCCAGGCATACATTTTCGCCGCGCTGTAGAGAGGGGATAGCTGTCTACTCTCCATCCGTCCTACGCTTTTTCGATCAGGTCACGTGTCCTGACGCGAGTTTAAGATTTTATACCCATTACAGAAAAGTGCTCAACGCCGCTAAAGAAGTTTTCACTTCAAAAATATGTTTTCAAACAATCTAAATAATAAAATAATTTAGTTCAAATACAACACCTACTGCCCACAGTTGATCCAGACATAAGATTTTTTCGTCGCCGCATTTTTCGTCACCGTGCTGCGAACGGTATCATTTGATTTGGCATCGTGATTCTTTTGTAGTTTTTAGGCAAACAGACCTTCAAACAAACCATATCGGTGTATTCCACAGCTGTAAATCGCGACATCATGAACATAAAATGCTATCGTAATTCGTAATGTGTTGTGAGCAACACACGCGCATTCGCAGAGAACAAGTACGCAACAACGGGCATCCGTTGAACAGAATCTCATGTTCCTTTGTATACAAATATATTTCTTACAAAAGCGTCCCATTTCTTGGAACCATTTTACTTTTGTATTATAGACACTTCCAACAGCGCGTCTGATTTTGCGGACGTTTTATTTTATCCAGTTCCAAGTAGTAACATGCCCTCAAGTTTTTAATTTTATTTTTAATCTCGGTAGGTCCGATCCCTTCTAAATTTATTTCTCACTATATTCTGTAATGCATGTATGTCTGTGATTTATTATCCCACAGGCATTCATTATCGCGGTATAATCTTTAGGTACTCCGTGCCACTCAGTTTTCGCGTAATTTTGTAATGTGGTGCAATGTAGCGTGGTCCTAATACAATAAAGCGGCAGCGACTGACTTCGGCATTTACATGGCGTCAGTTGCGCTGGCGTGGGTGGCGCTGGGACTGGCGCCAAAAAATATGAAGCGGGAATATTGAAGTCAGTACTGACGCGATTTACATTATGGCAGTGTCAGGTCCGGACTGGGGCCCTACTATATTAATCTGAAACGAAGTTCGAAACTTCGGATGATTGAAGTTTATATACGACACGAATGTAACATATACTTATGGTCGTTATTGACTTATGCTCGTAACTATAGACTTATGGTTACGATGTACGTTATACAAATTCGAACTTTTACAGAGTAGATACATTCGTATTGTATAAAAAACTTCGATCGTCCGAAGTTTCGAACTTCGTTTTGGATGAATATAGTAGGGCCCCTGACTCGGGAGTGCACTGACGTTAGTAACTGACTCAATGTAAATCAGCCTTTACGTTGCTTTCCAATAGATTTTCGAGGTGGAGCTTTAGGATATGGTCTAATGGTATCTGCTGTTACTGGAGGATTAGAAGATTTTGAAGTTTTAGCATTTGACTGTCCAGTACTGGAACGTTCAGCTTGTAATGTATTATTGTATTAATTATTGAAAATAAACTTAACCGGTCGACAATACATAGTAGAAGATGATCTAGGATTTACCAAACGACGTTGCTACAATTGTCTCATTATTGTAGCAGTACAAAAGACTACACAAACAAAACCTCATCTGTGACTTCAATGTTTGTGAATTTTTGTTAATGTAAGTGCTTTGTGTTAGAATGTAATTGAGAACGCAAACATTAATAATTGGCAATAATTTTAGTTATTTATATTTTTGATGTTTAGGCATTCTTCTTCCCTTTTCCGCTGTCATCTCTTTCGGGTAAACTGCGATTTTGTTAAGCTGTAAAATAAATACTCATTAATCGTTTATTAGTTTATTTTAACGACCTTAACCACACAAATATTAACATGGTAGCAGAGCGTGGTTCATATAAGGTCGTTAAAAGAGAAAAACTCAGTAGGTATTCGTAAAACGACAGAAGTAGTTATTCCGAACAGCAAATTAGAGGTTACCGCATAACCTAACTTCAAACCGAGTGGTCTATTCTAATTAATATCAAAAAATAGATACTACGAGAAAACGATGTCTAATACAGGACATTATCCTTTTCATATAGACAGACTTGTCGGAAGGGAAAATTATGCAAGTTGGAAATTTGCAGTGCAGGCATATTTTAAGCTCGAAGAATTGTGGAGCTGTGTTGAGGGCACAAACATGAACGAAAGAAAAGAAACAATGGCCAAATCGAAGCTTATTTTACTCCTCGATCCTATTAACTATGTATACATGCAAAGTGCTACAATATGCAGGGATGTGTGGGAGAGCCTGCAGCAAGCATTCGATGATAGCGGACTGTACAGATGAGTGGCTTTGTTGAGAGACCTCATAACGACTACCCTGGACAATTCGAAAAATGTTGATGACTATGTGAATAAAATAATGTCAACCGCTCATAAACTGAGGAATATTCAATTTGACATAGACGATGAATGGCTGGGGCTCTGATAATGGCCGGTTTACCGGAGACATATAAACAAATGATAATGGGATTAGAGAGCTCGGGGATCAAGATCAGTGCAGATTCTATTAAGACTAAACTTTAGTAGGAAGTTCAATGCTCTGAAAGCACAGCATTCTTCACCAGAAAAACAACAGCTATTCACGAGACTAATTTAACACATAAGGCACATTATCACAAAGGGCCTCGTTGCTATAACTGCAGCAAGTATGGACACATGGCCAAGTATTGCCGTGATCCGAGGAAAAAGACAAGTGAAAAAGTAGATACTAATAAAAGTTTTGTCGCAGCCTTTTCAGCATGTTCACAGAAAATGAACCCGGATCTATGGTATGTGGACCCAGGTGCCACCTATGACCAACAGAAGTGATTGGATGTATGATGTAACAAGCCCACCTGTAGCCAGTATAACAGTCGCCAGTAAGGAACCACTACCAGTAGAAAGTATGGGAAAAATTAACTTATTAATTAATGGTAATGAAAACACTAAAATTCAGGTAAGAGATGTTTTATACATATCCAAACTTGCTGCCAATCTTCTATATGTGAGTGCTATGGTCAAAAATGACTGTAAGATAGATTTCAGACTTAATACTTGTAATATCTATGATAAGAATAATAAATTGTTGTGTTCAGGTACACAATTAAACAATTCGTACCCGTTAAACATGCACAAATACCTTAAATGATGTCCTGTGGCATAGACGTATGGGGCATCTAAACTTTTCAGATGTTAGCAAGTTACCAAACTGTGTGGAGGGAGTGAAATCATTTACTAACACAAGATCAAAAAGATCTGTATCACCTGCCTCAAAGAGAAACAGAGCAGACAACCCTTCAACAGTACCAGAAGCTCAGAGCCACTGCAACTTATTCACACTGACTTATGTGGACCAACAAAACAAAAATCTCTGGGTGGTATGAAGTATTTCATTACTTTCATAGATGACTACTCTAGAAATGGTAATATTTATTTTTTAAAGACAATTTGAGCATTTTGGAAACATTTAAAGATTATAAAAACAAATAAAAAATCAGTGAGGAAAAAGGATAAAAGCTTTAAGGTCTGATAATGGATTAGAATATTGTAATGAAGAGTTTGATAGTTTTTTAGGTGTGCATGGTATTGAACATCAAACAAGCATCCCATACTCACTGCAGCAGAATGGCCTCGCAGAGGGGATGAACAGGACATTGGTGGAAAGAGCAAAGTGTATGTTATTTGATGCTAATTTGTCTAAAGAATTTTGGGCAGAGGCAATTGCAACAGCATCCTATATTATTAATAGATCACCCACCAGGTCAATTAATGGTAAAACTTCAATAGAGATGTGGTCCAATAAGAAACCCAACTTACCTAATATAAGAATTTTTGGCTCTGAAGTCATGGCCCAAGTACCTAAAGAAAAATGCCAAAAGTGGGATTTTAAGTCCAGAAAATATATATTTGTTGATTATTGCGAGTCAAGCAAGGGATATCGCTTACTGAACCCAGATACTAATAAAATCATTATGAGAAGAGATGTAGTATTTTTAAATTTTTGTTCAAAATTTGTATAATAATGTACACTTACCATGTTTACCTGACAATGATTCTGAAATTCAATCTTCTGAAAAAACTTCCAAGGATGTGCCTAAAATTGAATCTGGTCATTCAGATAAATATATCTGGCGATAATGATGATCCCTCCTATGTACCAGAAGGACCAGTTGAGCTATCCACACCCACGAACAATATGAATTTGAGCTTTTGTTCGGTTACTGATTTAAATGATCCGCAGATCGTTGCTAAAGCCTTATCGTGTGCACATGCTGACCAGTGGAAGAAAGCTATTCAGGAAGAATATGATTCTTTAATTATGAACAAGCCTTGGTCACTGGTAGACTTGCCATCAGGTAAAAGAGCTTTGCCATGCAAATGGATTTATAAAAGTAAAACAAATGAGAATGGAGATTTCGTTCGTTTTAAAGCAAGATTAGTAATTAAAAGGTGTGATCAAAGGAGAGGAAATGACTATGATGAAAAGTTTATGCTCCTGTGGTGAGGTATACATCAGTTTGCTTCTTACTTGCATTGGCAGCTAAATATAACTTATAAATGACTCAGATGGATACCGTAAGTGCATTTCTTCGAGGTGATATTATTGCAGAGATTTATACGTTGTCACGTCTCGGCGTGTGTTGGAAAAAAAAAACAAACATAGCCGTTAGTCAACAAAAATATAATTAAGTATTTAATGTTTTAGGCCATTACAATATGCCTGTTACTTTTCACTTCCTAGAAGGTGCGCAATTACTCTCCTGGCCTGATGTCCGGGAATGCGGGAACTCCAGGTTTCCGAGAATTCGAAACTGTCCGGGAGCTTGCAGGAAACTCGGACGGTTGAAGGTTGTCGGTGCTTGGATGCCCGGTATCCCTTTTGGCCCGTTGATCTGGTAACAGGCTGGAGAGGCGAAGAACTAGCCCAAACTTCACACCCGGGAATTATTTTAAATGCCCGGTCTTAGCGAATGTGACCAAAGTGACTTGTCCTCTGATTGTAACACACGGAACCGAAGGCAAAATGAGAGTAGCGCTAGCCAAGGCATAGTGTGTGTTTTACAATCAGTATGGAATGCACAATAGCGGAATAATAACACTAGTTTACATGGGTTTTGTCCTTGAAATAAAAAGTGTTTTATCTTATCATATGAGATGTACTGAGTTTAAAAAAAATAGGAAAAAAAAAATCAATACGTCATGTTTCCAAACTATTTATTATTTTTGATTTACAAAAATATGCCTACAGAAATAATGAACAAAATTAAAAATGAATTCCCTTAGCTTTTTTCTTGTATTTATTTGTATCTGTGTCTCTTATAATAGACCAGCAGTAATCACCTAACATGGCTTGGTCCCAGTATCCTTTATAATTTTGTTCAAAACATTTGAAATCTTGATGAAAACGCTCTCCATGTTCGTCGCTGAATTCTCCGAGGTTTTCAGGGAAGAAATCGAGGTGCGAATGAAGGAAATGAATTTTCAGAGACATGTTGACACCCATTCGTTGAAATTTGTGTAATAAATCCGCTATTAACTGTCTGTAATTTTCATTTTTTTTGTTGCCCAAAAATTCTTTTATAACAAGTCGTAGTGAATTCCAAGCAGATCTTTCAATATCCGAAAGACTGTTTTCAAATACCTCATCTTTCAACATTTTTTTGATTTGCGGTCCGATAAAAATACCTTCTGTCAGTTTCGCGTCAGAAAGATTGGGAAAAATTGAGCACAAATGCTTAAAAGCTACGCTAGTTTTATCTAAAGCCTTGACAAAGTTTTTTACCAATCCTAATTTTATATGAAGCGGTGGTAGAACAATTTTTTGTGGGGGTATCAGATATTTATGCTTTATATTCAGTTTACCAGGGCTATAGAAGGTCCCTTAAGGACTAAATAAATTAATCGACTTGGTATTACATGCATCTCACAACTTTTTGCGGTAGAAAACCTGAGCTGCGAGACTTGGATTTTTTTTACAGGATAGAATAAACATTAAGTAAACTGAATAGTTTACAATGTAATAATTGTATTATTTACTTACCTTAAAGTATAGTATATTAAGCGCTCTTTTTCTGATATCGGTGTACGAAACTGTATACTCTTTTATTATATCATTTTCCACTAAATTTAACAGATAATTAAAATGATATTCGCTCATCCTGAAATATGCTTTAAATCGAGTCTCGTCTATCAGTAATTGGGGATACAAAATATGATATACACCAAACTGTTTTCTTTTTTTATTAATATCACGGACCCAAATGGTTTCTCTTTATTTTCTTTTTTGGTGGGCAACAAATAACAGTCGCTGCTGATTCTAAATAATTATCTTCACTTTCACTCGACATGAAAATATAGTAACTAGGTATATTGTTCTAAAATGAAATATTATGCCAAACTCGATTATTTTTCTATGAGTGAAATAGATTACAAGACACTCGTATGCAAACTCTGATCCACAGACCAAGAAGTACTACTCAGATCAAAACTCGGATGTGATAATACCACAGGTTCTCACTACATCCTTTGAGTCATTTCTAATAGCTCCACACCATGCTCATAGTTAGGATTTAATTTTTAGGAAAATTGGGTAATTAAATGACAATACATTTTATTAATCACTTCTTTTATTTTTATTTTTAGTAATATACCTTGCGAGGGCTTTTTTGCATATATGGCAAACTTCTATTTTTTAACCTAAAGTCATCAGTGTCTTTCAAAATCTTATTTATTATATTGCACCAATTGTTCACTGTTAACCGCAGAGATATATCGAGAAAATATTCCAGAACGACATTTTTGTGTAATTCGCATTCAAGGAAGTCAAACGAATACTTGGATAAAAGAAATATTATTTCTTTTAATATATTCATTTTCTCAGGTTGATTTTCCAACTATTCATTTGCTTCCGTGATGACCTCACCGAAACATCTCACGGCCTGCTCTGATGGGTAGGCCAACTTTCTTTCATGCACACTTTTATATTCTCTCGTAGATAAATATCTGTGAATATTTGAATCATGTATGCTTTTATCTTCTGCAACTAAGTTTATTATGCACTGTCTGCAATTAATTTTATTTATTATTTTACTGACGACCCACCCAGCAGTGTAGGCACGTTAGTGTACCAGAAGACGTTCTTGAGCTACTGTTGTAGAAATATTTTCTAGATTTACAAAACCTAGGTTAGAGGATTCAGTTGAATCTTCTAAATTATTTTCCTGGTATTCGAATAGCTTATTTATTATTATCAACTGTTGACCTGAATCCTCTTCATAATTATAACTGTCTGTATGAAATTTTATGAATCTTGTGATCAACAGTGACTTGAACGTGTTTTTGAAAGTAGCACAATTGGGATTCGTATTTCGAGAATTGTACGCTCGTACTTGCCCAAAAAAAATCTATGGGGTCTGAACTGAAAAATCTAGTCCGCATTACTTTGATGCCTTTAGTATTAAAGAAATCCATAGGCTTTTTAGACTTTCTAAGGTGATAATCCAATTTTTTAATTATGGCACAATTCTTTCGTTGCCTGTTTTTTGATCTATAAATTTAATATTTTTCAGTGTTTTATAGCTTTATTCCAAAAAAGTAGGTGGTTTGAAGTTGCTGTCATGGCTTGCCTTTAAGGTTTATTATTTTTGCCACTTCATTTCGATTCATTCGCCGAGTCAAATAGGTCGTCAAAGAACGACACTATTTCAGCCATATTTCGAAGTATCGGGCTAACTGGCGTTCCATCAGCAAACTGGGCTATAACAAAAATAATATATATAGTTATTGAACAAAATATATATTTACACTATACAAAGCATGAAAACTTACAAACTTACAAAATTGGGCAGAGTAAGACAACATAGCAGCAACTGTCTTGCTAAAAACTCTTACACAGTTTTTTACCTGCAAAGAAAAAGAGGAACTGATTTATTTTGATCATTGCTTAAATTTTCCAATGAGATATATAATATTAGATTACCTTCATCTTCTTATTTTTTTCTGGAATGATATGTTCGTCATTCAGTTTGTGCAGTAGTCACATCTGTGCATGATGGCAGTCTGTTTTGTACACTGAGACAATGTCATCCCACTTTGAAATTTAGCCATCAAGTGTTACATTTTAGTGATAAAATTATTCCTCAACCCTTTTATAAGGTGGAGAGAATCATAGATTACACTTAATGCATGACCATTAAGTGCTATAGTCATCTGAAAATAAATTAATTCTTATTAATTTACTACTACCATCATAAAGATTATATGCATGTATGTAACGGTGATTGAAAACATAATCTATTTTTTTAAATGCCACGGGAAATTCAGTTGTTAGACATGTTATAAATATGTTCACCAAAATTGAGCTTTTTAATTCAAAGGGAATAAGGATGAAATCGGCAATACTTTTTTTATAGAAAATAACCGATGTAAAACAAAGGGATTTTATGTATTTTCGATAAGATTAAATGTTTCAAAGATTTTTATTTTCTGTCATTCTAAATGATTAAAAATATTTTTAAAGTGTACATCATTGAAGATGGTCATGTCACATATCTATTCCAGTTATAAAGTATTCATACTTTTATACAAAATTTTAAATGGGGTTTTGACTCACCAATTTTTTGGCTAGTAATTAACTGTTCTCTACGTGTTTCTTCCTGCAGGCTCTTTAGAGCAGACTGAAACGCCGTTCCCTGATCACAAACCAGAGCAACGTGCAGTGATCATTTTCGAAATAATCAGTTTTATTTCGAGTGCAGATGATGATCCTCTGCAGAATTAAAACGCTATCGGCTGAAGCCATTTATAAATTTAAGCCCCTTAGTAAAAATACTGGAGTATGATCTGCAAATTCATTTTTTTTCTTAAACTTAACATTCAACAAGGCCTATAATGCTATCATTTCTCCTCTCATATGTTACAGCTGTATCCAGTGCTACCTCGTCAAATATATTGAACAATATTTTTTATTTTCTGTCCATGTTTTGACCTAAAATCAAATTTCAAAATATAGAATGCAATAGGACACGAAGTAATATTTCGCAGCAGTCAAATTTCAGAAAACCTTAGGTTTAATTAAGGCAAATAAATGATGTGATACATACAGGGTATCTCAAGACTGCTACCGAAAACGAAGCCGGGTGGTAGTTTAAGCGACTTCCGACACAATGCAACAGAAAAAGTTGCAAAAAAAAGCGACAATTTTTTTTTTGTTATTTTTTTCCTATGGCCATATTTGGGTGGTAAATACATTTTTTCCTAAAATAATAGTATATACCCTTTTATTTATAAATACTCTAAGGTATAAAAGAGTTTAAATTATTATTTTAGCAAAAACTATGGATTTACCACCCAAAAATCAATGCGCGACTCACAAGAAAACGATCATCCCGTGGTTGGGTACATGGTTTTCTTCCAGAACCAGGCTCACTCCTATAGAGCATGTCTGAGACGTTCTGAAACGACGCGTGAAATCAGTACAACCGGCTCCGCAGACCATCAGAGAGCTGAAGAATGTGATTACCGCGAAGTGGGAACGTATTCCGCAAGCAAGTATCCGGGATATCCTCGCTAGCATACCCAGACGAATTCAAGCTGTGATTTCAGCTAGAGGGGGTCACACTCGATACTAAACATTTATCTGCTTTTACTTTATTAAAGAAAAAACAAACAAAAATCTTTGTTAACTTTTACTTCACGAGCATATGCACTACTAGCGAGCATACACTACTAGTGAACTTTAGCATTAAAACCCATAAATTTTATCAAAATTTTATGATAATACTGACGAAAACGATTATTTGTTTATTAATTTACAAAATTGTGAAAGTAAAACTACCTATAATTATCAAACAAACCAATAGTAACATTTGAAATGGTTCATTGCTTAGGTGCCCGTTTTTTTTGCAAATGAGTTTATAAGTAACAAAATATTATTACCCCTTCTTTGATTGCGTCAAAGATTTGAGTATTGATGCTAGTATTTATGTTGAGACCCAAAACTAATTTATTCAGGGTGGTCTTTGAGGGTAATATAAATATTTTTTGCAAAAACCTATAGCACCGAGGACTTTGCTTCATTATTGACAAAGTTATAAATTTTTTGTTCATGTAGAAATCGTCTTCCTTTGCTTTATTAGTACATCGCTTGATTTGCATCCAAAGAATTTTCTTGGCAAATGGATTCATTTTCCTTGTTAATCTTTCAAATGTTTTTCCTTTTGAAAATTTCAGTGCTCTGCGTGCTCTTAACGCATATTTTATCTGCTTCTGGGATTTACGGTATTCAGAACGCAGTTTTTCGTATGTTGGTCAAAGTACTTGCTGAAGAACAATTAATTTCCTTTTTCGCACCACCACTTTAGTTCCAATATGACTGTCTGAATCTGCAAATAGAAAGTTTTTACTATTTAACATAGCCATTAAAAATTCTATATGGTTATTGTGATTTAAACAAACACAATATGTTGTGTGTTAAGATTTATATTATTCTATAATCACTAGTTTACCCCTTAAATTAACTGGTTGTGAAGTGCGTGGTGGCCTGTTGGTAAACGGACTAGACGCGACTGCCAACATGTTCATGGTGGTCGCGGGTTCGAATCCCAGGGCACACCTCTGACTTTTCGGAGTCATGTGTGTATTGATAGTCAATCACCACGCACTAAAACGGTGAAGGAAAACATCGTGAGGAAACCTGCACACCATAGCGATTTTTAAAAATTTCTATGGTATGTAAGTCCGCCAACCCGCACTAGGCCAGCGTGGTGGACTATATGGCCTAACCACTATCAATTGTACTGTCGATTGCAGAGGAGGCCCGTGCCCTGCAGTGGGACGTATATGGGCTGATACAGAAGTGGAAGTTACTGCTTCTTCTATAATCTCTTCAATAATTTTGTTTGCTGATTGCATGGTTGCGGTCACTGAAATGAAAGAAAATAAGTCTAATAATCCTGTTGCCTAGTCCGTTTTCCCCTTTATACACTTATACTTAAAATTATGAAACAAGGTGTAACCATCTCATTTTAATGGTGATGATGGTGTTGATTCAAAAATTTTTTTTCCTGAATCTAAAAAGTACAGTTTTTTGTAATTGCAATTCTTGACACTGCTTCTGCAGTTTGATCGTTTATAATCTCTATGAACCTTAAATGTTTCCCATGCATGCATAGACTGGAAAGACATTGTCATAAAAACAACTAAGACTTCAAGCAGCCATGACTGACGCATCGATATCCCAGAAAATTTGATGAATTTTCATAGTTCCTTTGAAATTTGGTACATTATTAGGAATTAAACTTTTCAATTCGTTTATTTCGTCCTGTGTTACAACTTCCTCTGAATATTGCTATTACAATTTTTAACAGCTGTAAGGAAATCAGTAAATTGCCAATGTCATGTACATAATTAACTCTTCGATCTAGTGCTGTTTTTAAAGCGCCGCCTACACCATCTGGAGCACCTTTTCCATGACCCGCTTCAGTATAATTCCAGTTAATAGTTTAAATTTGATTGAAGGTAAGATGTAATTTTGAAACAATGAACTTATTCCGGTATTGACTATTTGAGTTGCATTATGTTCCTTAATAATTTTTGTCTTATGTAACTTAGTAATTAATAATTGCATGTTCGTATGTATCTTGCATAGGCAGGTATTTCTTGATTTTTTAGGAAAACAGATATTGAACGGTCTGTTTCTGCAAAAAGTTGGATAGCTAACTTTTAATTGAGGATAATAGCGATATTGTTTACGGGATTTGCTATATTCCTTAATTCCACTTTCATCGGATCTTTCACTTCTAAACTTGACTCTTTTCTGCACAAAGGACCTTTCCTCTTCAGGAGAAAACAATGTAGGATGGCTAGCTTTTTCTTGAGTGCAGTTCATTTTCCTATACTTTCTGGACAACGTGCTCTTTGGTACATTATAGGTTTTGGCAGCATCACTAAGTTTAAGCGTTCCCTCTTGTACAGCTTGGATAGCTGATTCTAAATTTTCATGTGAATAAATTTGATAAGGTGCATATGATTTACCTTTTTTGTTATTAGTGAACTTTCTTTGGTATTTTCGGACCATGATTTCAGAACTGCAATGTAAAGCAATAAACAAAAAATTAGAAGCGTCTGCGCCTTAAATAATGAACTAAAAAGCGCTTGGGGCTATTTGGGACAGTAATCCATTCCTAAGTAAAATCAAAATAAATAATGTGTGGGTTAATTGGAACATTATAACAAATAACCCCAAATCTTGTTTCAAAAAACCCCGACCCAGAAAACGGAAAAAATATAGCTGCTAATAGGAGTTAGAACACAATCGAAATAACCATTAAAATTACGAAAAAACACGTCTCGATGACTGTATTTATTTTATACGTATCTCTAAAATGTTATACAACGTGTAACAGGATTAATTCACAACCTCAGACACCCCAACTTTAAAATATTATTGTAATCATAGTTTATGCTTTGAAATTGTACTACCATAATTACAAATTATTTTATTTATGAAATTAGTTATACCAAATGTAGGCACTTAACATGGTCACCTAACGAGTTACAAATAAGAGTGTACTACTACACACGCTCGCGGACACGCACACATGTACACAAAGCATTCACACGAGTACCTAACGCGAACGCTTCGCCGCGCCGCGCCGGCAGAAACAGCTGACAATAAACGAAATACAAATTACGTACGTAACTGATTACCGGGTGGTTTGGTAAACAAATTATTATTAATTTACTCTGTAAGCATAACGTTTGTGTTTTAGCTATAAAATCTAAATATTTTACTTACTAGATATAATGCGTACGAACCCAACATAGGACAATATTTTGCATGAATCGGTTATTAAATATTATTAATTTAACTTCCGCTAAACTTAGTTCCTACAGACGGGCAGGATACGGGCGTCATTTTGCATCACTAATAAATAAGATAATAAGATAACGCAATATCTAACAACGAAAACAAGATTGGGAATAATAACACTAAAATAAAAACAACAAAATAACTTACGTGTTACATGGCACTCATGCGGCGATTTCTTTTTAAAATATGTTCGAAATGTCCACCACCGTGCTCAATACACTTTGATGCACGTTTGCGTAATTGTTCACGTAGTTTGTGTAAAACTTCAGTGTCACTTTTCACTTTTAGGAAGGCTGCCACTATCCTACTTTTTAGTTCCTCCACATTAGTACTTTCACTGAAGTATACAAGAGATTTAATACGTCCCCACAAGAAAAAGTCAAGAGGCGTCAAGTCAGGTGACCTAGGAGGCCATTGAACAGGTCCGCCGCGACCTATCCAGCGCTCTCCGTACTCAGCATCGAGATAGTGTCGGACACTCCAGGTGAAATGTGCTGGGGCACCATCTTGTTGGAAGAATAACTCCCGTAAATTGGCCAGCGGTATGTCGTCAAGAAGGGCCGGTAAAACTTCTTGTAAGAATATTAAGTAGCTTTCTCCAGTTAATCTGTCTAAAAAAACCGGACCCAGTAAATGTGTACCTAAGATGCCCGCCCAAACATTTACAGAGAAACGATGCTGGTATGAATCCACCCTGAATGCGTGAGGATTTTCATGGCTCCACAAATGGCTATTGTGTTGGTTGAACATGCCTGCACGCGTAAAAGTGCTCTCATCCGTCCATAAAATGTTGCGCTGCCAATTTTCAAATAACCACTGGCAGAATTCTAATCGTGGTGCGTAATCACGGGGAGTGAGGTCCTGACAGCGTCTCAGGTGGAAAGGACGCTCGCAGTCACCATGAAGCGTTCGCCACACGTACATGTGGCTAACATTAAAATGTGGGCTTGCTTCTCGGGTACTACTATGAGGATTCTCTTCAAAATGAGTTAGTATCTCTGTTTGAAGACGAGTACGTCTGCGTACATTATCTCCCCTGTCGATAGCCGTATTGGGCTGAAAAGTACCATGATCTCGGAGACGCTGAGTGGCTGCCAACATAGTCCTACGATCTACATTGGTGCCGTGCCTGTTATTAAATGTCCTGCATGCCAATGATACATTATCACCACACAGTGCCAAAGTTCTCACCATTTCAGTGTATTCAATATTTGAATACCGAAAAGACATCGCGCGCGAAAGTTATCGAAATATCTATTAATCACTTAACACAAGTAGTCACAGATAACTGCGGCGCACGACTAGATTTTTTCACATAGTCGGTGCCCATTTAGGGATTGCAATAACGGGATATCCGAGCCACCGGGATTCCGCGTACATTGAAGCAAAATTACAAACCGAATTCAATCATCATTTAACGTTCCGCGAAATTATTTTTCATAGAAATACCTACTTGTTGATTCATTTCATAGTGATTTTGTTACAATTTAATTTGTTTCATTGAAGTGCATGTATTGCGCGGGATTTGGATCGCCCGGTCTTGCAAATACCGGGAGTAATTTTTTTCGCGGCACATCCCTATACCGTTTGCCAAACCTTTTGATGTACCGCCGCGCCGCGCCGCGCGCGCCATCGTTTGTCGGATGGGTCAAATTGCATTAAACAATAGCTGCATCCTGCTCTATCTAGTTGTAGTTAAATGTGCGGAAAAGAGAATATGATAGTTATTTATTTTGGTAGCTTATTACGTTTATTGAGGCCTATCGTTGTGTGCGTTTGATTAATGATAGATTGCTTAAATAAACTTTATGACTATCGAAATAAAGTTCATTTTTGTTCATTATTTAGTTTATTACAATATTCGTTTAGTGATTCATTGAAAAATGATCTTATGTCTTGGAGTTACGTTTCAATTTCGTTTGTTCGGAGTAGTAAATGAAAGAGTGTCTGTAATTTACTTGGTCTTAACTAATTATTTTGAAAAAAATTACCTACCAAAAAAAATGTTGATATCGGTTCAGTAGCTGATTCTGAACGTACTACTTTCCGCTTTTACATTTAAATCTGTTACATGTTGTAGAATCATCTTGAATTAGATCACAAGCAAAAAATGCAATATTTGTATAATCTCTTTCAAAAATTCTCACCACTTGTTGCAACACGTTTCTAACCTAGAATTTTTGTCGGTGACATTGACATTAGTCATAGTGTTGCCATGTTTAATAAAATATATCTACCATTGCTAGATAAAAAAATACACACAGCTAAATCTTTTATTTCTTATAATCCCAAAAAGCCCATGGAATAAAAAAAAACATTTTACGGTAATAAACATAAAATAAAAAAACTATTTCTCTTTTATTTGAACTTTTTTAAAAAGCAAGCTACTGTCCCGCCCTCACACCCACCACTGTAACTCCTGTGAGCCAGGATCAACAGTGGCACGCAATGTAATGACACCGAGCATTGAAGCTCGGCGAGTCTCCGGGAATGTTTAACTTGTCTTTAACTCGCAACGAAATTAATCAGAAAGTTAAATGAATAGGAGGAGTTGGAAATAAATTATTGTCCACTTCCCTCCGTGCAAAGCGAGTGACAAAACATTGAACTGAAGAGGTAAATAACTTCGCAAAAAGACTTTTACAGCCGGAGAAGCCAGCTGTAAAGCACGGATCAAATCATTATTACATTTAAATGGGACCTATTATGTGAACTGTTATGCTTAATTCCAGTAATAGGTATGGCAAAAACGCCGGAAAGCACGGAAGTTCTTTCTAGTCTCTACAAGGTCCATGTAGTATACTATTATGTATCCATGTAGTATATGACTGTTGGGTGTTATTTGGGTGTTATTTAACTCCAGATGATATTTGCATACTATCTAGCATGGTTTTATGCTCATTATGCCAAAGACTACACTCCCAAAGTATATGATGCGCGGACTGCTCATACTCGCAATTAGGTGTTGAACATGGTTAGGTGGGGAACATGGACACGCAGGCGATGCAACAAGCTTAAAAGAGTATAGTTTAGACTTAAAGTTACCATGGCCCGTGAGAAATTGTGATACGCAATAATCGACATCTAGCCATTTCTTTGTTAAACGATCACGTACGCAAGGAAAAAATTGGTATAGATGCCGGCCTTTCAAAGATACCTCCCATCTATTTTGCCATTCATCTAATAGTTCTCTATATACCACTGAAATCGGTTTAAATAATCTGTCAACTTTTAAAAGTTCACGTGCGGTAAAAAATTTTATCCATATTCTCCCTATTAGAGTAATACATCGCGGCGCGACGTTGCACCTCCAGGTCGACTGGAAGTTCACCCGCTAGGACAGGCAAAGCTTCGGCACTAACAGTTCTATATGCCTTGCACAAGAATATCAACGCCAAACGTTTGCTTTGGAGCAGTTTTCTGCGCACAGCACCGATAGTAGCCCTATCAGCCCATACGGGAGATCCAGAACAGATACATCCTAAGTAAGTTGCTCCATAGATGATTTTTAGTGTATTGAAAGATAGCCCCCACGTTAATTTTGATATTCTTTTCAAAGCAAAAAAGTTCCTTTTCGACTTTTCCCCGACGTTCTTAATATGTTCAGGAAAGGAAAAGTACTGGAATTAAACTTATCCCCGACTTTAATTTTAGTATGTTTATTAAAGTCGGGGATAAGTTTAATTCCAGTACTTTGAGCCTGCTATGGAATTTAAAAATAATAATTTAGACAGTCTACTGCTTTGCAGCCGGTTTCGGCTCTGTGTTAAAGTTGCTCCTGCCTTTGAAAAAAGACGTTCGGAAGGTACACTTGTTGCTATAATTGGTAGATGACTCATTGCCACTTGAAAAAGAGTGGGAAACACACTCTGCATCTCTTGCCATGTTTCAAGGACGTTTACTTTTAGAGTGTTTACAGGAGCAGAAAGATAAAGTGTTAGCTCATCGTCACCGTCAGTTTTTGTCTTTTTTATTTGCGTGTGAGCTAAAGATTTGTGGTGCTTCCAAAAGTCAAATTCTACTTTATCTTCGTCATCTGAAGATGTTGATGAAGATGAGGCGGCCGCAGTTTTGTATTCTGAAATTAATTTTCTTATTCTTGACATAGCTCTTGCGCATGCGTCAGGTTTTTTAAAATGTAAGTTTTTGAAACGCAGATCTACCAATGTCAAAACTGCTAACAACATATTGTATTCCAGCTGGCCGAAACGCTTTTCTATTTCAATAGTAATATTTGTGTTCAAATCGCCGGCAAAGCTCGAAGTAATCTTCAATTCTTTATATTGATAAATTGCACAACCAATCATAGGCACAACTTTTGATACAGTTATACAGGGTATATCAAGACTGCTACCGAAAACGAAGCCGGGTGGTAGTTTAAGCGACTTCAGACACAATGCAACAGAAAATGTTGCAAAAAAAGCGACAATTTTTTTTTTGTTATTTTTTTCCTATGGCCATATTTGGGTGGTAAATACATTTTTTCCTAAAATAATAGTATATACCCTTTTGTTTATAAATACTCTAAGGTATAAAAGAGTTTAAATTATTATTTTAGCAAAAACTATGGATTTACCACCCAAAAATGACGATATTTAAAAAATCATAAAAAAAAATTGTCGCGTTTCTAGGCGAAATTTTTAATTGCATTGTGTTTGTAGCCACTAAAACTACCACCCGGCTTCGTTTTCGGTAGCAGTCTTGAGATACCCGGTATAATGTTCAGCAGAAGCCTCTCTCGTCATAGCTTCCAGCGGTCGCATGACTTGAGCCACATCTTTTATAATATTTAGCTCAACTGCAGTGAGCATAATGGGTGCATCTATTTTAGAAAACATTATATCACTAATGTATGGAGCCAAGTCAGTAAATCTTTGGAGCATGTAATACAACGAATTCCACCGAGTTTTCACATCTAGCATTACTTTTTGGGTTTTTCCTTCCGGTATTTTATTTTCTATTTGCTTTCTTTTCAATTCTAATGTCATATCTTGTCATTTCTTGATATATTTCACAATATCTCACACATGATCAATCAAGTTATTCAATCCGGATGTTTTGGCCATATGGCCTCTTCAGCAACTCTATTTATTATATGAGCAAAGCATGGGATATGTTTATTTGCCCCAAATGTCTCTCGTACAGCTTTCACCATATTTGCGCCAGAATCTGTAACAACAACCCAACTTTTTCAGTATCAATATTCCAGCTTCTTAATTATCAGTGTCAACTGATGTCCAATATATTCGCCAGTATGACTTTCATTTAATTCAAAAATTCCAATCATAATGGAGTTCAATTCATTTCTTTGCAAAAAATGGAGTGTAAGTCCCAGATAACCAGTGTTAGTCATTGTTGCTGTCCAAATATCTGTAGTTAAACAAAAATGATCCACATTTCTCAATGTCACCGCAACAATTCTTGATAATGTGTCATATTTTTTAACAATATTTGCTTTGATTGTTTCCCGACAAGGCACTTTATACAATGGGGCTAATTAGCCCCTTTGTATAAAGTGTTAAACATTTGATAAAGCAATTGCTTTATCAAATGTTTAAAACCTTTTCCTTCAACCGTATAAAATGGCCTGTTATCACTAGCAATAAAATACACAATGGCATCTGTTATCCTGTCATACTTTGCACCACCTTTAGAATACTGATACACATTTTCAAAGGCATTTTTTATTTTCGGAGTGCTTGCGGATGTGCTAGGAGCAGGAATCTTAAGACAAGAGCCCACAGCCACAGACGAACAAGAAGCTTCAGCAGAATCAGCAGGTTTTTCAGGGACTTTAACACTTTCATCTGATGTTTGAAGATTAATAGTCTTGTTTTCAGATAGACTATAAGAAGAGCCACCACATTCAAACAAGTTACTGAAACAAAAGGAAATCAATAGTCTTATTACTTATTTTGATATCTATATAAAATATCATTGATAACCATTAAAGTCTTACATAAGAACAACACTATTTGTATGTTTAAAAACGGATTTACAGTTATTTACATTTTTACAGTTTTTCGATATTCGATATAAGTAATTAATAATCATCAGCACAACAATAAACACATTATGCAAAACATTTTTTTTTCCATTTAAATGTCAATAAAACGTACATAAAAAATTGATCACCAACAAAATAATATTGAATTTGAAGTTTTAGATTAGAAGTACAAACAAAGCCCTACAGAATTTATTTCAAACAAGAAATTGAATTGATGAAAATCTTATTTATATGATATACAATGATTGATTATTTTCATAGTTAATCGAATTTATTTATTGAAAAACTACCGACTTACCTTTGTGGCTTATTCAAAACTTTGTCAAGGTCAACATTTTCTGGATGCGAGTATTTGATATGCGACGCTAGGTTACTTGTATTTCCAGATGTTTAACTTTTTTATTACAAATATTGCAAATAGCATCACCTCCTTCTTTTTTGAAATGCGACCATAATTTACTTCTCTTCATATTTTATAGTAATCGCAAATTATAGAAAATTAACCCTAATGGTCACGAACTCACGACACATCTGACGTCTCACAAGTTGCAACTTGCAAGCAAGGAATCGTTCCAATAATTCGCGTCATTTTTAGCAATTAAATTGCGTTCCATATCGCTTACCACAGACTAAAAACCTAAAAGCTATAAATAACTTTCGATTTTTAATAATGTACTATTGACTTAGATTAAACTATTGATATTATTTTCAACATTTCGTTACGATTTGATGAGTTTTATTCGATATTGATATATCGATATCGGTGTTTCGTCGATATAATTTTGTTACGGACACTTGGACATAAACGCACAAGGTATACGACTTGCCAAGATAAATCTCAAGACGAATCGCTCTTGCAGTTTTGCGAACAAAATTAACAAGCAAGCTAAACAAATAGCATACAATGTATATTCCTTTTTTAAAGCCAAAAAACAAGATCATTATTCTACAGAGTATCTTGAAGACGTAAACCTAAACAAACTTGTTGCTAAAGCTACAGGACTCTCGGTGACTACCATATGTAAAATAATAAAAGAAGGAAATGAACTAAAAGATGAACAAAATAATGTAAATTTTAAATCACCATAAATAAATAAACAGATCCGAAAGAAAAAAAAATGAAGTTGACAATTTTACAGAGAGCGTTGTTAGAAGAAAAATAACTCAATTTTATACGGTTTATAAGAAGGTTCCTACATTAAAAATTTTGAATGCGAAACTCAGAGAAGGAATTTTAAAGTGTGGCCGAGAATATTTAAGAACATTGATTCATAAACTTGGCTTTCGATTTAAGAAATGTCAATCAAAAAGAAAATTACTGATTGAACAACCAAACATCGTATCGTGGCGGTGGCGTTATCTTAATGCGATAAAGAAGCACAGAAGAGATCAAAGAAACATTGTTTACCTCGATGAAACATATGTCAATTCGTCATTAAATGTACCGGCGTGTTGGCAATCCAATGAAGAACGAGGGGTGCTGTCGCATATTGGCAAAGGGCCACGTTTAATTATTGTACATGCTGGTGGACAAGCCGGATTTATCGATGGAGCTCTTTTAATTTTTAAATCCAAAAGCAAAACCGGAGATTATCATGGCGATATGAATTTTGTAAACTTCAGCAAATGGACTAGAGAAAAGCTATTGCCAAATTTACCGCCAAGGTCAGTTATTGTTATGGATAATGCCGCATACTACTCGGTACAAGAGGATAAAAAGCCTACAATGACATCCACAAAAGCCATCATGCAGACCTGGCTGCAAAGACACAATGTTGAATTTGATACGTCTTTAAGAAAATGTGATTAATTGAATTTAATTAAATAACACGCGACAGAAAATGTTTACAAAATAGATGAAATTTTAAAGGCGGCAGGTCATGAAGTCTTACGACTGCCTCCATATCACCCAGACTTGAACCCAATCGAATTGGTTTGGGGGGATATCAAAGGACAGCTCGCAAAAATTGAAATAGATCCTAATTTAGACAAAAAGTAAAATACACTGGAACAGTTATTTGCCGAATTCTCTGTAGAAAAATGGGTTAACTGCGATAAACATGTACAAACTATTGAAAATGAATATTGTCTGCACGATCGTATCGTTGATGAAGAGATGGACCGATTTATTATTAATTTGCAAGATTCTGACTCCTCAAGCTACACAGACAGTGATGATGATTCAAGCGATATGGATATTAGTGATGAATAGTCCTATAACTTTTATCTGTGGTTAAATATTTCTTAAACGAAGTTAATTATTGTTTTTATGATTTTGTACCTAAGAAGCTATTAATAAAATATTTGTAAAACTTAAAAATAAATACTTAAAAAAGATACCTATTATTTGATTCTTTACCAACAATGTCTATTTCGAGACAAATCTTTGGATTATTGACTCCATGTGTAGCGTTACCCGCCCCCGCTCCCTTCTTACCGCGCAGGCGATACGCGAGTTAAACGGTCGGCCTATAGCGACAATACTTTGCCAAATTGAAGCATGTCTCAACTCACGCCCATTGATACCTATAGACACATCAGATACAGAATTTGAAATTTTGACTCCTGGGCATTTTTTGATTGGCGGAGCACCTATTACAATACCTAATTCAAATCTACAGAACTTGAAAATTAGCCATTTATCCAGATGGCAACTTAGTCAACGACTAGTAGCAAATTTTTGGCATCGTTGTCAAAATGAGTATTTAACACGCTTACAAGCTAGACCAAAATAGATGAAGAAACAAAAGGAGTTTGAGGATGGTGACATTGCCCTATTAAAAGAAGGTCAATTACCACCTGGAAAATGGGCTCTTGGTCGAATTATAAACAAGCATCCAGTAGATGATGGCTTGACAAGAGTCTACAGTATTAAATGTCGCAATGGAATTGTTCAGAGATCTATTTCTAGAATTTGTGCGTTACTAATTTACAAAGACTAATTAATGGGTATTTTGTTTAAGTTTAGTTATTTTGTTAGTTTTCATTTAATTAAAGGTTTATTTTGTTTAATTAAGTATAGTTATAGTGGATAAATTAGTTTTCATTTAGGCTTTGTTAATTTGTTATATTATAAGAAAAAGTATTTAGTTAGGTATATCATAAAGGTTGATTGGTTTTATGTATAAAAATAGTTTTCTTTGTATAATGTGTAAAATGTAGGTGTGAATTTGAAAATAAGTTAGGTGTAGTAAAGAAAACCAAAATTGTTAGTTTAGATTTTATTGTTGCCAGCCACCATTTTATATTGTCAGTAAAGGACTAGGTCCTTTGGTGGGCGGGATGTTCACGTCACTATTTTGTTTGAAAAGTAAGCGGGGAGCATCACTATGTAAAGTGTTTTTTTTAGTAATTGCATTAAAATGTCATAACATACACTAGTGTTTTTTTGCTAATTGAACCAACCGCCTCAAGCTAAAAGAAATCTTATTGCATCAACAACCTCTTTAAGTTATTCTGCAGTGTTTGTTGCAACTTTCAACAATAATGAAGAAGCGTCGGCCCATATGACCAAAAGATTGTCAAATACGTCAAAATAGAGTTGTGTTATAACAGGTCAAACTCAATACTTGTTCTTCCTGTTACTGTTCCTTCCAAATAACAATTCCTAATAACTGTTCTTTTGTTATAACTGTTCTTAAATAACAGCCTGTTATTTTTCAAGTTCGGTTTGCCAGTATGATTGGGTAAAATTTTATACAATGCGCACCGTATTGTAATGTCAGATGAATACATTGATTTTAAAACTAAGGATAGGCCCTCCAGCACATTGGGGTACGTCAATATTTTGATGTACCAATTCATCAAGAACAATCTAGATGTGTCTTGTCACAACTCTTCACAGATGGGCCACTCGTATCAAGTTATTGCATTAAGGCCTAGGTTCACCATTGCACTGTTAAGGGACTCCTTTAGCTCCACCCATCTTTGTACCATATAAAATTTAGAGTTCCATTTTATTTTTTCCTAGCAAAATTACTTTGCTTGAAGTGCCGGACAACCCCTTTTATTTTTGTAAGTAATTCTGCCACGTCTGGGTTCTTCAGTGCATCATTAACGCTCAAATTTAGCGAGTGGGTGTAACACGGGAAATGTTTCCACCCAAATTCACGCTCAATAGCGCATTTAATGTTTGCACCATTGTCTGACACGGCCAGGAGGATTTTTTATGTCACATCCCACTCGACACAAATCAGCTTAATGCAGTCCGCTATATTTCTTGCCATATGGCTCTCTAGCAAAGAAACACAATCTTATAGTATGGACTTTAAGATAAATTCTTCTCCCTCGATAAAGTGCCCAGCGACGGCCAGCATGGAGTCGATTGCGCGGGATGTCCAAATATCAACCGTGATGCAAATTGATCTAACCTGTTTACGCACAAGCTCCTTCAGGTCCGCCTTTGCCTTTTCGTACATTGCCGGCAACATGTTATTGGCAAAAAAAAAATCGTGTAGGGATGGTGTAGTTAGGGAAGGCGTATGCCATGAGCTCTCGAAAACCACGATCCTCGACGATACAAAACGGTTGAAAATCCATAGTAAACAGGTTCATTACCTTTTTATCGATTTCCAATTTAGGATTTCCGCGCCTGGATTTGAAGTTGCTGATGGGCTGGTGGCCATATGTCCTTTTTAGAAGAGACTGTACCGTCTGAGACGTAGCCGGCTTTAGTGGTACATCAGACAGCTGCGCCGATGCTGGCGATGGTAACTGCATAGCAGGCTCAGCCGACGTCTCACCACCTGCTTGAAGCTGGCTGCTGCAAGTTGTAATAGCAGTCCTGCCAATCACACGAACTGCTGGATGCTTCATATCGACGACAAGAAGCATCCAGCATCGGTATTAATCTGTTGCGCTGTTGGCGAATCTAATTCATTAAATAAAATATGACCAGAAACAGATGTCATTTTTTGTGTATGATTTCTTCTAGTATAACTGCACATTGTATTTGTCAGTCAATAAAATACTAGGTGCTTCTCGTTTTAGCAAAGGCATATTCAGCTGGTATGAGCGAGACCAAGTATGTAATATGTACATCAACGTAATATCAATAACAGGTAACACGACCTAATTCAAGAAGCATTTTCCAAAGACAATAATGAGGGGTGCCAAACCATAACGTTTCAAGTGCCAGAAAGTGAAATTTTCAGGAGATACAACAAACATTTTTAATAGAAAAGAAAAGAGCAAAGCAATAAAAAAAGATTATATAATCAAATTATCATTTATTACCATTTAAATTTTCCACGACCCAACTCTATAGCGAAGCTAAGGTACTAAGTGCACGTCAACTTTACATTCTAAAGGCCTGTCTCTCCACTCACAAAACAGTAATTAACTCTAATATTTACAATGATCTATTGAAGAGAAGAGTTTATAGCTTAGATTTACCGAGAGTATACTCTTGTTTGCCTCAAGATTTCCGTTTTACGCCTTCTTATCTATCTATAATCGGGTCTCAATACTAGAATATATTAATATTTTTAATTTGCCTGATTAACTTTGTGATTTTTATTATGTATTATTATGTATTACTTTTCTTCTACTTGTATGGTATAATTGTGTAATTACATTATAAGTTGGTATCCCAAGACACAGGCTGTGCCTAGTTTGGGAACCCCTGGTAATAGGTTATAAGTAAGTAATTAAGTTTTATTTAAATAAAGATGTATTATTATTAATTATCAATAATTTAACACAACTTTTGTGCTCTGCCAAAATAAGGAAATAATAATATTTTCTTTTTAAAAAAATTTGAAAGAATAAAACGTTTTAAGTGCCATTATTAATACAAGTCCTAACGTTGTAAGTGTTATATTACTTGCCTAAAACTCGACTTTTAATATCTTTATTTTAAAAGGTTTTCATAAAACAATTTGCTATCCCGGCTAAATAAGGCAACATGGCACCAATGTCTTTCTTTTTTTCAGCAGATAAAGGTACAGGTGTCTCGATCATGTCAATCTGTAGTTCGTTGAAATTCGCCTTAGTAATTCCAGATTTAAGCACAGGGGTTGATATCCAAGGAATAAATTCGGCGTAACTTTTCTTTGTAAAAATGACACCAAAATTTTTAGATGTTAGGCGAATCATCGTTGCCGAAGATATGTGTAGCTTCTTGGTATTAATCATATTTTTAGCCAGATTCATCGAATTAAAAATGGTTTTATTATCTACTACCAAGAATGGGTTCTTTTTGACAGCATTTGTAATAAGCTCAATAAGGTCTTTTGGGATCAGTGGCTTTGCACGTTTTTTCGTTATTTCAATGATTGCAAAGTCACGATTGCAGACGAGAAATGTATGACCCTTTACAGGAAATTTGTGAGTAATTTCCGAAAAGAAACCTTTTGCAATTAAAACGAGGTACATAGCAAGTACAGCTTGGTTCTTGTTTTGTCCACCACAGTTATCTAACCACAAAATTAATTTCTTTTTATCTGTAGGTCCAGGTCCTGACCCGGGCCGATGGTGCGTGTCGATCCGCAGCTACTTACAGTTTGAGTCCTATCTCGTATTATAATACAAACCAATGCACATAACACAAATTAAACAGATTAAAACGGAAGCACGAAAACACGCAGAAAAGTGCAATAATGGAAAAAGAATCTTCGCGTTATAAACCACAATGCAGCACACGAAATAAATAGATGAATTTCCAACGCGCACACTGAGCGAGCTCCGCGCACGTCCACACGCTACGACGACGAGTAGATAGGGACAGTACAGTACAGTACGGTTTGTTTAAAACGTTAGAATAACATAACCAAATTAAACGACATCAGATGGAGACTGTCCCACCCTCACACCCACCACTGTAACTCCTGTGAGCCAGGATCAACAGTGGCACGCAATGTAATGATACCGAGCATTGAAGCTCGGCGAGTCTCCGGGAATGTCTAACTTGTCTTTAACCCGCAACGAAATTAATCAGAAAGTGAAATTAATAGGAGGAGTTGGAAATAAATTATTGTCCACTTCCCTCCGTGCAAAGCGGGCGACAAAACAATGAACTAAACAGGTAAATAACCTCGTAAAAAGACTTTTACAGCCGGAGAAGCCAGCTGTAAAGCACCACGGATCACATCATCACTACATTTAAAATTTAAATGGGACCTATTATGTGAGCTTTTAGACTTGATTCCAATAATAAGTATGGCAAAAACGCCGGAAAGCACGGAAGTTCTTCCTAGTCTCTACAAGGTCCATGTAGTATA
The DNA here is from genome assembly GCA_009982885.2 of Hyles vespertilio. Classification (NCBI taxonomy): domain Eukaryota; kingdom Metazoa; phylum Arthropoda; class Insecta; order Lepidoptera; family Sphingidae; genus Hyles; species Hyles vespertilio. Next base: position 5,686,489 of record CM042817.1, on the reverse strand, counting down.
CGACTCCAGATGATATCTGCATACTATCCAGCATAGTTTTACGCTCATTCTGCCAAAGACTACACTCCCAAAGTATATGATGCGCGGACTGCTCATACTCGCAATTAGGTGTTGAACATGGGCATGCAGGCGATTCAACAAGCTTAAAAGAGTAAAGTTTAGACCTAAAGTTACCATGGCCCGTGAGAAACTGATACGCAATAATCGACATCCAACCAAGTCTTTGTCAAACGGTCACGAACGCAAGGAAAATATTGATATAGATGTCGTCCCTTCAAAGATACCTCCCATCTATTTTGCCATTCATCTAATAGTTCGCTATATACCACTGAAAGCGGTTTAAATAATCTATCAATTTTTAAAAGTTCACGTGCGGTTAAAAAACTTTTATCCATATTCTCCCTAGTAGAGTAATACATGGCGGCGCGACGTTGCACCTCCAGGTCGACTGGAAGTACACCCGCCAGGACAGGCAAAGCTTCGGTACTAACAGTTCTATATGCCTTACACAAGAATATCAAGGCCAAGCGTTGGCTCTGGAGCAGTTTTCTTCGCACAGCGCCGATAGTAGCCCTATCAGCCCATAGGGGAGATCCGTAACAAATACATCCTAAGTAAGTTGCTCCATAGATGATTTTTAGTGTATTGAAAGATAGCCCCCATGTTGATTTTGATACTCTTGTCAAAGCAAAAAAGTTCCTTTTCGACTTTTCCCCGACGTTTTTAATATGTTCAAGAAATGAAAAATTCCTTTCCAAAATTAAACAAAGATAAACCGATTCTTTTTTCTTAACAGTGATATTATTAAATTTAAATCGCGGCGGTGATTGTAAACTTCCTTTTAAAAGTAATTGGAACGTTTTATGTGGTACAAACTTTAAGCGATTTCGATGGCCCCAATCACATATTAATTTTAAACACGCGTCTGCACTATTTTCTAGTCCCGACCTACTGTTTGATTCTATGAGCAAGAGGCCATCGTCCGCATATCCGGTCAAAGAACACCTGACGGTAAGGGAATCGTAAGAAAATCGTCGAAGCCTAAATTCCACAAATAAGGACCTAAGACTGAGCCTTGTGGACAACCCATCGTCAGTGGTTTCGACACGGCATAGTGTCCAAGTTTAAGTTTGGTTGTTCCGTGCGAGAAATACGAGTAAATAAGTGAATATATATTTTTAAAGCAGCCTCGTAATTTCAACTTAGAAGCAGCATTGGCCACCAAGCGTTGTCGAAAGCACCGGAGATGTCCAGGAAAATACCAAGTACATATTTGCGCACCGATGTACTTACCGCTCTTCTAACCGAAACTGCCGCGTCGATGGTTGACTTACCCGTAGTAAATCCGAACTGATTTTCGTGAATTTTTTGTCCACCCGGTAGCAATCGAGGGACGATAAGACGTTCTAAAAGTTTCCCTAGCGACGGCAAGAGTGTAATAGGTCTATACGACTTCGGATCATGCGGTGATTTATCGCCACTCTTGGGTATTATCCGAATGAAACCGGTACGCCATACTCGCGGAAACACCCCTTCAGCAATACATCTATTATAAACAGTAAGTAATGCATCGCCGGCCGATTTACACGCTTCTTTTATCATTTTATTGGATATTTTGTCGTCACCGGAAGCCTTGTTTAGGGGCAAAGATCGTACGATTTCACTAAATTCATCAAAGGACGAGAGATTTGAATCTGAAGAGTTCGGCAGTTCTACGGCCCACATCCTAATCTGCCTGTGGTATTCTGTGTCATTTTCAACATTATCATCCGGAATTAATGATTGTAACAGAGCTTCCGTTGTCTCCTCAATACCAGTGGTGAAGTTGTTGTCAATTTTTAAATTTTCAATATAAGCCAAATTGATCGACCTATTTGCTTTAAATTCATGGTATAAAGGAGACCACGGACCTTCACTATCTAACCTAGCCACAATTTTTCGTAACAAATTTCCTTTCGATTTTTGGACGGCGGCTTTATAATGAGATCTGGCAACTCTCAGTCTATTTAAAGCAGATGTTAATGCTTCCCCTGTAACACAACGTCTTTTAAGTCCGTTAAAACGCCTACGCGCTCTGCGAAAAGTTCGACGTAGTTGGACTAGTAAGTCATTCCACCAATCGCACCTCCGAGTGTTTGTGATGGAACCTCGACCGATGGTTACGTCTGCGCAATATGTAAACGTGTTCGACATAATCTCAGCACAGGTTTCAGCTGACAAATCATTGCGAGTGAAGTCCCCGGCATGCCGAGCAAATATCGAGCTAAATAAATCCCAGTTGGCGCCTCTAGATTTATATCTAAAATTAAAATTGTTATGTTTCGGACCCTGCGTCAATCTAGGCAAGAACTCGTACACAATCAGGCGATGATCACTACATGACGCGTCCGGCAGGACGCGCCACCTATCAATACGGACGTCTCCACTAGAAAGTGTGACGTCAATAGAAGATTCGCCCATAGGGCTACTATAAGTAGGTGGTGCATCGGGGGTGTTATGTATTTCGAGATTCATTTCTGCAATGAAATCTTCTACAACGCAACGTCGCTCGGTATCGGTGGAGCGATATTTGCCATACCAAAGGACAGATGACGCATTAACGTCAGCACCTATAATAATTTTATGTCCAGCGAGGGACCGCAAGACATAGCGGAGGTGATGCAGGTGGGGACCCACAGCATCTGAGTATTGAAAATAACAGCTCACAACATAAACCTTACAAATCGGACTAGACACCTCAGCGACAGCACAGTGTGACGTCATAAGGTTACGCACTGAAGTAACGGTAAGATTTGAACCCGATACAAAAATACCTGCTCGTGAGTTGTTATCGAGTTGTACTACCTTACTACGTAATCGCGCATGTTGGTATTGCTCTTGAACTAGAACGACATTTAATTTATAATCGTGAATTAACGTGTCTAATTCTGACGTCGCTACCCTATCGTTATGAAGGTTTAACTGACCGATTGTAAACTTATCCATATTTAGTTAATATTGGGTCGACAGAACTAATTGCTCGATTTTGTTTTATATGTTGGGCACTCTTGAGACCCACAACGATGGTCGTGTGATTTTTTAAATCTTTTACAAGGCGCACACACTGGCTTAAATTCCGGGTTCGATTTCTGCGGGCACGCCTTAGTTTCGTGAGACTCAGCACAAATGGCACACGTTGGTGTTTTAACTGTACAAAATTTTTGAACGTGCCCGTAATATTGACAGTTTAAGCAACGAACTACTTCTATGTCATCATTAAAACGGCATGTGGCCCAATCAATGAAAACTTTATCTTTTGTGTCCATTAAATGTTTTCGAATCTCTGAGTCCAATTCTAAGCCTATCCATTTACGACCGTTATCTAAAATCCGCCTGCGGGTTATTTTAACGGACTTTGTAAAGTCATCCTCCTTTATGGGTAATTCGTCCTTGATGTTTTGACGGTACAACGCTGTTAAGAAGGCGCGGTCTTCCATGGAGGATGGCACGTCTTTAACTAAGATACGGGGACGGCGACCCTTCGGTTTTTCGAGACGCAGTCCCGCCGATTTTATCGCGTCGACAGATTGTAATTTTTTAATTTGTGCCTCATTAGCAAGGCGCAGAGCAACACCCGATTTTGCGGTTTTTTTAACTCCCACGATTTGGAACCCATCATCACTCGGATTAATTGCCTTAAAGAGCGCCTGTTTCGTCGCGGATGACGACTGCAAGTCAGCTGAGCGTTCGCTCGTCGGGTAAGCTATTACGCACGGGGCAGGGGCGCGCGGCTGCACTACTGGAGTGGGTTTCGTTAAACGTAATTTTAAGCTATCTGAATAAGTTTTATTGCAATCTTTAGTGGAAACGTTACCACGTCTACATTGATCCAACTCGCGTTGCATATTAGCCAACTTGGTTTCATTACACGATGATTTTAGTGCAAGTAATGAGACGATTGCAGTTACTCGTTGTGTAATATCTAAGACCGCCGACCTATTTGCTATATTCATGCGCGAGCCCTGGTCATTAACGAGTTCATTTATCTTAGACAAATAACTCGATACTTCCAACACCATATCGCAATAGTCCGCGCGGCTCGCGTCACTGCCGTTGTCTACAGACGAAATATCTGCCGATTCTGATAGTTGTAGACGTTTCGATTGAACGGGGGAAACAGATGTGGGCGAATTCACATCGCTGAATAACCGTTTGGCCGAACTGGGTGACCGAGGCGTGAGTCTACTTTGACCGAAAGGAACGAATTAAACGACATCAATCAATTTTTGACGAAGTAAACCACTCTCTCAAGAATAGTACATTGGTTTGGCGTTAACAATTTACTGTTAAACAGCCAAAAAACTATGTGTATTCGGTTTATAATACCTAACGTAAAAAAAGTGAATGCCAACATTTTTATGAACGGGGATGTGTTGAGCCTTGTGGAGACTACTAAGTTTTTGGGAATCACATTGGATCCTAAACTTCAATGGGGTCCCCACATAACAGTGTTAGCTAAAAAACTGAGTGCTGCAGTTTTTGCAGTGGGCAAGATTCGCCAATTGGCTGAAATTGATATGGCTCGATTGGTCTATTTTGCTTACTTTCATAGCCTAATGAGTTACGGAATTTTGCTGTGGGGTGGTGCATCTGAATTTATATTCGCTAATTTAATGTATGTCCATAAGAATATAGAACAATTTCAAAAGGTTAGCGATATTCATGACATAAATACTAGAAATAGAAATAATCTAGTCAGTCATAAGACCAGGCTCCAGAAAATTAGCAAATCTTTTAAGGGTTACTGTATACATTTTATAATAAAGTTCCCACTTACATAAAAGCCTTAACTATAAATAAATTTAAATCTAATATTAAACGACAGTTGTGTAATAAAGCATATTATAAAATTTCAGAATACTTAGAAGGTAGTAAGGCGTGGGAATAAAACATAATATAAGTCCCCGAACCGGATGTGTGTGTACTCTGTTAAATATAATTAAAATAATTATCCCACTTGTTTCACCATAGTTGTAGGCAATTTGAGTACGTCATGCTCGCTTAAAGGTCTGTGCTTACTTGTCGGTCACTTCCCTATAACACGGTTGAGGAGACCGATGGCTGGCACATGGGTCATACTCGTGAACGGGTGCTGCTTGTGTAGACTGGTCTGCTCAATTTGCTTATAATGATAATAATATTATTAATTACTTTGTTTATTTTTTTGTTTTTGCTGAACAGTGAAATTTTTTTTTTTGCCTTTCATTGCTTTTGCTGAACAGTGTATACCGATTCCGCGGTCAGGGCGACCACAATTAACTCAGCCATACAATATAATTATTATATGAATAATTCATTAATAATTAAATTTCAACTCCTGTCACTATATTGTAATAGTCCAGTCATTTTAGGTTTTATCTGCGGAAAAATTCCTAGTGAGCTGAATTTTTGTATACACCTTTATTACGGTATTGTAATGAAGATGTGAAAAATCGTGAATGGTGATGTGACATTGATATCGTGCCGGCTAAAAAAGTTATAAAGGTCAAAAGGTCACGAAAATCAGTTTTTCGCAAATATCTCGCGATCTATTGCTCAGAGGTCAATAAAGGTCATTATAAAAATTGTTTGTCGTGAAATTGTCTACAAAAAATGTCTCTTGCATTTTTCTGTAGAATTAACCGTTTTCGGAGTAGAGCGCCGAGAAAGCGACTATATTATAACGATGCACTCGTTTCCTCACCACCTTCGAGGTAGAATGCAGGGCGCGTTTTTTTTTACATGGTTTCCCCCGTAGGCATAATCCATAATATGTAATAAGAGGTTTTTTTTATTTACGAGAGTTACGTACGCTCAGCCCTTAGTTTTAAGCCATTTAGATAAGATAACTAATGTCTTCATAGAATTTAAATTGAAACCACCAGTGTAACTTAGATATAAGAATAAGAATTGTAAGTCAGTCTAAAATACACTCTCGTGTAGAACACTTGTCTTTTTTAAAAGCTCCTCCGGCTCGCTCCTTGTATAACTGGCGCAGTCGGTAGGATAGTTCCAACTCGCGACATCGGTCATCTTTTGCATAAACCTCTGCGAATCGACTACGTTACGAGCGACTATCCAGAACCTATCAATCGGGACCGGACGGCGACAAGACAGTGTTCCTGACTCCACGGTGGTTCAGCGATGTGGTATTGGAGGTAAGATCAAATTCTTTTACTACCCAGTATCCCTTGCTCTACTCCCGCGTTTTTGTGTGTTTAGTGTTTGTTGTTTTAACCTTAAAATCGGTAAAAAGGACAGTGCTAAGTACATTAATTTATTAAATTGCTTAAAATCAGTGAATTAATAAATACATAAGTTATTAAAATCTCCAATCGATTTAAAGCTTATTATTTAAATTGTTTTTACTTAAAATCAGTAAAATCAAATAACTTCTAAATAAAGTGTTACATAAAAACCCTAACCCGGTTTAACACATATATAAGTAAAATAAATCTCTTAGTTACTTTTTAGTAAAATATATAAAGTTTTTAAAATGACACAAGAGGGAGTAACCCCGTTGTCACAGCTGGCGCAAGCAGCCACACGTACAATATCAGTCAACTACGACTTAATTGACAAAGTATTGCCAATATATGATGGCAACAGTAAATCATTAAACTTTTACATAAGATGTGTAGAAAGTGTTTTAAAAAATCATGGTATACCCAGCACAGACCATATTGTGTTATGCCTTATTCGAAACAAAATAATAGGAAAAGCTTTAGAGGCCATCTCACTCGAGGTAGATATAGAGAATTGGTCATCGATAAAAACCGCTTTACTAAATAGATTCGGTGAACAACGTAACGAAGTTCAGTTGTTACAGGAAATGATGCGTTGCACCAAATCCAGAAATGAATCGTGCGAAGCATATGGCAAAAAAATTAGAGATCTATTAGACGCATTATGCAGTGTAGGTGAATCTGCTACAAAAGATAGTAGATATTACCAGACAGTGGCTATAGATACATATATAGATAACATCGACTATAACATTGGTCTTGGTGTTAGAATTAATTATCCGCAGACATTAGAAACAGCGATAGCGTTAGCTAGACAGGAAGAACTTAAGTTGAAACGGGCGGAAAATAAAATAACACAACCCCTGTTTCAACCCAAACAAACGTTTAATCGACCATACATAGGGACGAGACAACCCTATGCAGGCAATAACTTGTCAGCGCAGAATTTTAATCCGCGCGCTATTAAGCAAGAACCATCCGCGCAATTTAAAAGCCTGGGTTTAGCGAAAAATTTAGGTTCGCGCACATACCCAAATAAAGTTAACAATATTTGCGAAAATATAGAAAGCTACGAAACGTCCTACGACGTAGACGATGTAAATGATGGTGTAGCTTCTACTACACAAATTAGTGAATCCCCGAATTTTCAGGTAGATGCCTTAGAAAATCCAAAACCTTGATACATTATCTACCGGAATATGAATACATAATTGACCAGTTACCGTATATACAGGTACCAAACATAGGTAAATTCTTAATAGACACCGGAGCTTCACGCTCGCTTATCAGTACGGATGTGTTATTTAATAAACACATTGCGAAGAATGTTTATGTTCAACCGTTTAAGATAAACACAGCTCACGGGACTTCTTCCCACGATAAGATCTTACAAATGTCTTTGTTCTCAATTTTAGGAACGGATGTTGATCATAATTTTTTAGTATTTGACTTTGATGAAAATTATAAAGGTTTAATAGGAAGCGACATACTTAGTACTTTTGGATGTCGAATAGACTATAAAAGTAAGAAATTAATTACAGAATCGAACACAATAGACTTATATTTCAAAAAAATAAAAATCGTAAGAAATATCAATGAAAATGTACAAGTGAATAAAATTCACAACTGAAGAAATTAATTCAGAATTAAAAAATAATTTACGCAGAATCAGAACAGAACATTTAAATATTGAAGAAAGACGCGAAGTAAATAAACTTTGTTTTCAGTATCGCGACATTTTCTATGTAGAAAATCTCCCGCTAACATTTACACATTCAGTTAAACATTCATTGCGATTAACTGACCAGACTCCTATATTCACTAAAAACTACAGGCGTCCGCCTTGCGAACAAAATGAAATCCAAAAACAAGTGGACAGCCTAATAAATAAAGGAATTGTTAGAGAAAGCATGTCACCTTGGTCGAGCCCAGTTCATTTAGTACCAAAAAAACAAGACGCATCAGGTCAAGTTAAATGGCGACTTGTTGTAGATTACCGTAAATTGAACGAAAGAACCATTGAAGATAAATATCCTATACCTAACATTAGTGATATCTTGGATAAATTAGGAAGAGCGCAGTATTTTACTACGTTAGACCTCGCTTCAGGATACCACCAAGTCGAGATGGACCTGAACGATATAGAAAAAACAGCTTTTACAACTGACAAGCATTATGAGTTTCTTAGAATGCCCTTTGGCATAAAAAACGCACCTAGTACGTTTCAACGCCTTATGAATAATATACTCAGAGATTTATTAGCAGATGGAACGTGTATCGTTTACTTAGACGATATTCTTATTTATTCCACCTCATTACAAGACCATATGACTAAATTAAAGAAAGTGTTTCAAAGACTTAGAGAACACAATTTTAAAGTGCAATTAGATAAATCAGAATTTTTAAGAAAAGAAGTAGGATATCTTGGGCACGTGTTAACCCAAAATGGCCTAAAGCCTAACGAGGATAAAATCCTTGCTGTAAAGAAATTCCCAATTCCAACCACTCAGAAAGAAATTAAATCTTTTCTTGGACTTGTGGGTTATTATAGAAAGTTCATTCCAGATTTCACTAAATTAACAAAACCATTAACGAAATGTTTGAAGAAAAATGCTAAAGTAATTCATACACCTGAATTTATAGAGGCAGTAAATAAGTCGAAACAAGTTTTATGTAACGCTCCTGTGTTACAATACCCAGACTTTAATAAACCGTTCATATTAACAACAGATGCTTCAGAAGTATCAGTAGGTGCTGTTTTATCCCAAGGAACAGTCGGTTCTGATAAACCTATAGCGTACGCGTCACGTACCTTATCTGAAACAGAAAGTAAATATGCACCCATAGAGAGAGAATTACTAGCCATAATTTGGGCTACTAAATACTTCAGACCATACCTATATGGCCGCCAATTTACTATATACACAGACCATAAACCTTTAACATGGTTAATGTCCCTTAAGGACCCCAATTCGAAACTTACCCGATGGCGTTTACGTCTCGAAGAATACGATTATAAAATAGCATATAAAAAAGGTAAATATAATACCAACGCTGACGCATTATCACGAATAAAAATAAATGCGTTAGACGCAATAGAGAAACCAAGTACGTCCGAACAAAAAGAATTAATTGACGAACTCGAGTCTCTAGGAGAAGGACCCTCGTCAATAAGGTCACTTTTACAATTAGATGATTTGCTACCCCCTGCATCAAATGAAGTATTAACAGATACAAATGTTTTGGAACAATTCGAACAAAACATAAATAATATACCGAATTGTCCCGACGCAATAGATAAAAAGTTAAAGCAGTTCCATATTCGGAGTTCCCCTGGCACGGAATATAGAATAGAGGATAAATCAAAAAATAATTACAGTATTAAACATGTATTTATACCTATTAATAACACAGAAGAGGAAACAATAAGATTTTTGAGAGAACATACAATTGCAGATAGGAAATTTTATTGCTATTTCCATAACGAAGAATTATACACAGTTTTTTGTAAAGTATATAATTCAGTATTCGACCAACGTGGTCCAAAGCTATTTAGATGTCTCACACGCGTCACACTTGTTGATGATACCTGTGAACAGAAAGCATTAATAAAAAAATATCATGAAGGAAAAACATTACACAGGGGCATCCAAGAAACATGGAAGCATCTTCAAAAGAATTACTATTGGACAAATATGTTAGTTTCAGTTCAAAAGTATATAAATGAATGCGAGATTTGCCTTAAATCTAAATATGAGAGAAACCCATTAAGACCACCGTTAGCCTTAACGGACACACCCGATAAACCTATGCAGCATTTGTATATGGATTTATATAGTTCTGATGGTATTACGTTTTTAACCGTAATAGATAACTTTACGAAATTTGCACAGGCAATTCCCCTGCAGGCTTCTACAAGTATCCATGTCGCGGAAGCCCTTTTACAACTTTTTGCGATATTAGGCATACCTAATAAGATAACCACAGATTCCGATCATAAATTTGACAATGACGTTGTTAAGGAAATATGTACGATGCATAGAATTAGTATCCATTTTACAACGCCATATAACCCAAACTCGAATTCACCAATAGAAAGATTCCATTCAACTATAGGCGAATTAATAAGATTACAGAAATTAACTGATAAAAATGATATATCAATCCTTATGAGAAATGCTATAATAGCATATAATAATACTATACATAGTGCGACAGGCTTTACACCATTCGAGTTGCTCTATGGTCATACAAGTAGCCGTAATCCTTTAGAGTTATTTTATACACAAGAATATTATCAGGATTACGTATTAAAACACAAAAGTCAGATGGAAATTGCACAAAAACTAGTAGCTTCAAAATTAACATTTGACAAAGAAAAGGTAATACAGAGGGCCAACAAAAATAGCGAAAGTATTACACTAAAAATAGGTGAAAAGGTATACAAACAAGTTGCAAAGTCAACTCGCAGCAAGAAAACCGAACCTCGCTATTTAGGACCTTATACAGTTGTCAGAATCCATCCAAATAACATAATTGAAATAGTTGGAAAACATGTTAACGCTAAGACGATAAGGGTTCATTGCCGATTGTTAAGACGACCCTCTCAAATTACAGAATCGTCATCTTCAGGCTCATCGCCGGAAGCATCGGATCCCACGCAGATCCAGTAATTTAAAAATTTGTCTTTATTAAAGTCACGATTGATGCTCCAATCTCATATCCAAATCGAGAATGGCTTACAGCTTATATATGATAAAGTTAGTATTTTGGAATCCGTTATAACATGTGCATCCATAGGGAAATTACACCCCAGTGTCATAGACCCTATGTATTTGTTAACAGAGCTGATTAAAGTTGAAAAAACTTACAAACTACCCTTAGAAGCCAGACGTGAGAATATGTATCTTATTGAAAAGGTAATAAAGGTCAAAGCATACAACACACCTAATACACTCACCTTTATATTAGAAATACCCATTGTGAGTCCTGTCACTTATGACCTCCTTCACGTCTATTCCTTACCGAACAGTAACAATTTAACCCGCATCCCCATTGCACCTTACCTTATACTGGGTAGTACTGAGTTTACTTACCTTCAACAACCATGCCAACGAATAACCGACGAGCTTCAGATATGCAGTCACTTAGAACTTAAGAAAATAGAAAATAACGCAGACTGCATTATCCACATTATACATCACATGCCAGCCGAAAATTGTCGACTAGCTAATGTTAACATGCCCGCCGTGAAACTGCAAGAGATACAGGAAGGTACCTGGCTCGCTATAACAAGAAGCCAGGAAATCGTCAAAACAAAATGTGGCGAAAAGGAGAGTTTTCAGCGTATACAAGGCGCATACTTATTAAGCGCTACGGAAGGGTGCCTACTCTACATAAATGGCGTAACGCTACGAACGCATCGTAGCAGAGTTACCGTAAAGGAACCCATTCCTTTGCCAAGGATCGAGATACCACAGATTAATATAACATTAAATCAGATAAAATTGGAACATGTGGATCTTGATAAATTAAACATCATTGCTGCTCACACCCCGTCAGTTCCAGACATGGAGAGGAGCTACGCGCCTACGACGAACCCCAGCTGGACTTCAATCGTCACCCTGAGTGTTATAATATTAACCCTGATATGCTTGGGCACCCGTTATTACAGGACCAGGCATAAACCACCCCAAGAACAAGGACACATCGCTATAGAAATGGTGGAACCAGCCAACGTGCAGCGCAGTGGTCCTACGTCGGTGGAACCGTCCCTCCAGAGGACACTACTGTATCCATCCCTCGCTACGGAGACACCAACTTCGGCCGTACGCAGCCCTCTGGGAAGGGAGGAGTTACGTACGCTCAGCCCTTAGTTTTAAGCCATTTAGATAAGATAACTAATGTCTTCATAGAATTTAAATTGAAACCACCAGTGTAACTTAGATATAAGAATAAGAATTGTAAGTCAGTCTAAAATACACTCTCGTGTAGAACACTTGTCTTTTTTAAAAGCTCCTCCGGCTCGCTCCTTGTATAACTCGAGTGAATATTTTTTTATTTGAATACAGAAAAATACAGAAAAATTAACTTTAGTATATAATTTTTTTTTAACATTCATTGTCCATGTCTTCAGTTTCTGTGTCATCAACAGTTGCTGACAAAACGTCGAGTGGACTTATTCCTATATTTAAATCAACATCTTCATCATTTTCATCATTGATTGACTCTGCGTTTAAGCATGACTGGCCACGGCAATGTCCACAAACTTTTGAACATCTTAATCCAATTTTTCTGCATCCACATTTGCCGCTGCAACCTTTTGTACAATTACAGAAGATTGTGTTTAGTAGATTATCGGGTGCTGGTGGTAATAAAGTTGTTATTGGCTGCAGTATATTATTTTTTAACTCCCAACCCCACTGTTCTGGATCAATTTCTCTTCCTAGCCAGGTTTGTATTTGATAATACACCCGATAAATATGCTGTTGAGCTGCTGAAGAAGTAGGTGGTAATAATGGAAATTTTACAGCTGTACTTTGCCTTGTTAGTTTAGCAAAGCTACAGTATCTGTAATTATCTATCGAAAGTTCTGATTTTGGAGCACCGTACATTGCTAGTAGAAAATGTGTCCCAGCATTGACAATGACATCTCGAGAGCAATTTTCTTGTTGGAATATTTCTGCAGAATTGGTTAAATCGAGTCTTTTTTCAAACATCTTCATGATTTTCAATTTTCCTTTTCCAAAAAGTGCTGAAGTTGTATCACATCCGGTCATGGCATGTAGAAACAGAATATTTTTCTTGCAATGTGGATATTTGTTGAGGCTATCAGTCGAGTATATTTTTGTTTCAACATTGTCTTTTCCTGGTTTTTTAAAAAAAATTGATGTAGGTTGATCAAGTATTTGTGTGCGTGCTATGAGAAGTACCAACAGATCTATGTCTTCTCCAACAATAATTGTAGTATTATTTATTGATTTTTCAATCGCTGTTTCAACTATTAAAACGTCAGCATCATCACGTGATTGACTTGTAGCAATACCAACTTCTTCGAACTTCTTAATAAGCATTTCAATTAATTTTCTTTTGTTAAATCGATTAGATAAAAAATTTTCTTGACTGATAGGAACTTCCATCGATTCATTGAAGTGCACTTCACAAGATGTAGAAACAGCAGCGGTTCGTCTTAGTTGTTCCATAGCTTTGATATTTTTACTGCTATCAGAGTAACCATCAAAAATGACAACAGTATTTGTTCCGAAATTATTTGATAAATAATTAATATATTTGTGAATGACAATATGAAATGTATCATTTTTTTGCCATACGACACGATGCAAAAGAAATCCACCATCGATTATGTATGTTGCATCACAAACTACTTGATAATTAATTGGCTCGAAGTAGTCGTATATTTTTGAGTTTTGAGTTTTTCTCATGCCAACATTATCAAATAGTGCTGTTGGGTATGGACTTAATTCGTATTGTAAATATTCACAAAGATTTTCCTCAAATTTTTTATTTAAACTAATTCGTTGAAATAGCAATAACGGATCGATCGTTACCTTGCAGTCATGAACCATGATAGAAGTGTTTACTGATGATAATGGAAGAACTCTGTCAGAGCGTTTTAATTTAATTTCGTCAAATGTTACTCCTATAATTTTTTTAATTGACTGCAGACCATTTTCTTTGGCATTATAACAGTTGATTTTATTATTGCCGACAATTCCTGTTGATACTGAAACTAGTTGAGTGCAACTTGAAAAAGGATTATGCAAAGCAAACCACTCTACAAGTTTTTTAATGTCAGTATTATCTCTTTCAATACGTGAATCTCTTGAGTCTACATGTTGATCTGTGGTATCAAATGAAAGGTCGCAAAATTTCTCAATTTCTTCACAAATTGCATTTGTCGCATGCATGCCATATATCCACTTACATAAGACGCTTTCATGAGTACTCCTTCCTCGAGAAACTCCTCCTTCAGTCTTCATAGACTTCATCAAACTTTGTTCAATAGTCATGTCGGTCCAGGTTCCACAGTTAAATTTTTCTGTGCGTCTCACTGCAAATGTTTTTGTAAAGTTTATATAGTCTTGGTGTCCCATTTTGTCCTTCAATGCTAACATATCTTGCAAGTATAAATGTGCAGATTTAGCATACAGGAAATGACCAGATGCATGGAAATATGGAAGCATTCGCTGAACACTTGTAAGATGATCATTCCATAACCCTAGTCTCTCGGCGCGAATGAAATCATTAGCTATTGATATCATTTCAATGTATTGTAGCCATAACTGAGTAGTAGGACCATCGTCCTTCAATTTACCTACTTCGTCATTAAATAACTGTATTAATCCGTTCAAAACATCTTCAGATTCTTCAATGTTATCATAAGAAATCGTCCCTCTCAGAATATCCATGATGTAACCATCCAAAAACTCCTGCAGATTTTGATCGATTGTTAATTTATCATATATAAGCTTCATTAGTGCAACTCTAACAAGTCCATGTCCTCTTACACTTCTTGCAAAAGCATGGCCATCTAACATTTTGTCTACTGAATTTGGAGCATAAATAACACTGAGAGCTTCCTTGAGTCCACTTCCTTCCATTATATATCCTATAGATCCAAGAAACGACATAAGCATATGAAAACCACCCAGTCTTACAATAACATTGGATATATCAGATTGAACATCAGCAGCAGCTACAATTGCGCGAGCTTTGTAGTAAAGTGGCTGATCAAAAGTAATGATGCAACAATTTTGTCCATGTGATTTGGCACTACGTACTGCACAATCTAATGTGGTGTAAATTGTATCTTTATTACTTGCAGGATGATGAATGAAGGGTAGGAACATTATGGTCGATGTTGTAAAGTCTTTATTATTTTTTGTTAGCTTCTCTAAAAATCCATTCCACCCTGGTAGACCGTTGACATCTCTCCACTTTGCGTATGCCCACAATAAGTCGACTTTACTACAAATTGCTTCATTTAAAATAACATTATCATCAATTTCTTCAACTATAATCTTACTCATTCCAGCTACTTCATTATTTTCGTAAGTTAAAAGAGGTACGTGTGAAACTGTAGCTAAATCATCAGCGCGTGGTTTACTCTTACATTTCACGATGGGCATATCAGCCACAACAGCGTTACTTGGAGAAATGATTTTTATTACACCCATTATATGCACAGTATTATGCCCATCAATAGTGGAAACATTAATGTCTGCATTATCTGCAGCATACTGTAAAATTACATCAGGCTGTGAAAGAATACGAGGCTGAGGATGATAAACAGTTGACACTTCATACGAAGCACAAAATCCAAAACTTGACAATACATCTAGTAATCTTTTTGAGGCATATCTTCTATGAAGGAATACAGAAAGGCTAAGTAGCAGCTGTGACGAAAACGATCGTGGACGCATTACACTCATTATAGCATGGGCTATGGCTGTACATTTTGCTTCATTTATTTTTGTTTGGCCTTTTTTATTCTTCACAATTAATTGATGCAAGAAATGTGTTAGAGTGTTAGGAATTTCGTCATTAATATTATCTAACATTCGACTTGGTGCTGGATATGAGTCATGAATAATTGTAACAGAACGAATATCTTCTTTAATTATTGATGCAGCAGCTTCTACAATTCGAAGACGTTCATCACAATTATTTTCTTTTTTTTGTTCGTACCACGAATTTGTTAAAATATTGCTTGCAGTATCTCGAAAGCAAATAATTGTTAATGATTTACTTTTCGTGGTAATTACAATATTATTCCCATATCGAGCAATCAATTTTTTTATTACTGTTTTATCATCTGGAACGTAATCTTTCATTATATCTTTTAACTTCGTCATTATTTTCTATGTAATGAAAAACATTTTCCATGGCAATTCTAATATTTTCATCCAATGGACGGCCTGCGTCACCCTTTCCACTGACTAATAAAAAATTTGTGAAACATTTATCATGATACTTAGCTTCGACAGATACTAAGTCATACTCAAAATTCACACGCTCCTTTACACTTCTTCCATATTTATCACCACGCGCCTCTGCAGCTTTTAATACTGTGTCTTTAAATGAAAGAGTACTCACTTCTCTAATAACGCGTCTGTATTTTTTTTTCTTTTTTTTTCTCAATTACCTCACTCGCTTCTTCTCCACAAAACAAACATAATTTTTTGAAATCAAAAGAGCTGATTCTTTTCTTACGTGGAGATATTGATGTACTCGGTTCTTCTTGGCGTCGTTTAAAAGCCGCTATACTCAAAGTGTTCGTATAATTTTTACGACAATTGCTATGAACATTTACAAAAGTCACAGTATCTAAATATTCAATATTACCATCACCTCTAGCGATACTAGCATTTTTTAATGTCTGAAGACCACGCCTAACTTCTACTACATCACCATCCGATAACACTTCTTTGCATATAAAACATGTATCACACATTATGAAAACTGTTTAAGAGCAATACTACTAAAATAACGTCTTTAACACTCAAGAAATAATTTTTAACTGAGCTAAATACAGCCCGACAGGCAGTAGCAGGTATAAAAGTAGCAGGTATAAGGGTATAATGAAATACGGAACATCTGCTTACCAGTGGAGGTCGTTTGAGGCATTCACGGGCACGAATTGTCCTGTCTATACTAGTATTACTAGTGCTATATGTCTGTGTATGTAGTAGATTTTACTAACAACACACTTACAAACATGAATAAAAAGCAATAGGGTGTACGCCTTGGTATACAATACCGTATGTGAGTGCATTCTAGTCTCTACTCCGAAAACGGTTAATTCTACAGCAAAATGCAAGAGACATTTTTTATAGACAATTTCACGACAAACAATTTTTATAATGACCTTTATTGACCTCCGAGCAATAGATCGCGAGATATTTGCGAAAAACTGATTTTCGTGACCTTTTGACCTTTATAACAATGGTTATTATTATAAAAAAAAAAAAAAAAAAAAAAAAAAACTTTTTTAGCCGGCACGATATCAATGTCGATTTTTCACATCTTCATTACAATGCCGTAATAAAGGTGTATACAAAAATTCAGCTCACTAGGAATTTTTCCGCAGATTGGGGTTTAAAATAGCTAAAATGACTGGACTATAAACTTATTTTGAAAAGAGCAACGCTAGAGTTTCTTGCCCGTTCTTCTCTGGCGAAAACAGCCTTGTGAACTGGGTGGTAGTGGAAAAAAATGACTGAATCTAAATAGTGTATGACATTTTATGGATTCAATAAATATTTTCATTTCATTTCATTTCATGGTCTTATAATTTTTATGCCTGCCTGATTGAAATATAAATAATAATAGGCCGAAAAAGATCGGTTATACCGGGTATCTCAAGACTGCTACCGAAAACGAAGCCGGGTGGTAGTTTTAGTGACTACAAACATAATGCAACTAAAAATTTCGCAAAGAAACGCCACAATTATTTTTTATGATTTTTTAAATATCGTCATTTTTGGGTGGTAAGTCCATAGTTTTTGCTAAAATAATAATTTAAACTCTTTTATACCTTAGATTATTTATCACTATTATTTTAGGAAAAAATGTATTTACCACCCAAATATGGTCATAGGAAAAAAATAACCATAAAATATATGTCACTTTTTTTTGCAACTTTTTCTGTTGCATTGTGTCT
This sequence comes from Hyles vespertilio, assembly GCA_009982885.2. NCBI lineage: Eukaryota > Metazoa > Arthropoda > Insecta > Lepidoptera > Sphingidae > Hyles > Hyles vespertilio. The sequence continues at coordinate 5,668,543 of CM042817.1, read as the reverse complement.
GAAGTCGCTTAAACTACCACCCGGCTTCGTTTTCGGTAGCAGTCTTGAGATACCCTGTATTTCTGAAACTTTTGGAAATGGTCCTTGTGGTTTAAATGGACCCAATTTAAAAATTATTTTTCGTTCGCATTCAGATAAATTGTCACCAAAATTTCCTCTATCTGATGAAATTATATTACAATCTTCAGATATATCAGAATCGTTGACTTGGGGTTCTTCGATTTCTGTACTGACATCCGAAAATGTGACGAAGAACGTGCTTCAGAAGAATCTAAAAATAAACGAGTAATTGTTAAAAAATAAATACGAATGCTTTGATACTAAACTAAAAACAGTTATATATAAATAAATAACTTTACTAAGGGTCACAGTTAGAGAGTGTTCAGTTCAGACGCACACAGACTCTACGCGGATTGTGCTCGTACCTATTAGTAGATAGAAAATCACCTGCAGCTACTTGGCAAGAATTTTTTTTTAGAATTATTGAAAAATTATACTTAAAATTAGCTCTGGTTTTTTTTTTATTAGTAAAAAAAATAAATAAAAAAATATTATATTAGTATTTTTGGATTTATTGAGCGTATCATATTAGATACATCACCAGGTCTTTAACAATCAACGCTGTACTATAATCTACGTATATAATTTGCAACACTGCCAGTTATTGAGTGAAGCTAATTACTGCGTTTTAAATTACAAATCAAACAAAAACAAACTAAATCTCGAAAAAGTAAAACAATCATTATATATTTTCCATAAGTATACTAATTAACAGAAATAAAACAGCTTTTATCTTATAAAGCAGTCATTGGTAAATTGAGATCAACAATAAATATCATATCTAAAAATCAGTCTCACAAATAGGTCCTTTGTAACATTACTTAGGGGAAGGGGGGGCATGACGGGGACGTGAGGCACGACGGGGCCACCCACACATACAAGTAACCGCTAGCACTAGCCGCGTTTTATTTTCACTAACAGGCGGCCATTTTGCATCAGTGTTCAGTCCGCGATTGCCGCGCGAGCAGATCGCACGCGTTTGTTTCTTACGACACAAAACATTTTTCGACGTGTTTTCATCTAATTTGGTGTGTTTACAAAAATAAACGTAACCAGGTAAGTGTATGGTAGATTACTGTACATTTTTGTTGTGTGTTTTGTAGCGACTTTCTGTGTTGTTATGTTTTGCAACAAAATCTGTAACTATTGACAGTTTGTTTTGAATCGGAAATTTAAGTAATGTTAGACATGGGGGCATAGCGGGGACATGGTTACGAGGCAAGATGGGGTACCCTATTATGCCCCGTAACTGCTGTCCCCATTATGCCCCTTTCATATTCCAAAAATGGTATGTTTATTTGACCATAGAACATATCTTGTTTTAGGCTTAAAAATGGTGAGAACATATAAAAAGAAAAGCTCGAGAGGCAGTTGGTCTGTAGAAAGCATGAAACAGGCAATCGATGCAGTTTTAAGCAAATCAGCAGGCTACAGAAAAGCAGCCCAGCTTTACGGTGTTCCACAGACCACGTTGGAGCGTCACGTGGCCAAAATAAGGAAGGGTGAGCTCTCTCTTAACTCAACTCCAGGTAATTTTAAGCCAGTATTTTCGAAAGAAGAGGAAGATGAGCTCGTAAGGTTTATCAAAGAAATGGAGAAACGTTTTTTTGGTTTGACCACCGTAGTTCTACGAAAACTAGCGTATCAGCTGGCGGAAAAAAATGGCAAGGCACATAATTTTAACCGCGATATAGAGATAGCTGACGTAGACTGGATGAAAGGATTTTTGAAGTGTCACCAGGATTTATCCATCCGAAAACCAGAAGCTACATCGGCAGCACGAGCTATGGGCTTTAACAAAGTGGCTGTGGATAAGTTCTATTCATTGCTTGGGGAGATATATGACAAATATAATCTGACGCCTGACAGAATATACAATTGCGATGAGACTAGAATATCTTGTGTGTCTAAAACAAAGAGCAAAATTATTGCAGAAAAGGGAAGAAAACAGGTAGGATCGCTTTCATCAGCAGAACGAGGACAAACCATTACGGTTGAGGTATGTTTTAATGCGGCTGGTACCTATATGCCTCCCATGTTAATATTCCCTCGACAGAGAATGAAGCAGGAGTTATTGGATCGAGCTCCTCCAGGAACGACCGCAGAATGCAATGTTCGAGGCTGGATGACAACTGAGACCTTTATGACATGGTTCCAACGGTTCGTCAACTTTTCAGGAGCGTCACTAGCTACACCAGTCTTGCTTCTTTTAGATGGTCATGTTACACATACGCAAAACATAGAGGTAATTGAACATGCACGCAAGAATGATCGTGTAATTTCAACTTTTCAGATAAGCGAAATAAACTCATTTGCAAAAAAACGGGCACCTAAGCAATGAATCATTTCAAATGTTACTATTGGTTTGTTTGATAATTATAGGTAGTTTTACTTTCACAATTTTGTAAATTAATAAGCAATTAATCGTTTTCGTCAGTATTATCATAAAATTTTGATAAAATTTATGGGTTTTATTGCTAAAGTTCACTAGTAGTGTATGCTCGCTAGTAGTGCATATGCTCGTGAAGTAAAAGTTAACAAAGATTTTGTTTGTTTTTTCTTTAAAAAAGTATAAGCAAATAAATGTTTAGTATCGAGTGTGACCCCCTCTAGCTGAAATCACAGCTTGAATTCGTCTGGGTATGCTAGCGAGGATATCCCGGATACTTGCTTGCGGAATACGTTCCCACTCCGCGGTTATCACATTCTTCAGCTCTCTGATGGTCTGTGGAGCCGGTTGTACTGACATACATGCTCTATAGGATTGAGGTCGGGACTTCGAGCTGGCCAATCCAAACGACGAATGCCGACCTCTTGCACATACGCTTCCACATCGCCAGACCGGTGGGCGCGAGCGTTGTCGACCATAAAAATTGAGTCTTCGCCTAAAGCGGCCAATGCGGGTTGTGCATGAGGAATTAGAACTTCCGTTATGTATCGATGTCCAGTCGGAGAGCCGTTTTCAATGAAGAGTAACTCTGTACGATCCATTGAATTTATTCCTGCCCAAAACATACCAGAGCCCCCACCATAAGGTGTGATTTCTTCAAAACAAGCCTCTGCAAAGCGTTCTCCTCGTCTTCGTAGCACTCGCCGACGTCGATCTTCACCGAACAGAGATATCCTGGCTTCATCGGAGAACAATACCCTATTCCAGTCTTCTTGAGTCCATGACTCACAATTTCGAGCAAACCTAAGCCTGGCAACTCTGTGCTCACGGAGTAACTTAGGGCCGCGGGCCGGGCGATGACTGCCTTCATCGGAGAACAATACCCTATTCCAGTCTTCTTGAGTCCATGAAGCAGAGTTTACACGAAGCCAGTAATGCTGGCGCCAGTCTACAGACAAGCCAGCGTTGGCCTGGCCCTTGTTGTTTAGACGCGGCCAATCATTCACGGATTTTTTCTTCGGGTGTGCACACGTTTGGAAAAAATTATGAATACGCGGCAAAGGCTGTTGAAAAAGAAATGTTTAAGGAATATCTCTGCACTATTAAGAGAAGAGTTGATTGATATATTACAAAAAAAGGGAGCGAAACGAGTTTGGATAAGAAAATGGTTAAGCGATAGACCTGTAACTGGAGCTTCTACCTTGTTGCTGAAACAACTAAGATTAGAAGATCCTTCTGAGTACAGGTTGGCGTTGCGGGTTACTGCTGAAAACTTTGATGAGTTGCTTTCGCTTATACAGAGCTCGATTCAGCGCCAAGACACTCTGATGAGAGATGCATTACCAGCAAAAATAAAATTAGAAGTAACGTTATCGTTCTTAGCATCTGGAATGAGTTATCGAAGCTTGAGTCATTTTTACCGTGTTTCTAAACCATCTATATCACAATTCATACCAGAAGTTTGTCGAACAATTTATGAAGTATTAAAACAGTTTCGATCTCGTAGGGAAACACCGAGCATAGCCCGCTCCATGGCTCGTTGAGTGACTTTGAGCCTTTTAATGAGGCCCACAGTGAGAGGCCACGTCTCGGTGCCGTATGTCATCACTGGTAACACACAACTATCGAAGACTTTCGATTTTAGGCACTGAGGTATTTTGGACGAGAAGACGTCGCGAAGTTTCCCGAACGCTGCCCAACCGAGTTGGATTCGACGATTGACCTCTCTCTCGAAGTTGGACCTGCCTAACCGGACCACTTGTCCTAAATAGACATATTCGTCTACAACTTCGAGAGTCGAGCCCCCAACTCCAATGGGGGTGGGCACAACATGGATATTCGACATGATCTTCGTTTTATCCATGTTCATTTTAAGACCCACCTGTTGGGAAACTCGATTAAGGTCTTCGAGCATAGTGCTAAGGTCTTCCAGCGATTCTGCCAAGACTACAATATCGTCGGCAAATCGAAGGTGAGTAATATACTCGCCGTTGATGTTGATGCCGAATCCTTTCCACTGCAAGAGCTTGAAGGCATTTTCCAGCGCGGCAGTGAACAGTTTCGGAGATATGACATCTCCCTGTCTCACGCCTCTCTGTAGTGGAATAGCCTTCGTGCTCTGATCCTGTACTCGGACCGACATGGTGGCGTTGTTGTATATACACCTCAACACTTCGATGTACCGATAGTCTATGTGGCACCGCTGAAGAGACTGTAGCACAGCCCAGGTCTCGATCGAATCAAAGGCTTTCTCATAGTCCACAAACGCTAAACAAAGCGGCAAGTTATACTCCTCGGTTTTTTGTATAACCTGCCGTAGCGTATGAATATGGTCTATGGTACTAAAGCCTTTTCGGAAACCGGCTTGTTCGGGAGGCTGGAAGTCATCAAACCTGCCTTCGAGACGATTTGTGATGACCCTTGAAAACAACTTATAGACATGGCTCAGGAGCGAGATGGGCCTGTAGTTCTTCAGCAAAGTGTTATCACCTTTTTTGAAGAACAGTACCACCAAGCTCCTGCTCCATGCCTCCGGCGTTGAGCCCTCGAGGAGAACGGAATTGAAGAGCCTCTGAAGGACTTTCAGTACCGGCGTTCCGCCCGCTTTCAGAAGCTCTGAAGTGATTCCGTCCTCACCCGGCGCCTTGTTGTTTTTAAGTTGTTTGAGGGCCATCTCAATCTCAAACAGGCTGATGTCCGGGATATCATCGCTAAAGTGTCGGATTAACTCGGCTCTCGGGTCTTCGGCCGAGCTAACAGTAGGTTTGGCAACCGAGGTGTAAAGCTGTCCGCAGAACCTCTCGATCTCCCTTAATACCTCTGCCCTCGTCGATACCACGCGGCCGTCTTCCGTCTTCAGCCTAGACAACTGGCTTTGCCCAATAGACAAGTCTCTTGCAAACACTTTGGAGCCTCCGTTCCGCTCAATTGTCTCCTTAATGCTCACAGTATTGTGAGCACGGACATCGTGTCGCAAGGACTTCCAGATCCGTCTATTGAGCCGCCGATATGCTTCGGCGTCAACGGAAGACTGCAGCGTCAAAGATCGACGTTCGGCCATGAGGTCAAGAGTGTGGATCGAGAGTTTTTGTGGTCTATCTCTACGGCGAGGTCTAAAATACTTAGATCCCACCGTATGGACAGCTTCTACCAAACCGCTGTTTAACTCGTCCACTGCAAGGTTTTCTTTTAGACAATCAAAGCGATTTGTCAACTCGAGTTGAAAGCTCTCGGGGTTTTGGATATGGGCGCGAGTAGGTCGGAGCGTAGACTTCATCAAGCGGCGCCTTTCTAATTGGACGTTGATATTCAATGTGCCCCTAACCATTCGGTGATCACTACCGGTTTTCACCCTGTTGATCACAGAGACATCACTGAACATCCGTCTATTCGTCGTCAAGATGAAATCTATCTCATTTCTCGTAGAACCGTCAGGACTCAACCAGGTCCATTTCCTGTGAGGCGGCTTCTGGAAAAAAGAGTTCATCGCGAAGAGTCCCTCTTTTTCCAGAAAGTCGGCCAGCCTCTGACCCCTGAGGTTCCGTTGCCCATGTCCAAATTGCCCCACTTTCAACTCTGCATCGCTTCTCTTGCCCAACTTTGCGTTGAAGTCCCCCATAACAACATTGAAGTAGGTTTTGGAAGTATGTATGGCCCGACTAATGTCCTCATACATCTCCTCTACTTCTTCATCTGGGTGTGTCGAGGTCGGCGCGTATACCTGTATGACCTTCAACGAATATCTTTTGGATATTCTGAGTATAAGGTATACTACCCTGCTCGACACACTTTCGATGGATACGATGTTGTTGATGAGAGACCTGTGGACGAGAAATCCGACACCTCCTCGGGACTGTTGGTCGTCCCCCCGGTAGAAGAGCAGGTTACCAGACTTCAGGGTTATCGTATCCTCCCCGATTCTTCGGACTTCCGATAACCCCAGAATATCCCAGTGTAACCCGCTCAATTCTTCTTCCAGTTCGACAATCTTCTCGTCTGTCCTCAAAGTGCGTATGTTGTGTGTTACCAGGGCCAGTCGTCGTCGGGGGTGGTAGCCGGGGCCAACCCGGGGATTCTTAGCACCCCCTGCCCCACCGTAACCATGGCTGCTACCATCGCCAGGAATAGTGGGGCTGCCGGGGACTGGGGGCCTGGTCAATTTTTGTGTCGCCATTGAGGGGTATTTGCCAATACTCGCCACGCTTGGCAGGCGGGTTGGCGAGCGCAGGAGGGGACTCGCGCTGATGACGCTGCTGCCCATCATCAGCGGGGGAAAGGAAATAGGGTTTGTGAGTAGAGGATATAATGGGAAAGGAGAGTATGGCCTGTAGGAGATCAGAAATGAGGAGATCCGTAGGAGAACCAAGGTTACCGACATAGCCCATAGGATTGGCAAGTTGAAGTGGCAGTGGGCCGGGCACATAGCTCGTAGAACCGATGGCCGTTGGGGCCGAAAGGTTCTCGAGTGGAGGCCACGTACAGGCAAGCGAAGTGTTGGACGCCCGCCTACAAGGTGGACGGACGATCTGACTAAGGTCGCAGGAAGTCGCTGGATGCAGGCCGCTTCCAACAGGTCATTGTGGAGATCATTGGGGGAGGCCTATGTTCAGCAGTGGACTTCCTGTGGCTGATATGATGATGATGATGATGAAAACAGTTTATTAAGGTAAGTGTTTATTTATTTACTTAAAATAGAAATAATAAGGCACATATTATTACAAAATACAACAAACATATATATTAATATTAAGCGGTATTGAAGGCTTGTTGAATGGCATCACTGTTGTCTACGCTTTCGCCGTAACTGTCATAATTATATGGAGTTTCTGGGGATATTACATTAGTAGTAAACTGGGAACACGAAGAAGAACATGTCGATAGACTGGACTCTGGACGAGGGCAGATTGTAGGTGTTGTCAGAGAGTATTGGGGTACTATGTAGGACGGAAGAACTTGTGTAGAATTCCAATTAGTAGGTGGCGTATTTTGCGATTGCTGAACCGATTGTTGCACTTGATACGCATTCTTGGCTCGTATATCTGTGAGCATGCATTGAGTCAATATACTCTGTATTTTTTCCTTAGCAATGACTGCCTGTTCCTCTGTCAATTTTTTTAATTGTGCCGAGACGCTTATTCCAAATAGGTCAAGATCTGTTTCTTCGTAGCGTGTGTTGTCGTTAATTTCCCTTAAGTCATTTATCATGTTAGATATCTGTGATAACTTGCTCCGCTTAGGTTTTGTGGGTGGGGTAAATCGAGGTGTCTCTTCTGTAGACTCATTTTCTAACCCATTTTCAGAGCGTGGAACCAACGATGGTCCTGGTTCATTGCTATTCGATAATCCTGATTCATTGCTATTTGGGGTATCCATGTTATCCTGTAATTAAACAAAATTAATTAATGTAATTGTAATGTTATAGTTTTTTTTGGTGTGACTAAAAATGGTATTAAATAGGCCGCTTTAATTACTACCCTTTTTTTACAGGTACCAAACGCAGAAGAATGGAAAAACATCGAAAGGGGATTTAAAACACGATGGAATTTCCCCTTATGTTATGGCTCTATAGACGGAAAACATGTGACAATTAAAGCTCCTCCTAAAAGTGGAAGTTTATACTTCAATTATAAAAAAACAAGCAGCGTCGTATTTTTAGCTATTGCCGATCACGACTACTGTTTTTCGTACATAGATGTCGGCGCGTGTGGTAGCGCATCTGATGGAGGAGTTTTTAAGAATTGTTCTATATACCAAGACCTGGAAAATAACTTATTACCTGACAACGGAGTCATCGTAGGAGATGCGGCATTTCCACTAAAGACTTATTTAATGAAGCCGTATCCAGGTGTAAACCTCAGTACAGAAGAAAAAGTTTTTAACTACAGGTTATCTCGGGCAAGACGGATAATCGAAAATGTATTTGGAATCTTAGTTAGTAGATTCCGGGTATTAGAAAAGCCAATACTAACTAACTTGGAAACAGTAGATGCAATCGTTTGTGCTTGTTGTGCCCTTCATAATTGGCTACGAAAGAAATCAAATTCATACATCACCGCTACTTGTGTTGATAGGGAAGATGAACAGGGAAATATTCAGCCTGGTTCATGGAGGAGCCAAATACATGCCCTACAGAGTATTGGCAATCAAGGTAGCAATCATTCAGCAGAAATAGCAAGAGAGAAAAGAGAAGTTTTAAAAAATATGTTTAATAACGAAGGAAGAGTTCCTTGGCAATTAAATAGCATACATTAACAATCGACTTCGAAAATCAACATTGAAACGGACACGAGCTTCTTTTGTTGTAGTATGCGTGTGTCTTTAAGTGGCTTTATAATTTTGCTTAAATGTAATTTTCGTTTAAAATAAATAATAATGTGATTTTACTTACTATGGTTTTTCTCCTCATAGAAACCGGCTTTACAAACGAATCATATTCATCAAACCATTTTGCCTTTGGCTTATAAACGCTCCCCCCAGCCCCAGATCTTGTAGATTTTTCGATTTTGTCGAGTTCCAAGTAGTACGTATTTCGAATACTTTTGATTTTTGATTTAACTTCATCGAGAGTCAGTTCTTCTATATTCATTCCTACACGAAGTTGTTCTAGTGCCGAAGCGCGCATTTCTTTATTTTTGTATGCATCGCAACGCTTATCCCCAAGCATTCGTGCTCTCCATAAAGTTGTACGAATTTCAAAGTATCCTCTTCGTTGAATTTTCTCGGCATTTTGTCGCAGAAATTCCAAATAAAACAACAAAGAACACACACCGTACGGACGTTCGCCAGTGACTGGCGAGACTCGTCTACACGTGTCCGCAACGCTGGCGCGGGGGTCGAAGGGTATGCGGGCGGAGGTCACTGGCTAGAAAAATAGACGGTCGCTCTATTCTCGCCAGCGTTGGCAGCCAGCGCTGGCTTGGCTTGAAAAACTGTTTACACAAGGCCAATACCAAGCCAGCACTGGCTGCCAGTCTTATTGGCAGCCAGTGTTGGCTCCGTGTAGACTATGCTTGACTCACAATTTCGAGCAAACCTAAGCCTGGCAACTCTGTGCTCACGGAGTAACTTAGGGCCGCGGGCCGGGCGATGACTGCGTATATTGGCCGCGAGAAGCCTCCTCCTGACCGTCCATAGACTAATATGCACATTTCTTACTTCTTCGAGGTTGTTCTTAAGGTCCACATACGAAGACTTGCGATTTCTCAATGCGCGACTCACAAGAAAACGATAATCCCGTGGTTGGGTACATAGTTTTCTTCCAGAACCAGGCTCAATCCTATAGAGCATGTCTGGGACGTTCTGAAACGAAGCGTGAGATCAGTACAACCGGCTCCGCAGACCATCAGAGAGCTGAAGAATGTGATTACCGCGGAGTGGGAACGTATTCCGCAAGCAAGTATCCGGGATATCCTCGCTAGCATACCCACACGAATTCAAGCTGTGATTTCAGCTAGAGGGGGTCACACTCGATACTAAACATTTATTTGCTTATACTTTATTATAGAAAAAACAAACAAAAATCTTTGTTAATTTTTACTTCACGAGCATATGCACTACTAGCGAGCATACACTACTAGTGAACTTTAGCATTAAAACCCATAAATTTTATCAAAATTTTATGATAATACTGACGAAAACGATTAATTGCTTATTAATTCACAAAATTGTGAAAGTAAAACTACCTATAATTATCAAGCAAACCAATAGTAACATTTGAAATGGTTCATTGCTTAGGTGCCCGTTTTTTTTTGCAAATGAGTTTATTTGCTGATGCTTACATTCAAGCTACAACAATGTCTACAGCAATTAATGCGTTCAAAAAATGTGGCATATGGCCATTCAATCAAAACAACTTTTCAGATTCTGATTTTTTAGCTGCATCGACAACAAATATCCCATTAGCAAATGATGAGCCTGAAACAGCTTCTGCAACTGCTGAAGATCAGCAAAAACAACCGCCTTCCCTTGAAAGCCCCCTTGTCCATTCACTGTTTTCTGCTATGACCCCACCTCTCGAAAGATCTCCTATTTCAGAGCCTTCACAAAGAACTCCTAAAGTCTCCTGGAGCCTCAGCCTGGACCATCACGACAAGATGATAGCTTAATCCGAACTCCGATCCGAAAAGTTTGTCGTGATTTAACAACGACTTCTAAAAATGCTTCCCCAAAAGATATTCTCGCAATCCCAACAGTAGAACAAAGAATCCAAACGAGAAAAAATTATCGCAGAGGTTGTTCTTACTTCAACGCCCTACAAAAACGAACTTGAAGAAAGACAACATCTTAAACGGACGAAGAAATCTTCACATTCAAAAGAAGTGTTGAAAAAAGGCTCAAAGAAACAAAAGACCCAAAAAGATCACTCTGACATTGAAAATATAGAGAAGGACGCTTTATGCATTTATTGTATGGACCTTAATCATACTTATTTAAAGTCCTCAGAAGGTTGGGTGGCCTGTCAACTTTGTGGATGTTGGGCACATACAGCCTGTGCAGGTGTTGATGGCGAGAATGAAGAAGAAATTCACATCTGCACATTCTGTGAGATAAAATAACCATGTACCCCGTACTGCCCCGAGTTGGTACCCCATACTGCCCCGAGTTGGTACCCCATACTGCCCCTACCCAGGGGCATGGTGGGGTTTTTACTAGGGTTTCGTAAAATTAAAATTAAAAATATTCTTGATTGTTTTTATCACCAAATTCTATGCCAAACGATACTCTAATGTCTAACTAAATGGTTGTGATTAGTTTTTATTAATAAATATATTTGATTATTTCATAATCGTTTATTACCCTTAACACCCCCGTTATGCCCCCCCTTCCCCTATCTGCATCTGTATCAGCCCATATGCGACCCACTGCAGGGCACGGTGTAAGGGAGTAGGTATATAAGCATAATTCTATTATAATAAAAGCAGTATAGATTGAGCACTGGTCTTGTCATTACCTCCGAAACCTTATCCCATCCGTACATGGCGACACTGCCATACCATATCGGGATGGTCTAGCGAGCGAAAAATGCAGCGGTTAATAATCAATTATCTCTCGGCATTCGCCACAGTGATTACTGTAATTCGTTTGTAAATTTTATATCATGGAAGGATCTAACACGAAGGACGAGATCGTCGTGGCCCAAACAGCTGCAGGAGGCAGCAATACGGACGACATCAGGCAGCTGGCCGTACATGCCAGTACCACCAATATAATTTTGCTGATATTGCTCCTAGTAGCATTATTGGGATTTTTGTACGGGGTTTTCACCCTATACAAAAAGTGCCATGTCGAGTGGATGACAAATGCTATTACGAGGGACAGGCTGCGGTCTCCCATATGGTGGAAGCAGAGGGATTCGTCACCATCTACAAGGAGCCACAGGAGGGGGCCAGCAGACGTTATTTAACAGGACAATGCGGCAATATTAGAGTGCGCGGCATTATAAGTGACAAGTGCGTAAAATCTTCGCGGTATCAATGAGCGTAAAAGAAAAGTGTTTAATCGTGTATCCTGTATCGTAAGTGAATATATTAGTGGACTCTATATTTAAAGGACATTATTAGGACGGACATTATATTTAATAGTATGTATGGTATTGCATTATTTTTTCTTATACAAAAAACAATTGAATGGCCGAAAAATTAAGAAACTTATTCGAAAAATTATTAGAAATCAGAAAATATTTAATTAAAATAGGACCAGAAAGAAGGAAAGGCAAAATAAGTTGATTATATAATAGTAAAATTAGAAGAGGCCGATAAGTTGTTAAAAGAATATAAAGCATTTTTAGAGTATTTTTCCGGAACAAAGAGCTCTATTAGCAAAACTGAATGTTTAATTATTGAAAAATTGTGTATCGATTTTGATAATTCTTATGAAAAGATTATAGATTTATGCTCAGGCGTTCAAAGTGAACTTAAAACAATGGCGAGTACGTCAAAATTCGATTTAAAAGTTTATTGCCAGTTTGTTCAGATGATGTAACCTGTATACAACAATTTATTGATAGTGTTGAGTATTATAAATCAGAGTTAGACGAAGATTCACATTCCAAATTATTGAATTTTGTATTAAAAAGTAGACTTTCTCCAGCCGCGAAACTGAAACCATCTTCTTCATATAGCAATATTAATGGTTTAATAGCAGATTTAAAAACAAAATTACTACCTAAAAAATATGCAATCGCAATTCAACATAAACTTCAAAATTTTAAACAAAGAAGTTTATCTATTGATGATTACGGTAAACAAATAACGGACATGTTTGTGGAGTTGACGATTGCTCAATCTGATGGCAATAATGATAATTATAATATTCTGAAGCCATTAAATGAGAAGCAGGCAATAAGATACTTTTCAGCTGGATTGAGAAATCGCCAACTAGGCACTATAGTTTCTGCCAGGAACTTTTCTTCACTAAAGGACGCTGTACAGACGGCCATCGACGAAGATGTCTTATGTCCTTCGACATCAAATGATATTTTGACTATGAGTTCTAGGGGGAGATCGTCTTATTTTCGGAGAGGCAGGAGAGGCCATCCCAGGTTTACAGGTGGAGAGCGCGGTCGTGGCGGATACCAGACCAGGTCCCCATGCATCAATAAGCCGGCACGTGGCGAGGACGTCAGATGAGTAACCGCAGTTCAACCCATTCATTTCGCGGAAACAGAGGTAGGTCCTCTTATAATTATAGGCCTAATGGTCACCGTGAGCGCATACATATGTTGACTAACTCGGAATCACATCATGATCCGGAACCGGAAGGTAATACCCAGAGTCAGAATCAGTTTTTTCGAGACTAAAAATGTAATTTTATCATGCAATAGTACTTCCTATGTTAATTTAAAAACGCATAACTATTATTCATATAATTTGTTGAATACCGGAGCATCAATTTTTGCCATTAAGCATAAACATGTTCTCAAACAAAACATTCCAATCCATAAAGAGAACACTTTCGTAAATGGTATCGGAGGCAAAGTACAGGCCATTGGATATGCTTACATAGATTTATTTATTGGAAACATTATGCTCACCCATAAGTTTTTTGTTTTTAAAACATTACCATGTAAAGGCAGTAGTATACTTGGACACGACTTTTTAAATAAATATAAGTCTGTATTAAATTTTAGTGATCAATCTTTGTTGCTATGGTATAATAATTTAAATATATCGGTACCTTTAATAATGTTAGATACGAGTATAACTATACCGGCGAGATCGGAATCTATACACTTTATTGATACATGTGAAACGGATGAATGTTTAAGATTTTTATTGCGAGTTGCTTAGTGAAACCCGTTAACAACAAAATACCTATTCGTATTTTAAATATAACCGAGTCAGATTTAACTCTAAATTCAATTATTCCCACTCTGTATAAGACAAGTGACTATGATGTTTGTTCATTTCAATCTATTAGTAATAATGCTAAACGTGTCAAAAAGGTGTTTGAGTCATTATCTCTCAATCACTTAAATAGGGAAGAACAGTTGTCGATTGAATCTATATGCGCAAAGTATTCAGATATTTTTTTGCCCGGCGATAAATTGAGTACGACTAGTCTTTACGAACATAGTATTACTATAAAACCTAACACATCTCCAGTGTACATAAAGTCTTATAGATTGCCACATTCACAAAAACACGAATTAAAAAAGCAGGTAGATAATTTGTTAGACCAAGGTATTATTGAACCTTGTTCTAGTGAATGGGCTAGTCCAGTTTTACTGGTACCCAAGAAATCTGATCCTAATGGAGAAAAGAAATGGCGATTAGTGGTAGATTACCGTAAACTAAACAATTGCATACAAAACGATAGGTTTCCGTTACCAAATATTTCAAAAATATTAGATTCTTTGTGTGGATGTATCTACTTTACGCATTTAGATTTAAATCAAGGATTTTTTAATGTGCCTCTCGAGAAAAATAGTAGAAAATATACATCTTTTATCGCAGGTGGTCAATACCAAATGACTAGAATGCCCATGGGATTTAAGACCAGTCCTAGTTCATTTTCACGTATGATGACCATGGCAATGTCTGGTCTATCATATGACAAATGTTTAATTTATCTCGATGATCTAATTGTAATGGGTCGCACCTTACAAAACCACAACAAAAATCTGATCGAAGTTTTTGAAAAATTGCGAAAAGCAAATTTAAAACTTAATCCATTAAAATGCGATTTCTTAAAAAGAAATAACTTTATTTAGGTCATGTGGTGTCAGGCGACGGCATCTTGCCAGATCCAGAAAAAAATTAAATTATTCAAAATTATCCAGTTCCCAAAAATGCAGACGAAGTTAAACGTTTTGTACCTTTTGCGAACTACTATAGAAAATTATTAGACAAATTTGCTGAAAAGGCACACTATTTGAACGTTTTATGTAGGAAAAATACAAAATTTATATGGAACAATAATTGTCAAAAAGCTTTTGAAAGCCTTAAAAACAGAATTATATATGAATGACTTACTACATCTTTCCATTATTAGCGCACAGGTAATTTGTTACGCTGACGATACTGTGGTACTTTTCAAAGGATCAACATGGGAAAAAGCTTCAAACATAGCTGAAAAAGGACTTCATGAAATAATAATTGGTTAAATAGAAATCTTCTCACACTCAACACCACAAAAACTAAATTCTTAGCTTTTCATAAAACAAAAATCTTTAATTCTAATCCGGTTGATTTAAAAAATCTTAAAATACATACCTGTGATCTTCCCTACGACAATACTACAATTCAGACAAATTTACAGCAGTGTGCTTGTAATTCAATTACCCGCGTCGATAGCTTAAAATATCTGGGTGTTCTTCTAGACGAGAACCTTAACTTCAAAAAACATATTTTACAACTCGCCGGAAAAACTCGAAAAATAATTTACATAATGAAATCTCTGCGCTCTACAACTACCAAAGATATTATAAAAATAGTTTATACTGCACTTTGCCAATCAATTCTATCATATTGTATATCTATCTGGGGAGGGGCAATAAAAACCTGCATGATCGGGCTCGAAAGGGCTCAGCGCGCAGTCCTAAAGGTCATGATGTTCAAACCTTTTCTCTTTCCTACCTATGAGCTTTACAAAGAGACTAAAGTACTAACAGTACGCCAGTTGTACGTTTGGAAAACATCTGTGATCATGCACAAGAAAACTCTCAACACCACATACTACAAAGAATTGCTCAAAAAACGTATCTATAAAGTTCCTCTTCCCTACATCAGGTCATCCTTTGTCAAACGCCTACCATTTTACCAACATTAAAAACTGGTTACTATGTCTAAATTATCAGGAAACGGAAAATTTGCTCACCAATTGTTAATTTATTAAATTTCTCACACACACACACAAACACACACGCACACGCACACGCACACGCACACGCACACGCACACACACACACACACACCCAAACACACACCCAAACACACACACACACACACACACACACACACACACACACACGCACACGCACACGCACACGCACACGCACACGCACACACTTACACACACACACACACACACACACACACACACACACACACACACACACACACACACACACACACACACACATCCAAATTGACACTCTTGTATGAGCGTCAATACAGTTTGTGCAGATTACGTTAAACACCGCTGTCACCAGTCCCGATCACCACTCAACGATTTTCGCGATACAGGCCAAGCCTAGTGCGTTGATCACTAGTATTTTTTCTGGTGTACATAAAAATATTTTGTTAATTTTAGGTTAAGTTGATTGTATTACTTACTTATTATTTTGATCTCTCCTCAGAGTTCATATCAGACACTCTTAAAAAGGTATGTGAATTACTGAATATCACAAAATTAAATTCAACTGCGTATCATCATCAAAGTATCGGAGCGTTAGAAAACTCTCATAAAAATCTTGGTGCATTTTTAAGAATTCAAGCCGAGAAAAAACCTGTGTTATGGAGTAGTTGGCTACCGTTCTGGTGCTTTGCGTATAATACGTCAGTTCATACTTCCACAAAATTTTCACCTTTCGAGCTTGTCTATGGTAGGAAGTGTAATTTACCTAATAATTTAACTAAGTGCGTAGAATCTCTTTACAATTGCGATGAATATCCACTTGAACTCAAGTATCGCCTTCAGGTGTCCCAAACTGAAGCGCGGAAAAATTTAATAGCTAGTAAAATAGGTAATAAACGTAGATATGATACTTATATTAATCCTATACATTATAAGCCGAATGATAAAGTTTTACTTAAAAATGAAACAGGTAACAAACTTAAAAAATTGTATTCTGGTCCTTACGATGTCATTCAAGATTTGTCGCCGAATGTTGAAATAAATATTAACGGTAAAAGCAGTATTGTTCACAAAAATAGAACAAAGTTGTATCATGTTTAAAATATATTATAGGTCGTTATTGTACTCATATTATAACGTCAAATGTTATTGTTATGATACATAAAACTATGCGCGATGGCCCAACGGTGAGCGGAGACGAATCCCGGTCGTGCGCACACGGGTTCGGATTCGCATACCGTTGCGCTATTTATTTATTTTTATTTATTTATAAACTTTATTGTACACCAGAAAAAAACAAATACAATAACAGAAATTAAAAATAATATTAAAAATAAGTACAATCGGCGGCCTTATTGCACTAGGCAATCTCTTCCAGGCAACCTTTGGATGGAGATAAGACACAGGAGAGAGAAAGGGCAATCTAGGGTGTATAATGAAAGAAAAAAAAAAAACAAACTATACTAACAAATTAAAAACACAAAATAAAAGTAATACATTCATATAAATATGTACAACATACATACATAATATATACATATACAAAATAGACATAAAATATAATAAATATATACATAATAAATGCTAATGGAAATAGTAAAAGCACATTAATGTGTAAATTCAGAGAGAGAGATAGTGTTCCTTGACTAGTGACTTAAAAGATGACAATGTTCTAGCCCGTCTCACGACATCTGGAAGTGAGTTCCACAATCGAACAGCTAGTACGGAGAATGATTTGTCCATAAATGTCGTGGTGTGTACGGGCATTCTCAGTTTCATGTTCTCTGACGACCTCAGGGATCTTTCATGGGAATCATGAAGAAATATAAAACGGTCTTTGAGATAAGAGGGGGTGAGAGGGTTAAATAATATATTGTATAAAAGTGAAAGAGTGTGAGTATTCCGACGAAGCCGTATGGGTAACCACTTGAGCTTAAGACGAAACTCAGAAACATGGTCATATTTGCGTAAACCAAATATGAACCGTATGCAAAAATTTTGGAGACGCTCAAGTTTATTAAGTTGGTCTTCGGTGAGATCAAGATAGCTGACATCGGCATAATCAAGGATGGGGAGTAGGAGTGTTTGCGCAAGCGAAATTTTCGTGGCAACGGGTAGAAAATTGCTTAACCTTCGCAAGGACCTTGCTGAAGCAAACAGCCTTCGACTTAATTCTCGAAGCTGAGGACCCCAAGTGAAGGACTTGTCTATAAGTAGACCTAGATTGCGAACGGAGTCGTTGTATGGGATGGTGATACCATCACAAAAGACAGGAGGAAGTTTAGTCCAATCTAGCTTTGAGGACATCCTGGGGCTGCCAACAACAATGATCTGGGTTTTCGAGGGATTAATCTTCAAGCCGTGAGCTTTACTCCACTGACAGATGTGTTGGATATCAATGTTTATTGCTGCAATCGCGTCAACCATCCTGTCTAAAGTAGCCTGAGCGTAAATCTGGAGATCATCAGCGTAGAGGTGGTAGGAAGATTGAAGTTGATTAGTTATAGAGTTAATAAAGAGAGCAAAGAGAAGAGGAGATAGCACGCCGCCCTGAGGAACGCCAGCAGATACAGGGACCCAGGAGGAAAAACTTTCCTCCACACTGATGCGTTGCCGGCGTCCATACAGGTAACTATGAAACCAATCAACTGCCATTGGAGATATGTTAAGAGAACGTAGCATACAAAGTAACACATCGTAATCAACGGTGTTAAAAGCATTACTGAAGTCCAGCAGAGCAAGAACAGTCAGCTTGCCTTCCTCCATGCCAGATCTGATGCCTTCCGTAACATGAATCAAAGTTGTAGTGGTGCTATGACCAGGACGAAACCCTGATTGGAAAGGATTAAGGAGTTTATTTTTGGAAAGGAAATCATAAAGCTGAGAATGGATTAGACGTTCTAGGACTTTAGAGAGGAAAGGAAGTATGTAAATAGGTCGGAATTCAGAAAGTAGAGAGGCATTGGGTTTTTTGGGAATTGGGATAATATGGGCTTCTTTCCAAGTAGTTGGAAAGATGCCTGCGGAAATGGAATAGTTTAGGATGTGCGTGATTATAGGAAGGGTTTCGTCTAATATAGGAAGAATCATGTTACGGCTGACACAGTCACTTCCCCCGGCATTAGATGAGATGAGGTGAATAGTCTTCTTAACATCACAACTGGCAAATTGTTTAAAGACAAGAGGAGAATAAACGGGAGTTTTTTGGGTGGAAAGATGCTTAATAGTGTTATATTTAGTCGTCTTATCGAAGTAGGACGGAGAAGAGAAATGAGTGTTGAGGGAATTTAAATCTATTGATTTGGGGATAGAATCTGGTCGTGATTTACCCACTCCCAATGTTTTCAAGAACTTCCAGACCTTTGCTGGGTCACCATTTTCAACTGCGTTATGAATATGTCGGCGTTGAGCATTCCTACACACCTTAATGCAGTGATTCTTGATGGCTACATAATTCAGCCAGTTGCACTCATTGGGACGGCGATTATATTTCGATTTGGCCAATGCTTTTTTCGATAGAAGCTCCTTAATTTCAGCTGTGAGCCAAGGTGATGGAAGGTGCTTAACCTTAATCGGCCTAACAGGTGCATGCTTATCGAAAAGGTCAGTTATCTTGCTGGTGAAAATTTGTACCTTGGTATCAACACAATCTGCATGAAGAAGCGAGCTCCAGTCAATGTTGCCGGCATCCCTGCGAAGATCATCAAGATTCATACCCCGAAAATTCCGTTGCAAGAGGGTTTTGGGTAAGGCTTTAGGAGGACGAACGCGATAGGAGAGGTATATCAAATCATGGCAGGAAAATGCATCAGCAGTATATTGCCCATGTTTGGCAACGAGGTTAGGGGAGGAAACAATGATAAGATCGAGGAGAGAAGGAGTGTGGTTGGGAGAATGGTGAGTGGCTGAGAGAGGAAGAATAGAGAGATTACAGGAATGAATACAATTTAGAAGGGAGGTAGAACGACGGTCGTTCTTTAGGAGACAGGTATTGAAGTCACCCATGATTATGCTTTGACTGTACAACGGAACGAGATTTTCAAGGATAATTTCTATAGAAGAGAAGTAATCAATGTGAAGGGAGGGACAATAATAAACACCGAGTAGTAGTTTTTTAAGCGAGAGTTCCACCTCTAAGAAAAGGTGCTCGCCAGCGTTAGGTGATGGAGGTTGGGGTGATGCGCTAATGATGGAGTACCGAAACTGTGTTCGAAGGTAAATAGCAACACCGCCTCCAACACGTGGCGTACGATCATTTCTAACGAGGTGGAATCCGGGGAGGGTATAAGCGGAAGAAGAGAGACAAGGTTTCAACCAGGATTCTGAAACAAGGATAGCGTGTATATGAGTACAGTCAAAACTAGCCAGCATATCAGGGAAATGGGCCGGAATACTCTGGGCATTAATATGGACCACATTAAAATTCCTAGGGACATCAGAGAACTGAGATGAGAGAGTATCAGCAAGTGAGGGAACACTAACGAAACTATCATCACTACAGGCGGAAAAGAATTCTTCACTATCATCACTACAGTTGTGTGCAGTCATATTTTCTAAAGTTAGAGATCATATAAATATAAGAAAATAAAAGTTAAACTAAAACTAGTAATAAATAATTAAATATATATGTATACATATACAATGATAAGCAAAATTTATTCACTAACATCGTCCATCTGCCGGTTGAGTTAACGAAGACGTAAACAGTTACAAGCATATTCACTGAACACTAATTAAATTAAATAGCAGTGCATAACATCAATCTAAAAATGAAGTCAATGAATCAAGCACAAAAAAAATTACAAATATAAATTCCGAAGAAAGAGAAAAAAAAAAATGTAAAATTAGGGGAAAAAAAATGAAATAGATAACATAATCCAGGTAAACATATAAAAAAATATATTTGATACCTACCAAGTAAAAAACAACAGAACAGAAATAGAAATTAAATTTATATAAAACGATTTCAGAACGAAATTACCAAACGTCAAAATGACATTTGTCAATGTTAAAAACACGGTTGGAAGATAAGTCATAAGAGGTTATGTTTACTAAATGTATAAGGTAAATGTGGGTGGATCAAGTTGCATAAACTATGGAGAAAGAATGGAATAAAACAATAACAAAAGAGCAACATAACAATAAATGACGAACAGTTATTATAAGGAGAGAATACATAGACAAAAATTTGTACACACTAAGTTATATACCTGGCTAGAAAAACAATACACTAATGGAAACACTACTTCTTGGCAGTCGCAGCTCGCCTGGTCTTTGGCACGGCTATGGTTTTCTTAGCTGGGGTCGGCTTAGCAGCAGTGTCAACTTTGATCTGTCCCAGCAGAGTAAGCGACACAATACGATGCCGTACGCCAGAGCTCACCACATACACATTGCCGTCCCGAGTCCAGGCATTGGTCACGCCGAACTTTTCTCGAGCCGCCATGAAAATGTCGTGTCGTCTCTTCGTGAGGAATTCGGAAAGTGTTATACCCGAACCTTTCAAGTTGGTTTTATTAAACCAAAGCTGGTCTCTTGCATCGACATCCTGCAACTTAACAAGAATAGGCCTGGGCTTCTTCGATGCGGGCGGTCGACCCATCCTGTGGCAGCGTTGCAGAGCATTGGCGTTGAAGTCTGCAAAACCAAGGCGCCTCTTAACAACATCAACAACCACTTGTTTCGGATTCTCATCAGCTTCTTCAGGAACACCATGGATCAGCAGCATTTTACGACGTCTCTGCATCTCCATGTTGTCGACGGTGTTGGTTAAAGCCTCGATTTGGTGTTGAAGAAGATTAAGGGCCTGGGAGACAAATGCCTTGTAAGTGGCGAATTCTGCAGCCAAGTCTGATGACTCCGTTGTACTGACCGATGTCTTCAGGAGGTTGGATTCGAAGGCAGCCATCCTTTTGTGAAATTCCTCCCTCATTTCTTCGATTGAGGTTTTCAAAACAGACTCCATTTTGCAAAAAAATTCCAAGTGAAGTGTTGAGTGAAGTGAAATAAGTTGAAGGTGAGACAGGAATGAAGATAGGAGATAGAAAAGTCTAACACCGGCAGGTAGCCACTTTATCTGATTGTTATCAGCATAAGAAATTTAATATATTACTTTAAAATAATTAATAAAATTATAAAATTGTGGAGCAAAAATTTATGACACTATCATTTACGACTACCCACGAAGAAAAAAAGGGTATGGGTACGCTATTGGTATCATCATAATTTTTATATTACTTTTATTTATAGACTATTATTTTGTATAACATTTATCATGTATTTTATGCTTAGTTTCGTAATAAAAAACGAATAGTTATACTAAAAAAAAAAAAAAATTAATCATATTGTATAACAATAAAATAAATGTAAACTTTATTTTATTTTACTATTAAGGGGAAGATGTAAGGGAGTAGGTATATAAGCATAATTCTATTATAATAAAAGCAGTAATAGATTGAGCACTGGTCTTGTCATTACCTCCGAAACCTTATCCCATCCGTACAACGGGCCTCCTCTACAATCGAGAATACGATTGACATTACTTATATTATAATATAATTATTTTTTGGTATGGAACTCAAAGAACTTACGTGCTGGTAACAAGCACAGCCTCAATTTACATTTTTGACAATAAAATTTAGTCCTTCCTCTACTAGTATGTATAGTTGGAAAATGACCAACTTGATCGTATCGAACAGCATCTGGCGGTCTTTCAGCTGTTGGTTTCTGTATATTTTTAGTAGACTTCATGCCAAGTCTACCAATATCGATTGTGTCAATTCTTTCAAAATTTCGTAGGCTTTCAAAAATCTCCAGTCTAAAAGATTTTAAGGATTTTTGTGTTTTATTATCCAATCTGGATTTTTTATCTCGCCGGTAGAGAAGCCAAGAGTTATTTATACAGATGTCGAGCATTTGTGAAAATATTGGTAAATACCAACGATGACCTCGGAATGGTGTACAATACAAGGCAATGAGCATATCGGCCAAATCAACACCGCCCATGTTGGTGTTCTATTCTTTTATCAAATTAGGGCAAGTTACTGGCATTTTTCTACCTTGATCTTTCTCGTAACGAACTACAGTCTGTGTAGGATAGGCATCTACATAAGTACTTGCAGCAATAACACATTTGTTATCGAACAATTTGACAACAGCAATTTTGTTTTTATTGCATACGATTTGTGCATGAGATCCTCTACCCATTTTCTTAGGATTTTTATCCGTGGGTAGTTTTTTATCTGCTCCTCTGAGTCTGTTCGCTCGTATTGTACCAATTGCAAAAATACCATCGCACGTCGCCGCAGTAGACTTCGTTCCGCGCCATCACACGGCGGCCTCGCCGGTCAGCAATATAGAGACACTGCACTGACGCGCACTCTTTGAACACCAACACGCTGTCCAGGAACGCTTCAAACTTGTCGGCGCTCCGGCCGGCGACAAGTACCAAGGAAAACTTGTTTATGTGCCGTGCCAGATTAAAAAAAAACACAAATGTTGGAAATACCCCAATCAAAAAATTATAATAAAAAAGGCTGGTATAGGCCTATACCTATATACTACTCACTATCACTACTGTTTTGTAGATCTTCTAAAATAATCTCTACATTAATAAATTCTAAGTCTTCTGGTTTTGATGGCAAATGCAGAAGCTCTTTAGCTTTTGCTGAGAGAAACATAACATGTCTTTTTGTCATGCGTGATCTAAGACTTGTGATTTTTGGATCAGATGACAAAAGGAGATTATGAGATTATATTATGAAAAGTTAGTAGGATGTCCTCATTCGAAGATATCCTAATATTTTCGGAAGTCTTTGTTCCGTGCTGCGGCTTCTTCTGTCTGAAGAAGCTTCCCAATGGGTATCGCCCTAAAATGTTGTTACAGGGTAATGATATCATGATAGGTAAATGGTCACTACCAAATGTTGATGAGAAATTTGCCAATTGACAACAGAAGCCAACTCAGTAGAGTATATGGACAAATCTACAGCACTAAATCCTTCATTGGATGGAGGGCAATGTGTGGAAGAGCCCGTGTTTAATATGCATAAGTTGTGCTGATCTACTATATTCAGTAATTGCTCCCCATAAATGTTTGACAAAGAACTTCCCCAATATCTATGTTGAGAATTGAAGTCCCCCAACATCATAAAAGGTTTAGAAATATTATTAATTATATTGTTAAGTTCATTAAAAACATTCAAAGAAGGGTGAGGAATATAAATAGAAACAAATGATATATTATTTACTTTTATACAAATTATGGAAAAATAACTAGAATGAGAAGGTAGGGGGTATGTATTAAAAAGCAACATTTTTTGAGACTAATATGGCTACACCTCCATAGCCATCTTGTCTATCTTCTCTTACACATGTATATTTGGGGATTCTAAAATTATAATTTTAGCCATGTCTCTGACAAGGCAATTAAAATTGGATTATTTACAAGATAAATTAAATCACTTTTCTTACTGCTTGCACTCCGACAGTTCCATTGGATTATGTTTCTGTAATCCATTATATAGTTCAAATATTGTATTTTCAATTAAACGTAGAAACGTTGGACGGTATAATAATATTATTTTGTGACAAAACATTTAACAATGTAGTTATAATTTCTGTAATAGACCATTGAGAATCTTTATTATTCTGAATTCCAGTGGTAATAGCAGAACCATTACCAGATGCTGATATATTATTGTAATTATTATGTAATGTATTGTGGGCTACTTGGTCATACCTAGCTGTTAAAGGAGAGTGGGATTTAACTTTTGAATACACAGTTTCTTTATAAGATAATTTTTGATTATGTACATTTTGCTTGTTATTTAGGTCAGTCGATTTTTTTAGGATAAGAAACAACATCAGCATACGGTTTGGAAATGGGCTTGTGCAATCTAGCTGTTTCCAAATAAATAATAATACACCCAACAGTCACATACATAGTCCTGACCCCACACTAAGATCAAGTCTTGTGTCGTAGGTATCAGGAACTACGAGAGACTTTTCGGTCTCACAAACACCCAGACCCGAAAGAAATATTTGTGGGCCGCACAAACATTTCTCTCGGTGCGGGGATCGAACCCGCGGCCTCTCGTTTCACAGGCGGCGTCTAACCAACTGCGCCACGGAGGCTGTCTATTAGACACAATTCTCAGCCATTGACACTTTAATATATTTTTGTCGCAAAAATTCAGGACATGACTTGTTGGTAGCAAAATGAGATCCTAAGCACAAACAACAAAAACTCTGTTCATCGTGTGCATTACAGGAATCACCGATGTGGTTCTCCTCACATTTGAAACAACGTGGTTTCCCTCGATATTGAATTTTTGTATGACCATATCGATAACAGTTGTAACATTGGACTGTTGGGTAATGGTATAATTCCACCGGTAATGCATTATAGCAGGGTTTCCTAACCTGGGGTCCGTGGACCCCTGGGGGTCCGCGGACCGTTCTCAGGGGTTCCGCAGACAACATAAAAATTACGACAACAAAAAAAAACTTTTAATAAAAAAATTGATTTATGAACAAATCGCTCTTCTCAAGGTAATTTTGATCATTTTCCTACTCTCTCGTAATTTTTGCTATTGGCGGGGCTATGTTGCAAAAGGAGACTCAGGAAGTAATCCTTGAGCACCTGCGAGCTTTGAAGTCTTCATTTCGAGATTATTTTCCACATTCAGACCGCGGTGACAATTGGTTTATGGACCCATTCCGTGTCAATGTTATAGACGTCATAGGCCTTACAACGGTTCAGGAAAATCAATTAATTGAAATAAGTTACGATTCGACACTAAAGAGAACATTCAAAGAATATGCTTTAACAAATTTTTGGCAAAATTAAATATGATTAAGCAGAAGCAGTTGTCGCCTTTCCCCACAACAAATTTAAGCGAAAAGGGTTTTTAAAATACAGAAATAGACTACAACTAGAAGCAAATTTAAGGCTCCAACTGAGCAACAATGACCCAAATATTACAACTTTGGCCGCAAAACGGCAACATCCACCATCGCATTTTTACAATAATTTACATACATACATAAACTCACGCCTTTTTCCTAGAAGGGGTAGGCAGAGGTGTCCACCCACATTTTACCTTGTATGTTCTGTCCCACGATGTGATAGGTGGCGACCCAATCACCATATCGGGCACAACACTCTGGGCTGATAATGAATAGAAAAATCCAATATCACTTTGCCCAACCCGGGATTTTAACCCGAGACCTCAGCTTTGTAACCGTACCCTAGTACAACTACGCCACCGAGGCAGTCAAAGAAAATAAAAAAAAGTAAAATAATTTATGTGAGTAATATAACCATGGATTTTTTTTGCAAATAAAAGATTTTTTTCGTATTATTTATAGGGGTCCGCTAATCATAATAAAGTGGCGCTAGGGGTCCGCACTAGAAAAAGCTTGGGAAACCCTGCATTATAGCATACAAATATACGTTTTGTCAAAATTTGTCCGTCGAATGTTGCAACTATAGTAAAAGAAAGAAAGAAAGAGTAGTTTATTGTTGGTACAAATACAAAAGCAAAACAAAGAATTAATATCAATAATAAAAATAATCCAACCCTAGAAAATAGAAGATATAAGGTATTTACAATAAAACAAAGAAGTGTTAGTTATATAAAGATAACAAAAGACAATA
This sequence comes from Hyles vespertilio, assembly GCA_009982885.2. Lineage (NCBI taxonomy): Eukaryota > Metazoa > Arthropoda > Insecta > Lepidoptera > Sphingidae > Hyles > Hyles vespertilio. The sequence continues at coordinate 5,642,138 of CM042817.1, read as the reverse complement.
ATATTCTCCATTACTATTTGTGCCAACAACAGGAACCCTCATTCAGCTTATTACTGCAGTACAGCATAAGCAGTACCACAGCGCTGAATAGTCTGGGAAGGTTTCCAAGTAGGTCTACCATCAATAAAGGTTTTAAAATTTAATCTTCTGACTATTAGTACTCTACTACACCCACTTGGAACAGATATATTATTTATAATGTCAGCATCAGACCACTCTGCTGGTATACCATTAATTACACCCACCCTAGTGATATTATAAGTGGGGATATATGCCTTGAGATTGTTGGTCTCTAATCCTCCATAACACAAAAAGGAGTTGGCACCATTGAAATTGGAAAACGACAAGGTAACTCTATTGCGACCTATTCCCTTTACGCTGCCATTAATAATATTTTCAAAATTGTTTATTTAAAAAAAATCCCAATACAAAGGGTTGCAGTATTACATTCTCTTCTGGTTTTGTTTGATGTTTCTGGACATGTACAGTCACGAGCAATAACATAGAAACGCCCATAAAATTCAAATTTATGTAGCAACATTAAATCGCATAAATAAGTATGCTAACTGTTCAATAATAATATGTAAACGTAAAATTGTATCAAAATTAACTACACATTTTTATCAAATTTTCGTTGACAACAGATTACCAAAATAATTTAAGCTTTTAGTTACATGATTATGTACCCAAGGGAATTTCAAAAACATGTATACAGTACATATACTGTACTGTATACACACTGCAATATAAAATGCAATCTTTGACGAACCGCACTGCGGCTCGTCAAAGAAACATAAAAGGGTGCCGCGAACATAAAAGGGTGAGCGTATTCAGGCCATATCGTCTTCATTTATCGTCTTCACAGTTTCGGTCGTATGACCAGTGTAGTACGGTCGTGTGTGCTTATTACTCGCACCTATTTTGCAAGTGTTTCCCAAACTTCTTTCCTTTTTGTCTTCCGTTAAGCACGAATATATAACTATAACGCCATGGACACCTTTAAATACGATGCCTGTGCTGAACTCCTATCTGAAGGTTTGAGGTGCACAATGTGTAATCGAATGCTGCACTTTCACTGCGCGGGAATAACTGAGGCAGGATATCGCAAGTTAGGAGATAGAAAAGTGACATGGCGGAGCAATAAGTGCAAGACATCCAGTTCCAACCAGCCACCGTCGTCTCCTAAATGTGACTCAGAAAACAGGATCCTAAACGAGATAAGAGGTATCGCTTCCAAATTAGACTCCTTGGAATGTCTAAAAGATGAAATAAAGGCGTTGCGATCCGATTTTATTGATTTAAAATCATCCTTAGATATCACTAACAAGGAGCTAAAAGATTTTAATACCAAAATGCTAGAAATTGAACAACGTCTTACTCGAACGGAGTCCATTCAAAGTGAAGTTGATCTCATGCGTCAGCGTCTGGAGAAATTAGACCTCGAAACGGATTCAAAAGACCAATGGGCGCGCATCAACAATATTGAAATTAAGGGGATCCCACAGTCCAGTAACGAGAATTTATTTGATATTGTCACTAAAATCGGAGCAAAGATTCAATATACTATAAATAAAAACCAAATTAATTTTGTGACCTGAGTACCCACAAGAGAGAAAGACAGGGCTAAACCAATAATTGTGAGTTTTTGTCATAGGTATGCAAAAGAAGATTTTATTGCAGCAGCTAGGCTTGTGATCAAGACCTCACCTCTTACAACAGCACAACTAGGTTGGCCGCAAAATCAAAAAATATATATAAATGACCACTTAACCACCAAAAACAAGGAACTACTAAATAAGGTCAAAAAGGCAGCTTCGGAGAAAAAAATTCAGTATGTTTGGGTAAAGAATTCAAAGATACGCATAAGGAAAAACGACACTTCTCACATAATACTAGTGAATACGGAGAAAGATCTAGCAAAAATTATTTAATATTGAAAAATCGGAACATATTAAAATTATTGACATATTATTATGATAACAAAAATGCTATTAGGAATAACATTGAGAACCTTATACTTCAGCGTGTGTTACGTTGATTAAATAAAACTAAAAGTCAACGAACAAAAAATTATATACATATAACAAAACGACTAAAATTACAATGTAGGTCTCTAGGGCCGGTTTCGTTCGAGGGTCATTTATACTAGGCAATAGTATTTTCCCGCTAGTTTACTCCCCTTGGTTATCGCGCCGACGACACGTAGTTGGCGGCGGCTGGTCAGGTGGGTAGGTCGGCCGGTGCAGACTTTCAGCGGCGAGATGATCCACAGCAAAGCAGCTCTAGCACAGCTTGTAAGCAGGAACAAATAGCCCGTACGAATATTTTATCCGGTACGGAAAACCCCAATTATGGGGTTCACAACAATAAGATATTAGTTTATAATGATAAAAAAATGAATAATTTAGTTAAGCGGCATACGCACGCGTCGACAATCTAGTCTCGCACTTGTAGTGAAGTTGAATGACGAAGCAAATGTCGTGGCTCTCAGTCCCCGCTCGACGAACCGCAAACCGGTTTTACTCGCGCAGACACAGGTCTTTTAATCCTTGATGTTGACGGAGTTATAATCACAAATTACGTTTAATTCTTTTAAAAGCGATAGTGGTAATAATAATGAATAAATAATAATTAGTTGAGTTCTATAAAGTCATAAATATTAATTATGATCACGGAGACGTGACAGTACCCCCCTCCCTAGAGAAGGAGTTTACCTAGGTAAAATCCGAAACTCCACACAAGGTATTGAGTTAAGAGGTTGACGAACTTAACTTCAAATCTTTAATATGCCAGGCCCCAATATTACGGCCCACAGAATCCTCCAAAATATACACCAGAGGTGAACGCTTGGCTGTAACCCGGCATTTCTCGTACTTAGGGGCAAGCTTTTTGGTGAAAAAAGAACCTTTGTCGCTTTGAAAAAAACATTTTTTCCAAACGATATCACCAACGTTAAATTCAGTGTCTTTTCTTCGGGAGTTGTAACGCTGGGTTGCTTTCTGATGACTATAATATAAGGCTTTTTGGACATTATTGAAAATATTGGCAAGATATCCTAAATTTTCTGCATAAACGTCTCTTGGTAAAAAAACGTAACTTGACGAAGAATCGTTATCAACATAATGTGATCCACAGGTAACGAGTTCACGACCGTGCACTAAAAAGGAAGGCGTGTAACGGGTCACTTCGTTTACAGAATTATTAATAGCGAATTGTATTTTGGGTATACATACGTCCCAAGCCCTGTGGTCATTATTTATTAGTGTAGAAATTGCAGAAATAATAGTTTTATAATATCTTTCCACAGTATTAACTTGTGGGGTATATTTAGGTAAAAAATTGATATTAGGTATCTTATACTTAGATAATAATGTGTCTAGTTGGCGACTAATAAATTGAGAGCCATTGTCCATTAATACTGTTTGAGGAATGCCATGTACCAGAAAAACGCTGTCCTCAAGTATCTTGTAAATAGCAGTGGAGGTGGCTTGTCGCAATGGGAATAGCATACAGTATTTTGAGAAACAACAAGTTACGACGAATATGTAGTTATTTTGCTTTCTGCTGGTAGGCAATGGTCCAATGAGATCCATGGAAATAGTTTGGAAAGGACGCGAACAATCTTTAGGACGGCCCATTTTCCCCAAGGTACCATGTGTAGCTTGTTTATACGCAAGACAGATCTGGCAGTTTGTTATGTATTTGACTACATCACTATACATACCTGGCCAGTAATATTTTAAGAGTAACCGGCGATACGTTTTAAAAATACCAAAATGTGCAGACGTTGGCGAGGCATGACTAGAGTCGATAATATCTCTACGGCACTCTTTGGGTACAACCTCCTTCCAGGAGAACTCTGATATTAATGGGTTATTACTTTTCATGTAGCGATATAAGATATTACCTTCTATCCGATAATTAGGAAAACGTGAAGGTTGATCTGTACAGCCCTTGAAAATGTTTAGGTACCAGTCGTCATTTACGTTAGGTGCTGAGGAAGACGCATTACTAGATGGTGTACTTTGTTGGGTTTTACAAGGCGAAGAGCCAGAATCAATGGCAAAAGTGGTGGAGTCTGGGAATTTTGATGGGCATCGAGATAATGCGTCGGGAATGACATTATCTTTACCACGTCGATGCTTAATTTCAAAATTAAAGGATGAGAGCCGGACACCCCATCGAGCCAAACGCCCCGAAGGGTTTGAAAGCGAAATAAACCACTTCAGTGCAGAATGGTCCGTAAAAACGTTAAACGTTTTGCCGTTCTCTAGGTAACAGCGCCAGTGTTCGAGCGCAGTCAGAACCGCGAGGGTTTCTCTTTCTGTAACGCTATAATTACGTTCAGGGCCAGAAAGCGACCTGCTCATGTAGGCAACAGGATGTTCAATTCCATCTACAGTTTGTGAGAGCATTGCGCCTATCCCAAAGTCACTGGCGTCTGTATGTACATCAAAAGGTAAATCGTAATTTGGGCAAGCTAGAATTGGAGCCATAACTAACATCGATTTCAGTTTCTTAAATGCTTTATCCGCCTCTACAGTCCAAAGAAATGGTGGAGATGTTTTTTTGGTGGATGTAAGTCTATTAAGCGGACCAGCTATAGTACTGAAATTGGGGATAAAACGTCTGTACCAAGAAGCCGTTCCTAGAAAACGCTTGACTTCTTTCTTAGTGGTAGGAGTAGGAAACTTCAAAATAGCTTCTACCTTTTCTGGATCAGTATGCAAGCCATGCTCATTCACGATGTATCCTAGGTAACGTAGCTCATTGCGAAAGAACTGACATTTATTGAGATTGATAGTTAGATTAGCCATACTGAGTTTATTATGCACACGATGCAATAGATCCACGTGTTCTTCGAAAGTTTTACTTACAATAATGATGTCGTCTAAGTAACAAAAAACTTTTAACTCGAATTCCGGTCCGAAAAGAAGATCCACCAAGCGTTGTTGCGTTGCTGGGGCATTCGATAACCCAAAAGCTGTTACCTTAAACTTTAAAGAACCACGACCCGGGACATAAAAAGCAGTTTTCTCGCGATCAGGTTCATTAATGGGGATTTGCCAAAAAGCTTTAGATAGATCAAGACTGGAAAGAAAACGAGATTCCCTTATATTGTCCAAAATTTCTGATACGTAGGGCAAATTATACGCGTCTTTTTTAGTTATAGAATTTAGTTTTCTACTATCTAAGCAAAAACGAGGTTTTCCATCTTTCTTGCCAACCACCAAAACAGGCGAAGACCAAGGGCTCTCACAAGGCTCGATGACGTCAAGAGATAACATTTCATCGACTTGATCAGTGATAATACGCTGTTTCTCTGGAGACATTCGGTAGTATCTTTGCTTTATAGGTGCCGCATTACCCGTATCGATTTTATGTGTTATAAGGTGTGTTCTGCCGAGGCCTTTATGTTCAAAAGAAATATCTTTAAATTTTTCGACTATATCATCGGCTATTTGCTTTTGGCTATTACTTAGGTTGTCGTAAGATTGAATATGGGTAGAAGTTGATATTTCTATAATCTTAGGGTCTTCATTAGACAGGAATTTTACTTCAGATAGGTTGTTTGGAAAAATTTTGAATGTCCTTAAAAAATCAATACCCAAAATTAGTGAAATTTTTATTTGAGGTATTATATGGGCTTTAATAACTGCAGATGTGTTATGAAAATCAATCGGTAAATTCATCACGCCTATGGATTTCATTTTCTCTCCACCAGCAGCTGTAACTGAAATGGTCTCTTTTTTGTCAATTTTGAATCCATATTTAAGTAATAAATTATGAGAGTTATTTCCTAGTATAGTTACTACTGAACCAGAATCTAGTAGACCGAATATTGACAAGGAATTACAATTACTAATAACAGTTTTAATATAGGGGCGGGGATAATTAACTGGTTTAGATTGCAGGATTGTAGCTACGTTATAGGTCTGGGAAAATGTTTTTATAAAATTTAGCCAATCATCCCATTCTGACTGGTTGAAATATGAGTGATGGCTACAATCCAAATTATTTAGTTTTTTGAAGGTCTGTGATTGGGGTAGTTAGGTGGTTTGACACAATTTGGACATGATGGATAGGTCACATCTTTCTTTCCACATTTAAAACATATCAAGAACTTTGGTTCCTTGCAATGACTCAAGGAGTGGTTGTCTGTGCGGCACCGAGGCAGGAGGTACGTTTGATATTAGGACTTACAGCGTCGACTGCTGAATCCATGACATCATTAATAGAGTAAGTATAATTATTATTTGTCTTAGCTGAGTTGTAGTTTTGTCTGTCTTGTATAGGTTTGTAGTTTGAGTTAGTGTTAGGTTTGTAATGTGTGTTATTAGTATAAGATCTACTTTGTGAAGTGTTTGGTTTATAGTTGTAAGCAAACTCTGGTGCAAGAGTATCAGCGGTGACTTTAGGTGGTTCCCGAAATTGCGAAAGCCTCGATTGAAAATTTTCGAAATTCCTACACTGGTTTCTTAGGACTTCAATGTTTTTGATCTCGGGGCAGCTAGCTAGTATCGTGGCGTAGCAAGGTCTTATATTATGAAGCAAAATCTCTAGCTTTTCGTCCTCAGAGATTATACGAGATAACCTAGAAAACATACCGTGCATAATTGCTAGGTAAACGGTAATATTTTCCGTTTCTCCTTGTGAACGGGAACGAATTTCGGACATTAGTCGATAATCGTAGTCAAATTGACTAAAGTCTTGCTTTAGTAAAACTACTACATCATTCCAGGAATATACCTTATCGCGAATGCTACGGTACCAGTGGAGGGCGTTGTCAGTAAAAATTTCTGCAGCAAAGGACAGTACTTTGTCAGCAGTGATATTACGGGCTAAAACAAACTCGTCTACTTTCTGGATGAATGCCCGAACACATGATTTGCCATCATATTTTATCTTATGTAGGTCGGTGCCTATTCCACGATCACAAGTCACTTTAATTACAGAAGAATTTGAGATGTCCTTTGTATTACTATCCTCAGGCAAATCTATGGATGCTGCAGTAGAAGGGGTTGTTGGGGATAACTTGGCAAGCTCTCTAGATTGAGATTGAAATTCTATATTTAGTTCATCGAGTGAATTTTGATCTTCGGTAGTGACAGGTGAAATTCTAGCTAGCCGGTGATACAGGTGGTTGAGTAAATTCTCTGTACGAAGCATAAGATTTCTATCAAAAGTTGTTCGTAGTTTACTTAAAAAAGTTTTACTCTTTAGAAGACTTTCTTTAGCTCCCTTTAAATCATCACGAGCTTCCAAGTGGGATTCCAGAATGTCTTCCGACGCAAAACCACGGCAAAGTTTCGCTATCTATTTCCTTAATTCCACGACACTATCTCGAGGATTGTCGCCGCGTAAGCCTACCTCGTACTCTAGTTCCGATTTTTGTAATGAGAGAAATTTGACGTTATGAGCCATAATTAAAAGAGTAAATTGTTCAGATATATTAAATAGTGAAATAAGCAGAGAATACAAAACAAATACACAATAAACCTTATGTGAGAAAACTATGGTCCGTTCCGTTACATGTATTACTAATGTACTAAAACGATTCTAATGTTTGTGAGTAAAGGACAAACTAAGATTACAGTTAAACCAAAAATGAATAGGTACTTATTGGTATATTCATTCAATGAGAACACCTTACAAAGAGAACATAATTATGATGTAGTGTACTCATTAAGTGAATAATTATACAAATCAAACATGAATCAATTTACAAAAAAAAAAACCAGGATTACCAACATCATGAAAATCTAAACAGTTATATACCGGTAGTATAAATGACCCTATGAACCACAATAGTGGGCGCCACTGTTACGTTGATTAAATAAAACTAAAAGTCAACGAACAAAAAATTATATACATATAACAAAACGACTAAAATTACAATGTAGGTCTCTAGGGCCGGTTTCGTTCGAGGGTCATTTATACTAGGCAATAGTATTTTCCCGCTAGTTTACTCCCCTTGGTTATCGCGCCGACGACACGTAGTTGGCGGCGGCTGGTCAGGTGGGTAGGTCGGCCGGTGCAGACTTTCAGCGGCGAGATGATCCACAGCAAAGCAGCTCTAGCACAGCTTGTAAGCAGGAACAAATAGCCCGTACGAATATTTTATCCGGTACGGAAAACCCCAATTATGGGGTTCACAACAATAAGATATTAGTTTATAATGATAAAAAAAATGAATAATTTAGTTAAGCGGCATACGCACGCGTCGACAATCTAGTCTCGCACTTGTAGTGAAGTTGAATGACGAAGCAAATGTCGTGGCTCTCAGTCCCCGCTCGACGAACCGCAAACCGGTTTTACTCGCGCAGACACAGGTCTTTTAATCCTTGATGTTGACGGAGTTATAATCACAAATTACGTTTAATTCTTTTAAAAGCGATAGTGGTAATAATAATGAATAAATAATAATTAGTTGAGTTCTATAAAGTCATAAATATTAATTATGATCACGGAGACGTGACACGTGCTAGCAACGTTTACCAATACTCACTGTGTCTGCTGATTGTACATGCCGCAGAAACACGTATAGAAGTTGTTCAGAGAAAATTTTTAAGGTACTTAGATTATAAAGCGCAGCAACAGTCGGCAGATTATCGTCATCGATGTAATAGATATCATTTTCTACCATTGGCACACAGGCGTTTTGTCAATGATATAAGTTTTTTAATTGGTTTAGCTAATGGTTCTATTGATTTTCCTGAACTTCTAGAGAAGATATATCTACGTACAAATCAATTTGGTCTAAGACAACGACCTCTATTGCAGGTTCTATCAACTAACTCAAAATATAGGCGTAATGCATTTATGACAAGGAGTGCCTTGAGCTTCAATAGTCTAACCCCTGATTTAAATATTGACCTATTTTGCACAAAGGCAAGCACAATGAGACGGATACTTAATAAAAAATATTATCTCGAAAATAAAATAATTTTATTAAAAATTAAAAGACCGACTTTTGACAGCCTCCGTAGCGCAGTTGGTTAGACGCCGCCTGTGAAACGAGAGGCCGCGGGTTCGATTCCCGCACCGAGAGAAATGTTTGTGCGGCCCACAAATATTTCTTCCGGGTCTGGGTGTTTGTGAGACCGAAAAGTCTCTCGTAGTTCCTGATACCCACGACACAAGACTCGATCTTAGTGTGGGGTCAGGACTATGTATGTGACTGTTGGGTGTATTTATTTATTAAAAAAAAAAAAAAAAAAAAAAAAAAAAAAAAAAAAAAAAAAAAAAAATAAAAAAAAAAAAAAAAGACTTCAATGTGCACTACAAAGTAATAAATAATATATATTTCATGGTCCTAGTAGTAGTAGGACACATTGATTAATTTTCTTAATGACTAGACTAGCCAACAAATCTTAAATACGTAATATTTTGAAGGCGGGTCGCCAAGTGACGAACGAGAACAAATTTAAGTAATGTAACACAGTTGAATATTACCTACTTGTAGATGTATCGTTGGCGCTCAGTTAGGTCCATATGTAAACTAGAAACAAATTAATTTAATATATTGATCCTACGTGTACATTTGTTGAAATTTTAATAGAATTAATATGTGTCATATGTGTGGTCTAATTTTAATGTATTGCATACGATCAAAGATACAGTGGTCAAGGGTTTCAACTCCAGGGTACACCATTGACTTATTGGAGTAATTTGCATATTTATATACAAATACTTTCAACAGTGATAGGAATCATAGTGAGGAAAGTATAAGAAAGGGAAGTGTTGTTAAGTTTGTATGTTTCCCTGGATTGTAGATAAGTCCGATACTCAACAATGTTGATTAAGAGCTGATATATTAAGAACGGGCGATTTTTCTATTAGTTATCAGGACAGGGACTGGAATTTGCACCCGATATGACTATAGACTCTCGCCCCCAATCACACCGAGGGGCAAAACACGCAAGGCGTAACGTGGGTGTCCTGGTTTATACCAGAAGAATCTCGGCATACCCCTTCTGGGAAAATGAAGAAGGGGTATCCCTTCTGGGAAAATGGCGTAAGTTTATATAGATTAAGACAAATAATATTGCGTGTAAAATTGCGTGTTTTACGCTAGGATGTTTTACACAAATTAAATTTTTATGTGTAGGTCGTCGTGTTCGTCACTTGGCGACCCGCCTTCAAAATATTACGTATTTAAGATTTGTTGGCTAGTCTAGTCATTAAGAAAATTAATCAATGTGTCCTACTACTACTAGCACCATGAAATATATGGGGCATTCCACGCGAAGCGGACAGGTAAAAAATCTCGATGTTTCTGATTTCAGAAATATTTGAGTATGTTCTACCTATATATGTCCTTGATTCGTGTATCAAATATTTTTCTAATATAGTGACTGGTTAAAGAATTGAGGACCTTTGAAATTTTGGCCAACACGTGGGCATACAGTACTTCAAAGCCGATTATCTAGTCATAAAATTATTGATTAAAATAATGAAACCACTGGATTTAAAACTTCATTTAATGAGCTTTTTAATTGCATTTTTGGATACGAAAATAAATTGTTTTTTTCCATATTTTTTTTATTTTATTTTTTTTAACTTCGATTTTCACAAACTTAGACCATTTCGATTTTTTTTTATATTTTTTATGAAAATAGCTAGTATTGTATAGAACATCCTTGCCAAGTTTTATTATGGGTTGGGAAGTGGTTTACGAGCTATACTGGAAATATGCGCCGCACCGCGCCAAACGCCCGTCACGTGCGTGAGCTTGCAGACATTATTTCTTTAGTACTTTGATATAATATTTGAAATAAAACGAATTATTTTTATGTGACTAACTACAAATTTATTTACAGGCTTTTACAACTTTAAATGTCACACTGTTACTTGTGCGTGTAACCATAACACCTTCAGTAGTAGGAATGAAGGCATGATATTTTTTTGCGCCTGGTATTGTCGCTGCCGACTCAAATCTGCTTTTGAAAGACTCTTTTCTAGCATAGAAAATGTGCGTTTGTGGAATTGATTTTCTCGCCCAGTGGTACAAACGCTCAGCTGTGCAATTGCTTCGTTTGACGCCGATTGTAGCTGTTTTATTTTAAACAGGATTTTGGTAAGAAGCAGAATTTCATTTTCATGCCACTGCTCACGGCAAAGGGCCATGTGATGGACTTGGGGGGCAACTTAAAACGTCTAGCTATTCGATTTAGTCTACAATCGGCGTCAAACGAATAGGCTTGGGCCTAACCGGTCACTACAGAGAGCGCTCAATTTAGTTCATAATCCAAGGATGAACTAGTTTGCTCTATTAGTTCATTAGTTATTTTTTTGAAATAATTTAGTAAGAACAATAAATAAAGAAAAAAATATAGTTATGTTTATTGTAAGTTTTGTTTATTTTTATTTAAAAAATACAAAGTATTACATGAAAATTTTACACGTCCATTTATGTAATATGAGATTTTTTATTTAAATAATGAAAAATAAAATAATTTATATTAATGATTAGTCAACAGCTAGGCTAGTTCCTAGTATAATGTGTAATTATATTAGAATACTTGAAAAGTATGAATTAAAGTTGACTTTTTTGTTATGGCACATAAAATCATTTATCGAAATAATCGAAAACATAGCGCCACTGTCTAGTAAAGTGGACGCTAAAAGAAATATAAAAAGAACTAAGAGCGGGATTTTCAATGAACTAGTTCGCATAGTTCACCTAAAGGAGCGCTCTTCCCACCTAGGTCGTTCGCGAACTACCCAAGACTACAAACGAAGCAATAGCACAGCTAAGCGTTTGTATCATTGGGCGAGAAAATCAATTCCACAAACGCACATTTTCTATGCTCGAAAAGAGTCATTCAAAAGCAGATTTGAGTCGGCAGCGACAATACCAGGCACAAAAAAATATCATGCCTTCATTCCTACTACTGAAGGTGTTATGGTAACACACACAAGTAACAGTATGACATTTAAAGTTGTAAAAGCCTGTAAATAAATTTGTAGTTAGTCACATAAAAATAATTCGTTTTATTTCAAATATTATATCAAAGTACTAAAGAAATAATGTCTGCAAGCTCACGCACGTGACGGGCGTTTGGCGCGGTGCAGCGCATATTTCCAGTATAGCTCGTAAACCACTTCCCAACCCATAATAAAACTTGGCAAGGATGTTCTATACAATACTAGCTATTTTCATAAAAAATATAAAAAAAATCGAAATGGTCTAAGTTTGTGAAAATCGAAGTTAAAAAAATAAAATAAAAAAAATATGGAAAAAAACAATTTATTTTCGTATCCAAAAATGCAATTAAAAAGCTCATTAAATGAAGTTATAAATCCAGTGGTTTAATTATTTTAATCAATAATTTTATGACTAGATAATCGGCTTTGAAGTACTGTATGCCCACCAGTTGGCCAAAATTTCAAAGGTCCTCAATTCTTTAACCAGTCACTATATTAGAAAAATATTTGATACACGAATCAAGGACATATATAGGTAGAACATACTCAAATATTTCTGAAATCAGAAACATCGAGATTTTTTACCTGTCCGCTTCGCGTGGAATGCCCCATATATTATTTATTACTTTGTAGTGCACATTGAAGTCGGTCTTTTAATTTTTAATAAAATTATTTTATTTATTACTTTTTAGTTTTCATAAGCATTGTAATGATGCCAAAGGTAATCATATAATGAAAACTGGAATCAATGTATATAAAAAATGATACATTGTAATCCTTTCTAATTTCAAAAACGAAATTAATATTTTATGATTTTTATGGAAGCTACACTGTCATTTCGTTTTTATGGTAAAGAAAATACTAAAATCGGCTCAACCTGCTAGAGATATTGAGTACACTTATGCGTGGTAATCATTCGTTACCCCCTCACCTCTACACCTTCTTCACTTCCTATTTTTAATAAAACACATATACTTAACCTAATGGACGAGAAATCATTGCGTTTCTGCAAAGTTTTGTGGAGGTTTGCTCTCCAGATATGTACCTATTCATCAGATCATCACCATATTTTATGTGACCAGCATTATGTATAATTCGTTCCGAAGAAAAGTTATTTAAAATCATTTATTTACTGTCGCAGATATTTAGTATTTATATTTGTATATATCCCCCCCCTTCCCACGCCCCTATCTACTTTCCCCTTTCCACCCCCCCCTCCCTTGTAGTAATAAATTTACTGAACCTAATGTAAAAAGAATTATTGCTGTACTGTTCAATTTTGAGGAGTTCTGCCCTTCAGGTCCAAAGATATCCATCAGGTCTTCACAATATTTTTTTTGGTCTAACCTATCATATAATACTCTTTGACAAAAAAGTTATTTTTAAGTCGGTTAAGAACTGCCGGAGATATTGAGTATTAACAATTGTACCTATTTTCTACCCCCCTCACCCCCAACCCCCACCCTTTTCCCATTTTTATAATAATATACTTATACTTAATCTAACGCAAAAACAATTAATGCTGGACCGTTTAATTTTGAGGAGTTCTGGTCGGCAGATTCTAAGATATTCATCAGGTCTTCACCAATTTTATATGGAACCAACCCTGTATATCATGCTTTCCAACAAAAAAGAAATTTTCAAAATCGGTTCACAATTGCCGGCGTAATCGCGTAACAAACATACAAAAAAAAATTCAGTCGAATTGATTACCTCCTCTTTTGAAGTCGGTCAATAATAACTCTTAACGGATATAGTATTTTTGTACATAGATTGTTTCTTTTTTCTTTTGTTTTTTATTGTTAAATTTTAATTATATACATATTTTCTTAGGTTATAATTTGCATTTAAGTATTGATTACGAAAGTGTAATATACCGGGTATCTCAAGACTGCTACCGAAAACGAAGCCGGGTGGTAGTTTTAGTGACTACAAACACAATGCAATCAAAAATTTCGCAAAGAAACGCGACAATTATTTTTTATGATTTTTTAAATATCGTCATTTTTGGGTGGTAAATCCATAGTTTTTGCTAAAATAATAATTTAAACTCTTTTATACCTTAGAGTATTTATAAAAAAAAGGGTATAAACTATTATTTTAGGAAAAAATGTATTTACCACCCAAATATGGCCATAGGAAAAAAATAACAGAAAAAAAATTGTCGCTTTTTTTTCAACTTTTTCTGTTGCATTGTGTCTGAAGTCGCTTAAACTGCCACCCAGCTTCGTTTTCGGTAGCAGTCTTGATATACCCTGTATATTCAATGTTTTCAAATATATACCCATATAATATACATACATACTTACATACATATTTAAAAAGTGGTGAAAGTTAATTTGACGATTCTGCAATTTGTTTGAGTAGAAGTTCCCGGACCTTCGCTTTAAACGCGTAACGGTTTCTGCATAGCCTGATTTCGAGGGGAAGCGCATTCCAAAGAAGTATCGACTGTATAGAGAAAGAATAATGTAAGAAATCAGTAGTATGGGGAGGACACTGGAGAAGTAAATTTTAGGTAGACCGAAGGTTTCTATTGTGGTTGCAACCGAGATACTGAAATAAATAAATTAAGTAGGATGGGGGAGAAGGAGATACAAGAATGGAATGCAAAAGAGTGAGTGCGCGTAGACTACGACGCTGACGAATGGGCAACCACTTTAGTTGGGAACGGCAAGACGACACATGGTCATACTTGCGAAGATTAAAAATGAAACGAATGCAGTTATTAAGAAGTCGGTCAAGTTTGTTGAGAAGATCTGCATTCAGATCAAAATAGTCGCCATAGTCGATTAAGGGGAAAATTAAGGTTTGCACAAGCATCTGTTTGGTTTGCGAGGGAAGAAAATTCTTCAGACGATATAGAGAACGAAGGGTATCGGTCACTCGACGGCAGACGTAGGTTACCTGGGTACGCCAGTTCATGGTGGAGTCAATATGTAGCCCAAGGTCTTTGACGCTAGGAGAGAGTGGAATGACAGACCCATTGTAAACTAGCTCTGGGAGAGTTGCTATGTCAATCCTACTCACCAGTCGCTGGCTACCCACAATAATCGCCTGACATTTAGAGGGGTTTACCGTGAGTCCAAACTCATCAGACCAGTTCTTGATGTGGGTGAGATCTCTGTTGATCGTGTCAAGCGCGGAATGAAGGCAGTTGATATTGGCTTGGGTATAAAGTTGCAGATCGTCGGCGTATAGATGATACGTACATTGAAGGTTATGGGTTAAGAGATGAATGAATATAGAAAATAAAAGAGGAGAGAGTATACCGCCTTGAGGGACACCAGCATCCAGGTCACACCATATTGACGAAATCTCGCCAAGGTGCACCGATTGCTGACGCCCTCGAAGATAACTAGAGAACCATTCCAGCGCTTCCGGTGAGATCTTAAGATAGGAGAGGATGGACAACAGGATGTCGTGACTAACGGTATTAAAGGCATTCGAGAAATCTACCAAAACCAGTACGGTTACCTTGGTGTCTTCCATGCCCACCCTTATATCGTCAGTCACTTTGAGGAGAGCGGAAACCGTGCTATGACCAGGCCTGAACCCGGATTGTAGTGGGCTTAAAAGGTTATTGTGGTACATATACCTGGCCAGCTGCCTGTGTGCACAAGTCTCAAGCACCTTGGATAGGAAAGGAAGAATAGAAATAGGACGGAAATGGGAGACAAGTGATGTGTTAGCGATTTTGGGGAGTGGAATGACATGGGCTTTCTGCTATAAAGACGGAAAGACACCAGTGCAGAAAGAGGAATTAACAAGGTGAGCTATGGCGGGGAGGAGATAATCCAGGATCGGAATAATCATACGGCGACTAATTTGGTCATATCCGACCGCATGGGACTTGATACTCAGGATAATCTTTTTTATCTCATCGGTTGCAACTGGAGAAAAGTGAAAGGGATCGATGTTAGGGCGAGGAAGATCAGCTAGAGAATTCAGAGTACCAAATAGCACTTGGTGATCCAACGGATTACTTTTTGAAAAATGCCGATTAACGTCGTCCAGGTCGATGGTCCCCTGAATATCTAGAGATTTTTGTTTGCCAATGCCTAGTGTTTTAAGAAAACTCCAGATATTAGTAGATGAAGAGGAGGAAATATTATCAAGAATATACCGGCGTTTAGTATTCCGTATCACCTGTTTACACCGATTCCTTGCAACCCTATAAAGAGCCCAGTTATCTTCAGAGCGATTGTGTCTGAACTTTAAAAATGCCCGATCCCGACGTCTCATCGCCGTCCGAACACTCGTGGTCATCCACAGAGCAGGAGGACGCTTTAGTTTCGTCCTTTTTATTGGAGCATGGATGTCGTATAATCCACTGACAATGGAGTTGAAAATGTTAACTTTTTGGTCAACTGTAGTGGCTGCCATCAGGTTGTCCCAGTCAATCAGAGAAGCGTCTTTAATCAGCTTGTTGACGTCCATGCGCCCAAAACAACGCTTGAGCACGACCTTAGGAGGGGATTTGGGGGGTTTCAGGATATAGGATACAAAGATAAGGTCGTGGCGGGAAAATCCAGGAGCAGGATATTGGCCATGAGAGGAGACAAAGGAAGGGTTGGAAGTAAGGATAAGATCTAACCAGGTGTCATTACCTTCTATGTTGTGGTGAGTAGCTTGCAGAGGTAGCATTTTTAGGCTGACAGACTGTAGGATGTCGCAGAGTTTTTGGGAACGAGTGGATTGATAGGCAAGGAAATCGGTGTTGAAATCTCCCATGACGATAAGATGTGCATAATTTGACCCCAAGGTTTCCAGTACCGATTCGATACTGGAGAAGTAATCGACAGAAGGTAGGCAATAGACAACGCCAAGTATGATTTTGGCTCCCTTGACACAAACTTCTAGAAAAAGATATTCTGCAGAGGCAGAATCGGTAATATGTCTTGGTTATGATCGATCAAGAATAAAATACATCATGTTAATGAAGCTGAGAATCCACTTCCGAAGAATTTTTCTTTTGGAATATCATATCAGATACTCATTTTGATTAGATAAATATTTATTTCTAAGGCACACTTAAAATTCTGTAAACATTATTATATTGCTTGTTTTAGTATTTTTACAAACAAGAAGCGAAATTGACCTTTTAAAGAAATAATGGACACAAACACCTAACCAAAATAACGTTTTATTCTTAAAACTTATTACACCAATTATTAATCAAATCAATTAATATCAATCATACAAATAATGAGCCCACAATTAACACTAAAACTACTCTTATGAACCGACAAAATAATATGACACGAGAATCAACAACGCTCCGTTCAACCGCGCCCCAAAAAGTGAGCCGCAGCGCCGCCAACTGTCAAACCATTTTTTTTTTGCTGCACAGTCTGTTTTGTTTTTCCCGAGTAGGAGAGTTTGTTAAGACGGCCGTTCCTGACAATTAGTCGTCCTCGACGTTTTCTCCACCAGATTCAACATCATCTGCAACATGAAATTAACAGAATTGAACTACAAACACTCATGCATTTATTATGATTACAGTCTGAAGCCATTAAAGTAAAATATAATTTAATGACAATAAATCTAAGCAAGATTTGCACAGGCAAGCGTGCACTCATGCCTCCGCAAATCCGTAACGAGAGAACCAATGAAATAAATAACTTCAGCTGTAGGCATTACACATCGACAAACATTTAAGATGAATTCTAAGTGATTGAATTCCGGATTTCAATCACAAGTAATACACCAACAAAAATTTAAGTAACAATAGCGTACCAACCACTTACACATAACATAAGGTGACATGGTGGGTATTTACAAAGTAACATAGCCGACACCACTCACGAGTGACATAGGCACTGCTCACATAGTAGAGCAATGCTACTCACAAGCGACATAGACACTATTTGCACAGCAACATAGCGCTATTCGCACAACATAGCCGCCACTTACACGCAGTAACATAGCGCTATAAACGTGACATAACCACTACTTACGTGAAATAACATAGGGCTATTCGTAATTAACATGGCATACGTTTTCTAATTCGTTACCTTACAGAGAACTCGCAAACGATTTAAAAAAGACATGATAACAATAATGCTCATTTTGCAAATACTCACCACTATCGAAGAAAGCTTGACAAGTGTCCGGCGTCCATTCACCACGCCAAAGGACCATATGCTCAGCGGTAGCCTGAGTCTTCTTACCGTATGAGCCAGCAAGCAGCTCCAGCTCATATCGATGATGAGGTAGCACATGCATGACTTTATAAGGCCCACGCATGCCTGAGTCGTTTTCCCGTACTTTGGGAAACTTTGCTCACGAACACACAATCGCCTACTACGAAGTTGCGTGGTTGCCGACGACCCTCATTGATATAAGCATCTTGACGCTGTTGATTTGCTTCGAGTACTTCGGATGCTCGTTGTCTTTTGAGGAGCATCAACGCTTCTCTATTGGGGCTAGAATTATGTAATGCAACGTCACGCACCAAAGATCTAATAACTGGGGTTGTTCCATCAATGCCCACCAAAAGCTGTAGCGGCGAGGACTGGGTTGTGGCCTGTTTTGTTATATTTAAATTAAGTTGTACCTTCCAAAGCACATTAGACCATTTATTTACATTAGAACACCTTTATGACCAACTTCAATACGTAGTAGGTTGAGTACAGTTCGGCAGTATCTCTCTACCTGGCCGTTTTCATTGTGCATACCGGGTGTAATAAAATGTATTGAACAACCCATCTCGTCAACCCATTTTTTAAATGCAACACTTTCAAACATTCTCCCTCTGTCGCAGACTATAGTTGACGGTGTGCCAAATAAAGACACGGCGTTTGAGAACACGCGTTTTAATTCATCAGTCTTGTCGGTACAGAGCATAGAGCAAACAATACTTCGAAAATGAATCAACCACTATCAAAATGTATTTAAACCCATTTGATTCAGTGAGAGGTCCAAGAACGTATCGGTATGAATTACTAAAAACGGAATATCTGGTTTTGTCCAAGATTGAATTGGCTGTTGAAGTGCCCTGGGTACCTTTTTATGTGCTAAACACACAAGACAATGTCCTACGTATTTCCTCACGAACTGACGCAATCCGGGAAACCAGAAATGTCGTAATATTAAGTCAGTCGTTTTGTCAATGCCTATGTGGTCATGTTCATCATGAAATACCCTCAGCAAACTGAGGCGATGACCTTTCGGGATAAAACATAAAAATCGCGGTTCTTCGCCGGTTGGCGAATACTTATAAAACAAAAGTTCATTCTTAATGAAATATCGATTTGAAACTAATTGCCCTTCGCGTAATTTAGTTATCAAATCCTGTGTTTCGGAATCTGCAGTCTGAGCGATCTTCGCCCAATTATTCGGATTACGAATATGTGAAACATTTACAGGAGGATGGCGACTCAAGAAATCCGCGTGTTGCATTAAGGAGCCCTTTCTGTATTCTAAGGTGAATTTAAAATCTTGCAGGTAGACCCACCAGCGCGCTACTCGAGGCAACAGGTCCCTCTTTTTTGCCGTAAGTCTCAAGGAATTGCAATCCGTCACTATCCTAAAGTCGATGCCAATAAGATAGTGGCGAAAGTGCTGAAGCGCACGTACAATAGCCAAGGTTTCCAGCTCATAACTGTGATAGCGAATTTCTGCGCCCCGCGTAGCCCTACTAAAATAAGCAACGACTCTTTTCCGTTTATCGGAATGCTCCTGTAGCAATATAGCACCAAGCCCAATAGAACTGGCGTCCGTATGAAGCTCCGTAGGTAATTTGGGGTCGAAGACCGCTAAGACAGGTTCATTAGTTAGGTAGTTAATAATACAATCGCGAGCAACATCTTGTTCGGAACTCCATGAGAACTGTTCGCCTTTACGGAGCAATTTAGCTATTCAGGCCGTTTAGAGGCGTACCCAGGAATGTAACGCCGGAAATACCCCGCAAGTCCCAGAAACTGTCGAACCTCTCTCACGTTGGAAGGTTTAGGAGACTTGACCAGTGCTTCAACCTTTCTTGGGCTCGGCCTAACCTGACCCTGACTAATTAAACGTCCTAAATATTCTAATTCGGTGTCTAAGAAAGTACATTTCTTTAAATTTATTGAGAAACCCGAATTAGTTAGTACAAGCAACACTTCACGCAACGTCTCAAGTCCTTCGTCTATTGTGTTCGATAACAAGAGTACATCTATATATATAAAAGAGGAACCTGACTGACTGACTGACTAACTGACTGACGTATCAACGCACAGCCGAAACTACTGGAGCTAGGAACGTGAAATTTTACACAGAGGTTTCTATTGTGACGTAGGGTAGCACTAAGAAGGGATTTTCGGAACTTCAACCCCTAAGGGGGTGAAAAAGGTTAAAAACTGTTGTATGGAAAATCAAAACTGTTTAAGTTACAATTGTCAAACTTTGCAATTTTGTTAGCCAATTAAAGGCAAATATAACTGCATACTTAGTTTTTCTAAAATTAACCCTAAAGGGGTTAAAATAAGGGTTGAAGTGTTGCGAGAGTAGGGTGATTTTATGACTATCTAATCAGCGCACAGCCGAAACTACTGGAGCTACAAATGTGAAATTTTACACAGGAGTTTCTATTATGACGTAGGGTAGCACTAAGGAAGGATTTTTGGATATTCAAACCCTGAGGGGGTGAAAAGGGTAAAAAACGGTTGTATGGAAAATCTAAACCGTTAAAGCTAGAATTCTCAAACTTTGCAAGTTAGTTAGCCTATCAAAAACAAATATAACTGCATATATATAGGGGGGGGGGGGGGGGGGTATGCAAAATCAAAACACTTAAGTTATTGATATCAAAATTAGTATTATACGACTTATTTTAAACGAAAAATAATGGCGTGAACTCTTTTAGAAAAATAGCACTAAGGGGGTGAAATAAGGGATGACATTTTCATATAATGTATTGCTTTTACGTCCGTATTATGATAACAAACACGCAGACGAAGCCGCGGGAAAAAGCTAGTCGTCAATAAAATTTAATACCCTACCGGTTTCTATAAGAGGCTTGAGGGTCTTAGACATAATCCTTTGATAGACCACTGGTGCGTTAGCCAACCCGTAAGGCATTTTTAAATATTCAAAATGCCCTTCGGGGGTCACGAACGCCGTTTTGCTGATGGAATCATTGTCTTTCATTGGGACTTGGTGAAAGCCTGTGGCCATATCTAGACTAGTGTGGTGGTGTACATGTCTATATGTGTAAGTGTATCGTAAGTTAGTGAATAAACGATTTACAACTGAGTCGGACGTGTGATTGCGCTACCTGTATTACACTCTCATTATCCAAACATCACATGGCGACCCTGCCATGGCATGGCGGCGCGCGGAACAGCCATGCGCTTGAGTGAAGTGTGCGAGTTCGACATTATTATACAAGGAATATAAAAGACGTATAGAATAATCGTTGAAAGAGGAGCAAAAAGCAAAATGTGTCGAGCTACGATAGAAAAGGAAGAAATCCTGCAAAACGCTGCCGCAGGAAATGACGCCGTAATCAAAAATATCGCACTGCGTATGGACTCGATACATATTATGGTTATTGCAACCATTGTAATTATCTCCATAATAGTCGTGTTTTTCGTTTGGAAGCAATATGTAAAATGCCAAAAAAACATGACGCGGAAAGAAATTCATCGCCACGCCCTACAGCGCATCCGGTCCTCGTTTAGCAGGAAAAGGAATGCAGACGCCGAAAATGAAGAATAAGTGAATGTGAAAGTGCAGGTGCAAGTGAAAGTGAAAGTGCTCTAATAACCCAAAAATAATCAAATTCCGACAAATAATTAGAACAATTAATGGAAAGACTCATAGCAATTTATGAAGAGTTAAATTACTTATTTGAGAACATTAGAAAATTAGGTCCTAAAAGAAGAAGTGAAAACATTGGTAAAAATAAAATTCTGGCTGCAATAGATTTATATAATGAGTATCAAATACTGATAGAAACCAAAACACTATGTTTGTCTACCTTAGAAGTAGCACCATTAATAAACGGAATTGAGAGTACATATATCAAAATAATTAAATATAAAACGGAAATAGATAAAGCTAAAACTGAAATAAAAAATACAACATATAAAATGGAAAAATTTAATTTTAAAACGGCTTGTAACTTAATTCCGTTTATGGATGGAAAAGAAGAAACAACAGAGAGAATTATAGAGGGTATAGAAATTTATGATAGTTGTATGAGTGAAGAAAATAAGAAATTACTGATTTCATTTGTTATAAAGACGCGTTTATCAAAGTCGGCTAAGCTTAAATTAAAAAATAATTATTTGACTGTATCTGACTTGGTCGATGATATCAAGAATCGTCTTTTGACAAGGAAATCGGCAAATTCTTTGTTAACACAAATTAATAACTTGTCACAAAATAACTTGAGTATTTCGGAATATGGTGGTAAATTAGAAGAGCTTTTCACAAATCTCACTATAGCGCAGGCAGGAAATGACCAAAATGCAACCGCTATATTAGGCCCTATTAATGAAAAATTAGCAATTCAAAGATTTTCAGATGGATTGAGAAATCGTCGTCTAAGCACTATTATAGCGGTGCGCAATTATGGCGAACTTAAAGATGCAGTACGTGCTGCAGAAGATGAGGAGTCAGCTCGTCCCGATTCGTCAAGCGAGGGTGCAGTGTTCGCGTACTCACGTCGAGGTAAGTACTTTAAATATAGACAAGGTCATCAAGCATATTACCGTGGAAATCCCACATATAACCGAGGTAACAGGATTTCAAGATTTCAACATCAAATAGGCCCAGAACAGGCACAACGTGGCAATAACCAAGGTAGGTACAATCAACAGCGTACATATTCAAGGTCATTCAATAGGGGTTCCTCTAGAAGTAATATGAATTATAGGAGAGGTCGGCGGAACAACATGTATTTAGTGACAGAGCCTAAAGAAGAAATAGAAGTTAATCTAGGTGAGTTTTTTCGGACATCCTAGTTACATAATGACATGTGAAAGTCTTGATTATATTTATTTGTATTTTCGAAACAAACCTTTAAAATTTTTAGTTGACACTGGTGCATCTTTATCTATAATTAGGTCTGCTATAGTTAAAAATTATAGTAATATTTATAATGATAAAACAGTTATAAAAGGCATAGGTGGAAAAGTACAAACAAATAGCTTCGCATACATTCCATTGCAATCGGAGGACGGTGTAGAATTCCGTCACAAGTTATATCTATTTGACACCGTACCGTGCGATACCGATGGCATCATCGGGTTAGACTTTCTGAGAAATTATAATGCAAACATTTATCTACCTACTGACAGACTTACTTTGCAATTAAATAATGTAGAGTGTAGTATCGAAATACAGAAGCGGCACGAAAATACAAGTTTAGAAAATTATTTAATTATTCCAGGTAGAAGCGAATCTATACACTATATAAATATAAATAAAAACATTTACAAAGAATGCGTAGTATATACAAAGCAATTAGGTAAGAATATTTTTTTGGCAAGTAGTATTGTGCAGCCAAAAAGGGGTAAAATTCCTGTTAAAATTTTAAATACAAGTGAAAAGTCTATAAAAATTGATAAAACTAATTTGATTAAAAATTTCGATTTAGATTATTTGGATAATTATAACATTTGTTCTTTTAATAAAACGCAAAATAGAGTAGAACGTGTAAAATCATTATTGTCAAAATTAAAGTTATCACATTTAAATTCTATTGACAGAAAACAAATTGAAATTATATGTGCAAAATATGCAGATATATTTTTCTTAGAAGGTGACAGACTAGGAACTGCAAACGTTGTAGAACAGTCCATAACAGTGAAACCTAATACAAAGCCAGTGTATGTCAAACCTTATCGTTTGCCACAGTCTTCCAAACCGGCGGTTAATAGACAAATTGAGAAAATGCTTAAAGATGATATTATAGAACCCGCTATTAGTGAATGGAATAGTCCAATACTTTTAGTTCCTAAAAAATCTGACGGAGATAAAAAATGGCGACTGGTCATAGATTACAGAAAAGTTAACGAATCAATTCAAGATGATAAATTCCCACTGCCTAATATAGTAGAAATATTAGATTCTCTTACAGGAAGTATTTGTTTTAGCCACTTAGATCTTCAACAAGGGTTTTATCAAGTGAATTTAAAACCCGAAACTAGAGATATTACTAGTTTTTCTTCAAGTGCTGGTCAATATCGCATGAAACGTTTCCCTATGGGACTTAAAATATCACCTAGCGCATTTTCAAGAGTAATGTCTATAGCTATGTCCGGTCTTACGTTTGAAAAATGTTTTGTTTACTGTGATGATCTAATAGTGTTCGGAAGGTCAACAGAAATACATAACAAAAATCTTATGGATGTTTTCGAAAGATTAAGAAAAGTAAACCTTAAGCTTAATCCAGCAAAATGCGATTTTATGAAAACGCAACTTCTTTATTTAGGTCATGTGGTATCAGCTAAAGGTGTATTACCAGATCCCGAAAAGATTATCATGTTAAAAAATTACCCAGTGCCCACAAATTCAGATGAGGTGAGACGATTTGTAGCATTTTGTAATTACTATAGAAAATTCATTCCCGCATTCGCAGAAATTACAATTCCACTGAATAAATTATGCAGAAAAAACGAAAACTTTATATGGACGCGTGAATGTCAAAACAGTTTTGAAAATCTAAAAGATAAATTAATTACCCCACCTATTTTAGAATACCCAGATTTTTCTGATAAAAACGAATTTATACTTCAAACAGACGCATCTGGAATAGCAATAGGTTCTGTTTTATGCAATAGTAATCTAAAGCCCGTAGCATATGCCAGCAGACCTTTAAATAAAGCCGAGTTAAACTATCCCATAATACAAAAAGAACTGTTAGCAATTGTGTGGAGTATAAAATATTTTAGACCATATCTGTTTGGCAGAAAGTTCACAATTATGACGGATCATAAGCCTCTAATATATCTTTTTGGCATGAAAGACCCGTCAACCCGACTTTTAAAATTTCGATTGTTGTTAGAGGAGTACAATTTCAATATTAAATATATAAAAGGTGTTGATAATGCAGTAGCCGATGCTTTGAGTAGAGTGACCATAAGTTCGGATGAATTAAAATCAATGAACGAAAAGATGACAGCTATGGTAATGACTAGAGCGCAACGCGCAAAGGTTGATTCACTATCCAAAGAACTACACGGTGGAGTTCTCTTAATAAATGTGTAGAACCAAGGTTTGGCCAACCAAGGGTCGCACAGATATTAAGAAAACCAAGCGGAGCCGTAGAATTTAAATTTATAAAAGGAAAGGATCTAGCTAGGAAAAATATAATTTATGAAAAAGAATGTTTATCTTATGTTGAACAAGAATCTACTTTATTTATCAATCTCAATTATATGTCGCATTTTACGCGAGCCGAATTTGCGAATTTATTGAGCAATTGTTGTAAAGAGATTAATATCGAAGAGCTATGCATAGTAAAAGATAAAGGTAATATTGAGTTTATAAAAGAGTTAATAAACGAAATAAAGAATAGAAAAAAGTGGTCCGGACCACGGATACATATTCTTAAAGATATTAAAAGAGTCCTAGGAAATGATGAAAAGACATTCATCCTACACGACTATCATTTATTGCCTACGAGCGGACACGCAGGTGTCCGCCGCATGATAAATAATATCAAAGCCAAGTACTTTTGGCCAGGAATGGAGAATGACGTACGTAATTATGTTGCTAAGTGTCAGAAATGCCAGACAAACAAGTATTCAAGGAATATCGTTGAACCGATGACAATAACTTCGACTGCCACGAGTGCATTCGAAAAGTTATATTTAGATTTAGTTGGGCCCCTAGATAAGGATTTAGATGGTAATGTTTATATTTTAAGTCTACAGTGCGAACTAAGTAAATACGTCGAAGCATACCCGTTACAGCGAAAAGATACGGTAAGTGTAGCAAAATCTTTTGTGAATAACTTTGTCCTCAGGTATGGTTTGCCTACAACTATCGTCTCCGATCGAGGTACAGAATTTATGTCAGAAACTATGACAGAGGTATGTAAATTACTACAAATAGAAAAAGTAAATTCAACAGCATACCATCATCAAACAATAGGCGCGTTAGAAAACAGTCATAAACATTTATCTGCATTTTTAAGAACTCAATGTGACGGATATCCTGAAACATGGAGTCAATGGTTGCAATTCTGGTGTTTTTCTTACAATACCACTGTCCATACGGAAACGAAATACTCTCCTTATGAATTAGTTTTTGGCAAGTCATGCAACTTGCCTACTAACCTGACTAATGATGTAATAGATCCACTTTATAATGCAGATAACTATGTTTTAGAACTTAAGTATAGGCTACAGTTAGCAAATAAAGAAGTTAGAAATAAATTAATTTTAGGAAAAACGAAAAGAAAAATTGTCTATGATAAAAAATGTAATACAGTTAATTATAAAAAAGGAGATTTAATTTTGGTAAAAAATGTAACAGGAAAAAAGTTGGAAAAATTGTATGAAGGACCTTATGAAGTCATAAGCGAAAATGAACCTAATGTTACCATACTTAAAGGTGATAAGATCGACACTATTCATAAAAATAGAACAAAAAGATATGTTACCTAAAATTATCATTCTCTATAAGTTTCTAGTGATTAAGTATGTATAATATTCTTGAATTAAATTGAGATATGAACTATAAAAAAAAAAAAAGTTGATTCAATATGGTCTTAACCATTGTGTATCTTTTTTTTATTATTAGATTGTAAGTTACATAATAAGTAAAAAAAAAATGTTATATTTCCTTTTTTTTTTTCTTACCACCCCCGGGATGTGGTGGTGTACATGTCTATATGTGTAAGTGTATCGTAAGTTAGTGAATAAACGATTTACAACTGAGTCGGACGTGTGATTGCGCTACCTGTATTACACTCTCATTATCCAAACATCACACTAGTAAAGAATTTAAACCTACCAAGTTTATCAATTTGGTCGTCAATTAATGGCAAAGGGAACCGCTCTTTAATTGTGACCGCGTTAAGCGCCCGATAGTCGACGCACAACCTATCACTACCATATTTCTTTTTGACGAGAATGATAGGACTCGCATACTCGGATTGTGACTCTCGAATAATTCCCTTGCTAAGCTTGCTAAATAAAATACTATTAATTATATTTATAACGCATTTTAGTAAAAACAATAAAGATCTAAACCCATCTCCTAGTGTTTGTTTCCGAATAGAATTAACTCTTTGGATTTATTGCCTGGGCTGTTATCTGATTTCTGTATTTATGTAAAATATAAATCATCATAAGTAAAATGTTCGGAACACACAACTAAAGTCATGTGAGGCTACGAATGGTCTTCTTTTCGTTTCCGCTGTGTAATGTCCCTCCAGCAATTTGCTAGTACGGAATCCGTAGGAAGTCTAAAAATATTATTAGGACCTTGAATAAGTTCTCGCTGTTTCTTCAAAGATGACAATAGCAGTACCCCGTTTGTGAAATTTTGAATGGTAATACACATGCAAGGCAAAAAATTAATAAAATTACTATGAAGTGCATGTCGCCGTGGGTTTCATTAATATCGTGTAGGTAAGTATTATTTACTCATTAAATAAATAATGCCATTCTTCTTGTTGTTATTCTGATCGAAATATTATGTAATGATATTTGTGTTTTATAGTTTCTCCCATAGTTTCAACAAATCTTCCTAGTAATCAATTGACAACACTGGCCAATGAAACTCATCTTCAAAATAATGAATTAAAAGTTCATGTTTTCTTCAAATAATAGTGGTTTAACAATAATGTTACCGATAGAAAGTGATATTGGTATTATTATACAGTTTTCCCACACAATTGCGATACAATTCGACAGCACAAACCGGCATAATTAATTATTTTTCGGGAGTACGTTATCCATATGTAGTTCAAATGACACTGACGTACGTGAGAAGCGAGTCTACCAAATTTGGTAGACTTTATTTGAGCCGCGCGGTGAGGTGTGATGTGTCATCTAGACGAGTATACAGGGTATCTCAAGACCGCTACCGAAAACAAAGCCGGGTGGTAGTTTTAGTGACTACAAACACTATGCAACTAAAAATGTCGCATAGAAACGCGACAATTATTTTTTATGATTTTTTAAATATCGTCATTTTTGGGAGGTAAATCCATAGTTTTTGCTAAAATAATGATTTAAACACTCTTATACTTTAGATTATTTATAAATAAAAGGGTATACACTATTATTTTAGGAAAAAATTTATTTACCACCCAAATATGGTCATAGGAAAAAAAAATAACAAAAAAAAATTGGCCACTTTTTTTTGCAACTTTTTTTGTTGCCTTGTGTCTGAAGTCGCTTATACTACCACCCGGCTTCGTTTTCGGTAGCAGCCTTGATATACCCTGTATAATCTAAGGCCGCTACAATATTTATTATGCAGGATGTCTTCACGATCCAGAAAATTCTAGATTAAATTTGTAGGATTATACGTGGTTGTGGTATATAAATGAAATATTTTATTAAATCAACTTATCGATTTATTGCGAGATCAATTTCTTACAAAGGTACTTACAATAGACAAGAGAGAGCAGCGCCACACATGTCAAAGTTAGGAACTAAAATGGTTGCGTTCCATTAAAATAATTGTAACACCCTCCCTTGGAACGCAACCCCATTTTTGTTGCACAATACAAATGTTTATCACTAGTGGTACCCTTAGTTAAGTTATCTGCTATCATTTCTTCCCCCTTAACATACAAAAACTTAAGTCTTAAATTATTAACATGACTCTTTAGAAAATGGTAACGAATATCTATATGTTTAGATCGAGGCAAATAACAATCATTGGTAGTTAGCTTGATTGCACTCTGGTTATCACTGAAGATGATAAGCGGATTCTTTAGCTGCTGCCTGAGCTCGCCGTAAAGCTGCTGCAGCCACAGCGCTTCCTGCGCAGCGGAACACATAGCCATGTACTCCGCTTCAGCGGTCGACAGGGCGACGGTCTGCTGCTTGTGTGACCGCCACGAAATAGCTCCACCCTGTAACAGAAATAAATAACCGGTGCACGACTTTCTGTCGCGGACATCACTGGCCCAGTCGGCGTCACAATATCCAATTGTCTCTTCATTACCATCTTTGGTGTATACGAACTTCATATCTTTTGTACCCTGCAGATATCTGAAAACTCTTTTCACTGCGGACCAGTGTTCAGTGCTTGGGTTTTTGTTAAATCTGCTTAGCGTATTGACAGCAAAACATATATCTGGACGTGTGACTTGAGCCACATAGAGCAGACATCCTATTGCTTGTTGATAGGGACCATCAAAATTTTCTTCTTTCTCATTTTATGAAACTTCATACCAGCTTCAAATGGTGTTTTCACAGGTTTACAGTCAGACATTCTGAACCGTGCTAAGATTTCTTTGATATATTTTTCCTGATCAATAATTATTTTCTGCCCATCTTTTGTAATATGCAAACCCACACATTCACTTGCCGGGCCAATATCTTTCATATCAAAGTACTGTTTTAGTTTTTCCTTCAATAAGATTTTAATTGACTCTTTAGCAGTAACTAATATTAAATCATCAACCCAGTCAGCTATAAATGTATTTTTCTCAGCATTATAGTAGACACAGGGATCTGTTTTTGATTGTAGCATTCCTAGCTCATGTAAAACATTCTTTAGTTTGGTGTTCCATAATCTGCTGGCTTGTTTGAGGCCATATATGGATTTATGTAGTTTGCACACCTGAGATCCTTGTCTAAACTGTTCTGGTTGCTGCATATAAATTTCTTTATCGATTTCTCCCTGCAAAAAGGCAGATACTGCGTCCATCTGGTCTATTTGTAAGTTATATTTGGCTGCCAAAGCAAATAAATAACGGATAGTTGTATATCTGACAACTGGCGAGTAAGTTTCTTCATAGTCAGCACCCCTCCTTTGAGCATAGCCCTTTATTATCAGCCTTGCTTTGTAGCGGACAATATTTCCTTGCTGATTAGTCTTTGTTTTAAATACCCATTTACAAGGTAAAGCCTTTTTGCCCAGTGGAAGGTCTGTTAAACTCCATGTTTTGTTTTTAATTAATGAACTATACTCCTCATGCATGGCAGTTTTCCATTCAGTAGCTTGTGCTGATGACAATGCTTCTTCGACAGTCTCTGGATCAGTCAGTTCAGTAAAGAAACACATAAAACTTTCCTTATTTTCATTATTCTTATCACAGCGTGGCCGGAGGGACCTCACTGTTACATTGGTGTCATAGTTTTGCTTCACATAACTAGGTGGATGGAAAGTTTCATCTAGGTCACCATAATCTGTGTCATATTCACTTGAGTCTTCATCTTTACTTGTTTCCATGTTCAATTCTCTTTTCCAAGACTCCTGAGTGTGTATTTCCTGATTTTTAGTAGCAGATGCACTTCCAGGTGTCTCACTGTTAGCAGGTGTAGCAGCGCCGTCACTGACTGACTGATTCCCCTTATCTGTAACATCACCGCTTGGAATGGGCAAACTGACATTGTGATTGTACTTTTCAAAGAAAGCGACATCTCTACTCTTTATTATTTTATGTGTTACAGGGTCCATTAGACGATATCCTTTGGTATTTTCACAATAACCTACCATTATCATTTTAATTGACTTTTTATCCCATTTTTGACGTTTTTGATTTGGTACATGTACCATAACAACAGAGCCAAATATTTTCATATGAGATAGATTAGGTTTTTTACCTGTCCATAACTCGTACGGTGTTTTACCTTCTAATGACTTGGTGGGCGATCTATTAATAATATATGCAGCAGTTGCAATAGCCTCAGCCCATAATCTCTTCTCCAAATTGGCATAAAACAGCATGCATCTGGCGCGCTCCACTAGCGTCCTGTTCATCCGCTCTGCCATGCCGTTGTGCTCCGGAGTATATGGAGTGGACGTCTGGTGAACAATACCATGTTTAGATAAAAAGTTTTCAAAATTGTGATTGCAGTATTCTTTACCATTATCAGTGCGTAGTATTTTAATCTTATTATTCAACTCATTCTCTACTCTGGATTTAAAATCTTTAAAGGTCTCTAGAACATTCATTTTATCTTTGAGAAAATACACATGTATCATTCGAGTGAAATCATCGGTGAAAGTTATAAAGTATTTCATATTCTCCATAGGGCCGCATAAGTCTGAATGTATCAGCTCAAGTGGTCTTACTGCTCTTGAGCCTACATTTTTAAACGGCATCCTGCTATGCTTTCCTTCAAAACAATGAATACATGAAATTTCATTATTACCTTTTTCCAGAGCCAAAGTCACACCATCTACACAGCTTGGCAACTTTCTTATATCTGATACATTCAAGTGTCCCATTCGCAGATGCCACAAATAAGTGTCATTCGAATTCACTGGACTTGATGTCAGATGAACCATTTCTTGACCAGGGTTCATGATATACCGGGTATCTCAAGACTGCTACCGAAAACGAAGCCGGGTGGTAGTTTTAGTGGCTACAAACACAATGCAAATAAAAATTTCGCATAGAAACGCGACAATTAATTTTTATGATTTTTTAAATATCGTCATTTTTGGGTGGTAAATCCATAGTTTTTGCTAAAATAATAATTTAAACTCTTTTATACCTTAGAGTATTTATAAATAAAAGGGTATACACTATTGTTTTAGGAAAAAATGTATTTACCACCCAAATATAGGCCATAGGAAAAAAATAACAAAAAAAAAATTGTCGCTTTTTTTTGCAACTTTTTCTGTTGCATTGTGTCTGAAGTCGCTTAGACTACCACCCGGCTTCGTTTTCGGTAGCAGTCTTGATATACCGTGTATAAGTTGTTCAATACTGCAGTACATATTACTTGTCCTATATCATTCTGAATATCACATCCTTTGTTGTTAAATAAAACTTTATACCCACTCTTCACAATAGTGCTGACAGAAAGGAGATTTGCAGCTAACCCGGGGACAAGCAAAACATTTTTCACTTGTATTTTATCCTTCTGGTTAATGGGTATATCAACATAACCAACTCCCTTTACAGCTAGTGGCGCCCTATTTGCAACTGTAACACTCTTTACAGATGGCTCTGTGACATTGTACAGCCAGTCATTTCTGCTTGTCATGTGCATGGATGCACCGGAGTCTATAAGCCATTTATCACACACACTTTGTTCAACAATCGCTGAAAATGCAGCTACATAACTGGAGCTTTCTTCTTTACTTGATGTCCCCTTTGATTGTTTACAGTACTTGGCAAAATGACCATACTTGTTACATTTGAAACATCTTGGCCCCTTCGGTTTACTTGATGGAATAAAATTTTTGTTGTTTGAAGTTTTCTTTGATTTAGTGAAGAAAGCAGCAGACTTTGAGGTGTTAACTTCTTGAATAAGCTTGCTCTTAACTGAGTCTGCATTAATTTTGATACCCGAGCTCTGGAGCCCCATAATCATGGGCTTGTATTCGTCTGGTAATCCGGCCAACATTAATGTCCCGAGCCACTCATCATCGACATTGAATTCTATATTACGTAGTTTATGAGCAGTGTTCATAATCTTACTTACATACTCCTCAACACTAATGCAAGATTCCAGAGTCGTGTTTATTAAATCTTTGAGTAGGCCAACTCTTCGAGTAAGTCCATTGTCATCAAAAGCTTGGTGTAAATTGTGTCACACTTCTTTCGCTGTTATGCAGTCCTGGACGTGAACGTAATTTTGTGTATCAAGAAGCAGGATTAGCTTTGCCTTGGCCTTAATATCCTTGTTAGGATCTATCGGGTCATTGTTGCCGGGCTCAATACAACTCCACAGATTCTCGTGCTGTAAATATGTCTTCATACTAAATTTCCAGGTAGCGAAGTTTTCTCTTCCTACTAATTTTTCAATATTGAACATATTACTCGAGCTCATTTTGACTGAGAGTTCGGTTCTTACAATTTTTTACGAGAATCACGTTGTACGTATAACCTCAAATTGAATCTCAACACTTATTTCACAAACTGAAGTTGTATTATAACTTTTCTGATATTTCTTACTATACCAGCCCGAACCACGCTCTGCTACCATGTAGGATTATACGTGGTTGTGGTATATAAATGAAATATTTTATTAAATCAACTTATCGATTTAATGCGAGATCAATTTCTTACAAAGGTATAGACAAGAGAGAGCAGCGCCACACATGTCAAAGTTAGGAACTAAAATGGTTGCGTTCCATTAAAATAATTCTAACAAAATTAAACCTGAAGATAATAAATAATGCGCCTATTTATAGTTCTGATGTCCAACTATGTAATTTATTGCATTGGAGTAAATTTATTTTTGGTACGTAACTAGGAACTTGACATTTACTATGTCAACTTTCAAGTTTACTTTCAGGTGTTAAGAGATATTCGCAATAAGCCCGTAAATCAATGTTATTTCAATATCACACAATATTTCTCGGCTCGAGTGGATTACTGTGTTTCACCCATAAATCAGGGAGAAAGCGGTGCTACCTTAAGTGACAGCGACCCCACTTTTGAGGCACAAGATGAAAAACAGATTAAATAATTGGTTATTCCACCTTCTCATGGTTCAAGTTCAAGCAGTAGCTCTTCTTCTACATCAAGCTCAACGTCAGATAGCTCGTGATCTGATAGCTCTCACGAGACATTAGAAGAAAACTTACATACCAGTGAAATAGAAAATATAGCGCCTGTGAAGACAAAAGCTGTAGTTAGCTGTAAACAAAAGAAAATCAAGATATACTAACAGTCAACACAACATTTGTGACACATACAGATACTATGCCTTAAGGCGAAAACATGCGAAACAACCAGAAAACTGGAAGCAAAATAAGGCTAAGCTATTGAGTAATTGTGGTAAGGTCATATTTTAATAGCAAAAATAATTTAGTTAAGGCTCGTGAACTTAAACCACCTTGCAATTACAAGTGCAGGTTGCACTGTTTTACTAAGATAAATTCTATTCAAAGGCACACATTTTGGAATATTGGAGACATTAATAATCAAAGATCTTTTATTTTGTCATGTTTATCTGATATCATCCCCAAATATAAATATACAAACGCAGATAACTCAAGAAATTGCAACAAAGCTTTCCATTGTATAGTCTCTGGTAATTCTATGCGTGTTTGTAAAACCTTTTTCATTAATACCTTAAACATATCCGAACGTATGATACGTGCCGTAAAGCAAAAGACTGATGAAAATGAAATATTAGAGACTGATTTTAGAGGAATGACCAATAACCATAAATCAGATGAAACATTAATATGTATACAGAACTGATTCTCAGTATACACAATCATCGACCCGTGAATACATAGATGGGAGTAAAACAATATAGTAATTGATCTCTATAAAGATTTTCACCACGTTCAAATGCTAAAAAATAAGCCAGCAGGAATATATTACATGTTTTATAAAAAAGTTACTAAACAGTTTAATATTTCCTTTTTCGCCCAAAAAAAAAAAACTAATTCGATACATGCTTACAATATACAAATTCATCTCCTGAACAGAAATTGCAATCTTTACTAAAATATGAGTTAGTTATATTTAGAAGAAAAAAAATAAGGATTGGTTTAAGAAATCTGGGTATATCGTGTTAGAGAGGCTCTGATTCTGAAGCCGGCCAGGGCTCAAAAGCTAAACAAATTTATCGTAGATGATCATTTCCAGATACTGAACGAAACTGACGAAACTGAATCATTTCCAGTTAATGATAATTTAGGTTTCAACACTCATCCTGAGAAGATTTATAACAGAGATGACAAAGGTTTCCGCCTAACAATTTACCACCAGCAGCCTTTTTTTTCTGAGGGGGGTCAAAAGAGTCAATTAATACTCCAAGCAATACGCCGAAAATGTGACCATCGCTGGTTGTATCAAGGCACTTAGTACTCGCATACCGCCAATGATCATTTTTAAATACGGAATGTGGCAAGCCTCATGTAAATTTAAAAGCTCCACAAAAAATGGGAATTGCGGTACCTGTAGTCAATTGGGGTAACTTTGTTATTTCGCAATTAGCAACATGTGAGGTTTTTTTTTTAAATACGTGGATATGTATCATCATATATAGTGTTTATAGTGTAATCGATGTTTTCGTTATGAACATTTTTGACGTTATAGGATTCCGACTTCTTTCTAGCAAAACACGATTCGATTTTGTATCCAGGCTTCTTGCAAAAAGAGCACGGTTCTGCTTTCGTGGGTACAAAAGTAGAGTTTGGTCTGGAATTAGAGTGAGCCGAAGTGTACCCTCAACAGAGTCTAATTTTGTATTTTTGCCTATGCCTATGCCTATGCCCGGGCAAACCACAGTTGAAACATTTACTTTCGATATGCTTCTGCTTTCTGACCGCATCGAAATCAGAATCGCTTTTTCGTTTGATTGAGTGTGAACGCGAGGTATTAACAATTTTAGAAAGTGCGGGCACAGATTTAGCAAAGGATGAAAAATAATCTACTAAGTTTCGAGCAGTAAATTAGCGTTCATGGCAGACGAATGAACCTGTGGATCTGTAATACCACGAATGATGATAGCAGCAGCCTTACCATGACCGTTGTTTAAGCGATTCAATTCCGATGCAATTCAATTTAGGTTGGAGACTGTCCCACCCTCACACCCACCACTGTAACTCCTGTGAGCCAGGATCAACAGTGGCACGCAATGTAATGACACCGAGCATTGAAGCTCGGCGAGTCTCCGGGAATGTCTAACTTGTCTTTAACCCGCAACGAAATTAATCAGAAAGTGAAATTAATAGGAGGAGTTGGAAATAAATTATTGTCCACTTCCCTCCGTGCAAAGCGGGCGACAAAACAATGAACTAAACAGGTAAATAACCTCGTAAAAAGACTTTTACAGCCGGAGAAGCCAGCTGTAAAGCACCACGGATCACATCATCACTACATTTAAAATTTAAATGGGACCTATTATGTGAGCTTTTAGACTTGATTCCAATAATAAGTATGGCAAAAACGCCGGAAAGCACGGAAGTTCTTCCTAGTCTCTACAAGGTCCATGTAGTATACGACTCCAGATGATATCTGCATACTATCCAGCATAGTTTTACGCTCATTCTGCCAAAGACTACACTCCCAAAGTATATGATGCGCGGACTGCTCATACTCGCAATTAGGTGTTGAACATGGGCATGCAGGCGATTCAACAAGCTTAAAAGAGTAAAGTTTAGACCTAAAGTTACCATGGCCCGTGAGAAACTGTGATACGCAATAATCGACATCCAACCAAGTCTTTGTCAAACGGTCACGAACGCAAGGAAAATATTGATATAGATGTCGTCCCTTCAAAGATACCTCCCATCTATTTTGCCATTCATCTAATAGTTCGCTATATACCACTGAAA
This sequence comes from Hyles vespertilio, assembly GCA_009982885.2. Classification (NCBI taxonomy): domain Eukaryota; kingdom Metazoa; phylum Arthropoda; class Insecta; order Lepidoptera; family Sphingidae; genus Hyles; species Hyles vespertilio. Next base: position 5,605,826 of record CM042817.1, on the reverse strand, counting down.
GCGGTTTAAATAATCTATCAATTTTTAAAAGTTCACGTGCGGTTAAAAAACTTTTATCCATATTCTCCCTAGTAGAGTAATACATGGCGGCGCGACGTTGCACCTCCAGGTCGACTGGAAGTACACCCGCCAGGACAGGCAAAGCTTCGGTACTAACAGTTCTATATGCCTTACACAAGAATATCAAGGCCAAGCGTTGGCTCTGGAGCAGTTTTCTTCGCACAGCGCCGATAGTAGCCCTATCAGCCCATAGGGGAGATCCGTAACAAATACATCCTAAGTAAGTTGCTCCATAGATGATTTTTAGTGTATTGAAAGATAGCCCCCATGTTGATTTTGATACTCTTGTCAAAGCAAAAAAGTTCCTTTTCGACTTTTCCCCGACGTTTTTAATATGTTCAAGAAATGAAAAATTCCTTTCCAAAATTAAACCAAGATAACAAACCGATTCTTTTTTCTTAACAGTGATATTATTAAATTTAAATCGCGGCGGTGATTGTAAACTTCCTTTTAAAAGTAATTGGAACGTTTTATGTGGTGCAAACTTTAAGCGATTTCGATGGCCCCAATCACATATTAATTTTAAACACGCGTCTGCACTATTTTCTAGTCCCGACCTACTGTTTGATTCTATGAGCAAGAGGCCATCGTCCGCATATCCGGTCAAAGAACACCCTGACGGTAAGGGAATCGTAAGAAAATCGTCGAAGCCTAAATTCCACAAATAAGGACCTAAGACTGAGCCTTGTGGATAACCCATCGTCAGTGGTTTCGACACGGCATAGTGTCCAAGTTTAAGTTTGGTTGTTCCGTGCGAGAAATACGAGTAAATAAGTGAATATATATTTTTAAAGCAACCTCGTAATTTCAACTTAAGAAGCAGCATTGGCCACCAAGCGTTGTCGAAAGCACCGGAGATGTCCAGGAAAATACCAAGTACATATTTGCGCACCGATGTAGTTACCGCTCTTCTAACCGAAACTGCCGCGTCGATGGTTGACTTACCCGTAGTAAATCCGAACTGATTTTCGTGAAATTTTGGTCCACCCGGTAGCAACCGAGGGACGATAAGACGTTCTAAAAGTTTCCCTAGCGACGGCAAGAGTGTAATAGGTCTATACGACTTCGGATCATGCGGTGATTTATCGCCACTCTTGGGTATTATCCGAATGAAACCGGTACGCCATACTCGCGGAAACACCCCTTCAGCAATACATCTATTATAAACAGTAAGTAATGCATCGCCGGCCGATTTACACGCTTCTTTTATCATTTTATTGGATATTTTGTCGTCACCGGAAGCCTTGTTTAGGGGCAAAGAACGTACGATTTCACTAAATTCATCAAAGGACAAGAGATTTGAATCTGAAGAGTTCGGCAGTTCTACGGCCAACATCCTAATCTGCCTGTGGTATTCTGTGTCATTTTCAACATTATCATCCGGAATTAATGATTGTAACAGAGCTTCCGTTGTCTCCTCAATACCAGTGGTGAAGTTGTTGTCAATTTTTAAATTTTCAATATAACCCAAATTGATCGACCTATTTGCTTTAAATTCATGGTATAAAGGAGACCACGGACCTTCACTATCTAACCTAGCCACAATTTTTCGTAACAAATTTCCTTTCGATTTTTGGACGGCGGCTTTATAATGAGATCTGGCAACTCTCAGTCTATTTAAAGCAGATGTTAATGCTTCCCCTGTAACACAACGTCTTTTAAGTCCGTTAAAACGCCTACGCGCTCTGCGAAAAGTTCGACGTAGTTGGACTAGTAAGTCATTCCACCAATCGCACCTCCGAGTGTTTGTGATGGAACCTCGACCGAAGGTTACGTCTGCGCAATATGTAAACGTGTTCGACATAATCTCAGCACAGGTTTCAGCTGACAAATCATTGCGAGTGAAGTCCCCGGCATGCCGAGCAAATATCGAGCTAAATAAATCCCAGTTGGCGCCTCTAGATTTATATCTAAAATTAAAATTGTTATGTTTCGGACCCTGCGTCAATCTAGGCAAGAACTCGTACACAATCAGGCGATGATCACTACATGACGCGTCCGGCAGGACGCGCCACCTATCAATACGGACGTCTCCACTAGAAAGTGTGACGTCAATAGAAGATTCGCCCATAGGGCTACTATAAGTAGGGGTGCATCGGGGGTGTTATGTATTTCGAGATTCATTTCTGCAATGAAATCTTCTACAACGCAACGTCGCTCGGTATCGGTGGAGCGATATTTGCCATACCAAAGGACAGATGACGCATTAACGTCAGCACCTATAATAATTTTATGACCAGCGAGGGACCGCAAGACATAGCGGAGGTGATGCAGGTGGGGACCCACAGCATCTGAGTATTGAAAATAACAGCTCACAACATAAACCTTACAAATCGGACTAGACACCTCAGCGACAGCACAGTGTGACGTCATAAGGTTACGCACTGAAGTAACGGTAAGATTTGAACCCGATACAAAAATACCTGCTCGTGAGTTGTTATCGAGTTGTACTACCTTACTACGTAATCGCGAATGTTGGTATTGCTCTTGAACTAGAACGACATTTAATTTATAATCGTGAATTAACGTGTCTAATTCTGACGTCGCTACCCTATCGTTATGAAGGTTTAACTGACCGATTGTAAACTTATCCATATTTAGTTAATATTGGGTCGACAGAACTAATTGCTCGATTTTGTTTTTATATATGTTGGGCACTCTTGAGACGCACAACGATGGTCGTGTGATTTTTTAAATCTTTTACAAGGCGCACACACTGGCTTAAATTCCGGGTTCGATTTCTGCGGGCACGCCTTAGTTTCGTGAGACTCAGCACAAATGGCACACGTTGGTGTTTTAACTGTACAAAACTTTTGAACGTGCCCGTAATATTGACAGTTTAAGCAACGAACTACTTCTATGTCATCATTAAAACGGCATGTGGCCCAATCAATGAAAACTTTATCTTTTGTGTCCATTAAATGTTTTCGAATCTCTGAGTCCAATTCTAAGCCTATCCATTTACGACCGTTATCTAAAATCCGCCTGCGGGTTATTTTAACGGACTTTGTAAAGTCATCCTCCTTTATGGGTAATTCGTCCTTGATGTTTTGACGGTACAACGCTGTTAAGAAGGCGCGGTCTTCCATGGAGGATGGCACGTCTTTAACTAAGATACGGGGACGGCGACCCTTCGGTTTTTCGAGACGCAGTCCCGCCGATTTTATCGCGTCGACAGATTGTAATTTTTTAATTTGTGCCTCATTTGCAAGGCGCCGAGCAACACCCGATTTTGCGGTTTTTTTAACTCCCACGATTTGGAACCCATCATCACTCGGATTAATTGCCTTAAAGAGCGCCTGTTTCGTCGCGGATGACGTCTGCAAGTCAGCTGAGCGTTCGCTCGTCGGGTAAGCTATTACGCACGGGGCAGGGGCGCGCGGCTGCACTACTGGAGTGGGTTTCGTTAAACGTAATTTTAAGCTATCTGAATAAGTTTTATTGCAATCTTTAGTGGAAACGTTACCACGTCTACATTGATCCAACTCGCGTTGCATATTAGCCAACTTGGTTTCATTACACGATGATTTTAGTGCAAGTAATGAAACGATTGCAGTTACTCGTTGTGTAATATCTAAGACCGCCGACCTATTTGCTATATTCATGCGCGAGCCCTGGTCATTAACAAGTTCATTTATCTTAGACAAATAACTCGATACTTCCAACACCATATCGCAATAGTCCGCGCGGCTCGCGTCACTGCCGTTGTCTACAGACGAAATATCTACCGATTCTGATAGTTGTAGCCGTTTCGATTGAACGGGGGAAACAGATGTGGGCGAATTCACATCGCTGAATAACCGTTTGGCCAAACTGGGTGACCGAGGCGTGAGTCTACTTTGACCGAAAGGATTTGGGCCCCGATCGGGCGGATCGTCATTGTGAACCGACATTTACTTATCAGAAATAAATGCAATTAATTCACTATATATATTGGCACTAAGGCGAACTAATTAATGTTATACAAATCAGCTGACTAACCGGCCGGGCGATATTTTATTTCGCAATACCCACTGTACAAAAATAAAAGTACTTACCGATAATAACTTTGAGTAAATCCACTAATAAACGATTTAAAACTTTAAAAAACTTACGAATCACTGCTGACAATACGATACCATACAACAATAAACAACTCACGAACCGATAATCGCCGTTAAAACACACAAAACACAATTATTAATGACGAGCACGTAAACACGTCACTACACTGTGCACCCGCGGGAGGGGAAGTGTAATTTAGGTTATCATTTTGTTTCGTACCATGACCATGTTTATAGGGGAGGCCGGGGTTCAAAGTGCCGGGGGCAGGTTGTTCCGATTGAAATAGCTCCGCGAAGAAAAGAAATAGCAATAAGTGTGAAGTCGTAGACAGAAAATATATAGACGAATTGATATGACTTGTAGCATTCACACAAGAAGAGTAACAACTTATGTCTATGACGTGCTAAGAAACGAGATATAATGATAATAATTCTTGTATCACGGCGCGTGCCGGTTTTTTCAAGATTAGCAATTATAATTTGCTAAAGAGATTTTGACAGTTGACAACGTAAAGTGCAGTTTTATTGAATTAATTTACGAATTTTGTGTTAAATGATATAAATCAGGTGATAATAATCTAAGTACAAGTGACGAACAATATTTTTAAAAGTAAAAGTGAGACGGTGTAGCGTTATTGGGTGTAAAAGTAATAGTTAAAAGGAAAAGACCAGACGTGTCTTTTAATATGTAAACTTACCACGATTAATTCATCACTATTTAATGTATATTATATACACCTACATTACTTATTTTCGCGTTTATTCTTTCAAGTTATAAGTAAAATTATTGATATTTAAAAATTGTAACCGATACGATTCTCAGTTCAGTGTTGCCAATAGATTATTACCCGTACGTAGTGGAATGCATTTTGTAGTACAGTATTTTGTTCTCGCGTAGACTGTATCTTAATAAACGAATATATTGTGAAACGTGATTTTATGATAAAATAACGAAGGCGGATATTGATATTTTTTCAGTTTTCCTTTAAATGACCACATCTGTCAAAAGTCTGAATTTTAACTACTGGACGTTCTCAGTGGACACCATAATCATGGTTGAAAATTTGTAGCAATCATTTTGGGAAAAAAAAAACTTACTCGACTGTTTCCTGATGCTGTCCTAATACTGGTAAATTGCAATTATTCTATGTATAGGTAGCAGTAATACGTAGACAATTTACTTATTTACTAACATGGTATTAAGTTGTTTCAGACATGGTAATCCTACAGCTAAGCCATTTGAATTATTGTGTAATTGTTGTTTTTTTAGGACATAGCAATAACTTCCTTCAGTTTACATGAACCATTGTATATAGAAAGTGATAATAGTTTTTGAACTGCTGTGAGTGTAGGTAATACTTTAATTTAAATCATAATATTGTATGGAAATATTATTTTAATTCTGATCAGTACAGTTTAAAATACTAGAGTATTAACATAAATAGACTGTGTTAATAATGAAATTATATTTAATATAAGTAGTATAGTATATAGGCTTTTTAAATTAATTTCTAACAAAATTTTACCCTCTTGCTTGTAGACTAAACATCCTGATGCTCTACAACCAACGTCCAGCCACGTCAATGTAGGATATTTTCAAATCGTAAAGAATCATCAATAGTAAATGTAAGAATTCATACACTTGCGCAGCTATGTAAGTGAATGTCTGGACTATGTACATACATAGTTACGCGGGAACGCTGCGTCACACCATGCTTCCCATATTATTTAAACGACGTGCGCCTTTGTTCCTTGCCTTTGTCCTTAGTCAATACGTCCGTTCGTTTACAGCCACCTAAGTAGTAGTAAGTAGTAAGTACAGTTTGACATTACGTATTTTCGAGACTTTCAAATATAAATTAAAGTGTTATCTTTGTAGTTTCGTTTATTTAGAGCTCCGACTCCCAACCCTACACAAAAACCTTATCTATAACAGAGAACCACATTAGTGATCAGGACTCTTGGTGAAGCTTCTTCGAAGGAAATTTCCAGCGCGGCGATGAGATGAGTAGCAAGCAGGGGGGTAAGTGACTCCTGCCTGACCCTCCGATGACCGAGCCAATGTCACCTGTCCTCGGTGATCGGTGGTTAAAAAAACACAATGTATTTTATGGGCAGGAATTTTGATATTATAACAGCATATCGACAGTTCCCCAAAATCCGAATGTCAATAAATTTGAGACCAACCGAGTTATATCTACAAATTCAAGTGGCAGCCACAGCTTTCAAATTTCGCTTTTAAAAGCATTCGAATCAATAATATGTACATATTATTAAAAGTGATTTGAAGATTGAAAGTGATTCGTACCTAGAAAATATATAACTGTGGGGTAATTTTTTATCATACGTTAACCCTAAATATTACGTATTTTTCAACTGACAGACTAGTTTTCTCTGCCAGTGGCACGCCAACTACGAGTCTATTAGTATTATCTGTCTACGTGTGAAGTGCATCGCGAAACGTCATATCATCACACAATTGCGTCAGTCATTTTAGTGACGGTCTGCCCGCGTGTTAGCGTGGTAGTCGATTGGTGACACTCAAACATCACATAAGTAAATTTTTTCGCCATCATACTTTTTGGTCTATTTCAATCAATTTTCTAGCTATTTGTGTGTTACTTGCTATTATCTGTCGAGCAAACTACAGTGATTAACTTTTTAACCCTTAATTTGTAGTGTACGTCCCAGGGACTCCGTGCGAAATTGTTTAAGTTAATATTTTTTTCCTATACGCGGATCCAGCGCTGTGCGCTTGAATAGCTTGACGTCAGTGACGCGGCCGACGCGGGGACGAGAGGTCGTGTGCGGGCGCATAACGCAAAGGTGAGTAATTGCCACTAGCGGAGTCCAGTGGACTCCACCATACACTTTATGTATTATGTTGTGATTTTCTTATATGATGTTTTTTCACATACTACAGCTTTATTTATTTTTTTAGATTATCGAAATGGCATCTTCCAGTCGAAATAAAAGATCTGTCAATACTGTGGATGAAAATGCGGCCTCAGTTATAAGCGAGTGGCTAGAAAACTTGGAAGAAGATGCAGACGATGAAGAATAAGAAGAGGATTTCTCATTTTACGTCCCAAACGATGTGCTATCCGACAATGAAGATGCAGAATATATACCATCGGATCACAACACAGATTCTGAAGAAAGTGCTACCTCTGATGTGGCTTCCGAGGTTGACCACGAAACAGCTGTGAGTGATATTTCGCATTATTATTACGGTAAAAACATGAGATTCAAATGGTCCAGTAATCCACCAACTAGAAATGTTCGTACACCTTCGCATAATATACTTCGACTTCCAAGTATTAGACGTAATAATAATTCAGACATCCTGGACCCTGTAGACACATTTCGGCTGATTTTTGATGATCGCATGATGGAAATAATATTACATTGGACTAATAAAAAGTTAGAGGATATTCGAAACAAGAATACTAACGCAGACAAGTACATGATAAGAGATACTGACGTAGAGTTGAAGGGCTTTATCTCTATTTTGATATATACTTCAGTATTTAAATCTAACCGTGAAAGTATTCTTTCACTTTATGCTAATGACGGATCGGGAAGAAACATTTTTAGAGCAACTATTGCCATGAGACGGTTTTTGATTCTACTCGTTGCTTTGCGATTTGATAACTTTGCAGATAGAGAGGAACGTAAACGAACTGATCCAGCATGCGCAATCACTGAAATGATAAATTTGTTTGTGGAAAATTCTCAAAAGAATTCCTGGCGCCAACATGACTATTGATGAAATGCTTATAGCATTTCGAGGTCGGTGTAAATTCAAAATGTACATGCCATCAAACCCGCAAAATATGGCTTGAAAATGCAGTGCTTAGTGGATTCAAAGACATTTTATGTATATAATACCTATCTTTACACTGACAAAGATTCAGATGGACATACACTGAATTCTGAAGAACGTAAGGCGTCAATTCCTACTCAAGCTGTTATCAGACTATGTAAGCCAATATACGGATCCAATAGGAATATTACCACTGACAATTGGTATTCATCGATAGAACTTCTTGAAGCTCTCAAAAATAGAGGTCTGACTACTGTCGGAACATTGAAAAAGAATAAGCGTGAAATACTTTTGGCGCTTCTACCTCAAAAGGATAAAGTGGTTGGCTCTAGTCTCTTCGGATTTACCAAAGACTGTACATTGGTAAGCTACGTCAAAAAAAAAACAAAGCTGTTATTTTATATTCGTCCATGCATCATGATAACTCTATTGATACTGCTACTAATAAGCCAGAAATGATAATGGAATACAACCGCACTAAAGGTGGCGTAGACGCCGTTGATCAAAAATGTTCTGTGTATTCGTGCAGCCGCCGGACGGTTCGTTGGCCACTGGCAGTGATGTTTCGGATTTTCGATATGTGTGGAACTAACGCTTTTGTCATATATCAGTCTCAAAAAGAAAGTGTAAAACTGACACGACTTAAGTTTTTGAAAAGCGTAGCTAGATCCCTAAATGAAACTAATTTGAAAACACGAATGTACAACTCGCGATTACCGAGAACTACCCGTTTTATAATATCAGAGATTATTCAAGAAGATCTTCCGAATGATGTAGATGAAACAAATGAAGATAAATTACCTCGAGAACAAAGGAAATATTGTTTCCTCTGCCCAAAAAAAAAATTAAAAGAAAGACTGCTTATATTTGTAATGCATGTGGCAAACCAATATGTTTCTCTTGCTCAAAAAAAGTTTGCAGGCAATGTGCTGTTCGTACAACTGACTGAACCATTGCACATTTTTTTATGTTATTTTTTTTTCTATCTTTTTATATACTATTTGTCAAGAAGACTGTTATGTTTACTAAGTTTAATAAGTAAAAATGTGATTTGTTGTTTATTTTTTTAAGTTAAAGAGGTACAAACTGAAGATGTCAATTTTTATGTGATTTTCAAGGCTGAATGTAAAATTAAGTTTTAAAACTAAGGTTAACGTAAGTTCCTAATTCTTATATTTATAATTAAAAGTTTATGAACCATGTTATATTGTCAAATAAAAAAGAAGTTGATTTCATATTCATAAGTATTTTTTTTTCCTAACTTTCATTTTGGAGTCCCTGGGTTCACCTTACATTCAACGTAAGTTTATGTCACCCTGCAAACCTAGGGTTAATATCGTTTTTAACTTTTTCAAACGTATTCTATCATAATTGGATGTTACTTTAGAAAATGGAATTTGGGGTTCCAAGTTCCTCTGGTGGGGGGCTAGTTGTTCCGCGGAACAACCTGCCCCGTAACGAACACGTAAATAATAAAATTAAAACTTTGTTTTAGGATGAGAAACTATAAACGAAAAACCGAACGGGGCAAGGTTTCAATTGAGCTTTTGCAGCGGGCTGCTGATGCCGTTATTAAAGACGGTCGTAAACTTAAGACGGTAGCTCGGGAATTAGAGATATGTCATATGACATTGTTTCGCTTTGTCAAAAAGTTGAAAGCTGGTGTAACACCTACTGTGGGTTACTATTCTAGACAGGTGTTCAACCAAGACCAAGAGAAGACATTGGCGGATTATTTATTAAAATGTTCATCAATTTACTTCGGTCTTTTGCCAGAAGAAGTAAGGAAGTTGGCATATAGTTGCGCTGTCAAATTTGACATGCCTAATATTCCAGTCTCTTGGCATAGAAATAAAGAAGCTGGAGCTGATTGGTTCACTAGTTTTCTGAAAAGAAATCCGTCATTGTCCATAAGAGCTCCGGAAGCCACTAGTGCAGGACGCGCATCCTCTTTTAACCGACACAACGTTAATGAATTCTTTAGCAAGCTTGGAGACGTCATTTTGAAATATAACATGCTACCGTCTAGAATTTGGAACTTGGACGAAACAGGTGTTACCACTGTATTGAAGCCGAAGAAAATAGTCGCTGCAAAAGGCGTTAAACAATTGGGTGCCATAGTGTCTGCGGAGCGAGGAACTTTAGTTACCGTTGAACTTGCAGCAAATGCAGTGGGAAATACTGTACCACCTATGTTTATTTTTCCGCGCCTTAAATATAAGGACTTATTTCTTCGAGATGGTCCCACGGAGAGTATTGGAGCTGGAAATAGCTCGGGATGGATGACGGCTACAGAATTCCTCATATTTATGGACCATTTTATAAAACACACAAAGCCCACTCCCGAAGACCCCGTATTGTTATTGCTTGATAACCATCAATCACATGTTGACATTGATGTGGTTGAAAAGGCAAAGGCAAATTCGGTTATAATGTTGTCTTTCCCGCCACATTGTACCCATAATTTGCAACCACTGGATGTTGGCGTTAATGGACCGTTTAAAACGTATTGTGCCAAAGCGCAAGAAAACTGGCTACGTAATAACCCAGGCAAGACAATGTCTATTTATGAGTTACCTGGAATTGTCAAACATGCATGGCCTTTAGCAGCTACACCAAATAACATTATGAACGCATTTAAAAAGGCAGGCATAAGTCCATACAACCCTGATATATTTACGGATGAAGATTTTGCCCCGTCGTTCGTTACTGATCGACCAATGCCCGACACCGCTAATATTTCATTGGGATTGGGAAATGTGAAACCACAGCTTCAAGGATTAGCAGACGTTAATGAGCCTCAGGTGGATCATGATATGGAAACCGTCCCAGATAACGAGCCACGTCTAGCAAGAATAGAATCAGCAACCAATGAACCTCAACCAGGATCCTCGAACATTGCTAATTTGCCAAATAATGTTGTCATTCAAGCCACATCTACCATATTTTCACCTGAAGCAATTAAACCTTTACCAAAAGCACCGCCAAAATCGTGTGTAACAACTAAGCGACGAATAAGAAAATCAGCAATACTGACAGATACGCCTGAAAAGAATGCTTTGGCTGAAGAAAAAGCAAGAAAAGTAAAGAGCAATAGTAAAATAAAGACAAAGGAAGTTGAAAAAAGAGTCAGAAAGAATAAAGTAACTGGTAAAAACAAGCGAAATTATAAAGTGGCAAGTAAATCCGCAAATGGTAAAGAAAATGTGAAAAGGAAACTGCTGCAAGAAGATAATCATGGAAGTGATAGTGAAGAAGAGACCATGGAATGGTATTGTCTAATATGTTGCGATTTATATTCCAACTCACGACCAGGTGAACAATGGATTGAATGCGTCATGTGTAAGAATTGGGCTCATTCAAAATGCCTGAAATCTGAAGATGTTCATTCTTATGTTTGTCAAAATTGTAATTCTGACGATGACTCTGAATATTTTTTTTTAAGTTACTGAAATGAATCTGTTTTTACAGAGTAGGTTATAAGTTTAGATTATTGATCTCAGTAAAGTCATTGCTATAAGACTGAATTAAGAAACTATAACTCGAAATGTAAAAATTTGTTATTTTTTGTGTTTTCATTAAAATAAATAATTTTGTTTTTTTTTTGACAAGCAAACGTGTGTCAAAGTTGATTGAGTAATATTAAAAATGTTTATTATTCTTAAATCTATTAATTAGGTTGTACTACACCATTAACTGGTAGTTAATGCTTGTTATTATTTTATTTTTGCAGTTATTTTCATTACATTTTTTAATTTTGTTGAAAAGTTTGTAAAAAACATTAAGATTTTGTACTTTTCTAAATAAAACTCTAATAAATATTCAATTACATATACCTAATTTATTTTATATAATACCTTTCCACCAACCCGCACTAGGCCAGCGTGGTGGACTATATGGCCTAACCACTCTCAATCGGTAGTCGATTGTAGAGTAGGCCCGTGCCCTGCAGTGGGACGTATATGGGCTGATACAGACAGATACAGAATACCTTTCCAACTAATACTACATTATTAGGGACTGGAGTTGATAAGCGGAACAACTTACCTCAGCTGAGGAACAACCAGCCCCTTGAAATGAAATGAAAATATTTATTGAATCCATAAAATGTCATACACTATTTAGATTCAGTCATTCTTTTTTTTCCACTACTACCCTTTGTGGGGCGAGTTGTTCCTTGTCGACTTTTTACAGAAAAAATATCCTGAGCAACAATATATGCTTATTTCAAAGAACTTAAGTTTACAATTTGAAACAAGGATAAATTATGCACCATTTTATATAGGAATCGTTGATTTTAAACATTTCTATTACCTTTAAATTGCCTCCGACTCCAAAATCGGAACGTCGAACCCCGGTCTCCCCTACTGAATCGCAAGTCAGTCGCAAGCTAACCAAATGAGTGAACGCAAAAGTCTATGATCCCTAATGCTAGCAAGAGATAGCGCTATACTCTGTATCAGGGGGGTTACTCTACAATCCGTTACGAAGCACGAAACTTCGGATAACGGATGTCAGTGACGAAATAAATGTACCACAGAGTATGTGAACCATCCGAAATCTTGAAAATTCATCGTAACCATAGACTAACTTCGGACTGAATGATAATTGTCATAGATATTCTTATGGATTTTAGAAGGAGAAAAACAGCATTATCTGTGATCATTAATCTCCAACAGTGTTGTAGTCTTGGCAGAATCGCTGGAAGACCTTAGCACTATGCTCGAAGACCTCAATCGAGTCTCCCAACAGGTGGGTCTTAAAATGAACATGGACAAAACGAAGATCATGTCGAATGTCCATGTTGTGCCCACCCCCATCGGTGTTGGGGGCTCGACTCTTGAAGTTGTTGACGAATATGTCTATTTAGGACAAGTGGTCCGGTTAGGCAGGTCCAACTTCGAGAGAGAGGTCAATCGTCGAATCCAACTCGGTTGGGCAGCGTTCGGGAAACTACGCGACGTCTTCTCGTCCAAAATACCTCAGTGCCTTAAATCGAAAGTCTTCGATAGTTGTGTGTTGCCAGTGATGACTTACGGCACCGAGACGTGGCCTCTCACTATGGGCCTTATTAGGAAGCTCAAAGTCACTCAACGAGCTATGGAGAGGGCTATGCTCGGGGTTTCCCTACGAGATCGAATCAGAAATGAGGAGATCCGTAGGAGAACTAAAATAACCGACATAGCCCACCGGATTAGCAAGTTGAAGTGGCAATGGGCAGGGCACATAGCGCGGAGATCTGATGACCGATGGGGTCGGAAAGTGCTCGAATACATTGTATATAATAAAAAGATATTATTATTAGTGTTGCAACGGAACTGGCATAACGGAAGCAGAAACGGAAACAGATGTCAAAAGTAAATCTTAACAGAAGCGGAAGCGGAAACGGAAACGGAAGCGTTAACACTATGAAAAAAAAATCACAATTTTGCATTTAATTTTTTTTATTAAATTTGTACTTTAATACTTAGTTTAATATTCAAAATTAAAAAGCGGCAAGTTATATTTTATGAACAGTAACTTGGCCGATTTTTCGCCTTTAAGCCTATTTCTATGTTCGTCATAAATTAAACCAGCTCCGCTGAATAATTGTTCGCTGGCTACACTGCTGGGAGGAGCTGATAAATATTGGCGTACAATTGGTAAAATGAGGGGGTATTTGTGCGCATTACCACTCCACCAATTAAGGGGATCCTCATGAAGAGGCAGTCTTTTTTCTTTTTTGTATTCCCGAAGGTGTGACTGTATTTTTGAATGTAAATTGTCACCATCGTCATCGGCTGTAGAGTCCTCCTGGTCTTCATTTACACATAACATCGATTCCAGTATTTGCAAAGAAGCTGAAGATTTGGAAGTAGAAGGCTGCACTTCAATGTCTTCAATTGCAATTTGAGTTCGGTTTTTTTTTGGGGGAAGGTACGCAGTCATCATCTTGGTTGGAATTTGATTGTCTGGTTCTAATGGTGTTCATGTAATTATTAATCGTCATATTAAGTAATTTGGATTCAACCTGCTCTGCAATGACGCTGGTGAAAAAATGCGATTTGTATCGCGGATCCAAATACGTCGCAATAGTGTACTTGTCGTCTTCGACCAGGTTTCCAAATCTTACACTTGAATTAATTTCATCGCGTAATTTTGTTATAAAATTTATGAAATGTTCTGATGTATTAGGTTTCGACTCTTCTTGTTGTAACGTGGTCTTAAGAACTTGAATTAAAGGTATGACTGATGAAATACTGATTTGAGAACTACTTAGATTTCTTGTTATTTCTTCAAATGGCTGCATCAATTGTACAAATTTTTGAATATTCATCCAATCTTCGGGGGATATCATCGCGATTGGGTTTGCGCTTAAGTACAAGACAAGCGAATCTTTGAGTTTTGAAAACCTTTCCATCATGTAAAATGTGCTGTTCCATCTGAAATTAAATCAAATCAAATCAATTTTATTTGCTAGAAATATGGTCAGTAAATAGATGGTCACAGAAGGTCACAGAAGGTCACAGAAAATAAAATGTTACACATTTCACCTAGTGATGGCTTGCAAAAATTTATACAAAATTATAAAAAAAATATTATAATTAATAATTTATAAAAAATGTGTATAAAATTATTAGTTCTTTTCAAAATAGAAATACAAATTCAATTACCGACCTAATCTTAAAAATAAATTTATTTATAGGTACAGAAAACAGCAAGTCAAGCTTTACCAGTATAAGCTGAGCTTGGCCATGTAGTTTTTGTAAAGGGGCGCTGCGTGTGCGAGACCCGCTTACGGTGGGAATGTAAAGCTTGACATGCTATCTTCTGTACAGTAAAAAACTTATATTTACCTTGTCGGACAATCCTGAATTACAGAAAGAGGAGACTGATTAAGGCGTTCCTTTTGAATTTTTGTGAGCTCTGCCTGTGCGACCAAGGAATGATTGAAATGGGTGGCATTTTTTTTCAATTTAGCAGTAAGTTGTAGGAGCCACTCTTGAGATTCAACACCTGCTCGTATGCACAGCTGAATCTGGTGTATTGCGCAACTGACATCCTCAAAGCCTGACAACTGCATTGCTCTCACCATGTTGGATCCACGATCACGAACCATGCAGTGAACTTTTTGGCGATCAATGCCCCATTCTTCAAGAATCGTTTGAAACTTTGTTGATATTACGGTGCCCGTATGACGTTCATCCATGACTTCACATTTCAAAATTATAGTCTTTTTGCGAAAATCCTTTGAGATCCCATGTGCAGTTAAACTGAGCAATGAAACAGCAGAATGAAGTTCCGACCATATGTCGCTTGTAAAAGATAACTTGTCAAATTCTTCAAGTAAATCTTTGGTTTTCATCGCTAACTTATTGTACAAATTGTCGCATACATAGGAAGAAAAAAAATCACGGCCTCTTAACTTGTACTTTGGAAGAGCAGCTTGCATTACTCTACGAAATCCTATACCTTCTACAAAATGAAAGGGTAAGTTCTGGAGGGCAATCATTTCAGCAATAGTACGATCAACTTCTTGTGATTTGTGATGCGATGAGTCCCAATAATAATCCTTTACTTGTAGACTTTGTTGTAATGTTAATTGTCTTTTAGCGTTTTCGGCTGGAGTTAACGAAACCTTTTACAACAACATAACAATTACAACAACATAAATTGGTTACGATTAGTTCACGAAATAAAACACGTATATAAAATAAATCAAAAAAAATAAAGAAAGTACCTATTGCTCGTTCAATTCAATCAAGCATCAATCACATTCGACCACTAGGGCACGACCTCACTTACTCAAAGTTAGTAAAGTAAGTACTAAGTACCTAATAAATAAAAAATAACTGACCATTTGTTTTTTCGTTTCCGATGAAAGCTTGGCAGCATCATTTAACTTCTCAAACTCTGCAAACCGTTCGGCATGAATTGCTTGTAGGTGACTCTTCAAAGCTGTAGTTGTGCGGCCTTTTCGCGAATACACTTTTTCACAAAGTTTGCATTTGGCACTCGAGTCGTCGATTTCATCAAAATAGTTCCAAATGGGACTTGATTTTGGTTTCATGATTGCACTCTTATTGCACTAAATACAACTAGGTATCATGCAAACAATAACAGAAGAAAAAACTACTGAAAATGTCACTACTCAAAGTCACGGGGCGCGGAGATGCGCATAGTGAAATAAAAACAATAACTAAGTAAACGAACTCGTTGTGACATGTTTGTCGTTTGTTTACCGCGCGCGCCCCTCCCCGGAAGGGATTCGGCAATTATCGGCAGCATGCGCGCCTGGACGATCGTCTACATTCGTGTTTCGTCCACGCGTGACCCCGCAACCGCCCCCGCGCGCCGTGCCGCCGTCGCGTTTGCTGCACCGCTCGTCATCGCTCTCTCCCCGCTTCCGTTCTGAGTTCTGTTATAAAGTTTGCGGAACCAGAAGCGGAAACGGAAGTGAAAAATCATGCGGAACTTCCGCAGTTGCGGAAACGGAAACAGAGTTCTGTTGCAATACTAATTATTATAATTAAAATTTAATGCTTAAAATTCTTTAATGTTGACAAAAGTAAGTATTTGTACAAAATATTTTATTAAAACGGTAAGTTTCTTATTTTTAAATTATTATATCTATTTAATGCCACAATGATCAATTATCGAACTGGGTTGATATTCCTTGTTATATTTCCTTCAAGCGCCTAACAAATATTTTACCTACTTATACGTGTCGCGCTCAAACATGCAACTTTGTTGGGATGGAAAGAAGTTCCACTAGTGGTTATTTAATACAGTTAATAGTCACACACACGTTATCAATATTCACAAAGTATATTATTATGTGGCAATGGGCAGGGCACATAGCGCGGAGATCTGATGACCGATGGGGTCGGAAAGTGCTCGAATGGAGGTCACGTAGCGGAAAGCGCAGGACGTCCACGCACAAGGTCAGACGACCTGGTAAAGGTCGCGGGACGTCGCTGGATGCAGGCTGCCTCCAACAGGTCTCTGTGGAAATCATTGGGGGAGGCCTATGTTCAGCAGTGGACTTCCTTTGGCTGATGGATGGATGATATGATGAAGTCTTTAGTTAGTTAATAACTTGTGTTTGGAATGATTTGGTAGTGTACATTGACTTATAATAACATGAAACACTAGGTTGTAAATATATTTAATAAATTACTATTTTGGGTTACAGGATTTAACTACTTGAAGTTATCGCTTTGTACTTTGCGGATGATTCAACCACAACAATGAGATCCTCTTTTTTCTAGGATAATGAACATCAAATCTTCAATCATTAGTGAAAACTGTTGTAAATGGAATATGTTGAAATAAATGTTTTATTTGTATTTTATTTGTTACCTGGCAGTAATTTGTGTGAAACAAGTTATACTAACTTATATTTATGTATATAACACACTACAAATAATTCTTTCCATTTTTTAAGTATGTATGTACATTTCTTGATGATTCAATGCAGTATATTACATCCATTTGAAAGAGTTTCTGTTTTATATAAATAATTTAAGAAAGCAATTGAAAAATATATATTATTTAAATTAACTGATGATCTTCACATTAGGTTAAATACTTATTATGTGGAGATAATAAGATATCAGATACTACAAATAATTATTTACATTCAATTTTAAGTATGTGTCTATATTTCTTGATGATTCAATTACAGTATATAACATTCATTTCAAAGAGCCTACTTTCTGTTTCATAGAAATAATTAATGGAAGCACTTGAAAAAGATATATTGTCAAAATTAACCGGTGATCTTCACATTAGGTTAAATTATTATTATGTGACGATATTAAGATACCACATATTACAAATAATTATTTCCATTCAGTTTTAAGTAGGTATGTGTCTATATTTCTTAATGATTCAATTACAGTACATTACATTCATTTGAAAGAGCCTACTTTCTGTTTCATATAATTAATTTAAGGAAGCAATTGAAAGGTATATTATTACAATTAACTGGTTATCTTCACATTAGCTTAAATACTTATTATGTGTAGTTAATATAGTTTGATTGGATAATAATATTATATTGATTTTATTAAAATTAGAAATAATTATACTTTGATTTTGCTCTTAAGTAGATAGATATTAGTTTGTTTTATTATTCAAAAGTGACTGTCTAATTATTATTGTGCAGAGTTTATCAAAACAAATAGGTAGGTACTATGCCATAACATTGAATGTGTGTGAAACTCATATGTAAGCTTGTTATTAGAGAAAATATAAAATATGCACTATATATCACATTGTTTTATTATGTAACTACTTGTAAGATACTTATTAGTAATATTGACTTTTCTATTCCTCACAATGTAGCTGATATTGAGCTATGAACATACCAATAATCATAAGGTGGAAAGAAAACAAATTTCATTTAGTAATATCGAAAGTTTAATAAAATATGTTAATTACTATCTACAATTAATTTATTTAAGTGTTTTATAGCGATATTTTTGGGTACAAAAAGTATAAATAAGATAAACTTTGAAGAAACACCTTTAAAAGATTTCCTCTTAAATAAAGTTTAGGGGTCTTCTCATTGTAAATATCAGCCAAAAATATAGTTCTATCCTTTTCGCCATCTTTTTGGTTTGTTTGAAATATCCACCATGTTCTACACTATATTCTTTCACATTGACACCAACATTTATTCAATTTGTCTTAAACTGTATTAGGTATGGCCGTTTTGTTCTTGTTAAATGTTCTTCTCCATTATACCGGTTTTGGGTTTTATTTAAATTATCCCTGTATTTTCTGTCGGGAGTACATTGTTATTTTACGCCACAATCAAAAACAAATCTTGAAATAACAATATCGAGTCTCGTTGTGGTTGTGAACGTCCTATCGCGTCGTATAAACTCGTATATGTATATTATTTACTCGTCTGTGGTATAAACGGTACGCTTCATCTTGTACTTTTAATTCCTGGTGGTGTGCATCCTCTTCCCCACTATAATTTCCAAGATATTTCACAGGCATTTCTAATATCCAGGGCAAACAATCTTAATTTTTTGTTTAGCTGCGTTATTGTTGTTCGAACTTTTATTACTTAATTTTCTTCGAATCACCGCTGTTACATGCCATTTTAATTAAGATTTTGCACTTGATATATGGTCTAAAGTGGTCTAAAGTAATAAAATCACTTCACAAACAACATTTTAACGAGACTCGGAAATATGACATTTTCGTCGATGTCAATTTCAAATTTTCGTCTCTGACAGTTAGTTCGGACGACGAAGTATTGACGAAAAATTCAAATCATTCGTTCTTTTTACGGATTTCGTGTAACGAAGTAACATCCGTCCGAAAAATGTCACGAAACTTCGAGTTACGGATTCTATAGTAACCCCCCAGCCCATATACATCCCACTGCAGGGCACGGGCCTCCTCTATAATCGATAATACGAATGAGAGTGGTTAGGCCATATAGTCCACCACGCTGGCCTAGTGCGGGTTGGCGGACTTACATACCATAGAATTTTTTATAAATCGTTATGGTATGCAGGTTTCCTCACGATGTTTTCCTTCACCGTTTTAGTGCGTGGTGATTGACTATCAATACACACATGACTCCGAAAAGTCAGAGGTGTGCACTGGGATTCCAACCCGCGACCACCGCATGTGGCAGTCGCGTCTAGTCCGTTTACCAACAGGCCACCACGCACTTGTTACATGCGACGCGTATATCATGTTACATGCGACGCGTGTATCAAAATTGCTGACGCCCTCAACGCAATGGAAATTTTTCACAATCAATAAGTGTAGAAACATCCGGCACGAGGCAGCGTAAAAACGCTGACTCCGCGACCTACATTCGTAGTTATAAGTTTGAATTGTAAAATAAGATCATTCTTGTATCAACCATCGAACAAGTAACTAGTATTAAATAAATTAGTATTAAAAACTTTTGGTTTTTTTTAAGTCCTTCGGCTGTGACTAACGTAATTGGCGCAGTCGGTAGGATTTTAGAGTCAGTGCGTGGCGGTCAAAGGCTCCATAAAATCGTTGCCTAGCTTGACTCCGTAAAGTCGCTGGCGGGCTCCTAAGCCATCGTCTGGAATCCGAACCTACGAGGGCACGGTCGAGGACGTACTCAAACTTCAGTACTAAGAAAAACCAACTTATGTAAGTACCTTAAATTTTTTTCCTAAGTGTTGCCTCCTGTTCCCAAAACTTTTCCACCTAAGAAATAAAGGGGAGGAATCTGTCTCTTCAAGACAGGTTCATAGGAATTACGCTTTAGATAGTAGTAGGAATTTAGAAAAAATGTCAATTGATCCAGATAACATTTATAAGGCCCTGCGGCCGGTCCCTGAGTTCGATGGGAATCCAAATGTTCTAACTCGGTTCATTCGAATCTGTGACCAAATAGTTACACAGTACATGAAAAACGAACCAGCTTACCAATTAAGTAATTTGTGTCTAATAAATGGTATCTTAAATAAAATCACGGGTCCTGCCGCTAGAACAATAAATGCTAACGACATCCCCGAGAATTGGCTAGGTATAAAGAACGCCTTGATAAATTACTTTGCCGATCAGAGGGACGAAACCGCCCTTTATAACGATCTTTCTCTCGCGACTCAAGGCAATGATTCTCCTCAAGAATTTTATGACAGATGCCAGACCTTATTCAGTACAATTATGACGTATGTATCCTTACACGAAACAGTGAAAACCACGATAGAGGCTAAACGCGACCTTTACCGTAAATTAGCTAAACAAGCATTTATTAGAGGGTTAAAAGAACCCCTCGGGTCACGTATTCGCTGTATGAGACCCGAGACAATTGAAAAGGCTCTGGAATTTGTCCAAGAAGAAATAAATGTTATGTACCTACAGCAGCGAAATGATTCAGTACCTGAGCGGCGTAACACGTCGGCATATGCGAGCACACCACATAAGGTACCGTCCTTAGGTTTCAATTTGAACACACCTAAAATGTTTAGTGTACCTACTCCTAGTTCAGTTTGGCCGAAACAACCTCTCGCGTTTGCACCCCCTTATATGCCGCAGCAGGCACCGCAATGGCGTCCTAACGCCCAGGTTTCTCAACCACAGCAACGCATGCCTTCATATCCCACGCGTACGCAGCAAATATTTTAATATAATAATAATGCTATTAATGTTTTAGAAAGTAATGAACACAAGATAACATCTGAATTAAATGACACTATGACTGGATGACACAATATGCTAGTTTAATCACACATATTGTCGATAACCAAGGAAAAATTAACAAGACGTTAGAAATCTTATTAGACGAAAATGCTCACGCGGATTATACATTAATAAAATTTGCCAAATTTGCTCAGTTATTAACGATCATCGGCGATAATGTGAAGGATTTATCTCTAGAATTAGTTAAGTTAGAAAATACCTTAGCATTTATAAGTGCATCGAGCACTCATTATAGTATGTTAGAAATTAGCAACTTAGTTAATATAATAGATAAGCTGAAATCTCTATACAGTATTAAACGCGGAGTTAAGAGAGTATTATAACATAATTAAACCAGGATTTTATTACGTAGGTAAAAGAATAGTTATTATTTTTAAATTTCCCATAGTCTCCCCAGATAAATTCGAGTTGTATAGGCTATCTATTGTTCCTAATAAACACCACCAGACCTTTATCCCTTCATATCCTTTTATGGCAACCAATGGGAAAAGTTTAATGTACATGGAGGCTGAATGCCCGAAGTTCGATCGTCGACATCTATACGAGGTTCAATCGTCAACCCCGAGGCCATGCAGATTGTATCCAGAGTCTCATCAACAATCAGCCCCTTCACAAATCATGCCAGCCGACGGAAATAATTCTCACCAAGGAAGCTATGGCGCAGCTAGACGACCAACATTATACAATCGCCATCCCAAGACCAACGAGGGCTGAACTACAATGTGGACGCCAGGACTACGTAACGTTAAGCGGAAACTACCTCGTCACGATTCCACCTAAATGTTCGCTGCGCACTGACGAATTTACCCTTATTAACATCAACGGACAAGTTACCACTGAAAATTGCGAACATACCGAGTGATTATTTTACAAGAGGTGATACCAGCATCGCTCGCCTTGAGCTGACATCAATAAATTTGAAAGGACTACATGATATCGAAGATAAAATTCAAGCACAGCAGCCAGTAAATTTGGACCACGCGATGTACCATATCACAATACCTCTCTATACAGTGGTCCTTGTTATAATCGCAATAATTATTGGAGTCACGGCACGGCATTACCTGAAAAAGTCCAAAGAAAACTACCCTTTACAATCTGAAAAGGATACAGCATCCAGCCAGGATCATCTATATGCAACCCCTGAAACAAGAAAAATTCAGACGTCCACCCCAGCAACATTTTCGCTCAACGTTCTCAAATAGTTGCTGCTCTGAGGGGGGAGGTGTTACATGCGACGCGTATATCATGTTACATGCGACGCGTGTATCAAAATTGCTGACGCCCTCAACGCAATGGAAATTTTTCACAATCAATAAGTGTAGAAACATCCGGCACGAGGCAGCGTAAATACGCTGACTCCGCGACCTACATTCGTAGTTATAAGTTTGAATTGTAAAATAAGATCATTCTTGTATCAACCGTCGAACAAGTAACTAGTATTAAATAAATTAGTATTAAAAACTTTTGGTTTTTTTTAAGTCCTTTAGTGACTAACGTAATTCACTTTACAATAATCGTATTTTTGTTTCTTTCACACGGGACTTGTTAGCAGCGTTCTGAAACTCAATCGTGAAAAAGTTACGATAATTTTTACAATTGATAATTTACGACGATGACGTACGATGTATTAAATTTGGCTAAGGTTTATTTAAATGTGAATGTTGTAGATTGACATTAAATAGTATTTAGCTGACGTTATATCAATTGACATTATGTTTAATTGATTACAATTTGTTACATGTAGCAGAAGTGCGTGTCAAACTTATGAACGTTTCTCTAGAATTATGTTTATATGAAATTCAAGATTGTAAGCATTCTTAGAACGCGGGTGTATTGATTATTAAGCTGAAGGATATTAAATAGTTTTTATTTTATTAATTTACTTAAATATTACTTTGAAAATCTCTTATTACTGGTCTAGTGGTCTCTCATATGTGGCCGCCTGAGTAGGTATCACCGCAATGTCTTTTCTCCCGCCAAATAGAAGTGTAAATGCACTTTTGTGTTTCGAACTAAACGACATTGTACACTGAATAGCATCTTATGTCTCAGGTTGACAAGCGCAATGGAATGCCAAGCATTGCTTTGTAATTGCTGTTCATGAGTTCATTATGCGACGTCTAAAGTATTAAATATAAATCGTCGCTTAAGTTCTCTAACACCGCGAAACTCCGAAAAATGACATTTTGACTTATGAATGTCATTGGATAGAGAATCGAAAGACGCGTCTCTAGACCAATCGGAAACAGGGATATCAACCAATAGGTGAGTTTTATTTAAAAAACAAAAACATAGCGAATCTACGTGCCGCGGGAATCCTGGTGCAAACAGCGCGTAAGTCAGGTTACTTTCGTGTTGGAACAGGTGGCAACTTGTGCTCCAAGGAAATACGCCGTATATCAAGGTAAATGCAATTCATATTAATAATATTAGGTGTTCATTTAAGATATAGAATCTTGATATTTTGTTTTAAAGTAATAATTAAGTCTAAATTCATGATTGTTTATTATAAAAATAAGATTAAAATGTTATTTTACTTACGCGGTGTTCAGTTTAATGTAGAAATGATATACGCGAAGTAATTTATAACGGTTTTTTATTAAAAGGTTTTAAATTTGCAGATATTATTGCACCATGGACTATGAAAGCAGGAATGATGAAGATGTTATGGACCTGTGTAAACAACTAGGAATAAAAATACCGCCGAAAAAGAATAATTTAAAAGTCACCATTAAGGATAATTTGGAAAACTTCGACATTAACAACTTGCCTGTTGTTATAATACCACACAATGTTACCGTAAACGGCGAGGTGAGTGTACATGAACTTTCCGAATGCCATGACAATGTAATGACGATAGAAACTACAGTTCACTCGCTTATGTTACCCTCGAATGTTGAACCTGTTGATTTTGGACAACCAAGTGTAATAGAGCCTACATTAATGGAAGAAACCATAGATCTACCATTACCGATTGCGAACCCTTTGCCAGTGAATGACGAGGTCGAACATGGTGACCTTTATTCTGGTCGAAAGAGACGTTCCAAAGGATGTTCTGACAACAAAAAATCGGCTAAAAATAATAACAAAAAACTTAGAATGGAGGGAAAAGAATATTTAGGGTATCGGCGGGATAGCAATGGACCAAAATTTAGAGTATTACATGATACTGTTAGGCCAGCCCGAATGATTGGCCCTCGATGTACTTCTGAATTTTGTAAAAAATCAAAACTTCGTGGTTGTGATACAATACCAGACGAGGAACGAAACACCTTATTCTCCAATTACTGGAATAACATGACGTGGTAACAACGTAAACAATACGTCGCATCGAATGTTCAGGTATGCCCAAAAAAGCAAGTCAAATGTAAAACATCATCATCTAGGCGTAATGAGACCAAAGAGTATTTTATAGAAACTTTGAATGGGCGTGTGCAAGTCGGCAAGCATACTTTTTTGAATACGTTCGGTATTAAAGAATGGACAGTACGTAATTGGTTATCTTTGTCTGAAATTGGAATGGCAAAGAAACCCGAACTTACTCATAAGGTTTTAGAAGGACACTCAAAGAAAGATGAGATAGATTTTCTTAAAGACTTTCTAAATAATATGCCAAAAATACCTTCACACTACTGTAGGGCTACCTCTTGTAGAGAATACTTAGAGCACATCATTGAAAACAAGAATCATCATTTCATTTTCTTAAAGACTTTCTAAATAATTTGCCAAAAATACCTTCACACTACTGTAGGGCTACCTTTTCTAGAGAATACTTAGAGCACATCATAGAAAACAAGAATCATCTTTTCAAAATTTATTGTGATAAGTGCAATTCAGTAAATAAAGAACCTGTCAGCCGATGGTCGTTTGACAAAATTTTCAACGAAATGAATTTAAGCTTATTTCAACCAAAAAATTACCAATGTGACACATGCTGTGCGTTCAAAGCGGGTAATATTAATGAAGATATCTATCGCAGTCACATTATTCGAAAGGAAGCAGCCAGAGAGGAGAAGAAGAAAGACAAGGACCGACCATTAGCTGGAGAAGCACACGTATTTACGCACGATCTCCAATCAGTTAAATTGTGTCCTATGTTGCAGGCTAGTGCTTTGTCTTATAAGACAAAGCTCTGTGTTCATAATTTCACTATGTTTAACTTAGCTACAAAGGATGTCTATTGTTACTGATTTGACGAGCATAATAAAGGATTAGTGGCTTCTGTTTTTGCATCATGTATCATAGATTGCTTGAGAAAAACTATTTTAGAAAACCCTAAGCCTATTGTCTTATTTTCTGATGGCTGTACATCGCAAAATAGAAATATTGTTTTAGCAAATGCTCTTTTAGACTTAGCTATGGAATATAACGTCATAAAAACGCAAAAAAAATATACATAAATGTCTTATGATCGCGATATATAAAAAAGCACAGTTTTTTTGCTCTTCTGAAAAGTTGTCATTTTTTACTTCCGCGGTGTTAGAACTTAAGCGACGAAATTCTGCTAATACAATGCACTTCACTCAGGAATATAATTTAAAAACCTCTATTGAACGTTACCTACCTTCGTCATGAATTAATTTTACTGAAATAACCATGAAATAACACATTTATTCAGAAAATATTCAGTTTTGGTAGTAAATAAAGGAACTTTTATTGGGTCGCAAGTTTTGACAGATATGCGACTCAGTTGAGATCTTGAAGTTCAGTCATGGTACGAATTGAATGAATGAAAACACGACTTGCGAACAATTTGCTATTCAGTTTAGGCGGTAACGTTATTTGATCGGCTAAACAATATCATGGTATGTTAACGCGACGCGGTTCAGAATAGGTCCTAATCGCATTAAGTGCTCATGGTAAGGCTGCAGATTTCAATTCATCATTTATTCCTGTTAGAATTCATTCATATTATTTGTATGAAAATAAAATTAGCGCCTTACTAAATTTTTATTTATAATTTTAGTCTGAACATTTATATTGTCTTTTTTTTTATATTCATTTTCTTGTCTGTGTGTTTTTTCTCTATTCTTTGTGGTAACCGGTGTAACTGATATGTGCTATTCTTGCTGTAATACTTAAAATTAGTAAAATAAAAGTAATCCAACAACAAGATAATATTTAATTCAATAATACCCACGCTATACGTAACCGAAGGAGCGAGCGGCGAGCGTAGTCGGCGTACGTAGAGTAATTGTCCGAATTTGTTTTCATGACATCGAATAAGATATTAGCAATATCGGGCTTGTTTGGACACAATGTTATATAATAACACAAAAATAAAATTACCCCACGTACGGTCACTCGTGACCCACTTACTTAACCACGTTCTAAAACTTTAAACAATTGCCAATTCGCGAAAAACATTTGTAGTCGTTCGAATTATTTTGGATCTTAGCACGATCTACTTCGTCACACCGATCGTTAATATTATGTAATTTTGGTTCAAAGTGACATTTAATAATTATGGTTAGATCTTACCATACTGCCAATAGAGCGTATTGGGTCAACAATACGATCTGTGCCGGTTTGTTGCGCGGCGGTAGACGATGTTTCGCTGACCTCATCCACGAGAAGCTCAGCCTCAGCCTCAGCTCAGCTTGCTTGGTGCTTGCTCACGCGTAGATGGAGCAGGATCGCACTGACGGCACGGGGGCTACAGGGATCCAAGCTAGGCCAGCGGTGCAATCGCGCTGGATGGCAGTGGCAGCGATGGTGTTCTGTGTCGTGACACCGCCGGTATGGACTCGTCCCGGCGGCGGGGAGGTGTCACCGAGGGCGTCTATGGGAACGCGGATATCCGTCGGCACTGCAGCGTTGTCGGCCTCCGAAGTGATCTGGAGTACGATCTCGACATCTATTACTTCGCTGTTCTCGACTACCGTGGCGACTGCGACGATAATCGTCGACGATCCGACATTATCACAAAGAAAACAACATCCAAACGCAAAAAAAATGAAGGTAAAAAACTTAGTGGGCGGTGGGATAGAATCCAGTAGATCCTATCCCACTTCTGATCTTGAATAATAGACCAGATTAAAACTAAAAAAAATAATATTTTACAATATTTGAGCAGAGTTACGGTATTTTTTAAATATTAATCAATAAATCGAAAGACGTAAACGATGTTGTCGTTATGAACATTTTTGACGTTATAGGAATTGACACATGATTGCTGACAATAAGAGCCGCATAGCACTTATCTCTACGTACCACGGGTCTTTCACCGCTCAGTGCGGCAAAGTGCGCAAGCCCGCCATCGTACACGATTATAATCTGTGTATGGGCGGAGGGGACAAAAAAGACCAGATGTTGGCAATGTTCCCAATCGAGCGGAAACGGACGCGCGTTTGGTACAAAAAACTATTTAGACGGTTGCTCAACGTCAGTGTGTTAAATTGTTACATTATGTTTCAGTTTCACACACCGTCGATTGAGCACCACGATTTTAGAGTTAATTTGGTGCGTCAGTTGCTCGCACACCACCACCCGAACTAACCTTACCCCGAGTCGGTTTCTGCAACCCAAACAACCCAAGGAAGGCCATTACACCATTTATCGGCCGAGTATGGCTTATCTTCGGGTGAAAGAAAGGAAAAATTACGCCGCCGGTGTGGTGTATGCAGGGAATGGACGCACACCTATTGTTACACTTGTGATGTGCCACTGTGCCTGTTTAGAAGTGGCAAATCTGAAAATAGTGTACCTTGTTTTATTTCTTATCATCGTGATTCGTAATTTCGCTTTCTTCTTTGCTTATCCGTCTTGGTTTCTACTTTAATAGTCTTATATCATCATCAATGTCTTTCCGTTCTTTATTGTGTGTTTTTTTGTTTATATTTTTTTTATTTACATCTTTTTTTTATTTATATCTCTAAACGAGACATTCTTGTACATATATACTTTGTGCAATTGGTTATCGTCCGAATAATTTCATAGTGTATTGTGTATGTGAAATTAACGTTATATACAAGATTTATTTCGTTATTATCGTAATTGGTTATTATTAAGATTTACATTTTAACACGTTCAACGCCGATGGAAAAATTGAGATATCGTAAAAAAAACTTTTTGCTGTAATTTGTGTATTATGTTAAAATATGTATAGAAAATTTATTTTAATTAATTCTGGCCGTGGGTTATATAGTTAAAATGAAATATATAACTGAAGTCACCAGTGCCCCCAAGGCGCACAAATACAGAAAAGAAAGTTTCCTTTACAAAGCGCCGCGCCGCCCACCCCGCCGGCCACCCGCTACTTCTCGTTCAAGTCAGTAGTGCGCTCGCACTTGCGACAATTGCATGTGTGTTACTGTTTCTATTATTTTCTTACTATAATTGTTTTCGCAATTTTTTGTGTTGTACGTAAATAATGTACGAGCCCATAGATATTGGTTTTTCTATGGAGGAATTCGAATTTACACAGGATGAATTGCAACAAATCGACGCGTTGGAATTTTCTTTTACAACAAGTCCTCCGAGAAACAATGATTGTCATTTGGATTCGGAATCAAATAATAAACAGATGCAAATACCGAAAAGAAGAAGACGTTTAGTTATAGCTAGTGATAGTGATACCGACGTTGAGTCGGCTGAAGATTTTGTTGCCGCCAATATATCGCAAAATGACCGCATTTCTTCAAAATGTTTGAGGCCAAGGAGACGACAGCCATCAGTAATTCCTTTCACCGAGTCTGAAGAAGGTATGAAGCTTCCATATTCTACTTTGTTGAAAGAAGCTGAGCCAGATGAGTATTATAGCCTTTTAGTGCCTGAAGAAATTTTCCAAATGATTGCCGAGCAAACAAATTTGTTTTCTAGCCAAAACGTCACAGCCAGAAAAACAAAGCCAATCGACAAGACCGAAATAAAAACGTTTTTTGGGCTGATCTTGTACATGGGCGTAATAAAGCTGCCGAAATTAGCTTTTTATTGTAGCAAAGATCAGATACTGGGACAAAATTTTCCGTCCACTGTAATTAGCAGAAACCGGTTCGAAATACTGCTGTAGTACCTTCACTTTAGCCATAACTTAACTGCTGACAAAAAGGATCGTATTGCAAAACTAAGACCTATAATCGATGCCCTCAATGCTACTTTCGCGAAATATTATTCGGCAAGACGTGGCAAATCTGAAAAATGAAAATAGTGTACCTTGTTTTATTTCTTATCATCGTGATTCATAATTTCGCTTTCTTCTTTGCTTATCCGTCTTGATTTCTACTTTAATAGTCTTATATCATCATCAATGTCTTTCCGTTCGAGGGGGGGGGGGGGGGAGCTTTAGTGTGTGTTTTTTTGTTTATATTTTTTTTATTTATAAACTTAAACGAGACATTCTTGTTTATATTATATTCATTCCTTAATTGATTCATAAATAATCGTACTGTATATAAATTATGAAATTTGAAAATTAATTAATATTCCGTTACCAAGTCATATCCATAATTTCCCAACGACAGACCCGATTTTATTCAAAGAAATTGTGCAATTTAGGTTACTTTAGTTTTTGAGTATATTTTGTAATTATTTTTATATTATTGAATTGTATACCGGGTATCTCAAGACTGCTACCGAAAACAAAGCTGGGTGGTAGTTTTAGTGGCTACAAACACAATGCAATTAAAAATTTCGCCTAGAAATGCGACAATTTTTTTTTATGATTTTTTAAATATCGTCATTTTTGGGTGGTAAATCCATAGTTTTTGCTAAAATAATAATTTAAACTCTTTTATACCTTAGAGTATTTATAAATAAAAGGGTATATACTATTATTTTAGAAAAAAATGTATTTACCACCCAAATATGGCCATAGGAAAAAAAAAATTGTCGCTTTTTTTTGCAACTTTTTCTGTTGCATTGTGTCTGAAGTCGCTTAAACTACCACCCGGCTTCGTTTTCGGTAGCAGTCGTGATATACCCTGTATGTATTGCACTTTCTAATAATAGGTATCTTACACAGAGCGAATAACAAATAAGTTGCTTTTTAAGTGTTGTTTTTGACAAATAAGAGACGTGCGTCAAGTAAAGCAATTTATTCCACGACTGACCTAACGACAATATCATAGACAGTCTTACTTTGATATGCAACACCTACACCCTTAAACAAAACTAATCCAGCGGTACGCCAGGGCGTCTTAGCCTAATGAAACACAAAGTTACATACAAAAATTACATTAAACATAATAATCATACGAATTGGTTATTATTGTTAATCTAATTGATCCCTTCCGTATCTCTGAACCGGTTTTCTGGTTCTTAAACCTTAACTTGGCATCGTACATCACACTGTACATACACTTTACAAAAATGTTTATCAATAATTATAATAAAATATAAAGCTCCGTTTTTTGAATAAAAATTGTCAAACGTAGTAAAATTAGTAGAAAAATATTTTGGTCTGGTAACACTACAAAATAATAAATAATAATAATAAATAACACCCAACAGTCACATACATAGTCCTGACCCCACATTAAGATCGAGTCTTGTGTCGTGGGTATCAGGAACTGCGAGAGACTTTTCGGTCTCACAAACACCCAGACCCGAGAGAAATATTTGTGGGCCGCACAAACATTTCTCTCGGTGCGGGGATCGAACCCGCGGCCTCTCGTTTCACAGGCGGCGTCTAACCGCCTAACCGCCAAAATATTCGTCAAAACCAAAATTGCCGAAAAGCAACAAGCTGCGAGTGCGACTCGCGTAAGTTTTTTTAGATTTATTTCATTTTTTTTATTGAAATAGGGCATTGTTTTATGTGGGTTTTAATTAACAAAGTATGTTTTATAAGATGAATGCATTTTGATGTAGCTAGCATAATACTAACTCCCGCAATTGATTGAATTGAATTGAATTTTTTTCTATTTTGCCTGCAGAACTTAAAACTAACACGCGCTGGCAAGATTCTGGCATTGGTTCCTGTAATAAATGCATCCTCTGAGGATAGCTGTACGTCTGACGACGAAAATAATATTTATATACCGCCTTCATCCGAGTCCTCTGATCCACCTTCACTAGCATCTTCCTTTGAAGCTCTTAATTTATTGGATAGTTCGACAGATTCTAATAAGGAACAGAACAATGTCTCTATCAGCTTACCACTCACGCCAACATTCAATGAAGTTTTACCATCACCGAACACAAGCAACTATAATCTTATACCCACATTGAACTCTATACAGTCTTTGCCAACTCCAACAGTTGAACAACCGTCTCCTCAGCCCAGTACCTCCAATCAAGAACAGCAGCCACTAACTAGATCTAAGCGTATAAAGAAAACAAAGAATATTGTATCTAAAAAAATTAAGACTAAGAAATTTGTTTTAAATTATCGTTGGTCCAGAGCAGCATTTCGTCATAAAGTTTATGTAGAAAAAAACATATACGAATTCCATCAAACAAACCTAGAAACAGAACTGGACTATTTCTATTACTTTTTTTCACCTGACATTATCAAAGATATTGTCCATAACACTAACTTATACGCAGTACAAAATCTAGGGCGATCTATACAACTGACAGAAGAAGAATTAAAAAACTTTTTAGCAATTCAAATTATGATGGGCATAGTAAATATGCCAGCCTATATCGATTGGGCAAACAATTCACGTTACCCCCTCATTGCTAACCTTATGCCTCTTAAAAGGTATCAACAAATACGCCGAAACAAACATTTTGTAGATAACGGTTTAGAAAACTCAGACTGCTACTTCAAGATTCGTCCCGTAATGGAGAAAATACGTCAGAACTTTTTGAAAGTTGAAGAAGAAGGAAAATACTCAATTGACGAAATGATGATACCCTATAAAGGTCGTAAGGCGGGTAAAAGGAAACAATATATAAAACCTAAACCTAAAAAATGGGGTTTCAAGTATTTTGTTCGTGCCGGAGTATCGGGATATATTATATTATATTATACATTTCGTGGATTGACATTTACAGACAAAGAAACATCAATTGGTTTAGGAGGCATGGTTATGATTGCATTGTGCCGAACTATAATGCAAAAGCCAGCGACTGTATATGCCGATAATTTTTGTATGTCCCTAGAACTAACGCACATACTTCGGGAGGATTATGGAATCTTAAGTCTCGGTACTATACGATCTAATCGTCTTAGGGGATGCCAAGAATATTTACCGACAGATCTAGAAATGAGAAAGAAGACACGCGGTTCTAGTGCCCAAGTTGTATGTAATAAAAATAAGTTGGCAGTGGTGAAGTGGTATGACAACAAAGTTGTCACACTTGTAAGTTCTTATATGGATTCACACCCTGTTGTAACTATCAAACGTTATGATAAAGAGGAAAAGAAGAAGATTGGCGTAGAGTGTCCTCAAATTGTCAAACACTATAACAAACATATGGGAGGAGTTGATCTAGCTGACATGTTAATTTCTTTATATAGAACTCCCTTCAAAAGCCATCGCTGGTACTTAGGAATATTTTCTCAACTTATTGACATGTGTATTAATAATGGTTGGATTTTACATAGACGAGATGGAAAACAAATATCGTTGAAAGATTTCCGATATCAAGTGTTTGAAGGACTTTCTAAGAGTAATAAAGTAGTATTTAATTATATAAACATTACAAACGATATAAGTGAGACTGAAAAAATCTATAAAACAGTTTCTGTTCGTCCAATAAAAAGTGTCCGATTTGATAATACAGGGCATTTTCCGGAAATAGGAAATGAAACTATGCGCTGCAAGTACTGTAAGAGTGGCAGGACAACTGTTTTTTGCATAAAATGTAACATACATTTATGTTTTGTTGTAGGAAAACAAAAGCGTAATTGTTTTCGTAATTTTCATTCACAATAAATGAGTAATTTTTTGTATGTCCTACTTTTTCTTAAAATATATTCCTAATAAAAATTATAAATGTGTTTTATTACCAAGCTGGCAATGTACATCACAATGTACAAATAAAACGAAGTGAGTTTCTCCGCGTACTTGGCATTGTACATTGTGGTGTACATAGGTTTTCTCGAAACCTAGGATACCTAGATTTTTTTTTTCTTACTCTCTATGCATAAAGGATACCAAATATATCAATTTATTTTATATTTTTTGATCTTTTCCTTCTTGCCAAGTTAAGGGTTAATGGATATCTTCGTTCCGATACAGGTATATCTTCATTTGCTGGTACATCAGGTGTCTGGGGTACCGGTACAGCAGTTGCGCATATATCAACTCTTAACAAATGAGAAAAGCCTGCGTTTTCATCACGTAAATCTATTTCGGCTGTAGCCTGCGGCAAGTCCTGCAGCTGACCAGTCTCGTTGGCTGCAGCCTGCGGCAAGCCCTGCAGCTGACCAATCTCGTCGGCACTGTCGTTACATTTAGGGGGCAATACAAGGGAACTACAAAATTGTTTTTGCACGTTATCGTATGATGGATCGTGGATCGTATCTTCGCCTCAACTGATCAACATGCCGGTGTACCTCAATTCCAAGGTTAGATTTTACTAAGTGTAGTCTGTATATCCTAGCTGTCTAATAACTTGTCCTGCGACCCATATTTCCGACCTTCGATAATTCCTAAACCAAATTTTCTCCCCGCGGGTATCTGTCGATCACCAAGCCAGGGTTTAGAGTTACCTTATAGTCGGCACTAAGTATTATACCAACGTCTGATTTCCGTGCAATAACGAGTGGAGACGCCCAATCCGACCTGTCGACCGGCTCAATAACGCCGGCGCGGAGCACTTATTAATCAAGAATTTTTTATCTAAAATGGTCGACAGTTTACGGCCATGACAGTTGTTCTGTCGAAAAAAAGTTGACAGTCTAGGGGTTAACCCCTGGACCGTCAAACGAACCGCGTTGCGGTTCGTCAAAGAAACATGAAAGGTGCCGCGAACCGTCAAAACGAACCGCATTGCGGTTCGTCAAAGAAATATGAAAGGTGTCGGGAACCGCAATGCGGTTCGGTGGGTAAGGTTCAATAAAAACAGTTCCAGCTAATTAAATATCGCATGAAATAAGTTCAGATTTTGTTATGATAATTTTAAAGAGTTTATATAGCTGTCCGCTACAAAATTGTTTGCCTTTTCATTCAGAAAAAATAAATAAAACGTCACTGAAGTTGTCATTCACCGTCATTCACATTCGAGCTATCATCAGTTCAATTGAGTTCAGCTTTGGAGTTCAGTATCAGGGTCTTACAGAGTGCCGTGCGTGTTTTTTTATTTTAAATATTATGGAAGGGTAAGTAATTAATCATATTTCAGTGATTTATATCTGTTTACAAGTCTATAGTTTAGGGTCGGTTTACCAGTTATGGTAATGGTAGTGTGTTGGGTAGTAGGCGTAAGCAGGTGGTATACGCAAGCGCAACAAAACACCAAAACTATAATTAAAGTTTTAATGCACTAAGCACAAAGTCATAGTTTACACACAGAGAACAGTCTGAAATATAAACTAACACACAGAAGGGAACAAACACCAAGAGTAGAACAGAAAAGAAGTTTAGTCCAAGAATACAGTTTATAGAAAGCACAGCACAAGATAGTCAGTATAAGGCACAAGCCGAAAGCAGAAAAACAGTACAGTGAAATAGTCCATAAGAAAAGGTACTAGGTACACGCATACAGTATAATAGGGTAGGCTCGCGACAAACTATACGTCATCAGTGCGCGGTACGATCGTCCGGTCGGAACTAACTAGAGGTCCGGTGCGTGGAACATGCGCAGGCGCAGCTGGGGGGGTCCGCTACCGCGCCGCCCGCAACTACTACGTCACCTTTTGTCTTGAGACGGCCGGCCGGCCTACGGTCCCGGCTCCATTACACTATTCTAGCGCTCATCCGTCATTCAATTGAATAATTTAGAATGACGTGTTGATATTATATTATTTATTTATTGTGATGTGGTATTTAAGTATATATATTTTCGAATGTTTGAGTATGTGTGTTTTTTATAGGTACATATGTGTGTGTGAGTGTATATGTAATATATAAGTTTGTGTGTATATATGTATGTGCGTATGTATGGGCGTATATATAAGTAGCCCACATCACTCCCCCCCTAGACCGTTACTACGGTCGAAAGTAATCCGGAAAATGGACTACTCTGCCGGAACGGGTTTTTGTAATATTATCCCCACTACTACCCGGCGTGCAAGGAGGCGAGGAGATGGAGGGAGGAACAGGATTGGAAAGAATGGTTGGTTGGTCAGCGAATATATAGGCTGGCTTGATGCGGTCTATAGAAACGGTGACGATCTTTCCTCTCACCAATATTTTAAAAACCTTATCCCCTCTTTCGACGACTTCATACGGGCCTGAATAGGGAGGTTGTAGAGACGCTCGAACGGAGTCGTCCCTTAAAAATACGTGAGTAGCAGTGGACAGATCTTTGAATACAAAGATTTTGTCCTTGCTGTGGCGTGACGCGGGAGTTGGCTGCAATTTTGCAGTAACGCGACGCAACCGATTGGTAAAGTCGCAGATGTCGGTTGAATTAGTAGTGGGGGTGTTAAAGAAATCCCCAGGTAAGCGTAATGGCTCACCGTAAACTAATTCAGCCGATGAGGCATTGAGGTCTTCTCGGAACGAACTCCTCACCCCGAGCAAGACCAGTGGTAGGGTATCCACCCAGTTTGGATCCGCGTGGCACATAATGGCCGCTTTCAGCTGGCGATGGAAGCGCTCGACGAGTCCGTTACATGCGGGATGGTATGCAGTAGTGCGTCGATGTCTGAATCCTACCGCTCTTCCAAGAAATTGGAAGAGGGTGGATTCGAATTGACGACCGCGGTCAGTAACGATATCAGTTGGACATCCAAACCTGGAAATCCACGATATCAGCGCCTTACCAACGGCTTCTGCGGACATGTCCATCATCGGCGTGACTTCGGGCCAGCGTGTAAAGCGGTCCACTATGGTAAGGCAGTACCTATAGCCTTGAGATATAGGCAGAGGGCCTATAATAGCCACGTGGATAAACGCGAATCTAGCCCGGGGTAAGTCGAACGTTCCTAAAGGAGATGAAACGTGCCGATGCACTTTAGCGCGTTGACATGCAAGGCATGTTCGCACCCACTCCCGGCAGTCCTTTCGCACGCCAGGCCAGACGTAACGTTCAGCGACCATCTTAGCTGAAGCATTAGCGCCCGGGTGGCTCAAGCTGTGTAGGCTGTCAAACACCTGCTTCCGGAAAACTTTGGTTACGAATGGCCTGGGTGACGTAGTGCTCACGTCACAATAAAGTTCTGCCCCACTGTTTGGAACTTTCACCCTCTCCAGACGCATCGAGGTGTCACCAGCAAGAAGTTGTTGTAGTTCTGGGTCAACAGATTGCGATGCTGCGAGTTGCTCAAAATCAATGGGAGCACGTATCTCCTCGACACGAGATAGGGTATCCGCCACTATGTTCTCCTTGCCTGCGATGTGACGTATGTCGGTGGTAAATTGAGATATAAAATCCAAATGGCGATATTGGCGGGGAGAACAAGTATCTCTCCTATCTCTAAATGCGGAACAGAGAGGTTTATGGTCCGTGAAGACAATAAAATGGCGAGCTTCCAGCATAAAACGGAAGTGTTTAATGCCTTCGTAAATGGCTAGGAGCTCGCGGTCGTAGGGGGAATACTTTCTCTGAGCAGGGCTTAAACTTCTAGAGAAAAAGGCCAAAGGTTCCCAATGACCATTCTTGAGCTGCTGCAGAACTGCGCCCATTGCGGTATCAGAAGCGTCTGTTACCAGAGCTAGTTGAGTTCTGCAATCCGGATGGGCGAGCAATGCAGCATCTGCCAGGCTCTGCTTGCATTGTTGGAACGCCGCGAGGGTTTCGCCTGAGAGCTCAACGGGATGGGATGGCTTAACAGAACCCGCAAGCAAGGCATTAAGTGGTGCCTGCGTCCTGGCGGCATGGGGAATAAATCGCCGGTAAAAGTTCACCATGCCAAGGAACCGTCTAAGCTGTCTGATATTATTAGGCATAGGGAAATCCTTTATAGCATCCACCTTGGATTCAAGTGGCTTGGTTCCTGCTTCGGAAATGCTATATCCAAGGAAACTTACCTCACTGGCGCCGAAGACGCATTTGGATGTGTTCACTAGCACTCCGTATTCCTTCATTCGCGTGAATAATTGCTGAAGGTGCTCTTCGTGCTCGTCTGCTGTTCGGGAGAACACAAGGAAATCGTCTAGGTAGGCGAAACAAAAATCCAGACCTCGAGTGAGCTCGTCTACAAACCTTTGGAACGTTTGACCTGCGTTCCTCAGACCAAAGGTCATATAGGGGAACTCGTACAGGCCAAACGGTGTTGAGATGGCCGTCTTGCAGATGTCATCCTCGTGAACTGGTATCTGGTGGTACGCCTTCTCTAAATCCACTGTGCTGAAAAATTTACACCCTGCAATAGCATGTGAAAAATCATGGATGTGACGGATCGGGTAGCGGTCAGGGATGGTACGAGCGTTCAACATCCGATAATCACCGCAAGGTCTCCAGCCATTATCTTTTTTCGGCACGAGGTGCAGGGGTGAAGCCCAGGCACTTGCTGAAGGACGTGCTATCCCGTTGTTCAGCATAAGTTGAAACTCCTGTTTGGCTATTTTCAACTTATCAGGAGCCAACCTACGGGGTGTACAGGATACGGGGGGACCAGGTGTTGTCCTAATGTGGTGTACAACATTGTGTTTAGGTGTTGGGTGTGTACCTGAAGGACGTGTTATTTCGGGGTACCTGTCTAAGATACGATGGTACCTGGTCTCGCCACTTGCCACCTTAATGGAGCTAATACTGTGTGTTCCGATGGAAACCTGTGTAGACAATGAGGTGGTGGTGTCAATAAGGCGTTGATTTTTGCAATCGACTGACAGATTGAAAAAACTTAAAAAATCTACACCAATAATCGCCTTAGTGACATTTGCCACCACAAGTCTCCATTGAAACGCCCGTCTCAAACCAAAATCTAATGTTAAATCTATGTAGCCGTAAGTGTCGATAATAGTCCCATTAGCGGCGCACAGCTGGTAGTCCGACTTCTCACGGCGATCACGAAGAGCAGTTCGGGGGAAGACACAGACATCACTGCCGGTGTCCACCAGAAACTGGATGTTGGAGTTGCGGTCTGTCACGAATAGGCGACCTGGGGTAACCGGGCAGTCGTTCGTCGCCATTAGCGAGTGCCCGTCGCGTTTCCCGACCTGCTGTAGTCACAGGGCTTCATGCACCTCCTGGCGTCGTCTCCAAATCGAGAATGGTACCAGCAGATGGGGTACCGCCGATAACTCGATTGAGACCTGCTCCTGCTGCTGTGCGAAGGTGAGCTGGATCGCTGCGTTGGTCTGGATCTCCTGGATGAGCTGCAGTGAGAACTGCGAGTGTGGTCATCCAACTTCCTGGCAAGTCTTCCTATCATCTCCTTAATCTCGGCGATCTCGTTGCTAGGAGGTGGAGGAGCTGACAATGACGACGATGACAACGTTGCTGCCACAACGGGTCGACAAGGCTGGGTAAGCTCGTGGATCCGATCTGCAAGGTCCGCTAGTTGGTCCAATGATTGGGTGGACTGTGATGCCAATAGCGCCTGAACACTAGATGGTAATCTCTCCATCCATATGGATTTTACAAAATCCTCTGGTGTGGCTGGTCCGGCCAAATCCTGGAGGTGACGAAGGAATTGGGAGGGTTTGCGATCTCCAAGTTCTTGGTGAGTGAGGAGTTTCCTAATTCTCAGTGCATGAGAATCGGCAAACCTCTTGATGATTTCCGCCTTGATCTTCAAGTAGCGGTGTTTGGCAGGCGGATTTACGATGACGTCTTTAACTGACCTGGCATAATGGACGTCTAGGTTGCTGATCACCTGGGTGAATTTAATGGAGTCGTCCGTGATGTCCAAGGTCTCGAACTGGGCTTCTAAGAGAGCAAACCATAGATCTGGATCATCAGATGAAAATGGTGGTACTTTCAAGTCCCGCAGCCGGTTGCCGTGTGACGTATTGACGGATCGTTCCGTGGAAACGCGCACTGGTTTTGCACGGTGCGTGACGTGGTCGT
Organism: Hyles vespertilio; assembly: GCA_009982885.2. Lineage (NCBI taxonomy): Eukaryota > Metazoa > Arthropoda > Insecta > Lepidoptera > Sphingidae > Hyles > Hyles vespertilio. Next base: position 5,566,688 of record CM042817.1, on the reverse strand, counting down.
CTTTTCTAGAACCGACCGTTTTTGCCGAGTCACTGCTTGTGTCACTCATGGTGTTTTTGGTGTTCTTCGGGGTCACCAGTTATAGTTTAGGGTCGGTTTACCAGTTATGGTAATGGTAGTGTGTTGGGTAGTAGGCGTAAGCAGGTGGTATACGCAAGCGCAACAAAACACCAAAACTATAATTAAAGTTTTAATGCACTAAGCACAAAGTCATAGTTTACACACAGAGAACAGTCTGAAATATAAACTAACACACAGAAGGGAACAAACACCAAGAGTAGAACAGAAAAGAAGTTCAGTCCAAGAATACAGTTTATAGAAAGCACAGCACAAGATAGTCAGTATAAGGCACAAGCCGAAAGCAGAAAAACAGTACAGTGAAATAGTCCATAAGAAAAGGTACTAGGTACACGCATACAGTATAATAGGGTAGGCTCGCGACAAACTATACGTCGTCAGTGCGCGGTACGATCGTCCGGTCGGAACTAACTAGAGGTCCGGTGCGTGGAACATGCGCAGGCGCAGCTGGGGGGGTCCGCTACCGCGCCGCCCGCAACTACTACGTCACCTTTTGTCTTGAGGCGGCCGGCCGGCCTACGGTCCCGGCTCCATTACACTATTCTAGCGCTCATCCGTCATTCAATTGAATAATTTAGAATGACGTGTTGATATTATATTTTTAGCACCAGAAGTGGAATTTTATTAAAAAAAAATACACAATTAACAATAAATCCGTTTATTTACAATTTGAATCAATGTTAGACCAATTACAAACTATTCAAGTACAATCAACACAAAATAATTACCAAAACCCAAATACTGCAAACTTCAATACAAATAAAAAAAGGAAACAAAACAAAAATGGCTTACGTGACCTTAATGACGGTCGACACAGATTATCACAAACTTCCGTACAGTACGAGCGATGACGAGCAAATAGGCTGTTTCTTCCAAGCGTCTTCCTTATATAATTTGTTCCAAGTTGGCTGGTGGGGGTACATGGAAACTCCTTACACGGCCTCTCCTGACGTTGTGTCGTCCTCGACGCAAATCCTTTGGAGTCCGCTAGGGCCCGCTACTGGAGAGGTCGATGGATCCACGTCATCCACGTCGTCATCAAGCAAAGGCATGGATAGACTAGGCGAAGGATTGAGCGTGGTTAACCTTGTTTCCTCGTCATCGTTATTTTCATCTAAAAACAAAGGACCATTAGTAATAATTTAGAGAAGTAAGTTTGAAGCACTCAACCTCGCATACCTATCATGCTATCTCCAGTCAGTCAATTCATTCATCTTCCTTCACCATAGCTACCACTCATGTGATACTCATACATCACTTTTAAAAGTACAAAACATAAAACAGCCAAGGCATGTTCCTGTTATCCAAAGAATTATGTAGGCCATCTTATTTGTCTACCTACTTCATGACTCATTCATAAACGAGTTCCGTAATATGGCCTCATGCCCACTCGTACGAGCACTATCTGAACGTACGAGTGCATTCCACACGCAGACCGTATTCGAACGTGTGAAGCTTCCCGACACGTTGAACGTATTCCAACGTTCGAGGCTTCTCAATACGCTGACCGCAGTCACACGTATTAAGGCATCTCAACATGCAGAGCTAATCATACAAGTGAGGAATACAATGAGAGTAATTATTCATCTGTGGTTCACCCTACGGGCTTACACAGGAATTCGTATAACTTTGAGCATATGCTTACTCTCAAAAAATGCGGCACACGTCTCAGGGCTCCACTCTCCTCGCCATGGCACCATATACTGCGCAGCAGCTTGAGATGTTTTACCATAACTACCGCTGAGTAGACGTAAAGTATAACGCCCGTTAGGTAGGACTTCAACCACCTTATATGGGCCACGCATGCCGGAGTCAAGTTTGCCTGCCGACTGAGAATACTTTATGACGAATACGAGGTCATCAACATTGAATTGACGTGGTGTACTCCGCCGTTGGTTAACTTGCTCGTCTTGTCTGGCTCGGTTACTTCGAAGAAGTTCACGGGTTCTATTCCTTGTGACTTCACGAAGGGCCTCCCTGTTGGTCGCCGAACCCTCGATTGCCACATCTCGCACCAGCGCTCGTACCACGGGAGTTGTAGATTCTGTGCCTATAAGGAGATTCAAAGGAGACACTCGCGTAGTCTTCTGTCTAGTAATATTCAGCACTAGTTGTAGTTTCCATAAAGTCTCCGACCACGGTAAGCGTTTGTAGTTCGCTTGGATACGCAACATATTGAGGACAGTACGCATGTACCTCTCTGCCTGACCATTTGCTTGATGCATCTCCGGCGTGATGTAGTGCAGGTTGCAGCCCAGGTCATTGATCCATGTTACAAACTCTTTGGACTCGAACATGCGTCCTTTGTCTACTACCATAAGTTTAGGCACTCCAAATAAAGATATAGCTTGAGTGATAACGCGCTTTAGTTCCGTGAAATCTTGGCGATAAATGGGGTAAAGAAGCGTGTACTTGGTAAAAGCATCCACAACAAGGAGAATGAATTTATTGCCATCTGAAACTGGTAAAGGTCCCAAGGCGTCTACGTGAACGGTGTTAAATGGAGTGTCGGGCTTTTCCCAAGAAGTTATAGTTTGTAAAGGGGCTCGAGGGACTCTTTTTTGAGAAATGCACACTAGGCAATGAGCAACATATTTGGAAACAAATCGCCTGAGACCAGGGAACCAGAAGTGTCGAAGAATAAGGTCTAGAGTCTTCTCTGCGTTAATGTGTTCATGTTCGTCGTGGAACACTCTCAGAAGACTAAGACGGTGACCTTTAGGTATGTAACACAGCAACCTAGCTTCTTGACCAACTGGGACGTACTTATAGTACAGGACTCCATTTTGGATCGAATAGCGGCCAGGGTCTAGCCTACCATCATAAAATTTTTGAATAAGGTCTTTCGTATCGTTGTCAGCTGATTGTGCAATCTGAGCCCAGTTACGAGGTCTCGAGATTTGATTTACACAGACGGGATTGCGACTTAAATAGTCTGCATGAGGTAACATTATTCCCTTGCGATACTCTATTGAAAAATTGAAATCTTGAAGGTACATCCACCACCTTGCTACTCGGGGCAAAAGATCTTTTTTTCGCTCAGTGGACTTAAGCGCATTGCAGTCGGTTACTATTACAAATTGTAAGCCAATTAAATAGTGGCGAAAGTTTTGGAGGGCTTTAACGACAGCAAGGGTTTCCAATTCATAGGAATGATAATTACTTTCTGCCCCTTGGGTGGATCGACTAAAGTATGCAACTACGTGTTTCTTTGAGTCGGGATGTACTTGTAATAGGACTGCGCCATATCCAATACTGCTTGCATCCGTATGAACTTCAGTAGCAAGGTCTGGATTAAAGATTGTAAGTACAGGCTCACTCGTTAACTCTTTAATTAAATCTAAACGAATATTTTCGCATTCAGGAGTCCAGTTAAACTTAACATTTTTATGGGTGAGAATAGCAATAGGGGCAGTCTTAGTGGCATAATTTTTTATGTATTTCCTAAAGTAACCTGCCAGACCTAGTAGTTGTCGTACCTGCTTTACGCTTGCTGGTGGTAGAGTGTTAACTAAGGCTTCTACCTTTCGAGGACTCGGCCTAACCTGACCCTCGCTTATAAGTCTACCCAGGTACTCAACTTCTCTAACCAGAAAAGAACATTTTGCCAGATTAATAGAAAAGCCCGCTATTGTGAGAGTCCTAAGCACCTTACGCAACAGTTCAATTCCCTCAACTATAGAATTACTAAGAAGGAGCACATCATCGACATAAACTAATACATTCCCTTCGTTGATATGAGCACGTAGAGTGTTATTAATAATTCGCTGATAAACTACGGGAGAATTTGCTAAGCCATAAGGCATTTTGATGTATTCGAAATGTTCTTCTGGTGTCACAAACCCAGTTAAGTGAATACATTCCTCTTTCAAAGGGATTTGGTGAAACCCCGTGGCCATGTCAAGACAGCAGAAGAATTTATACCCACCCAACCTATCGATGTGATCATCAATAAGTGGAAGAGGGTAGCGATCTTTCACTGTAATACGGTTAAGTGCCCTAAAATCTACGCAAAGTCTATCTGATCCATCGCGTTTTCTTACGAGTATGATTGGACTCGCGTATTCAGAGTTAGAGCGCCTAATAACTCCTTTCTCCAAAAGATCTTGAGTTATTTCACGTACTTTAAGTTTTTCGGAATATGAGAGCCTATATGGCTTATAAACGACAGGAGTCGAATTGGTTAGCCTTATGTCCATCTCACCAGTTCGAACTGTAGTTACAGCGGTACCCGATATTAAAAATTGCGAAAAATCATTTATAATAGACATAAGACTCTCCAATTCTATGCCCTGTAGGGGTGTGTTTAATTGAAACCGGTCGCCTACTCCAACAACATTAATTTTCTTAATAACTGTGTCAGTACGCGTGAGATACTGTTTATCTTTAGTTCGGACGTAAGTTATTCCATCGCGGTTTAGTACGTCGGTTCCGATTATAACGGGCACATTCATGAAAGACGCTGGAACTACCACTAGGTCTACTTCAATCGAGATGTCAGTGAACTCTAAGGTAAGGGTGACGTAAGATGTTGCAATTACTTCCTGGTCACTAAGACCCTTCAAAGAACAACGCATCGGCTTAGGTTGACACGTAAAATACTTTAAAATCCCAGAAGAAATGAGGGATACACCTAGGGCCCCGCTATCAATGAGCACATCTACTGGAACGCCATCTATGATTGCCGAAGTTATGTCGTTACTTGGTGAAGTATTAGATCGATAGGAGCAAAGATTGACGTTACGTTGATTACGTTGCTCTGACTTGGCTTTGATGAAGCATTTGTCCTCGGTGTGTCCCAGTTTCTTACAAAAAGTGCAAGTGTTACTTGACGACGGTTGGGCATTGAAAGTTGATTCGGAATGCATATGTGGCGGTCGACTACTGGGCGCGTTGGACCTGGGTTGCCTACAAACGCGGCTAATATGACCGAACCGGTTGCAGTTAAAACATTTCGGAGCCGGAGTGCCATCTGACTTCTTTGGTTGGGTATTTCTTTTATGGTCAACAACCCTGTCCCGTCTTACTGCTAAGGGTTTTGTATAAATTGAAAGAAACGAAACTATGGTGTCTGGAGTCAGGCTAGCGTTCGCGGCGGCTGCGCGCACTTGTGCATTATCTATACCGCGTATTACTATGAGGGTTCTCAAATCTTCGCTTAGCCCCTGCACTATCTTTAAACGCAATAAGGTGCGACGAGCGTATTCAGCGTAGCTAGAGTACTTGTCAGAAGTTAAATTCATTGCTTCGAACAATATGTTGGCATAGTCCAATTTACCGGGACAGAGAGGTTTGAACTCGCGTTTAAAATTAGACCATGTACGGTCATTCGATACCTATTCGCCTAACCAAACCCTAGCGTCACCCCTAAGGCACGATGCAACGCGCGACAGACATTCATGATCATTCCAGTCGTTAGCCTCCCTGGCGCGGTCCACCTCTTCGCACCATGCTTCGATGTTGTTAATTGACGGGTCGAAATTAGACACATAATAATGTTGCGATCTTGAGGGTTGCATTGTTTTAATTGCTTGCATCAAAGCATTAGCGAGGCTAGACGCGTCAGAGCAGGGAGCACTGGATTCTATAGACTGCCGTAATGGCGCAATATTATCGGGCGGAAGAGTCACAGCCGCGGGTTGGGCGTCAGTTTTATGAACAGATCGAGCCTTATTGATACATGAATGCCCCTTGAGAGGCGAAACCATTCGCGATCGTGACCGTGATCTAACGCGGTGGTCACTGCGAGACCGATCTCTACAGCGCAATTCACGTCTAGACCGAGTACGCGACCGGTGCACTTCAGTACTGTGAGAATCACGTCGATCTCGAACACGTAAGCCATCTTGTGAAGTATGACGTCTACCATTTGAATTTCGATTCGATCTATCGTTACTGTGGTCGCGGGACCTTCGAGAAGTATGCCGAATTCGATTACGCGAATCACCCCTATAAATACGCCTCCGTGGACTAGGTGTACTCGTATGTCTCATTGTTAAAAATTTAAATCAGGCGATAACACATACAAAATAATAAAGAAATGAAGAAAGCAGTAGTTGAAGACACAATAAAATTCAAATTATAAACTTAATGGAATTCGTGTTCACATGAATTTTACAAACTATGTTGCAAATTAGCGTTACTGTGAGCTTATGAGTCCTTTATCCCACTTCTGATTTTAGCACCAGAAGTGGAATTTTATTAAAAAAAAATACACAATTAACAATAAATCCGTTTATTTACAATTTGAATCAATGTTAGACCAATTACAAACTATTCAAGTACAATCAACACAAAATAATTACCAAAACCCAAATACTGCAAACTTCAATACAAATAAAAAAAGGAAACAAAACAAAAATGGCTTACGTGACCTTAATGACGGTCGACACAGATTATCACAAACTTCCGTACAGTACGAGCGATGACGAGCAAATAGGCTGTTTCTTCCAAGCGTCTTCCTTATATAATTTGTTCCAAGTTGGCTGGTGGGGGTACATGGAAACTCCTTACAATATTATTTATTTATTGTGATGTGGTATTTAAGTATATATATTTTCGAATGTTTGAGTATGTGTGTTTTTTATAGGTACATATGTGTGTGTGAGTGTATATGTAATATATAAGTTTGTGTGTATATATGTATGTGCGTATGTATGGGCGTATATATAAGTAGCCCACAAGTCTAAACTTCGATTTTAATGCAGACCTTTAACATTTTTAATAAAATATAGGTACAAGATTAAAATATCCCATCAAAAACATCCTGTAAAAAAATTCCAAGTCTCGCAGTTCAGGTTTTCTACCGTAAAAAGTTGTGAGATGCATATAATACCAAGTCCACCATCGCATGAAAACATAATGTATCGTACAATTTATACATAATGCTGCTGGCCAAGTCGATCTATTTATTTAAAACGTAAAGAATTTTTAATATTGATATGGTAATAACTAACGTAATAACATTATATAGAAGGTCCCTTAAGGACTAAATAACTTAATCGACTTGGTATTATATGCATCTCACAACTTTTTACGGTAGAAAACCTGAACTGCGAGACTTGAATTTTTTTACAGGATGTTTTTGATGGGATCTCACGTCTTTTTGTAGAGTCCTACTTTTTTCCTTTTCGGTACTTCTTACTTCTAGAATATCACTAACGATTTTTCTTAAAGCCTCTGTCTTATGGATATTTCTTATTTTTGTAAGTATCAATTTATCACAAATATAGCGGATTTGATTATTAATGTTCTTTCTTTCATTGTAATTGATATTTTCGAGCTATTTAGTCTATTTATTTGCAAGTTTTTCTTCGTCATGTTTTTCTAGAGGAATGTTATACAGTTTCTTGGGCTGAATACACCATTTGCCTCTCTATATCCCCTCCTGTTATGCCTCATATATATAGATATCTATCTACAACTATTATTCCATTATATACGGGTACAATGATTCACTAACTGCAAATGTAACTTTGTAATCCTATACATTTATATGGGATTACAAAGTTATTCACGCAGTTGGTCTATCTAGAAAACTAGACACAAATTATGAAATGTTTGAATTTTCCCTTACTTTAGACACTAAACACTAATTATATTCTAAATTTGAAGGTTCTATGTCTGCTAGAAGTGCCTTAGACTTTTGATGATCGGTCAGTCAGTCAGTGTGTGACAAAATTAGGAAAGTTTGACTAGTTACAATTCTTAAACTACTGATTCAAATTGAATGAAATTTTAAATATACCGTGTTTACACAATGCCTGCTTTGTAACTGAAAATTCAGGCTTCTTGCTTTAACCACAACGAAGTTATAGGGGGTTGAAAATGGTCTGAATTGCTTCGAGAAAAGGATGTTACGGCCTATAGCTCGACTTGGAGGGGGCTCGGCCGCGCCCCCAGATTGCATTTTAATTATGATATATTTAATGCAATTTAAAATAATGTTTGTATTTGGTCTATTCTATAAAAACAGCATGTAATTGAATAAAAAATGATCGATGAGCGAGTCGAAACTCGAACACGATGGCCGCCATTGAAGTCTAAAATATGGCACGAAAAATTATTGTGGATCTTCCTCACACATCTGGGTAGGTACCACCGCAATGTCTATTTCTCCCGTCAAACAACACTGCTTAAATGCACTGTTGTGTTTCGGATTGAAGGACATTGTAGCCAGAGCAACTACTGGACATATTGAGACTTAACATCTTATGTCTCAGGATGGCGAGCGCAGTGGAATGTTGCTACTGTTTATGAGCGGTCGTATCGCTTACCATCAGGCGAACGGCTTGCTCGTCTCGCCATTCATTGCAATAAAAAAAAAAAAAAAACACACCAGAGTCCGTTTTAATTTTTTTATAATATAAGAGATTGCGATTTTATTGTTTATATACGATTGGAATTCAGGGTTGTAATTATTTGTTGTTTTTTTAATTAGTTGTTGTATGTACGTAATACGTACGTAAAAACTAATTTATTATTTAATTCATATTTAGATCATGATTGTTCATTAATGATTTGAATCATTTTTGAATTTGAATCATTTTTTTCAAAAAACCCCGCGGCGTCCATGTTGAATGTACCGTCACGGCTGGGCCTAGCCGTGACGGTAATTCTGGTGGCACCCCTGCCACCAGAATTCTCTCAGACTCCCCAGTCGTCGGAGGGGATGAAAATAATATTCACCCCAGTACCAGCAAAAGGTTAGTTATAGTTCTTACGATTTAATTAATTAAAATAATATCAGGTGTTAATACTAATAAAACTTTATATTTCAGCGTTTCAGTGGGCCAAATAGAAGATTTTCTTCTGGCTGAGCCCTTAGAAAAGGCTTGGCCCAGAAGAACCCACAAACGGAAATGGGCTTCTGTTGCTTCCACGTATGTATTTTATTATCAACTTCGTTTTGGCTATTACCATTTCTTGTACTGTTTAATACTAATTATTTATTGTGCACAATTATGTGTTTAAAGAAATTGTTACAGAAGTACTAGAGAAGTAATTTTTGGCAATAAAATCTAATTCTTAAATATGTATTTGTTATTGAATTCTAAAAGAAATATTATCATTTCAGTTCAGCATGTGAACATGGCACCCCCACGGAGCTGCTCGACTCGTCATTCTCAGCAATGTGAGTTTTGTTTAATGAAAAATATTTTATTAACATCTCAATGTCCACACAATTTACACTTGTACGGACTTTAGACGAATACTATGTTGCTAAGGACGGATTGCGTCCGAACTGGCCTCCTGATTGGCCAGTTAGCCGCAATTGTCGCTTCTTTATTCTATGCGTAAGACGTACGTCTGATATGTGTTTTCGCCTTTACTTATGTTATTGTAAGCCACTATTTAAAGTGATTTGTGGAGTGATTGTATTTTTAATTTTAACGTTTTTTAGGCTTGATTTCTCACAAACCCCTCGGCCAACGCCCCAGTCCGTGCGTTCGCAGGAAATCCATGGTCTCAATTACGGTAAGTTATTTTGACATAAGTTACCGGAAATTTGTATTATCTGTCATTATAATCCCTCAATGGTCGTTGTATGCAATTCGTCGTCCAATAATACACCAATCACTTCTAAAAGATAAATATAGTTTAGGGCTATAAATAAAAGACTAAATTTTCGTTTTATAAATTTATTTTTGATCAAAATTTAGCTTGCGGCGGCATTTGGGATGCCGCCGCCGATGATTCGGGCACTTCTGCCCTCGGGTACATTTCGGGCAGAAGTTCCCCGAATCACCCATTTCCGGCGACCATCCTGGGTCGGCCGCCTGCCGTATGTTTTGCGGCGACGCCGAATCGCTGTCGTCTCGTTTCCTATTAATTTCATGCTGTTAGTACATAAGCAAAGCAATCGGCATTCGCGCGAATATTAAGAACAGCAAGGCCTCGTCAATCTGGAATCCCGCTAATCTGCTGATATAGTTAGTATGGGGAATTGGCAGGGTAATTTAAAAGACAATGTCTTACAGACAACTATGGGATAGATTTAAGAAAAGGATTAACAGAGGGAAATTGTTCGTTAGAAACAATATAATTAAATACTTCTATTAACCAACCCCAATTTAGGTTAGAATATGTTAAAAATGTAATGCTTTGATAATATTAACACCTATTAAAATATGTTGTAAACATGCATGTAATATAATTTGGCTCACCTTTTCTTCGTATTCTCCATTTGGAAACTGCTGGAAAGAGAAAGATTAAAAATTAGTATTCTTGTCACAAGTGGTCATTTGTGTTTTAGTGCAATATAGATGGGGATAAGGGGTTTAATTTTTAATCTGTTTGTATTCGTTTTTTTTTTGTACTCAGGAAGTGAGAATGATGACAGCGAGGATGACGAGACCTCCGTGTGGGACAGAAGGATGGGAGAGCAGGCGGGAAGCGAGGACGAAGATGGCAGAGTAACACCGCCGTCCGTTCCATCTTCATTTACTAATGTTGGTGACACGGACATAGGTGAATATAAACCCACTGATATATTTGACTTTCAGTGGCGAGCATTTCCTGAGACGCCTATTCCACCAAATTTGCGTCGGGAAGCGTTCATAGACAGTAACTCTGGGCCCAGAGTCTATTATGCCGACCCGTATGCCGCTTTTACTGCCATATGGGATAGGCAAATAATGGAACATATATGTGGGCAAACCAACCTGTATGTTCAGCAAGAGACTAGTAACTTGCTGAATTCAGGGCGGCTTTGCCCACAAAGTCGAATAATGCAATGGAAAGACATTGATGTTGACGAATTGTACGTGTATTTAGCAATTGTACTAGCAATGGGTCTATTGAATAAATCACGTATAGAAGACTATTGGAGTACAAAGCAAGATGTCTTCATTACTCCTGGCTTTTCTATCTCTATGCCTATAAACCGCTTTGCTCTGATTAACCGTTGGTTGCACTTTAATAATAACCTGGACATGCATAGTGTTTCACTATCGCCTGCCCAGGCAAAATTATTTAAGGTGCAACCAATTATTGATCACCTTAACACTAAATTTTCCTCCTTGTACGCCTTGGACCAGAACATTGCGTTAGATGAATCTCTAAGCCTACAGCCTTTCCATTGCGTTAGATGAATCTCTAACGCAATGGAAAGGCTGTTTGGGTATTAAACAATATTTACCCAAAAAGGCTGCAAGGGTAGGTATAAAAACTTTTGAGGTTTGCGAATCTCAAAGTGGCTATTTGTGGCGGTTTGAAGTTTATTGTGGCTCCGAACCGTCGCAAAATTCTGGTCCTTTATCCGGAACGATACTAGCTACCGTTCTTAGGCTGGTAAAGGGCTTAAAATTTAGGGGCCATACATTATGGATGGACAATTACTATAATTCTCCAGCCCTTGCACGTACATTAAAATCCATGCAGATTGACTGTGTGGGAACATTACGTACCAACCGTCAGTTCGTTCCCGACCTATTGAGAACATTGCGCAAATCTAATATGGCGCGCAACCAAGTCGTTGGCTGCACGAGCGGTGATGTTGACCTGTTGGTATGGAGAGATAAGAGCCTCATAGCACTTATCTCTACGTACCACGGGTCTTTAACCGCTCAGTGCGGCAAAGTGCGCAAGCCCGCCATCGTCCACGACTATAATTTGTGTATGGGCGGAGTGGACAAAAAGGATCAGATGTTGGCAATGTTCCCAATCGAGCGGAAACGGACGCGCGTTTGGTACAAAAAACTATTTAGGCGGTTGCTCAACGTCAGTGTGTTAAATTGTTACATTATGTTTCAGTTTAACACACCGTCGATTGAGCACCACGATTTTAGAGTAAATTTGGTGCGTCAGTTGCTTGCACACTACCACCCGAACTATACCCCGAGTCGGCTTCTGCAGCCCAAACAACCCAAAGAGAGGCCATTAGACCATTTACCGGCCGAGTATGGCTTCTCTTCGGGTGATAGAAAGGAGAAATTACGCCGCCGGTGTGGTGTGTGCAAGGAGCGGACGCACACCTATTAATAAACAAATATAAATAAATATATATAAACAAATACGCAATACAAATTATCTTTTAATAATGTATCTGCGTTAAGTGCTGATAATACAAATGCTAACTTTGGCGTTAATCATTCTTTATTCACAAATATAAAAAATATAGTACCAAATTTGATTAAAGGAATTTTGTCATGCACATATAGTGCATAATTGTGTAAGGCATGCAATGAGCTTTTTATCACATGACATAGAAAATGTAATTTTAAAAATTTATGCACATTTTTCACATTCAGCGGTAAGAAGAGAGGAACTGAAAAAAATTATAGCTTCAGTAGATGGAGACTTCCATGAAGTTCGACGCCATGTAGGAACAAGATGGATCTCTCTTTTGCCATGTATAGATAGTTTATTATTGAATTGGTCACCTATTAGAAGCTACTTTCTAAGTTTAGACCATTGTCCAATACTTTTACAAAATTTATTGATGCTCAATGACACTGAGAATGTTACAATTGAAATTTATTTGCATTTTTGTAGTCACTTATTAAATTTATTTAATAAAGCTGTAAAATGTCTAGAAGGAAACTGCATTACAATTTTAAATATTTATGGGATTATGGTTAGTCTTAGAGATCAATTAACACAAAGAAAACAAGATCTGTTTTTTGGCTATGAAACAGGCAAAAAAATTAAACTGTTATCTTCACCGGAACTGACTAAGAAAATTCAAGGATTTTTTTTATTATTTATTGACAAATCCCTAGAGTACCTGAATAAATGGTTTGATTTTAATGAAACAAACTGGTTATTTACACTAGGTAATATAAATTTAAATAGTAATATACAATTTGATAATATTGTGAACATCATTAAAAATTTAAATTTGCAAAAACTTAATGTGGATATGGATGATCTTTATGGAGAAGTCACTTTATTAAACCAACTTTATAATCAGTTATGTTCTTCTAAGGGTTTTGCAGAACTATCAACTGCACAAAAATGGCAGCAAGTATTTAGTAAGAGTGACAATAATTTTTTAAACTTGTATAAAATAATTTCATTTTTGTTGTCTATTCCCGCCACGTCAGCATTTACAGAAAGAGTGTTTTCTGTGATGAATAGCAAGTGGCGAGACGAAAGAAATAAAGCGTCTCTGAATTTAACTAAAAATGAATTACTTGTTTACTTCAATTTAAATATAGAGTGTAAAGATGCTGTGCAATTGTTTAGTAAAGATGCTAATCTGATAAAAGCTGCAAAAAGCATTAAAAAATATGTGTTTAAACATAATAATTTAGAAAAATAAATTGTACTTTATTTTGATACTGTGTACTTTTTTTTTTCTTAACTATAATAACCAATGTACTTTAACTGCAAAAAAAAGGTGGCAACCCTAACTACAGCCGACAATTCTATTTATATAATTTCACAATTGTGCAAGGAACCTCTAAAGACAAGCTTAATAAGAACACAACCTTTGCATACACCTGGACAGAAAACGAATATGGTAAAACAGCTAATCAAATAGCATCAGCCGTATATGATCGATTAAATAAAACGAATTTATCAGGTATTTCCATCATACGCTTATTTGCTGACGGATGTGGCGGTCAAAACAAAAATAGTATAATGCTAAGTATGCTATCTAAATGGCTATTGGAAAATGTCTCTGTCAAAAGTATTGAAATAATATTTCCCGTAACAGGGCATAGTTTTATGCCCCCGGACAGAGATTTCGGCAATGTAGAAAAACTTGTAAAGAAACAAGAAGTAATCATCCAACCAGAAGAATATTGCGAATTCATTTCTAGTAGTGCGACGGTCACGAATCTAAGGGATATTATTATATATGACTTCAAAACAGCCACTCAAGAAGTCTTTAAACCGACAGCGAAATGGCCATTCAAAATAACCCAATGCAAAAAATTTATTATAAAAAGATCGAAGATTTCAGGAAACACACTTATCCGCGGTGAACCGTTTTATAATTCAGATTCAAATAAATCCTTTAATGTTTGCAAAACGGGCAAAAAAACTATTATGCTCCAGCCTACCACCATTCCAACGGGAGTGCCTGTGTCGCAGGCCAAAATAACCGATGTTGAGAGATTATTAACGAAACATTTTGGATTAGGATGGCAAGAGAAAGAAGACTTACAATTTTACTTAGGTATTATTAGAGGGCCATCTGTTGAAGGAAATCAAAATTTAGAAGAAAGTATTTGTGAAGGGGTAGTAGAAGAATCACCAGTCTTAAGAATATAATAAGGATAAAACTTTAAATACAATTATATCACTTAATTGAAAATTGATTAAAATTTGTAAAAGTATATACTGTTATTGTTTTTACTTTATCGAACGTATAAGAACATCACTAATCCGCAGAAATCAAAATGGCGACTGTCATTATCACATTACTCAGTTATATCCAGTTATTCAAAATCAAATACAGCAATATCCTATAATTAGAATCAAAGCCAGCTAAGTGCTATTTTATTTTCACTTTGTACTTAAAAATACAAGGAACTTTTATTAATTAAAATTCAGATTATTTCTAATATTCACATTCTTTATAAATCTGTCTCAAAATGTAAAATATTGTAGCTACCTGAACAAAGTTATCGATTATTGTAGGTTACTGATTATTTGACATACTTGGATTTAGCTACCTTTGATTTTATAGGCCTCATATATTCCTTTGTCCAGCGCTCCCAAAAGTGTTGACGAAGTCGTTCCACTTGTTGAAAACGTCGAAGGCGGTTGACTGGTACATCGCGTAGGTCTTGGCAGGCCGGAGCGGTGAGTGGACGACCAATCAGAAAATGTCCTGGAGTGAGGGGTGTAAAGTCCTGTGGATCAGAGGAAAGAAGGGACAAAGGTCGGGAGTTAAGAACAGCTTCAATTTGCGCTAAAACTGTGCTAAACTCCTCAAAAGTGAGGTGTGCGTTTCCTATTACTCGAATTATATGATGTTTCCACGACCGTACCCCCGCTTCCCAAATACCACCAAAATGTGCAGCATATGCTGGAATAAAAAGAACTTTAATACTTTGACTGGTAGCATATTCCAAAATGTCCTTATTACAATCGCGCAAGAATTTTGCAAAGTCATTCTTTACACCTACAAAGTTGCGACCATTGTCAGAAAAGATATCTGATGGCTTGCCTCGGCGTAAAATAAACTATTTCAATGTGAGTAAATATTATTCTTCACTTATCAGGTCACTCACTAACTCCAAGTGAATGGCGCGTGTCACAAAGCATACCAATAAACAAATATATGCCTTAACAGTTTTGGCACCCCTACCTTTACAGTTTAAAATGAACACTGGACCACAATAATCAACCCCGCAACGTGTGAATGGTAAACTGAGAATGATTCGTTCTTTAGGTAAGTTTCCTATCATAGGGGTAAGTGTTTTGCTTCTGATTCGCGTACAAGTGACACATCTGTGTGACACTTGTCGCGCTAAATTTCTGCCTCCCACAGGCCACCAGGACTCTCTGATATGGCAGAGCAGTGCTTGGGAGCCTGCATGAAGAAGCTGGATGTGCTCGTAACTAAATAATAAATTAGCAAATTTATGCTTGCTAGATATTAAAATGGGATGTTTCTTATCATAGGTTAAATCGGTTGAATAGACCAGGCGACCTCCTACGCGAATTATTTTCTTGTCATCCAATAATAAATTGAGTTTTGACAAATGACCCTTTCCACTGACAGATTTTTGTTTACACAAAGCAGCATGCTCTTTGGGATAAGATTCTAATTGCGATAATTTAGCTAGTGTTTGTTTGGCAAGATTTAATTCATCTAATTCTAGTCTACCCTTGCGCTTAATATGTTTGTACCGACTGTTGTGTATGAGTCTCAAAATATAAGCCATGGTTCTTCGCATGCGTGTAAATTGAGAAAATCTATGAAAAGGAAACAAATCAGATTCTGAAGTTTCTCCAGCAAGAGCACTTGTAATAATAGATTTTATTTCTGGGAGTTGCTCATGCTTAAATGAAATTGCATCTCTGTGATCATTTATTGAAAAGTTTACATCGTGAAGAAATGTTGGCCCCTGGAACCAAATGGACGAGGAGAATTCTTGTACACTGATGCCGCGAGATGCAATATCTGAAGGGTTATTTCCACTGCTTACGTGACGCCAAGGAAGCGTCTGAGTTGTCTCTAAAATTTCCACAACTCTATTTTGTACAAAAACCTATAGTCGATAAGGTTCCATGTGAAGCCAACCTAACACTATGCTTGAGTCTGTCCAAAAAATGACATTGTTAAATTTGCAATGCAAAGAGGTACGGATCTTGTCGTAAAGTCGAGCAACTACTAGAGCACCGCACAGTTCTAGACGCGGTATACTGACAGGTTTTAAAGGTGCAACTTTAGTTTTTGACATTAATAGTTTTACTGATACTGTCTGGTCAATATTAACTGTACGTACATACCCACACGCGCCATATGCTGTTTGTGAGGCGTCACTAAAAACATGCAACTCTATATGTATAGGTGTACCTACAACATGACGAGGAACACGGATTGTTTGAAGCGCTCGCAATGAGATGATGAATCGATTCCACTTTCGCGCAATGGTTTCTGAAATCGGGTCGTCCCAACTTATTTTAAGTAACCATAATTGTTGCAGTAACACTTTGGTAACAATTATAACAGGACTTATTAGACCGAGAGGGTCAAAAATTTGCGAAATACTCTATAAAATAGAACGTTTAGTGATGGGTTTCACGGCAAAATCAAGGCACGTATTAAAATGAAATTCATCTGTTATATTGCACCAGCCTAAACTTAATGATTTAGAATTTAAATTATTATCAACTGGAAACAGCTGTTTAAACTGATCAGACGAATCACTTCCACCATCATTACAAGTAAAATTGAATATCCACTTTCGCAGTGGAAACAGCCAGATTGTAGTGTCTTTTGCGTTTTATCACATAACTCCAGCAATTTAAATTTATCATCTAACGTGGTGATGTAATCATCAACATAAAAGTCTTCTGATATTACTCGCTTGACATCAGAATTAGAGGACTCAATACCTAATTGTTTTATATGTCCCTAGTGGCTTCGATGGGTCATCACGCCATAAAATAATTTGCAAGCTACGTTGATCCTCATCTACTAGGCACTGCCTGTACATTTTTTCAATGTCGGCGCACGCAGCGTATTTGTGCTGTGTAAAACGGAGAAGAATGGCGAGAAGATCGCCCTGTATAGGAGGACCAACTAATTGCAACTTATTAAATGACTCACCGGAGCTAGATGGCGCACTTGCGTCAAATACGACGCGTAACTTAGTTGTGGTGCTGAGCTCGCGAAACTCACCGTGATGAGGCATAAAATAACATGGTGATTCATAAGAATCCACTCGTGTCATGTGACCTAAGCTCTCATATTCCTGCATAAAAGACACATATAAGTGTTTAAATTCGTGTGCGCGCTGCATTCGCTTTTCCAGCGCGTAAAATCGTTGTTCTGCCTGAGAATACGATTCTCCTAAAGTATCAGGTGACTGTTTAAATGGAATACGTACACAGAACCTTCCATCAGTGTTGCGTGTAGTTGCGTGTGCGTATAAAATGTTCCTCACATGTACGTTCTTCCTCAGTTGGCGCATCCTTTACACTACATATCTCCTCGATTTCCCAGAACAGCCGAAGTTAAGTGTCTAATGCATTAATTAAATTACACTGAATGCGTGCATTTTTTGGCGTAAAATTGCAAATGGGTCCACTAATTAACCACCCTAAACTTGAATTTAATAAATAGGGCCCATTGGGCAATCGTATTTTCCCTTCTCCAAGTAAGTCCCAAAACCTATCTGCGCCTATGTCTTTGTTTTTGGAATCTAAAAACTTGGGATCGGCTAACCGTATGCTGTCTGGAATACAGAACTGTGCGCTTAATTGACATACGGCGGGCATAGAAGCCGTTATTTTTGGCAAAACATAACAACTAATGTTTGTTGTAAATGTTTGATCAACGCAAGATCTGATGACAATGTTGCAAACTTGAGAGGATTGTATCACTGAATCACCAACCCCCCTTATTTCGTTTGTGGATTGTATAAGTTGTACATTTAATGCATTACATTGTGACGTTGTGAGAGTGTCACCTCTAATATTTGCGGTCTATGGTTTAATAGTCGGCATAAATCCTATTGTCTATGCCAATCAACGCCTCCGTTGCGCTGATTGGTTGATTCAATCTCTGACATCTGTCAAACGTGACGTGCGAACTGTCATCGGCGCTCGCTTAAATACGCGTGTAACGTCGCTCGCGTCCTCTTTTCTATAACCTGAAAGCCGCGTGCTACCACGCGTCTTTCCGAACCCGCTGGGGTGAGTGTTCTATTTGCTAACCGCTTAACTGCTTGTTTGTCAGTGTATTCTGTCTGCCGGGCTTGTGAGCTATCACGAGTCGCTGGCACGGAATGCAAGCCTAGTTTGCATTCCGATTTCTTGGACGCTGATTCCAGGTTCTTCGTTCTTCGAGTTCTTGGCGTTCTTCGTTTTTCGCCTACTTCGTTTTGCTTCCGCCACGGGGTGCTGACTCCGTGCCCTGGATTACTACCCGCTGTTGCGCTGCTTCGCACCGCTACCTGCCCGTGCTGTGCCCGAGCCTACGCCGCGCCGCTGTCCTGCGCACCGTATCCGGCCACGTGGCAGCAGACTTCGCCGGCGAGCTGTCGCCGGGTTCCGCCACGTGTCGAAGACCCGGATCAGTGTCCAGCGAAGGCCAGTGACCCCTGTTGCATACCACCAGCAACAGTGCCGGGTGTAAACAGTGATGCGAATTTATTAAAGCCCGAACCACGTAATTACCCTGAGTACTCATTTACTTACCTACCCCTACCTGCGGGCGGCCTAATCCGCCGCAACATAAAGATTTAAAAAAGAAAAGAAAAAAGAAAAAATGCTTTATTATCGCGCAAATTAGCCGCATACAACACAGTACAATAATTATAAAAATGTAACAATACAATAAATAAAAAAAAAAAACAAAGAAGAGACTAAAAATAAAAAAGGAGAAAAAAATAACAGGTAAGTATGTTGCGCAGCTCACTCGCGATAACAGGTCAACATCTCAGCATGATGCTGTGTGATTACAGAAGCAACCACACAGCGCTGGTTTTCAGATGTAACCTTAGGCGACGCGACGTACAGAAGCTAAGCTAGCTCAGCAACAATTACAATAATAACAAAGATATTGTAAATAAGAAGAAATAAATAGTGCAGGCAATAAGTAGTAATTAAAAATGATAAGTCCAAATATAATGCACAAGTAATAAAAATAAAAAAAAAAAAAGTAGAATTAAGAATTTACGGCCGGTTTCTATAATCTATCTATCTTTAACAAGAGATTTCTCTCGAAATTTCGATACATTTTTGCTTCAGTAAAGAAAGACAGAGATATTTAGATAAAGTGCATATATTTATAAATATCTAGGCAAGATAATATTGTATGTCTATCTTTGTTTATTGAAGCATATAGTGGTATCGACATAGTAACGATATCCATTTTATCTTCTTGTTAAAGATAGATAGGATATAGAGAACGGCCGTTAGAGATGAAGCAACGTTGGCTTCCGCTATCGAGCAACGCACAAGCCTTATGATAGGTGCCGTCATTATGTGCAGTTATTTCTACTATGGCCGTTGACAATAAAACAGACTGCGCACTGACAGAAGAGCCACATTGAGTTCGTATGTGTGTGCCTACTGCCTGAACCGGGCCCAGGCTGGAGTGAGTGCATAGTGCGGTAGACGGGCACGCAGGTGCGCTCTCCTCTGCTGTCAAAGTAGGCATCAGTCGCAGTCCGTGATGACAAGTGGAGTGATAATACGCCATTTTCTTCATCACTGTGTATCAATGAATTATGTTTTTTATTACAGTATTTACAAGGCCCAAATCTACAGCTATCTAATATGTGTCCAGAACGTAAACAATTCTTACACAAATTGTGTTCATTGATAAGTTTTAACTTTGATTTTAAATCACTTTCAATAAATTTCTGACATGCATAAAGTGGGTGAGGTGCATTACATTTAAAACATTTAAATTTACTGCTAGCCCGAGGTGGATGGACATACTGTGTCTTATGTTGGTGGCTGGAAACATTGCAGTGATATATGTTGTTCTGTTTGAACTGTTTTTTGTTGTCATATTGTGTCTTTACTTCGTGACAGTTGCAATGTTTCCAACATGTCAGCACGGTCTTTAAGATATGAAATTAGTTGATGAAGTGTAATTTTGTGAGAATTGTTATCATTAAAGCGCAATGCTGAATTATGACTTTTCCATTGACGCTCAGTTTCTTTGTCTAATTTTGACTCTATCCTTACTAATATTATAAAGGTGAAAGTTTGTATGTATGTATGGATGTTTGTTACTCTTTCATGAAAAAACGGCTCAACAGATTTTGATGAAATTTGGTATAGTGATAGCTGACACCCTGGATTAACACATAGGCTACTTTTTATCCCGAAAAATGTAGTGTTCCCGTGGGATGAGTCAGGAAACCAAATATACATATTTTCTACTCTTTCAAATTCAAATTGTTGGCACGGGATGTCCTCTCCTACGGAAGGGAAATATAGTCGACGGCACGCGGGAAATATAGTTAGTAAACACGCGAAATAATATGTTCTTGATGTGGATTGGACTCAAAAACTATCTGCACCCGGGCGAAGCCGGGCCCGACAGCTAGTAAGATATAAATTAATGTATCCCAGGCCTCTGTGTTTTCCCCAAGTATCTTTAGAGAGCGTAGATTTTTCAAAATAGTATCAATAAGTTTTCTAATTAAAGAAGGTGATTCCTTGGGCAATTGTGGTAATGTAAATAGAGCCCTTACATGGTTGTGCACTAACAATCTGCAATTATTGTACCTATTTGTTAATGTACTGTATTTAATGTATGACTGTCTCGGTAGCGTAGTTGTACTACGATACGGCTACAAAGCTGAGGTCTCGGGTTCGAATCCCGGGTTGGGCAAAGTGATATTGGATTTTTCTATTCATTATCAGCCCAGAGTCAGGAATTTGTGCCCGATATGGCGATAGGCTCGCCACCTATCACATCGTGGGACGGAACATACAAGGCGAAATGTGGGTGCCCTAGTACCTCTGCCTACCCCTTCTGGGAAAAAGGCGTGAGTTTATGTATGTATGTATGTATGTATTTGTTAATAACTCCCACGCCACTTCATAATTATCACTTGAAAATTCTATTGATTGAATGACCTGTTCCGCGTTGCCCTTTAATGAAGATTTAAGGTGGTGGTTGTGAACTAGTGAAGTAAATGTGTCTCTATATTCTAGCCAGTGCTCATATGTACCGTCATAGGTGGGCATGGTAATTGTAGGCAATTTTACCGCTGCCCTCTGAACATCATGAGTATATTTTGTGCAAGCCACAGCCTGATTATTGTTAAGCATACACTCTGCATTCGCAATAGTATCATAATAAATGTTCTCAAAGGTTTCACGTTGATTTAATTCATCATCAAACTAGCTGCATTTTCTACTCTTAATTTTAAATCTACTCGCTCATGTTGGGATAAAGTTTTGTCACTATTTTCTAAAGAAGCTACGTGGTTGCTAAACTTTGTGAGTCGGCCTTTTAGGATAGCCCTTTTTTGTGTAATCACGAACCAGGCTTACATCTGAATCTGTACTTAACAATTTCGGGGATTTTTCGCGTGTCGACATGTTGGTGGTATTGTGAGAAAAGCGGAGGTACTTACGGTTGCTAATGGCAGCTTGTGGCTACTGCAGTGATGCTGGCAACGGCATATGCAATTGACTGTGGAGACTCGTACGCGGCGTTACTGAAACAGTTTTAGCGCTATTTTAAATTGTGAGCTGATGGAAAGGACGGATGGTTTGGCTCGAATCTGGTCCACCAAGTTGCGTGCGTGTGTTTTTTTCCAATTGCTTCCATCTTCGACTTTTCTTATCGCTGGTCGCTTAATAGTATCCGGCTCGAAGGACCATTATGTTTAGGCGTTTGTTAAGGATTTCAAACGTTGATACTTGAAATTTATGTTTGGATTAATTAGGATGAAAGAAAAAAAGCTTGCACATCACAGTTCACACGCACTTTGTTTTTTAATGACTTATTAACATGGACAAAAAAAGAGAAAAAGAATATAAACCAAAACCAACCAAACCACTGAACGGCAGTGGCGACATCTCACTATCGTGCTCCTGCGCCGCTAGTGTTGTGGCACGATCGTGAGATGTCGCCATATACAATCTGGTCGTCTTTAACACAGGTATATTTATAATGCCCGAGGCCCCGAGCATTAACCCCTAGACTGTCAACTTTTTTATGACATAACAACTGTCATGGCTGTAAACCGTCGACCATTTTGGTTAGAATTCTAGATTTAATAAGTGCGTTAATGTAAGTCGTATTTCTCGAATTTATGTATGAAATGTATGTAATGTAGATGATTTTCGGTTTGTGAATGAAATTTGCTAACCTTTGAACTACATTTACCAAAAATATTTTTTACACATTTGTCATCATTATTATTACTTTTGCTACATTTAATGGGTATATTTTTCCTTTATGATAGTTTATTTTGATAAAGGAATAAATAAGGAATAAGGTAAAATAAAAACAAACACATGATTCATATCAAACTCTGTTTTTTAGAAGTGTTCAAAGTCACACATAAAAATGCTTCATCATCTGAATATTACAAAAAAATGTTCAATCTGTATGATCTATTTACCACTGTTCTATGCTGAAATAGTATATTGTTAAGGTGTTATGATGATGGTAGGACTTTCATCTGAGTATATACAATGTTCAATTTAACTATTAGATTATAAAATATAAAGCAAATTGCAATACTATACGGGTATTTCTTCAAAAGCGGCTAAAAAATGTTTCCGGCAAATTATTTTATTATTTGAAATCGCTACCATGATTGCGATTATGTCTTTGATTGTGTTTTGTTCTATTCTAAAAGTAGACACGATTTAAAAGAGCATCTTACGTTTATTTTATATGATTTTGGTTTCTTGACATAACCAAACGTCATTCTTCTCTTGTGCCGATTTCAACTTACGCTGCGCAATGTGCTCACAAAATATTTATTTTTTAACGTGTATTAAAAAACCTATAAAAAATTATATATTTTAATTATAAGTAACAATCAAAGTTTTGTCATGAGAAAATCGTCATTAATCGCAGCAATGTTACTTTTTATAATTTTCATAACAAATTTATTTCGGAACGCAACTTAAATCTATCCCCGCGCTTACCGGCGGGGCCCCTCAGTCGAGGATAACGTTACAGCGAGAGTGCGCGCGTGCATCTGGTATGCATCTGGCAATGGTAAGTACATTTTTAACGCTCTCCAAAATTTGTCGTCAAAAATATCATTTGTAATAACATTATTACTTCCATAAACGTTACACATTGAAAGTTTTATGTTATTTCTGTAAATAGTGAACTTGAGAAGATTCCGTATTGTAGAATAATTGCTAAGAATTCATGGTTATAAACAAGTCCAGACATGTTTTATTCTCAATTCGTCACTTTTCGTAACATCATTCTTGCCAACGTCGTTGTTGTGACAAATGACACACGTTTCGATTAATAATTATCAAGATGATTAAAACCCTTATTCAAATAAAGGTATATATATTACCACATCGTTTTTTTTTTTAATAATGCACTCTAACTTTTAATTACGGTAACACTAAAGGTATAAATATCACATATTTATTATCTATAATAATTTGTTTATCTATTTTATTTCATTTGACAACCTGTCAACGTCATTTGTCACTGTAAGGTAATGTCAAAGTTGACTCAACGGTTTTGTTGTGAAAAAAGACGAGTTTTTGGCGGGTGTTTTCAGAATTTTCAAAAGTTTGTTCAAGAAAAAATCTGGTAAGTACTTTTTCGACACAAATTCCAAAACTATATCATATTTTGACTAATCTCACAAGTTAGCAGCATTTGCAATTGACTTATTCATATAATTTAGATGTTTCAAACATGTGGTAAATATCTTACCCTTGTCCGATCCCACTTTGAAAAATATCAGATTATCTATATAAAATCGGTTGTCTTTTTGTATATTTTTTTGGACTGCAAAAAGCTAAATAAATATTTTGAGAAGTTCATATAAAGTTCTTACGTAACGTGTCAATTAATACTTTGTTTATTTCAGATATTCAATATGTCAAAGAAAATAAATTTAAATGAAAAAAGTAGACTTCAAAAAGTTGTTGATAATTTAGAAGACTTATCGGATCTCTCTGATTGCGACGAAGAAGATGACCCATGTTGGGGACAGGTAATCAATAGCCCTGCGGACATCTTTGTACCTGTGCCAGAAGAAGAGACGTTAGAAAGAAGATTAGAAGAATTGTTCGGTTCAACTGAAGAAAATGAAAAAGTTACGCTTGAACACGATGCTACAGAACAAACCAACGAGAATCAAGTTTTAGAGCCTAGTTCACATGTTAATAATAGCCCACACAGAAGTGAGCTAAACGTCCCCGAATTTGCTGTGCCAGTTGAGGATACACCAAGTACGTTTGCTTCTATATCAAGTCCTCGTAGCTCAATATCTTCACATTTACGTACATTTCAAGATGTTCCCGCGCTTAGTGACCAACAGTCTTTATTTTCTGTAACTGAATTCGAAGCTGTTCTCTCGGAAAACCGATGATACTATGTCTCCCTTGTATCAAGAAAATAATTTAAGTAT
Organism: Hyles vespertilio; assembly: GCA_009982885.2. Taxonomy (NCBI): domain Eukaryota; kingdom Metazoa; phylum Arthropoda; class Insecta; order Lepidoptera; family Sphingidae; genus Hyles; species Hyles vespertilio. Next base: position 5,541,888 of record CM042817.1, on the reverse strand, counting down.
TCTCAATAATCTAGAACTACAGTCTATTATCAGTAATATTCAACGTCCACCTCGCAGAGATCGGTTGACGCCTCGCGACTGGCAAATTTTAGATGAGCCTCACACAGTTCCACCTTTTGACAAAAAGGCAACCACTAGTACACAATACACCCATAAAACTCAACCGATTCAAGTATTTGAAAAGTTTTTTACTGATTACATAATTGAAATAATTGTCCAACAAACAAATACATACGCACGCCAAAAAAATAGTAAAAATTGGTCTCCAGTGTCAAGTGCTGAAATGAAGGCTTATTTAGGCGTGCTCATATTGATGGGGCTCAATCCATTACCGGATATGGAATTGTATTGGTCCAGTGACACATTCTATAATAATCCGGAAATTTCGAGGGTATTTCCACTCACTAGATTCAAAAAAATTACCGAAAATTTACACCTTAATAATAATGAATTGGAGCCAGGGATAAATTCTGCAGAATATGACAAGTTGTACAAGCTAAGGTCTTTAATCACGGAGTTGAATGACATTTTCCAAAATGAAATGGAAAATTCGAGCCGACAATCCATTGATGAGTGTATGGTAAAATTTAAAGGAAGGAGTTCATTAAAACAATATATGCCCAAAAAAACAATCAAAAGAGGTTTTAAAGTATGGGCAAGATGTGATGCTGCAACTGGTTACTTGTACCAGTTCCAAATTTATAGTGGCAAAGGTGACAGCGTCGAGATTGAAGGCTTAGGTTATAATGTTGTGATGTCATTGTGCAATGACCTGCCGGAATCGACATTAGTGACTTTCGACAATTGTTTACACCAGTTGCAACCTTATGGATGCCTTATATGAGAAAGGAATATACGCAGTCGGAACTGTCCGATCTGACAGAAAGGATTTACCGAGCATTTTAAAAAAATCACAACCAAAAGCGCTGAAATTAGAGAAGCACCAATTTGCGTCAGTGTCAGCAGGTCCTATTACTGCAATGAGGTGGCATGACACCCAGGACGTATCAGTGCTAACTACGGCTCATCATCCACGTGAGGTGATGTATGTTAAAAGAACACAAAAAGATGGATCCAGGCAAGATATACTTTGCCCCAAAGCAATTGCCTCATATACCCTCACGATGGGTGGTGTAGACCATTTTGACCATTTCCGTTCGTCGTACCCAATTGACAGAAAATCGAGGAAGTATTGGATGAGGCTTTTTATTTTCATGTTTGATTCTGCAATTATAAATTCATACATAGCGTATAATACAACACATACAGTAAATGTTCATTCTCACCGTAATTACAGATTAAAATTGGCGCGCGAACTAATAGACAATTTCACAGGAAAAAAAATAAGCCAACAGTGTTTAAAAATAAAAAAGGTGGCAACTTTGGGGTACCCGACGAAATCCGTCTTTTAAATGTCGGTGTACACATGCCGGAAGAAATTGATACCTATAAGAGATGTAGGTTTTGTAGTACTAGAAGAGAACAAAAGCGTACAAAAATATGTTGCACTATGTGCAAAGTAGCATTATGTGCTCGATCTTGCTTCAGGTTGTTCCATATCGCCGACTCCGGTGTAGAATAAAGAGAATGCCCAAGTTCCATAAAAAAGAAACCCAGCTCCAGCAGACATGAGATGTATCTCATATTATCATCAATAATAATAAACGGTCATTACCGTGATACTTGCTGGCGAAGATAGAAAAATTGCCAATTTTACTTTCCATAGATGGTTTATTCCCAGTAGTTCCACTCACAGTTCCACTAGAATAATTAGTGGAACTACTGGGACTTTTCATTCCCAGTAGTTCCACTAATTATTCTAGTGGAACTACTGGGAATGAAAAGTCCCAGTAGTTCCACTGGAATAATTATAGTGAATTTACACTGTTTCCTTACTTATTATTATTTCTTGATTATTTTTAGCGACACATACGCTGACGTCGGCTTCGCTTAAGGGGTAGGATACTAAGTAGGCTAGTTCTACACAAAGTACTCCTAAATTTTATGTTGGCCCCGAATTTGTGGTAGAGGTGTACCTATCGCCATATCGGGGACAATTTAAACTCACAGGCAATGAATTGGGTTTTTATTAAAAATAACATTGATTACTTTTTTTATATATTTTTTGTACAAGTAATTTGTTTTTGATTTAGATTTATAGATTGTAAGAATACCATTAATATAAGCAATACTATAAGATAGGTAATATGCAATACTAATAAAAAATATATTAAAAAAATAAAATGTTTCATTTCCAAAATATAAAATAAATATTAAAAGTAGAACCAAGAGGAAGTCACTAGTCAAGAAACGAAAATTAAACCGTAACGGACAATGGTAACAATTTTACCACCAACATCAAAAATTTTGTAGTCATGAACGGATAATGGTAAATTATTTATCTTTATTTTATCATTTTATTTCATAGAAGCTGAGATAGCTGGGTCAGCAAAAATGGCACAAACTAAAGAACAGCGATTAGCACAACAACGTCTGTTTAAAAGAAGACGCTATAACGAATTAAAAAATGATCCGGAGCTGCTAGCTGTTGAAAAAAAAACGGAGAATTCAATATCTTAAGAGAAAAGAAGAGGGTAAAGTTGTTCAAATTAAAGATAAAACACCTCGCTCCCAAAGAGATCAAAGGAAAAGGTGGAAAGAAAACTCCAGGAAGTACAGACAGAGAAATAAAGAAGAACAGAATAAAGAAATTCAATTTGAATCTATTCAAATTGCAAGAGCTAACACTTTCAAAGCTACAGAAGAATCTAACGACACTATTAAAGATCAGGACCCCCTGAGACATGGTTCTGAATGTCCAGCGTGTTAAACGTGCTGTTAGAGCTATCCGATATAAGGAACTTAAAAGAAGAAAAATCCTACTATCTATCATAAATAACCTAATAAAGAAAAATGAATCTCAACCACAGAATACTAACAGAAGTCAAGCTTGTGTATGTACTTCACTTTTGTTGCCACACTCACACTACGCTCGGCGTTCGCGCAAGGGTTGTCAACTCTGGTTTATGCGAAAAAACGTAACGTGTTAATAGCACTCATATACTTTGATTAATTTTTAAAATAAATTATATAAAACACAATAATGCAATAAATAAATTTTAATTTTATTTATGAACTCGCTGAGAATGTTTATGTCATTATTCTAAGTTTTGTTTTTATTGTTTTTGTATAATATATGTTTTTTTTAATGAAATTTAAATTCAATTATTATAATCTGGTGTTTTATATACAAGTGTAATAACTTTTATTCATTTGTTCCATCTTTGCACAAAACATCTCACTATTTGCGTGCCCGAAGCGTGTGACACTCGCGCTCGCAGTGGTCTCGACTGGTTTGAAATATCGTGTCGGTGCACGCTGTCAATGTGTGCGTTGATTTAGCGCGCTTTGTATGGAGCTTGACTTCTGTTAGTTTAGTATTCTGTGTCTCAACTCAAAATGATTAGAGTCCAACAGCAAAAACTAAATCTTCTAAATTTGGAGTCACCGCATAGAAATGTAGTAAAACCACCAAAAGTCACCTACAAACCAATTACCGCTTCATTTACATCTACATATCAGACTTATCGCCAATCCACAATTAACAAAATCATTGAATTTTATTGCGACGATTCTAATAGTACGGTTGCAGCAGGAAAAAAAAGAATATATAACAAGGAATAACAAAAGAATGCAGAAAAGATATCTAACAGCTCCATTGATTGATTTATATAAAAAATTTAAACATACAGCAAATTGTAACATCCATTATTCATGTTTTTGTAAAAATAGACTATTTTGGGTTCTGTCTCCTAAACCAGCTAACAGAGAAACGTGCATGTGCTCTATTCATGCTAACATGGAGATGCTAGTCACTGCTATGAATAGGTCAAACATCTTGCTCGAAAAGCGAGCAGCAAATATACTATCCACATTGTACCGCGATTCATTTAATACCGAATGTTTGCGAAGACTCTGCAAAAGTCGCGACGTCTTGTGTACAGAGAATTTAATAATGATACAGAGCTAACATATTTTGAGTGGACTAAAGTTAAGAAAGAAGTTATTTCAGAAAAAGAACTAAGAAAAACCAAATATTAACAGTAAAACGTAAAGTGACAATGAAACCTGTAGAAGCTATTTCAAAATTAGAAGTTGATCTAACCAAATATTTAGATCACACGTTCAAAATCGTCAACCAATACAAAGTGATAAAAGCACTAAAAACCTTCTTGTTCGTCTTGAACTTTCTTTCTTTCGTCTTGAATGTTCACGAAGCTATCATACACGTCGACTTTTCTGAAAATTATAATTTAAAATATGCACAAGAAGTTCAAAGTTTCCATTTTGGAGGAAGTCGGCAGCAAGTGTCAATTCACACAGTTGTAATTTACACACACAGTTTTGTAACAGGTCAGGTATGTCCTACATCCATGTGTACGATTAGTCCCTTTCTTCGGCATGACGCAGCTTCAATTTGGGCTCATTAAGTTCCTATTCTTGATGAAATTATGAGGCTAAATCCTTTTGTAGATACTGTACATTTTCTTTCAGACTCTCCATCATCTCAATACAGAAATAAATATATGTTTTACATTATAAGTCAATTGACGTCTAACCATTCCAATATAACAAGGATTACGTGGAAATATTCAGAAGCTGGACACGGAAAGGGTGCCCCTGATGGCGTAGGTGCTACAATGAAAAGAACAGCGGACCAGATGATCCACTTTGGCACAGATATTGGGAATTTTGATAACTTTTACGAAATTTTAAGTTCAAGAATCGATAACGTTATTATTAAAAAAGTAGCAGAAGAAGACATAATTCACAAAGAAACACTTATTACCAACTAGTTGAAACCATTCAGAGGCACCTTTTCCGTGCATCAGGTTCTGTGGGAAAAATTCAAATCCCAAATGACAATAAGAAATATGAGCTGCTTTTTATGTGATGTGGGTGAAGTGTGCGCGCATGGCAAGCATTTAGGTTATATCAATTGCATACCTGCGATTCAAAACGATAACAGTGATATTGATACTGTGGCACCCCTTGCAAATACTAAACCTAAGACTGGAAAACAGAACAAAATCAAATTATTTCTCATATTTTAATTGATGTCACTAACAAAAGTAAATCTTCAGAAGATGCACCCGTGGACAATTGCAATTGATGTTATTTTTTCATTGGTTTGATTTTTATTGATTAATTACTTGGTGTTAAAGGTAGAGTTTGGAAGCGAGCTTTAGTGGTGCCACGACAAAGCGACAGATACGAAATGTATGTAATTCTTGGAAACACTGATTATTAAGTATGTAGAATTATTAAGTTTGTAATATTATTAAGTTTGTAATATTATTGTAGAATTCATACATTCGCGGCATAGAACAGCTATTTGTCGACCAGTCGAGGCGTCAAAAACGCGACGCCCTTGACGCTAGGCGCTTACTTCTAAAGTCTACCTTATATGACGATTATTTTCTTTGTTCTTAGTTTTTTTTAGTTGATACATTTGAGATTTATTGTGTTGAGAAAAACTATTCTGTTACAGAATGTCGACCTATATATTTTTGTTTCATAATTGACCAATTGGATCTCAAATCTGTGACTTTTTTATTATAGATTTTTTAGTACTTAACCTCAAGAAATTATGTTCCTTTGTATAAGATATAAATATATTCTGTATCAGCCCATATACGTCCCACTAAAGGGCACGGGCCTCCTCTACAATCGACTACTGATTGAGAGTGGTTAGGCCATATAGTCCACCACGCTGGCCTAGTGCGTGTTGGTGGACTTACATACCATAGAATTTTTATAAATCGCTATGGTATGCAGGTTTCCTCACGATGTTTTCCTTCACCGTTTTAGATAAATATATTGATTTCTTAAAATTTGTTTTCTTTATCAATACTGTTGTAATCTGTGTTAAATTCGTAATTTGCATAATAAAATGATATAGTTATAGCGCCATCTATTGAGATTTATGAATAACCTATGTACGTATAAATAAATAAATAAAAATAAAATAACTGTCATGGCCTCCCTTGCCTTGCCTGTGAACCATGAAGCACGTGTAGAATATAGTTATGTAAATTTCCTACTGTCTTCACTTCAAAACGCCACCAACCCAACATGGTAGCAGCGCCGTGGTTGAGCGGAAAGTGGTTGTGTAGAATTTAAGTGTAAGAAGGTAACAAGGTCACGTGAAATTAAAAGTGAAGAATAAGTACTAACAAAGTTTCTTATCATTAAAATGGCCAAACAAGCGAGGATTGAAGATATAATGATACCGATTTTTGATGGAGTAAATTAAGCAAGTTGAAAATTAAGGTAACATTACTAGAATATAAAGAATGTGTGGAACCCGCCATTTCTAATATGCCTGATACCTTTAAAAATGAAGAGGCGGACTGGAAGAAAATGGATCTAAAAGCAAGGACTATAATAATGAGCATCATATCGGATAAGCAACTAGAATATATTAGTGAATGTACAACAGCATATGCTATACTAAAAAAGTTTGATAGTATATACCTAACTCAGTCGACAGCGATGCAAATTATATGTAGAAGTAAAATGGAGGATATTAAATTGAATAATTATAACACTGTAGAAGAATTTTTTATTGATTTTGAGAAAGCTGTTAATAACTTCAAAGCTGCAGGTGGAAGTAAAGATGAAACGGAGAAGATGAGATACTTGCTCAAAGCGTTACCTACAAGTTACATTTACATTGGAGATTTTATAGATGTCATTCCAGAAGAACAAAGAACGAAAAATTGAAGAAAGATCTTCTTCAATAATTGTTACAGTTCATCCCACCAGTTCATAATACTTTCTATAATAGCCTTAAGTGTTCCAGCAAAGTCAGGGATGAAGTGTATTATGATGAGACAGATGAAGAATAACTTTAACTCTGTACTATTTTCATTATTTCCTAATAAAAGTTGTGTTCATATGGTGTAACTTATTTATCATTTTAAATACTACTAAAATATGATACATGCAGAATTCTTGTGGTACCAACAGCACCTTGAGTGGGCGTTGGAATTGCTATTACCAGAAAATTGCCTTCCTCGCGACGAGGAGCGATGCCGAGGTCTGAAACGACCAGTAGAGGTGGAGGATAGGGCAGCAACTTGCTTTCTAAGCTCCTCAATCTGCTCTGTCAAATTGGTCAGAGAAGGCGTGGCGGTGGCGGCGAAAACATTTGTGGTGGCTGGTTGCGCCTCGACAATCTTGTCAGCAATGTCGGCAATCCTCTCCAAACCGAGATCAGCCTGGGCAACAAGAATGCCTTGAACATGCTGAGGTAACCGGCGCAGCCACAACTGGCGAAGGATGTTCTCGTCTGTAAGTGTAGAACCTGCAAGAGATTTGAGGTGACGGAGGAATTGCGATGGTTTTCTATCGCCAAGTTCTTCGTCACTGAGAAGCTTCCTCAACCGTTGTTCTTCAGAAGAAGAAAATATTTTGGCAAGTGTGTTTTTTAAGTTTACATATTTATCCTGAGCCGGGGGATTGGCTACTATGTCCTCAATCTCCCCAGCAATTTGATAGTCAATTTTGCTGATGATATGACTATATTTAGTCTCATCAGTGGTGATGCCTGCCAGCAAAAACTGTGCCTCGGCTTGGGCAAACCAAACTGTGACCCTATTGGGCCAGAATGGTGGCAGTTTAACAGAAACTCTGCATGTGGATGGATTAAGCTCAGGGTCAGGTTGCATTTTCAAGGCACGCAGATTGGAATTTTCAGCTTCTAGGGTAGAGAGGCGGGCTAGTAATTCCTCAGTCATTGTGAAAGGAATTAGGTGAACAAATGGTGTTAACCAGGAAACCACAACCAGCAGTAAACTGACACTATATATGTAGAACTCACCAAATGTGACAATATAATAAATCAAACCAGTGGGTAGGTGGAGTAGCGGTCCTAACATACAAATTACAAAGTAATAAATTGTTACAGGTAAATACAATGTAAGTAATGTTGGATAGTACAGAGTTGTATAAAGCACATAAAACTATATCAATTACTTTTATTAAGTTTTGTCACAAATTTAAATGATTCAGTAATTTTTTTTTATATTTAGTTTATAGTACACAAAAGTATGGTATCAATTATAGGATTTTTTTTAAAACTTTGACACAAATCTAAAGTATCCAATAACTTTTATAAGATTAGTTTATAGCAATATTATATAATAGCAATTAAATTTTTAAGGTTTTCCACAAATTTATAAATGTACTAACATTAATTTTTTTAAGCTAATATAATGTACTGACATAAAATATGGTTTATAAGACATACACAGTAGTAGTTGTTGTTGTTGTAAAAACACAATAGTCTTGTGAAAAAGAAATTTAGTGGTACTTGCGTTCAAATGTCATTAGGAAGTTCCACAGGGAAGTTCTTCTAGTAACTTGCAGGTGGCGCGGCGTAGCACTCACGCCGATGACGTTACGCAGCTAACCGCCGAAGCTCGAAATACAGCTCAAAATATATAGCGAACTTGACCTTGAGTTTGTTCGTTAAAAGTTTTCGCAGGAAGCTATTCCCAAATGCACTCTCGATGAATAGTTGGACCGCTTGCGTATGCGCTTCCAACATTCCGGGTGTATTGCAGCCGCGGAGGTCACCAAGATATCGCCCGGCGTCGTAACCGAGGACCGGGTTGGCGATGAGCTTGTGTTTGGGCTCCGCAGAGCCTGATGCTGGGCAGCTGGTGGGAATTGGTGGCTAATGCAAGGCGGGGGCTGCCGCTACCGTTTTCCGTGCTTCACAATGTTCACAATGCTTGTTTAAATCACGTCGGGGTCACCATTTTGGGACAGCCAATGACTGGTCTTGCGGTGATGAACTGTGATGCGGAATATAATGAATTCACGGTATTCTTTGGAGTTTGGTGTCCCAATAAAACTCGCTAAAACGTAAAAACTTTTGTATTTCAACCACCATTTAAACCAGGCCCGTTTAACTCGGGCTTAAAAAGTAACCCAATTTTCTTTCTCGCTTTCTCATATGCCGTTTTCGTCCGTTTTTAATATATCACAGCCTCCGGCAATTTCTCGTAGTAAAAGAATATGTAAACCGGTAAAGAGGTTTGGGTTTGATGAATATTCAGATTAATCATATTATAAAATATTCAGTTGTGTTAATTTAAGAAAATAAGAAAAAAATGTGTTTAGTTTGGCTTTAAATTTTTTTGTAATGTTTAGCTTGTGAATAAGAAAATAGAAAGTAAGTTTAGATGTGGTGAGGTGTAATGTATTGATTACATTATCTGTGCCCAAAACCATAGTTGGGAACAGCCTTGTCTATTCCTTTTTTTCCGTCTGTCATCATTATGATTAAATGGATTATGGCTGAAGATGTGTTTCATTATAAAGTATATTTACATACTTAAATATCTCAGTAGGCAGAGCCTAAGCGGGAACGCGGCGCGAAATAAAACGTCCCACACAATGCGTACACAAGGTTTAATGCGGTACACAAAGTCACACGAAATGAAAAGTACAAAGTCACTATCTTAGAGTCTTACACACTACACTAATACTAAAAGAAGTCTTAACACTACACACTAAATCAGTTCACTAAAAACTAAGAAGGAGAGGAAAGCGACAGTATAAACAGCAAATAAAATACGATAATATGCAAAGGCGCACGGTTAGCAAAGCGGAAGCAAAAGCGATAGGAACCGTGTGAAGCGCGCATCGACACGGCAAATGGCTGCGCCGGCGCGGGTCCGGTGACGTCACAGCTACCTAAGCGCCGGCGGTCAGCTGGTGTGCCGTTATTTATCCAGTAAAGAAATATGTGCGAATGAATGTGGTGTGCTGTCCGAAGTGTGTGTAATGTGGAGGATCGCCACAATAGTATTTCGTCTTACGCATAGAGTAAAGAGTACAAAACTATGGTAAAAAGCGCGACAGATATGGGTCACACGGGTCATCCGAGGGCCCAAGTACGTTTTTATTTCTTTTATTTCAGTTGACAAAGGTCGGATTTCTCTTCTGCCAATGACTAAGCTTTTAGTGATAGAAGAGTCGATTTTGATCTTTATCTCATCTCTTCATAAATAAATAAATACTATTTTTTTTTAATGAAATCATTCCTAGTTGGCGCTTATTATAAACAGTTCTAAGTCTGTGATTACCTGTGGTGTTATCACATCCGAGTTCGCATCGGTTTTATTGTCAAAAACAATGATTCAATTAATTCAATTAATATTATTATTAAGTGTACACATATTAGAAATACTTACATATAATATGTGTGAATTCCAAAGTAGGCAAGATCGTGTTTCAAGCACACGTCTTGATATTACTACTACCAGTGTCAGTTAAAAAGTAAACAAAAAAGAGACTATAACAAATAACAAGATAAACTTTTTTCCTATTATAACTCCTAATAACAGCGCGTGTACTTTGAAATTTTTACATGAACAACTTAATATTTGATTGTATAAAAAATTATTCAGTTATCTTCAGTTTAGTACCTATCTGTTCCCATACTTGTTGCTTTAAGTGAGCATATTTGTATTCTTTACATTTATCGATCGATAAATAGCGAGCTTAAGCGAAATGGACTATAATATGTAAAATGCATGTCAAGTCTATTTTGATACTACGTCTATGGATCTGTTATATGCACATTATCAGTCATAAAGCTGAAAACACATTATAGGTTTTCGTCTTACGCATAGAGTAAAGAAGCGGCCATAAATACTAGAGCAACGCGTCTTAGAGCGATCTGAACAATGGATTCTTTTGTTGTGTGTACATTATAGGTCATACGCTTAAGACGTGACCACAGACTATATAGAAAGAACCTTGTACGTTCCATTGTCCTGATTGGTCAGTTGGCCCCGTAGTTACCGCTCTTTACTCTATGCGTGAGACGAAAACCTATAATGTGTTTTCAGCTTAAGCATAGGTCGTGACCTTATATGTTCCATTATCCTGATTGGCCAGTTAGCCGCATTTAGTAGCCATAGCCTCTTCTTTACTCTATGCGGAAGACGTACGTGCGATAGTTTGTTTTCAGCTTTAGAATAATGCCTATTCCAAAGTTAGAACCGTTACATTTGAACTCAAAGCAGTGGCCGGCTTAAAAACGAATCCTGTTGCAAATTAGACAGCCTCCGTGGCGCAGGCGGTAAGACGCCTCCTGTGAAACGAGAGGCTGCGGGTTCGATCCCCGCACCAAGAGAAATGTTTGTGCGGCCCACAAATATTTCTCTCGGGTCTGGGTGTTTGTGAGACCGAAAAGTCTCTCGTAGTTCCTGATACCCACGACACAAGACTCGATCTTAATGTGGGAGCAGGACTATGTATGTGTAATAAAAAAAAAAAAATAAAAAAAAAATAAAAAAAAATATACAGAATATTGTAGAAGTCTACGCCTGTACTTCATTTTATTAATATTTACAGAACCATCTACATTGGGACAGAGACATTTAGTTGACCATGATTATTGCACAAAGAAGGAGAAAGTTCTTCAATCTCGTAAACAGAAAAAAGGATCTGACTTGGGTAAATTACCTCCTCTTTTGAAGTCGGTCAATAAAAATTTCACAAATAGTATATGTTACGATCAAATGCCTATTTATTATTATAATACGGAGGGTAACTTAGTTTGCGTTCGATCAAATATATACTATAGCCCTCCAATTCGCTAGAGAGCCCGGACATAAAGTAGGGAGACGTGTGCCGTGACAGTTATCAATCAAAGACCAACTGAGGTAGAATATTTACAAGTATTATGCAATTTACTGGTGGTAGGCCATCTGGGTGGGTACCACTGTAATGTCTATTTCTTCCGTCAAACAGTTGTGTAAATACACTGTTGTGTTTCGGATTGAAGGGCATTGTAGCCAGAGTAAAAACTGGATATATTGAGACATATTTTATGTCTCAGGATGACGAGCGCAGTGGAATGCCAAGCATTGCTTTATTATTCAAGGTGTTGTTTGGTTTTGCTACTGTTCATGAGCGGTCGTATCGCTTAACATCAGGCGAACGAAATGCTCGTCTTGCCATCCATTACAATAAAAAAATACGACGCTTAGTGTGGTAAGACTTATTTAATGTTCGGGAGATCTCGGAATGAAATAATATAGAAAAAAATATTGTGTACTATATCCTCACTGCGCGTGCGAATCCGCGTAAGAGCTACTTGTAAAGACCGCGTATTTGCTTTTTGATGATTTTACAGGAGGAAGGAAAAACTAAATATCTCAGTGATTTAAATTTGAATTACCGACTGAACTTCACAGCTAGTTCTTTACAACATTTTTTGTTTTATTTGTGCTAATTCTTTGTCGGAATGTTTTTCAGTTCTAGCTAAGTCTTTTCTTTTGATATATTTAGCATACTGCTCATCTGATAAATTACCAACTTTGTGACTACAACACTGGTCACAAGCATCCTTTTGGGTTGAGATTCATGTAGATATCTCAGCACCTCGATATAGCGACTGTCTACTTGGCAACGCTGTAAGGATTCCCAAACAGCCTAGGTTTCAACGGAATCAAACGCCTTCTTATAGTCCACAAATGCTAGACACAGGGGCCGATTATACTTTTAGACTTCTGTATAATCTGCCTCACCATGGTAAGAAAGAAATAAAGAAAAACTATTTATTGATACACAGACGCAACGTACATAAAACACACAGAATTATAAAACTTAATAATAAAAATGGCTGATCGCGACTGTGACCTGTAGGTGGCCACTCAGCTTTATGTTATGAAGTGGTGCAAACCACAACACAACGCCATATCCTCTTCGAAACTCGGCCTGTTCTGGAGGCTGAAACTCATAGTCTTCCCTTGAGGCGATTCGTGATGACCCTTGAAAACAACTTATTGACATGGCTCTGGAGTGAGATGGGTATATAATTTTTAAGAAGGGTTTTGTCAATCTTCTTACAAAAGGGAAACACCGAACTTCTGTTACATGCCGCCTCGCCTCGTGCGGTTAATATACTTTATATGAAATTGTATGGACATACGCTCACTACATCAACTCCGTAATGTCACCGGATCGCCGCCGTCCACGCGTGGACCAGTCGGTGACAAATCATTCAGCCGCTGAGAGTTTAATTGACGTTACAGAATGTATATAAAATACCATAGGGCATGCCAAGGACCCCTCAACCATCCCATCGGCCGTATTACGGCTTCTATATCAAAAATTAGCCGCGAAATGTCATGCCATAAAAAGGCCTAATGTAAATAGAAATAGGGTATAATTTAAAAAAATATACATTTGGCCGTTGACAGGTGGACGTGATGTACCTATTTATATTTAGATTTTGACAGTCGAAGGGACAACACAAGTAGATTACATTGGTGGCAATACCAGCTATCATTCTCTAAAATCCTTTTTTCACGGATTAAAAATAGGACCTATGAACTCAATAACTTAGCCATAAAAAAGCAAAGGCATAAATGCTAGCCACTACAAATATGATATCATTATTAGAATTATTTAGCATGTTCAGTAGTTAATATATTATTATATTATATAGTATATTATATATATTATATAGTATTTTGTTTACTTACAGATTTGGAAGTTTCACCTCGAAAAAGAAAACTGATTCGAAAATTACATTTGTGCCAACGCAAAATTATTTTATTACGACAAGGCAATATAATGCCAAGTATTAAGTCTTTAGCACTAAAGACTTTAATAAAAGCATACCTACGTAACCATGGCAGAAAACCGCAAGGACACCGGTGGACTTCTATAGAAAAAGCTTTAGCTATTGCCATATATAAGAAATCACCTCGCACATACAGACACTTTCAACATTTAATGCCACTACCTAGTATAAGAACCCTTCAAACTCTGCTTCAAAGTATACATTTAGAGCCAGGAGTCAGCAAAACCATCATTGATCATCTGAAAAAGAAGGCTGTCAAATTAAATGAAAAAGACAAACTATGTGCGTTACTTTTTGACAAGATTTCTTTAAAGAAGCGTCTTATTTTACAGATAAAGTTGAGGGATTTGTAGACTTAGGCGACGACCAATATCGATCTTCAGAAATAGCCGATCACGCTTTGGTTTTTATGCTTCAAGGTCTTCACAAAAAACTTAAGCAACCAATAGCATACTATTTTGTAAGAGGAACAACATTATCCCAAAGCCTAGCTGTTCTTACTAAAAACGTTATTAAGGCTGTCACTAGTACTGGTTTCAATGTGGTTACCACAGTTTGCGACCAAGGTCCCACAAACATTGGCAGCTTAAATTTACTGAAAAAATGGTGTGGCCTACCAACTGAGTCAAATTATTTTCTTATAGATGATGTTAAGGTATATATTATGTTTGACATTCCTCAACTTTTTAAGTCTATCCGTAACAATTTCCATAATGGAGAAATTGTGATAGACGGCAAAAAAGGAAAGTGGTCTCATATCGTTGAAGTAGCAGAAAAAAATAAAACCACCTTACATTTCAAAAAACTAACATCGTTACATATGAATCCTACATTCAGATCCAAAATGAGAGTCAAACTTGCCGCTCAAGTTTTAAGTAATACTGTTGCTGCTATCTTAAAACTGATGGCGGAAAAATTTGGTGACCATCAGAAAGCTCGAGAAATCTTAGAGACTGCACAAATAGTAGAATACCTTGATCGCCTTTTTGATTGTACTAATGGTCCTGCGTCCAGAAAGGATGTCATTAGACACAGAAGAGAAAATGTCTCGAACAAAACAAATCATATAGAATTGTGGAAATATTATAAAAAAACAATTAGTACGATGTATTTCCTCAAATCTGACAGCTTTTTAAGACTGAAGAACGTACGATGTGTCCAGGGATATATTACTGCGTTATCATCACTCGAAGATATTTGGAATCAATTGCAGTCTAAAGGATTTAAGTATTTAAATCTACGCCAATTAAACCAAGATAGCTTAGAAAACTTATTTGGAATGATTCGTCAACATTGTCCAACAAACAGTAACCCAACATGCCACCATTTCACAGCTGCATTAAAGTCAAATATTATGACGAAATTAAGTACGCCCGTTGGTAGAGGAGCAAATTGTGAAGTGGATAATAACGAAGCAATTATTGATTTCGAAGATTTCTTTCAAAATGTTAACATTGATGAAGTAACTCAGCTACCTGTTATACACTTGCCTGAAGATGCTGAAATTCCTATTCTTGACGCCTCAGATGATCATGAATTTCTTATCTTGAACTTACCTGGTGATGATGCGGAATATTTACAGATGGAAAACAGTTTCTTCGAATCTTTCGAAAAGCAGCCCACTGTTTATGTAGCGGGCTATTTGGCCTCGGTAGTCTTAAAAAAAATCATATGGCAATGTGAGAACTGTAAGTTCAGTTTAAAAATCGAAGATCCAGAATCATATACCACACCAATGTACAGCTATATAAAACTTCGTGAGTGGTGGCAAGATAAAAAAAGTCTCACATATCCTACGGTAAATCTATCCATATTTCTCAGCAAGCAGTTACGATGATGTTGACAAAATGTGACAATTTGCTATGGATGTGCAAGGACCACAAAGATAAGCTACTACATATATTGCTAGTTCGTCTGACTCATCTTTTAATACGAAATGAATGCAAACGTAGAAATCTTTCATTCGCACTGGCTGAGCAACCGACCGCCGATATCAACAAAAAAGCGCAGCAACAGGGTATTGCAAAATAACTTACCTTTATACATTTTTTCCAAATAATATTATTATTTTTAACTTTAAGTTTTAATAGTTTTTTATATTTATTTTACAAATACGTAATTCACAAACAAATCCTTGTGGTTTACTACAAATGGTTTAATATGAATAAAAAAGTTCTAGGTGGCCGTCAAGGATCTATTCAAATTCTACTATGAATTTAGGTTATTCCATGGACGTATGGACTCGACATTCGAATTCCACCGTAAGGGACAGATATACAGGGAGCGCAAATAAATGGCGCACTTGCTCAGTTGGGTACAAGGGCATAATATTAATATCGTAATAAAAAAATAATATTTGGAAAATACCTATCCGTTTTGAAGTTATGACCGTTTAAAGTTTTAAGTTTAATCACCACTTTTTCGCATAAAATCAGTTGGAATGGATGAAGAACAAGATTTAAACACATACGTATTTTTTCGTTTCGTCGTTAATTGAACGGTTAACGAAATATACCACGAAAACCATTTTTAACAGCATCAAAACTTTCTTAAACTTCACTTTAACAGCTGTTTACACATGAGTAAGGTCATGAACTCTTAGCTGTATAATTTATCCTTCTCTAACTTCAAAAAAGGATATTTTTTGTTTCATTTCAAATAAATCAATCAGTTAAACAGGGACGTACTTTGATTTAAGCGTCAATAAATTAACAACATAATAACTTTAGGTGCAGTTGCATCGTGAATGGATTGACTATTTTGTTTGTCATTATTTTCTTAGTGTCACAAATCCAAACTGAAAGATACCAAGAAATCACACTGGTCATCGCTTAAATCATGTAAGATTGCGAATTTAATTATAATTAGAAAAGTTTTGGTAATACCTACATAACATTTAAATTTTCTAAATAATTTAGATTCATTGAAAAAATAATCTGATGACACTGATTAATAAAAAATAATA
Organism: Hyles vespertilio; assembly: GCA_009982885.2. NCBI lineage: Eukaryota > Metazoa > Arthropoda > Insecta > Lepidoptera > Sphingidae > Hyles > Hyles vespertilio. Next base: position 5,525,248 of record CM042817.1, on the reverse strand, counting down.
TTTTTAAAATGATGGCTCAATTCGGCCCTATTAGTCAAAGGAAGCCGCCGGTCATAGTGTACTTTGTCGGATCCAACGCGGCTCGATTATTCTTCCTTTGAGGTCGCCGCCGCCGTTTGTGAGTGCGTGCCGAAAGGCGGCAATTTCTTTGTCGGTAACTTTTAGCATTTTGCAAAAGAAGACCGACATCTTGAGGTGTGTTCACACTACACACTTGATATAACTTAATTGGATTAAGTACTCCGATATAAAAGTTACGTTAAAAAAAAGATCTTATTGGACTGATACTGAGACTTGCTCAAGAGCTTATAATGTTATTTAAATATGTCATCAGCCGATCCAGTCAATTACAAATTGCCTATTTACTTTGCTTATTATTGTATTTAACATTATTTTAATGTATTTTGAAAATAATGTTACTTTAAAGTGATAAAATTTCTTCCAAATTCTTATACCTAGAGAAATGTCGTCTACCATTATAGCATAGAATTTGCATATGAAACTTATTTGAGATAAAATTAGTGAAATCAATAAACACTAACTACTAATTTACTGCACTGGAGACCCCGTGCCCTGCAGTGGCACGTATATGGTCTGATACAGTAGTAATACTAATTGTTCAGATGAATTATTATGAACTCAAGATACAAAGCTTTCCTAGCTTTGTATCTAATGTGAACAGGCCTTTATCTTTCAAGAATCAAAATAATAATTTATTTTTTATTAGTTGAATTCGGATTGCGATCGCGTGTGCATGTATTAGTCGTGTGCATATTATTGTAAATTCGTTTTCAGTTATTTTGAGTAAATTTTATTAATTTCACTATGCTTTGAACATTACCCAATTTGAAAGCTTTTGATGTAACTTGTGTTATGTGAAATGTAAAAGAAAAAGTGATTTGTGCTACCAAACTGTGACAGTGTTTTCGTGCGGGTTTTGGCGGATCCTGCGCTTCCAGCTTTGCTTATCAAGGTCATTACGGTTTACATTACAAGGTCAGTTAACTATTTTGGTGGTAATTAATGACAACTAACCAGCCCATATGAGTCACCGACGGCCTCCGTGGCGCAGTTGGTAAGAACCGCCTGTGAAATGAGAGACCGCGGGTTCGGTTCCCGCCCCGAGACAAATAATTTCCGTGAACCATAATTATTTTTCTAATACCCGCGACACAAGATTTGTATCTTAGTGTGGGGTTAGTACTCATGTATGTGACTGTTGGCAGTATTAATTTAATATCTTTTTTATGTACCCTGAGCGTGATGTACACAATCGACTTATAAGTAAATAATGAGCTCTGCTTATTTATTGTTGAATGTCTACCGTTCAGTTGTAAGGTTCAATCACTTTAGCTTAACATGTTAAGGGGTAGCATGTGTAACGTTAGTTTTTTTTTTCTCGGCATCTTTCTTAATATTCGCTAGCGCCATACAAATCCGTCTTAATTAAGATTCCTTCACCATATACTATAATGTATATTGGCAGGTGCGCCGTTTTCTTGTCCACCCTGTATTTTCATATCATCATTTAGATCGGCTCTTACAGCCATAATAAAGCAGCGCACCATACCTTTTGTCTTATAATCACTTTCAACACTCTTTAAAATACTCAGTAATTCAAGTTTAAAACAAACTATGACAAGGACGACAAATTGTGTTTTGTCACTTTCATTTTTATGGTTTATGCATAAGTCTAAGTGAGATTAGATTCAAACTTACAAATGTTTTCTTTTTATAATATTAGTTGGGTTACTGTTTGTTGGACAATGTTGGCGTATCATTCCAAATAAATTTTCTAAGCTATCTTGGTTGACTTGCGTAGATTTAAATAAATCCTTTAGACTGCAATTGATTCCAAGTATCTTCGAGTGATGATAACGAAGTAATATGTCCCTGGACACATAGTACGTTCTTCAGTCTTAATAAGCTATCAGATTTGAGGAAATACCACGTACCAATTGTTTTTTTTTATAATATTTCCACAATTCTATGTGATTTGTATTGTTCGAAACATTTTCTCTTCTGTGCCTATGACATCCTTTCTGGACGAAGGACCATTAGTAAAATCAAAGTATTCTACTATTTGTGCAGTCTCTAAGATTTCTCGAGCTTTCTGATGGTCAACATATTTTTCCGCCATCAGTTTTAAGATAGCAGCAACAGTATTACTTAAAATTCGAGCGGCAAGTTTGACTCTCATTTGGGATCTGAATGTAGGATTCACATGTAAAGATGTTAGTTTTTTGAAATGTAAGGTGGTTTTGTTTTTTTTTTTTGCTGCTTCAACGATATGAGACCGCTTTCCTTTTTACAACAACTCCGGAGAGATGTCGCCTCTCTAAGCGTGTTCTACTGCCTGTATCACGGTGAGTGCTCTGAAGAATTGTTCAACTTGATCCCCTCCTCTCCATTCCTAACCAGAACCACGCGTGCTAGCTTGCGAAGCCATAGCTTGACAGTCCAAACTATCCCGGCGCGAACCAACGGTTCTCGAATTCGTTTTTATGCCGCACCGTCAGGCTGTGGAATTGTTTGCCGTCTCACGTATTCCCTCCTTCCTACAATCCTGGGTCCTTCCGCCGTAGTGTGAAGAGGCACCTTAGCAGGCCGCTATAATTGTTTCCATTGGCATGGGACTGCCGTCCGATGCCAATGGATACTCTGCCTGGGCGGAATTGGCACTTACCATCAGGTGCAATGCCGCCACTATGCCAGGCCATTATAAAAAAAAAGATGCCGGAGAGTCTTTTTTAATTTTGCACTCGTCAGCGGGACGCGAGATATTTATATGTTTTCTTTTATTTTGTTTTGTTTAATTTTAATTTTTTAATATGTGTATTATGGTTTTGACGCTTGTGACGTCACCTACTGGCCTTGATCTTGGCTAAGCTTGAGTCGTTTTATTGACAAGCACTGTTATACGAATATATATTGTATGTAGTACTTAAAGCTGTAATTTAATGCTTGTAACAAATAATTGTTTGTTTCTTTCTTTCTATAACTCTTATTATTTTTCTTGTGTGTATAGTAACTTATAATTTATTAAATAAAACATTTCATAAAGGTGGTTTTTATTTTATTTCGGGTCCACTTTTAAGCATTAATATTGTGTTAGGACTGTCTCCAATGTACAAGTATATGCTTATAATGTGTAGTCTAGTAGTTCATAATATTTTTTTTAACTGAGCCTACATTAAAATTCTGTACATTTTATCGATATCGATAAAATCAGGCGCACTGCACGCACGAGAAGACCAGCACTATTTGCTCCGTTAGTTTGGCACTTTTGACGTAATGACAGACGTTGCTGGCCTAATGTTGGCAATAGAATGTCATGTAAATGGATTAAATAAATATGTATGGAGTCCCGTCTCTTAACGTAGTGATTTATATTCTCTTTGTGTTTTTGTTACGTTACGAGTGATTGCCTTGTTTGAAATTTGAAAGGAAAATTTGATTTATGAACAGGTATGTGTTTTAATAAATAGAATAATGTTTCAAGCGATAGCGATAATGGTTTTGATATTTTACTGGTAATGTCACATTGTTTTCTTGTAAAAAAAATCCTACAAAGTAAATTTATAGGTAGAAAATATTTTACATTTATTATTGCGCGTGCATATAACTAATTAATATGTAAAAGGTTTATGACGTGTGCATTAATTTCGCAATATAAATACGATTTGTTTTAAAATCTTTACTGCGTTACTACCTACTGTAGTGATGCCAAGTTATCGATAAGTACTATATTATCGATAATAATGCGGCTCATACATGCCAACCCGCACTAAGCCAGCGTGGTGGACTATATGGCCTAACCACTCTCAATCGTATTCTCGATTGTAGAGGAGGCCCGTGCCCTGCAGTGGGACGTTTATGGGCTGATACAACAACAACAACATACTTATTTGTATTCTACTAGGCAGTTAATAGGTATTATTATAAATACCCCGTTAACCGTGCTATAAAGTTTTTTTTTTACTTTCAGTTATAATGGGACCTAAGAAAAGAAGTTCCGTTTGGCAATTCTTTAACAAAATTGATGATAAGAAAACGAAATGTAAACTATATCAAAAGGAAATTAAGTCTGCAGGAAATACTACGAATTTAATTGGACACATTCGTAATGTTAATAAGGCAACTTATCCGGAAATTCTGCCGAAACAAAATACATCCAATGCAGTAAATACTACAGAAGAAATATCGAATCCTCTGGATACCAAGGTTACGCCTTGTAATAAAATTGATGATGGTGTACTTCAGTTTGAACCTATTCCTAGTACAAGTATAAATGGAAGTGGCAGTCCAAGATCCAGTGAACCATTACCGAAACTCGTAAATGTAACTATTGATTCAGACTTAGACGAAAACGTCCCCACCCCTTTAAAACGCCAAAAAACAATACAGGCTGCCTTCAAAGATATTTCCTCTTACTCAGAATCTGGAGCGAAGACAAGGAAACTGAACAACTGTATTATTCATGATTTGCAAAGACCATCACCCTTTTTCAATCGTTGAAAACGAAGGCTTTAGAACTCTAATAAAAGCAGTTGCTCCTCAATATAAACTCCCGAGTAGAACAACTCTAAGACGCTGGCTGGACGATAAATATGAAGTAATTTCAGAAACAATTAAGAAAACGCTGTCCTCTATAGAAGATATGACCCTAACAACGGATATTTGGTCGGATACCTCAAATATGAAAAGTTTTTTGGGCGTCACAGCACATTTCGGAATAGACATTGAACTGCATTCAGTCACTTTAGGTGTGTATGAATTGGATGAAAGACATACATCAGATTATCTTTCTGAAATTCTCTTAAAGGTATGCCAAGACTGGAAAATAGATCTAGAAAATGTAACAGCTGTTGTTACTGACAACGCAGCCAATATAGTTAAGGCGATCGAATTAGCGTTCGGTAAAAGGAAACACATCCCATGTTTTGCCCATACTCTGAATTTGGTGGCTGAAGGCACAATGATATGTACTGAGTGGAGAAACATTGTTTCTAAAGTAAATCAATCGTGACTTGGTTTAAGCAGAGTTGCATTGCGAGTGACGAATTACGTAAAGCTACTGCTGCGGCTATGGAGACTCCTGTAAAATTAATATAAAGCGTGGATACTCGTTGGAATAGTATATATTATATGATGCAAAGATTTCTAGAACTCCATAGTCTACTAAATGATATTCTCTTCCGCAATCTGTATAAAACAGCTTTTAAGTATTTAACAATAGTTGGCACGTCAGTCCCTTCTGAAAGACTTTTTTCACAGACAGGGCTGGTTATGACGGAACAAAGAAACCGGTTAAAGGGAAAGAGATTAAACAAACTGTTGTTTTTACATAGCATTGAAAAAAAATATTGGAATTTATAAAGAGAAAAATGTGTTGGCTCTGTGATTTTAAATTTTAATACATAATATGTTTTCTGATTTTCTTAATACATGTTTTTGTTTAAATTAATGCCTAACCTAAAACAATCGATGTTTAAGAAACATCGATGTATTTCTCAATACATCAAATTACCATCGATGTAACCAAACGATGCATTACATCGAAAAAAAAACAGTGATGTATTTTTTTAATGTCCATCCCTACTAAATACACGTACAATTCGTCAACATCAATGTCTTTCCATTGAGTAATTCGAATTTGTGGGCAAAGCCGCCCTGAATTCAGCAAGTTACTAGTCTCTTGCTGAACATACAGGTTGGTTTGCCCACATATACCGGGTATGTCAAGACTGCTACCGAAAACGAAGCCGGGTGGTAGTTTTAGTGGCTACAAACACAATGCAATTAAAAATTTCGCATAGATACGCGACAATTATTTTTTATGATTTTTTAAATATCGTCATTTTTGGGTGGTAAATCCATAGTTTTTGCTAAAATAATAGTTTAAACCCTCTTATATCTTAGAGTATTTATAAATTAAAGGGTATACACTATTATTTTAGGAAAAAAATGTATTTACCACCAAAATATGGCAATAGGAAAAAAATTACAAAAAAAATATTGTCGCTTTTTTTTGCAACTTTTTCTGTTGCATTGTGTCTGAAGTCGCTTAAACTGCCACCCGGCTTCGTTTTCGGTAGCAGTCTTGATATACCCTGTATGTTCCATTATTTGCCTATCCCATATGGCAGTCAAAGCGGCATATGGGTCGGCATAATGGACTCTGGGCCCAGAGTTACTGTCTATGAACGGTTCCCGACGCAAATTTGGAGGAATAGGCGTCTCAGGAAATGCTCGCCACTGAAAGTCAAATATATCAGTGGGTTTATATTCACCTATGTCCGTGTCACCAACATTGTAAATGAAGATGGAACGGACGGCGGTGTTACTCTGGCATCTTCGTCCTCGCTTCCCGCCTGTTCTCCCATCCTTCTGTCCCACACGTAGATCTCGTCATCCTCGCTGTCATCATTCTCACTTCCTGAGAACAAAAAAAAAACGAATACAAACAGATATTAAAAATTCAACCCCTTATCCACCAATACCCCATCTATATTGCACTAATACACAAATGACCACTTGTGACACACCCCACTTATTAAAAGGCATTAAAAACTATATTCTGATGAAAAATATAAGTATTTAATAAACAGAAAAGCTGGTACTGCGAAATGGCGACATGTAGAAATGCTCCACCAAGAAAACCCAGCGTATAAAAGCGTATGTCTTATGCCTAATTTAAGTGATGCACATGTCATACCTTCTAAATTACGAAAAATGAAAGTGCAATACGCCAGTTAGATATTTAACCTGAAAATCTCGTCAAACACGGGATAACTTGCAATGGAATGTGAAACGCCCGAGTCTTCACGAACCCCTGGGGCTCGGGCTGCGGTGCGCGGGCGCGTCTCACGGCCCGCTGCTCGGCACTCGCCAGTCGAGACTCGTCTTAGACGCAGAGTGCACGCTTGCCGCTTCCGCGAATTATTGTTAACGTTACGCTTGGTCTGCTGAATTTTCTATGTGCTGTGCTGTGTTTTTACCTATTTCCATACTGTTTACACCATCTACTTATTGTGTTGTTAATACAAGACTATCAGTGAAATGCGTGTGTTTTATTTACGCCTAACAACACACACTACAACTATAACCACAGCGGTGCCCATGTACCGCTCCACAGTCTGTTTAAAACTGATTTTAGAATCAATATTTTTTTATCCTATTTTGATTTATAGGTGTATTATGATTGTTTACAAATACAACATACAGGGTATATCAAGACTGCTACCGAAAACGAAGCCGGGTGTTAGTTAAAGCGACTTCAGACACAATGCAACAGAAAAAGTTGCAAAAAAAAGCGACAATATTTTTTTTTGTTTTTTTTTCCTATGACCATATTTGGGTGGTAAATACATTTTTTCCTAAAATAACAGTGTATATCGTTTTATTTATAAATAATCTAAGATATAAAAGTGTTTAAATTATTATTTTAGCAAAAACTATGGATTTACCACCCAAAAATGACGATATTTAAAAAATCATAAAAAAACATTGTCGCGTTTCTTTGCGAAATTTTTAGTTGCATTGTGTTTGTAGTCACTAAAACTACCACCCGGCTTCGTTTTCGGTAGCAGTCTTGAGATACCCGGTATTTGCTGTAATTCACATTATGTTTGATTTTTTAAGTATGCACACTTTTACTCCTAGATTTTTGTTAATACTTTTAATTTATTATTTTCAGATAAGGCATCCTTCCCAAGGAATGCAAAGAAACTGCAGATTTTTCTCTTCATGGACAAATTATTTGACTCTGTGAATGGCAGTTTAATCAAAAAATATCATGCGAAGACCCTACTTCGTGCAGTCAGTCCTCACTCTCCTTATTTAAAAATATGGAGAACGCAGGAAATTCATGGAATCTAGAATTTATAAATAAAAAAACTGGAAGAAAGGACTCAATACCCACGGTGCAGGGTTGGATCACCACTATCAAGGGTGTTGAAAATCTTACAATAATACTTAAAAAAATATACAATATAACATCATTTTGGATGCGCCATTTAAACCAGGACCCACTGGAATTTTTTTTTGGGGCCATACGTAGCCAAGGGTGTCGCAACACGAGTCCAACCACAGATGTCCACACTCCGGGTGCAAATTTCGAAAATGAATAATTCACCATTACTAACTGACTGTGAAGTCAATAAGACCAGTGTAGTCGATGTAAACGACATAATGGAAATTAATTTAATACCACTGGCGTCAAAAAGCGTTCCACGACTTTTGGCGCCAATTGAGTACATTAGTGGTTATTTTATTTAAAAAAAAACTCATATTATCAAGGGATGCAAAAATTGTATGGAATTAATTTGTGGAAGAGAAACTGATTAAATAAGAAAAAAAATGGCTTCACAGTCCAAATATTCAATTATTAAAATAAGTGTCCGAGACGCAACACATTTCAAATTATATTCTTAAAAAATATATTAACAAACTTTTACTAAAAGAATACACAAAATTTATCACAGGTACTATAATTGATTTTAATTTTATAAAATGTCCTATACACACAGAGAAATTGAAAGATTATTTAATAAAACCAAATAATTCGGTTTTTTTTCACACAATGCAAAAATATTAATAAAATAGCCTATGGCAAACGGAGTGACGATGCTTATGACGACAGTGGACATATGATGGCTCAAAAATATTTTTGTAAATTTATGAAAAATAAAGAATTTAAACCTTATTGATTGTAAGATCGAGACTTGTGTCGTGGGTAAGGTGGGTGAGACTTTTCGGACTCACAAACACCTAGACCCGAAACAAATACGCTTGCTTCACAAAAACATTTGTATCGGTGCGGAGATTAAATCCGCGGTCTCATTTGACAGCCGGCGCCAACAACTGCGCCACGGTGGCTGTCGGTTAATATCGCAAATACTATATTAACCGACAGTCAACTAAAGCGGCTAAAATTAATTAAATTTGAGAAGCTAAGCTAAGCATTGTAGATTATTTGATAGTTGGATAGACGCCGGTTGTGAAAACAGAGGCCGCGGGTTCAATCCCCACACTGAAACCGAGAAATAATCTACTTAATTTTCCATACAAAATTCTGGTTTTTGAATTTTCGAACTTTATATTCAGTGTTTTTGAGTTTCCCAAAACATTCCGTATGGCTTTTTATATCAAATTTAAAAAGTAATAATTTAAAGACAAAGACGAGTTTTAACTTTTCATTTATTAATTTATATATTGAATTACGATAGCCAAAAACAATGTAGTGTGAACATGTAAACTTCCATTTATTTATTTATATTTCTCAAAAAGTCAGTAATCGGTAACATTAATGTAGAACTGCTACCAAAATTACGAACAAGAAAATATCTAATTTTTAGAAGTCAGCATCCTTTATATTATTATTATATTTATATCCTTTATATTTATTTTCTGACCTAGATTATTTGGCTGCAGATATGACCAATATACCAAGAACAAACAGAAACTTCATCGAACGCACGAAACAACGAACAAGCTGTCGTGATATCAAACTCAATCATAGAAGAGCAAATAAAAGAATCCGAACAATCTATTAGTGAGCCTATAACCACAAGTCCCAAACCGTCGACAAGTTTTGCTCCCGATCTTGTTCAGGTAATCCATGACTTATCACCGTTGCCTGACGCAGCAAAAAAACGAACAGCAGCTCGAAAAAGAAAGAGTGAACGAAGTGAAATTTTAACTTCATCGCCATACAAAAAAGTGGTAGAAGAAAAAGAAAATGAAAAGAACATGAAAGATAATAAAATAATTTAATTAAAAATTAAAAGACCGACTTCAATGTGCACTACAAAGTAATAAATAATATATATTTCATTGTGCTAGTACACATTGATTAATTTTCTTATTGACTAGACTAGCCAACAAATCTTAAATACGTAATATTTTGAAGGCGGGTCGCCAAGTGACGAACGAGAACAAATTTAAGTAATGTAACACAGTTGAATATTACCTACTTGTAGATGTATCGTTGGCGCTTAGTTAGGTCCATATGTAAACTAGAAACAAATTAATTTAACATATTGATCCTACGTGTACATTTGTTGAAATTTTAATAGAATTGATATGTGTCATATGTGTGGTCTAATTTTAATGTATTGCAGACGATCAAAGATACAGTGGTCAAGGGTTTCAACTCCAGGGTACACCATTGACTTATTGGAGTAATTTGCATATTTATATACAATTACTTTAACAGTGATAGGAATCATAGTGAGGAAAGTATAAGAAAGGGAAGGGTTGTTAAGTTTGTATGTTTCCCTCGATTGTAGATAAGTCCGATACTCAACAATGTTGATTAAGAGCAGATATATTAAGGACGGGCGATTTTTCTATTAGTTATCAGGACAGGGACTGGAATTTGCACCCGATATGACTATAGACTCTCGCCCCCAATCACACCGAAGGACAAAACACGCAAGGCGTAACGTGGGTGTCCTGGTTTATACCAAGAGAATCTCAGCATACCCCTTCTGGGAAAATGAAGATGGGGTATCCCTTCTGGGAAAATGGCGTAAGTTTATATAGATTAAGACAAATTAATATTGCGTGTAAAATTGCGTGTTTTTCGCTAGGATGTTTAACACAAATTAATTTTTTTGTGTAGGTCGTCGTGTTCGTCACTTGGCGACCCGCCTTCAAAATATTACGTATTTAAGATTTGTTGGCTAGTCTATTCAATAAGAAAAGTAATCAATGTGTACTAGCACAATGAAATATATATTATTTGTTACTTTGTAGTGCACATTGAAGTCGGTCTTTTAATTTTTAATTAAATTATTTTATTTATTACTTTTTAGTTTTCATAATAAGCATTGTAATGATGCCAAAGGTAATCATATAACGAAAATTGGAATCAATGTATATAAAAAATAAACCATTGTGATCCTTTATAATTTCAAAAACGAAATTAATATTTTATGATTTTTAAGGAAGCTACACTGTCATTTCGTTTTTATGATAAAGAAAATATTAAAATCGGATCAACCTGCTAGAGATATTGAGTACACTTATGCGTGGTAATCATTCGTTACCCTCTCACCTCTACACCTTCTTCACCTCCTATTTTTAATAAAACACATATACTTAACCTAATGGATGAAAAATCATTGCGTTTCTGCAAAGTTTTGTGGAGGTCTGCTCTCCAGATATGTACCTATTCATCAGATCATCACCATATTTTATGTGACCAACCTAATGTATAATTCGTTCCGAAGAAAAGTTATTTAAAATCATTTATTTACTGTCGCAGATATTTAGTATTTATATTTGTATTTATCCCCCCCCCCCCTTCCCACGCCCCTTTCTACTTTCCCCTTTCCACCCCCCCTCCCTTGTAGTAATAACCTAATGTAAAAATAATTATTGCTGTACTATTCAATTTTGAGGAGTTCTGCCCTTCAGGTCCAAATATATTCATCAGATCTTTGTTGGTCTTACCTATCATATAATACTTTTTGACAAAAAAGTTATTTTTAAGTCGGTTAAGAACTGCCGGAGATATTGAGTATTAACAATTGTAGCTATTTTCCACCCCCTCACCCCCCACCCCCACCCTTTTCCCATTTTCACCCACCCTTTGTAATAATATACGTATACTTAATCTAACGCAAAAAGAATTAATGCTGGACCGTTTAATTTTGAGTAGTTCTGGTCGGCAGATCCTAAGATATTCATCAGGTCTTCACCAATTTTATATGGGACCAAACCTGTATATCCTGCTTTCCGACAAAAAAGAATTTTTTACAATCGGTTCACAATTGCCGGCGTAATCGCGTAACAAACATAAAAAAAAAAACAGTCGAATTGATTACCTCCTCTTTTGAAGTCGGTCAAAAAGAAGGAAATAAAATCTAAGTTTGAAGTAGCAATAAGAGGTAAAGGAAAGCAAACCAAAGGAATTAAAACCAAAGGAAAGAGCGTAGACAAGGGAAAAGAAGCGACAAACGTGAAACCTAAAGGAAAGAAAGGAAGTGAAGTAGAACCTTTAACTGAAACATCTAACACAAATATAACAATTTGCGTAGTTTGCTTAGAAGACACTGACGAAGACTGGATCCAGTGCTCATCCTGTCGTGGATGGGTACATGAAGCATGTGCAGACATTCCAGAGTGTGGAGATGGCTACATATGTGATCGATGCAGGTTATTTTGAAATGTCCGGTGCTAGGGGTATGGCACAAGTATTCGTCCGGTACTAGGTGCCACTTTTAAAAATTATATTTTTTGTTAATAAAGTTTGATTGATAGTATTAATTATTTTTAAGCAGAGGTTGCATTTTTGTTAATTTAATTTGATTTATAACTTTGTTATCTAATATAAGTCATAATTTAATAAACATTTCTTATAATATTTTTTGTTTATTTATAAATAACCTTAAGTGTCCGCCACTAGGGGACTTCCCCCTATATTTTAAAAGGATACGAATTAAAGTTTAAATATCTAAATGAATTTATTTAATATGATGTATACAATTACTTTAATTGCGAAATGCGTCGATAGATTTTATTATATTTTTTTGTGGTGAACTTGTTACTGTAATGACCAGCAAGTTTAGTTTTATGCATCTATGTATTATACGTTCAATGTAAGTTACGTCAAGGAAACAATTGAATATTTGGAAAATAATGCTCGTAACTCATAAGAAATCATTACTCATCAATCGAATAATCAAAAATGTAAATATTCACTCCAAATATTTGTTTGTTTTCTATGAATGTAACAATCACAAACAGTAGATACTTCGTAATTTTATAAATACATGTATTATTGTTGCATCCTAATTAATTTAATTGAAAAATTATTATCTAAATTCATGGTTGTTCGATTTCGATTTTTGAGTTTATTTACTATCCCTTCACATAAGTTTCATATAAATATTAAAATGAATAATATGTAAAGTCAATCTACCAAATGCCGGAATATTAATAAAGTCTAATTTTATTTATGTTGATTGATATCTATTAATACATAATACACATGCTTATGTAAAAATTGTAGCTACGTAAGGTAAAAGTGCACTTTATTTCAACTTATGATCTCATATTTGTAATAGGGTGAAAGACCCAATTATCAGAACTTAAGAAATTAAAAAAGAAACTTATTCAGTAAGAGTTAGTCCTAACTTAAGCTCGATTATCACTATGAAAAATGCTTTTTCGGCACTTATGACGAGTTTCCTAGTTTCAATATTCAATCAGTAAAATGATATTAAAAAATATATAGTTGTCATGGGTAACTCAGGAGTGATTAACACAAAAGATATATATCCGAAGTAAGGAGTGATTATATCTTTATATCCCTTATATCCGTAAGCATAAAGATCAGTATCGGTTCTATATCACTAAGATGATTAGAAAGAAAGAGATATAGACCTTTACATTTGAGTGAGCGGAACAGAGAATGTTTATGTTCAGAATATGACGCATGCGCCATGCGTCGTGGAATACGATCAAAATGACAAAGAACAATGATTGATAATCCTCCATACATTTTATTGTTGTAATATTTTTGTGTGTATTTATATGAAAAATATTTTAAAATATAGATTTTGAATTCTTTAGAGTTTACTATTGTAGCAAGCCTGGGAAAAAAGATATTCCACTTTAGAAGTTCTACAGATTTTCTGTAATATCTTGTCAAACTCTGTATAAAAAAACCATAGATTGTTTTTTCTTTGGACTGGAATAGTTCCTCTATTTGCAGCAGATGTCGCTTTTCTCAACATCGCGTAATTATTTTTGTTAAGAAAAAATATGAAGAGAGAAAAGCAAAAGTATCTCCATATAATTATTATCATAAGAAGAAATAAACTCATTTGCAAAAAAAACGGGCACCTAAGCAATGACCCATTTCAAATGTTACTATTGGTTTGTTTGATATAGTTTTGTTTGGTATAGGTAGTTTTACTTTCCAAATTTTGTAAATTAATAAGCAAATAATGGTTTTCGTCAATATTATCATAAAATTTTGATAAAATTTATGGGTTTTAATGCTAAAGTTCACTAGTAGTGTATGCTCGCTAGTAGTGCATATGCTCGTGAAGTAAAAGTTAACAAAGATTTTTGTTAAGTTTTTCTTTAATAAAGTAAAAGCAGATAAATGTTTAGTATCGAGTGTGATCCCCTCTAGCTGAAATCACAGCTTGAATTCGTCTGGGTATGCTAGCGAGTATATCCCGGATACTTGCTTGCGGAATACGTTCCCACTCCGTGGTAATCACATTCTTCAGCTCTCTGATGGTCTGCGGTGCCGGTTGTACTGATCTCACGCGTCGTTTCAGAACGTCCCAGACATGCTCTATAGGATTGAGGTCGGGACTTCGAGCTGGCCAATCCAAACGACGAATGCCGACCTCTTGCACATACGCTTCCACATCGCCAGACAGGTGGGCGCGAGCGTTGTCGTCCATAAAAATTGAGTCTTCGCCTAAAGCGGCCAATGCGGGTTGTGCATGAGGAATTAGAACTTCCGTTATGTATCGATGTCCAGTCAGTGAGCCGTTTTCAATGAAGACTAACTCTGTACGATCCATTGAATTTATTCCTGCCCAAAATCCCAAAATCTTCACCGAACAGAGATATCCTGGCTTCATCGGAGAACAATACCCTATTCCAGTCTTCTTGAGTCCATGACTCACAATTTCTAAAAAACCTAAGCCTGGCAACTCTGTGCTCACGGAGTAACTTAGGGCCGCGGGCCGGGCGATGACTGATGATGACGCGAGAAGCCTCCTCCTGGGGCCTTACTACCATCTCTTATAGCAGTAATGTTTTAACCTTACTTTGAAATTTCGTACCATGACGCCCTTAAAACAAGCTTAATACCATCATGTTTTACTTAACAGTTTTGTGCCCCAATCGCTAATCATTCACTCTAAACCGTACCATGACGCGTCTTTTGACAGTAAGTAATATTACTTTTATGTCAAACTTAGCAGTCTTAAAACAGTTGTGAAAAAGCAACTTTTTTATCATTACTTTTCAATTTTATGTGATAAATCCTTATAAAGTAAGTAAAAAAAAGTAGGGTAATTATTATAAATACTAATAGTGTGTGATATATCCGTTTCTCGGTCAAAAAGTGCCCTTAATTACTATAAATGTGATATGGTTTTAGATGGCTAATGATTACGAAATCTTCGAATTTCTGGAGGATGATAACTCTGCTAATAACTCTTTGAGTAAGCTACGAAAAAGGCGATTACGTGAGGAATGTGATCCATTCAATTTAGACGACTCCGAGTTTATTAGTAGATACAGGCTCACAAAGGCGCTCGTGGAAAATCTTTGTGAAGAGTTGAGGCCCTTGTTTAAAATAAATAAAAGATCAACAGATTTGTCTGTAGAAACAAAGGTATGTTATTTTACACTTATGCTTTAAAAATTACGGCTCTTATATTTACTTAGAAAACATCTTCGTAGGTTATAAAATCTACCAAGGTATAGGCTACCTTTACGTATTGTTCATAGAAAAGCTTACTAAAAGTATGGACATTTTAGGTACTCACTGCCCTGTCGTTTTACGCGACGGGCTCCTACCAAAGTCTTATAGGCAACCAAGAAGGTCACTCCATGGCACAACAAACTGTATCTTCCGTAATTGCCCAAGTTACTGCTTGCCTTAACTCCGTCCAGTTTAGGCAGAAGTATGTACACTTCCCGGTCAATGAACAAGAACGCAACAAAATAAAAGCAGAGTAAGTTTATACAAGTTATTGATTTTATAGTCTCTTGTTAGAAATGTTGATATTGTTAATAATAAATTATCACCAAAATTCATACATCAACATAGTGTAAACCAAAAAAATTACAATTATTTAAATTGTATTGCATTACACTCAATAATGTATTTTGCTATTTCAGATTCTATAATAAATTTCAAATGCCTGGTGTCTTAGGTTGCATAGACTGTACCCATGTGGCCATAGTAAGACCTGTAGACCATGAAGAGCGTTATTACAGTCGCAAGCATTACCATTCATTGAATGTTCCAAGTGGTAAGTTATATTATTTAAATTATTATGCAGGTACATTGGTACATATAACTCTATTTGTAATTGTTATTTTACTGTCCTGCAAATGCCAAACTATTGTAGATGAATATTAAAAATATAAAGCTATTTGAAGTTATTATAATACCTATAAATGGTAAGTTATTATTTTAGTTCAACATAATAATGCACACATAACAAATGATATGAATAAATCATATATTTTCTAAAACAGAATACATTTTCATCCCTAGATGAGACAGAGAAAAAATAAACATAAAAAATATAAAATAATTAACATATTTTAGTAACAAATAAATATAGTAACAATACTCTATTCAGTCTCATAAAATTTCAGATTTGTGATGCAAATATGCAAATTATGAGTGTAGATGCAAGCCATGGTGGTGCTACTCATGACTCCTTTATATGGTCAAATCATCCACTCAGGAGTCACTTGGAAGAACTGAGCAGCAATGAAAATATCTGGTTTCTAGGTAAGACTCAGATATTAATGTTATATAAGAAAAGTTATTAGAATATACTTGAATTATTCAAACTACTTTATTTTTCCATTGTCCTAATTTATTAAATTAATTATATTTAAATATTTACAGGTGATTCTGGGTATCCATTAAGAACAACCATGATGACTCCCATACTCAATGCAGCACCACAGACACCTGAAGCACACTACAATAATTTGCATGTTCGCACCAGAAACATAGTTGAACGAACAATTGGACTTCTCAAGGCACGTTTTCGTTGTTTACTTGCACACAGAGTGTTGCATTACTCACCTCAGATTGCAGGATCTATAGTGAATGCTTGTGTTATATTACACAACATATGTAACACAGCCAATATTTCTGTGCAGCAACTAAGTAACGAAGAACAAAGTCAAGAGAACCAATTGCAGCTCAATTATATTATAGGCGAAGCATCATTACAGCACACCAACAGTAGCAACGTTGCTTTGCAGCAGGGCTGGGCTGCACGGAGGGCTCTCACTCAGGAGCTCTGGTCAAGGCGGCATTTATAGATATTAGAATTCTGGAAGAGAATTTGAAGGTGTATTAAATCTTTTACATAGTGCTTTTTATATTCTAATTATTTTGATTTCTAAGTTTTTTGTTTATTTATTTATTTTTGTAAGCTTAAGATGTGGGTGCTTTTAATTATAACATAGATAATATAGTTAGTATGTAATGTTGTATGAAAAATTAAATTTGTTCATTATTTCATGTAATTAAACCAAATAAAAAATGTTATCATTTTTATAAATATCATAAGAGCATACCCATTTGTTTTCTTTTAATTAAATATGATTGTGTAAGACAACATAATATATACCTTTCAATGTTACCCAGTTTATTTTCTATGCCCACTATGCCCTCTCCAATCACCTCCAAAGCTCGAGAACTTCTAACTGCAGCAGCAGTTTTTTCTGTAGATGATTGTACGAGGGCACGTCTTGCAGCCTCCTGAGACATGGGCCGTTCTCTCTGGCGGCGTCGTCGATTGATGGTTGTAGCCGCCACAATTGGCTGGGATGTTGTAGGAGGACTACTGTGCAGTAGACGGCGGCGCGGCGACCGCCGTGGCGTTATTTGTGCTGATGTTGGTACTGCAGGTGGTGTCACTGTTCGGGCTGGAGAAACTGCAAGTGCTACCCCATATGGCTCCTCTAGGGATGGGGTACCCTGAGGTTCAGGCAATATTTGAAGTATTGATGGGGATACTCCAACATCAGCATTTTCTGCATGCTATTAATAAACAAAATCCATTTTTTATCATCTGGCTAAAATGTAGTTAATCTAGACTAGCAAATCAAGTAAAATCTAAAAACTTTATCTGTCTAAAATCTCAATACATTATGTTGTCTATACTTACTGCTATGAATGGTTCCACTTGCACACCAGGTAACCTTTGACCATAGTTGTCTCCAAGTAATTGCAAAAATTTTTTTTCATTATTTGTCAAGGGCGGCTCTGCACATGGTCCTCCTCCAGTTCTTGATTGGGATGTATGTATAGCTGCCACTCTTTTTTTTAACTTAGCCTTATAATCCACCCAGTACTGTAAAATCAATAGGTGTAGTTTAGCATACACAATTACCATTGATATTATTATGAAACCATTATACATAATAGTTACATAGCATTTTATTCTAGACCAGATACTAAGTATAATACAACTGCATAAGTACATGCAGTTCATAATAGCTACTAGTCATAATAGGATAAATTAATATAAGTAATTAATAAGTAATTACTTTAGACCATCCTTTCCAATCTTTGTGTGTGCCTTCACCCTGAGAGTTTATGATCCCTGCAAGCTCGGCCCACTTTTGTTTAGAATATTCCTTTGCCTGCAGGGATCGATTATACGCCATAGCGATATCTCTATGGGAATTTAAATATTCCCACATTAAATCGAGCTGTCGCCCCGAAACTCTCCGAACTCTGACGCTGCAAAAAGTTTAAACCACTTGAAACAAAAAAAGAAAACCACTTGAAATTCCAGCTTCAAAGTTTTAGTAACGAGTAATTTCTTTGTTTTACAATATTATTCGTATTATATATATATATATTTCAAGACATTATATATAGTATAACACATGTCGGCTCTACTTATTTTTTTAACTTAATATGATAATAAAATCAAAATGGTAATAGCCATTACCATTAAACATGCGATCATAGTATCGCAATGCATTATTTCTTTCACTGTTTTACTCTCTAAACCACTATAATACTTACTCGTTGCTAGACATAATATCGACGCTTTTAACACTGCATAAAACGAATTAAAAAGTTTGTGTAGTACCACTTCCACTTCATAAATTGTTTAAACACCGACCGCGTCCCGCGAACGAATTCGTAAGTAATGACATTCGTGAAACCGTTCCGTTCCCATTGCATACATTCCCAAATAAAACAAACCTTTTGCTCAGCAAGACAAAGGGATACATATTTTTATTTATAAATATACAATACATTTTTTGCTTCATTATCCACTTATAAAACTAAAATTAAATTAATTTCTTTTAGCTTCAATATGTAACGATATATGCGTGTCTTGGAACGTAAATAAAAAAGTAAGCGATCTTAAATCAGGGAATAGACAATCATTCATTCTTTTCCAGCACTATGCAGGATTAAAGTAATATTGTTTTATAAAGTCATGGTACGAATTTGAGTAATATTACTTTAAGCTTGAAATAAAACGTTCCTGCGATATGATGGTTTTGTAAAAGATGGTGGTAAGGCCCCTGACCGTCCATAGACTAATATGCACATTTCTTACTTCTTCGAGGTTGTTCTTAAGGTCCACATACGAAGACTTGCGATTTCTCAATGCGCGACTCACAAGAAAACAATCATCCCGTGGTTGGGTACATGGTTTTCTTCCAGAACCAGGCCTTCTCTCGACGGAACCGGTGTCTTGATACCGCTGCCAGGTCCTTTGAACCGTCGAGCGACTGACACTTAGCCTCTGAGCCACGAAGCATTGGCTGCAACCCTCTTCGAGCAGCGCAATAATTTTGGTAGCTTTTACCACTTTCTCTAACATTATTGAGACAGCTAAACAGCAATAAATGAAGCTTTGACAATTAAGAATATGAAATAAATTCATAAAAATTGACTAAAAGTTATGAAAACCGATATTATCTATTGGAACTTCGCACCAAAAATGTAGGATAAAAAGTGGTTTTCTATAAAAACGAGCATCAACGAAAATTTGAATTTAGAACGTACTGTTTTAAACACCACGGCATTTTTAAAACCGGCCAGTAACATGTACAAATGATTGAAATCATTTTGGTACCGTATTTTTTTAAAGAAGAATTAAAAAAAATAATTTTTATTTAAATTTTTTTAAATAAAAACAAAACCGCCCGTTTTTTTTGCAAATGAGTGTATAATAACAAACAACACAACCGCTAAACTCTTATTTTATTTACATAGGAACCTTTGCTTAGCTCTAGTTCTGTTTACCCTAAAGTAATTTCTAAAAGCCTGCTCAGTGAAAGTTCCGGGCATTGGAAATTACTAGGGGAAATTATTATAATATAAATTAATTTAATTTTAATAGACCTGTATCCTATTCAAACTTCGAACGTCATTTCGACAGAGGGCGCTAAGCCAATAATCTGACCGCTAACTCTATCGTCATAATTATATAGAATATACTCTGCAGGCAGCAAGGAACTTGTACGTTAGAATTGGTTAGAGTATAAGTTTTTTTGGTAGGTAGTTAATGTTATTTTGTTCCATATAGGTATATATTGGCGTGAGGCAAAGTTATGACCCACAAACAAAAGTAAAAAAAAATATTTTTCTCGCAATTAAACCATCGAGTACATATTTATTTGTTAATGTAATAGTAATATCATGTCCAATGAAATAATAAGTCAAGAGGCTTCTAGGCGACAGAAGTAAATTGTTATTCCTTAATTCATTAATCAGTAATTATTTTACTGTTCTCAGTTCTCTGCACTATTTTTTTTATATTAATTAACCGAGAAAGATAATGCAAGAAAGTTAGTAGTTTTTATTTTTAAAATGGCAACATTGAAACGACATAACGCATCTCCAATAAATTTAAAGCAAATATCAATAGAGTTTTACGAAAAATGAGTTTTTGTAATTCAGGCTTAGGTTCGCTGTAAGGTAGGCACCAAAATTACTAAGAAAATTAATTATTAATATTTTTAGACATGAAATTTATAGACGGATTAAGGATTTAATTAACATTGATATTACCAATGTTCTTTAGGGTAAGCGAAAACCGAGCTATTCACAATGACTTAAGGCCTAATTTCGCTAGCATGTTTTCAAATTAGCAAAGAAGTATTGAAGTATTGTGTCCTGGCTATACGCTCCCAACTAGAAAGACTCTAAGCGAAAGCTTACTTCCAAAATTATATTAAAAAAAATTAGATCTCGCTAAATCTAAAATAGAAGCCTCAACGGCGGTATGTCTTACTACTGATGGCTGGACATCTATTAATAATGACAGTTTTCTAGCTATTACGGCACATTTTATCGAAACTACTGAGTCTAGTATGAAATTGGAAACTATTTTATTGGGTTGTCATGAATTTAATGAACGACATACCGGTAATAATTTATGTGACTTCATAAAAAAACTTGCCGATGAATGGAATGTACGCCACAAAATAACAGCCATTGCAAGTGATAATGCTGCAAATATAACAGCAGCAATCAGAGAAGGTAGCTGGCGACACATACTTTGTTTTGCTCATAGCTTAAATTTATGTGTTCAAGCATCGTTGACGCATATTTCACACACTCTAAATAAGGTAAAGACAATTGTAGAATATTTCAAAAGAAGTCCAATAGCGCAGAAGAAATTAAGTGATATACAAAAACAATTAGGCCTTCCAGAATTAAAACTTAAACAAGATGTATGCACTAGGTGGAATTCAACATACGATATGTTGGATCGCGCACAAAAATTAAAAGATGCTATAATCACAACAATAGCTTTGATGAAAAGTAACTTAGCGCTTAATGATGTCGATTGGTCATTGATAGAAAGTGTCGTGCCGATATTAGAATTTTTTCCAACGTAACTCAAGAAATGAGTTCGGAAAAAAACGTAACGCTTTCTAAAGTTATTCCCATTTGTCGCATCATGAATGCTCACGTAAGACGTAGCAGTCAGCTACAACACGCACCAGCCATTAATAATCTATTGGAATGTTTAGAAGACCAACTTAATAATCGTTTTTCACAAATAGAGTCACATGCATTGTACTCGGAAGCAACTATATTAGATCCTCGCTTCAAAGAAAAAGGTTTCTCTAATAATTCCCTATTTCAAAAGGCACTAAGCAACCTTAAAAAAAATTGGCTCTGTAGGTGCAGTCTGTACTGCGCCAGAAACATCACGAATCACAGTACGAGATATTACGGCACCCACAACCTCGAAAAAATCATTTTGGGAGGAATTTGACAAAGAAGTTGCGGAAATGACACCCGTTAACACTCTAGCTGCAGGAATCATCGAGCTAGATAAATATATCATGGAGCCGATGTTAGCGCGCACGAAAGATCCTTTCAAGTGGTGGTTTGAAAGGAGTCACGTCTATCCAATATTATTTAGATATATACATAGGCGTTTAAACCTGGTAGCAACATCAGTACCATGTGAGCGAATATTCTCAAAAGCTGGATATACTATGAGTGAGAGAAGGGCCAGGTTAACATCAAAGAAGTTGACGCAATTATTCTTTATAAGCAACAATTAATACGTATTTTAATTACAGGTGTACCAGAATCTCATGGCAATTGGGGTAATTGAAAATTGTGCATAGCAAAACCAGGGTAACTGGATCGAAATGTTTTAAGTATTAAAACATTTGTGATCGTCGAACTAATTTATATATTTTCGCTGAGGAAGTATAGAAAACTTAAAATATTCCCATCGAATGATATAACTCAAGTTTTGAAACAGCTGTTCACTGATGGTATTGCTACATAAAAATCATTTTGTTTGTTTTTAATTTTACGCCATGAGATTCTCGTACACCTATAGCAATGGCCATAATGTAAATCATTTGTAATTATATATCAGTGTAAATATTTACTGATTTCTAAATACGCCAACCAAGCATTTCTATGTTTATATTGTAACCTTAGAGTATTTATATTATAGAAGGAGCGCCAGTACTTCACAAACGCATATAAAAATGGTGGTGCCACGTCACCTTTTTCTGCATTCTCCTTGGCTGCCATTTATAACTCTATAGCTGACATACTTAATTATTTTTACGTAAAAATTATTCCGGATAATTTTCGGAATTTCAAAATTGTAATAAATCGGAATATATTATAAAATAAATATGTTTTCTGTAAAATCATTTAGATTTCTTGTTAAATACTAAGAAATTGCTATAATTATCATTTGTAATTGAATATACATTTAATTGTTAACCCCAAAAATATTTGTGTGGAATTCAATGGCACTTATGTTCATTTAAAAAAAATCTTATGCATTTAATTTGTACGTATTCCAAACTTGCATAATGTAAGGAGAAAAAGATGTTGAATGTACCAATTTAATTAAAATTAAAAAGACGGGTTGCACTCCGGGAGTGCCGGCAGAAGTGAAAACTTGATTATTAACGTTGAGCATGTTTGATATTTTGGAATAGTTAGGGAATAATTTTGCACCAATTGCTTTATCAGTATAAAAGTACTATCATTTATGTGGTAGAATACAATATTCATTTATTGCGCTATCGTACACAAACATGATAATTTATATTACATTAAAAATTTAACACTTTAAAACTATTACAATTATTTTACATTAAAAAGTTTATCTCTCCGAAAAATCAACTTTCATCCATAATTTCAACGACTTTTTCACCATCATCATTACCAGAACTATCATCGCCAATCTCTAAAACTGATACGATAGGTTTATGGTAGCTGAAGTAAGAAACGAACAGTTTTGATTCGAACCTATTTAAATGTCTAATAAAGACCGCATCAATAGTAGTTTTGTATTTCGTTGTGCTAAGATTGCGATCATTCGACATAGTTAAACCAAATTCATTATTTAAAAATTCAATTAATAGTTGATTTTTATCGTCTGCGAAGTTTATGTTGAAATCTCCACTCAAAATCATTGGCAATTCATCAAAGCTTTATAAACTGACAGCTAACTGACAGCTGTCTACTCTCCATCCGTCTTACGCTTTTCGTCTTACGATCAGGTCACGTGTCCTGACGCGAGTTTAAGATTTTATACCCATTACAGAAAAAGTGCTCAACGCCGCTAAAGAAGTTTTCACTTCAAAAAATGTTTAATGATAAATGACTCTTTTTTTTTTAATGGCAGCCATTACATTTTATCCCTACCGTGAATTTGGACTTTACAATATTATAAAGTATTCTTACTTCATTAACAAGTTTATAAAGAATATAAAAGAATAAAATCTTATTCCGATTGAAAAGTTCCAATAATGTTAAATAAATAAATGTTTCCATTATTTCCATCCATTTTTACGTTTTTTTCCGAATATTACACAATACACAACATTATTATGTATTTTATAGATACGCAAGGAGATGCATAACTCAAATTTCTAATCACTCATTTAAACTTATCTTTTAACTCATCTATCATTGTGAGATAGAGATATAAAGATATAAAAGAGTGATATATGTATATATCTTTAGGATTGAAAGATATATATCTCTCTTTTCTTTACAGTGATTCATTTTGCGCATGACTAATATATAGTTTATCTTGATCCATTTTTTTTTACATAGACAAGAGTAAAAAATGAAGATCTCCCCATTTACTAGCACCATCACCACCAATTAATAGCATAGCATTACAACTCTCATATCAAGGTGGACGGACGATCTGACTAAGGTCGCAGGAAGTCGCTGGATGCAGGCCGCTTCCAACAGATCATTGTGGAGATCATTGGGGGAGGCCTAGGTTCAGCAGTGGACTTCCTGTGGCTGATATGATGATGATGATGATGATGATGATTACAACTCTAGTAAAGAGTATTTTTTCTTTCTTATATTGTTGATTATTTTGTCTAAAGGGTCCCTAATTCGGTTGTCATCTCTGACCAACTTGCGAAGTTCTGCATATGTTTGGTAAATTCAGTTTTATGTCGGAAAGAATTTGTATTTTTTATTCGGTGGTAACAAAGACTGTTCTTCAGCTTTTCTTTTCTTAATGTTAGAGGGATGTTCGTTTTCTGGAGAGGATGGCATATTGTTATCATGAATCATAATTTGGTGCTTAATAAATGTATCTTGTGTTTTGTTAGCATTTGTCTCTTGTATTTTGTTGGCCTTTGTCTCTTTTATTTTGTTTTCATTTGTCAACGATAGTTTGTTTTCCTTTGTGTCTTCTATTTTGTTTTCTTTTTTCTCCCGTATTTTATTACCTTTTGTCTCTTGTTTTTAGTAGCTATTGTCTTTTTTGCTTTTTTGTTTATCTTCTTTCTAGTATTTACTACTTTCGAGTTATTTTTTTCTTCTAGTTTCAGTAATCGGTGCTTCTTACGAGTCTCCTGTTCTTCTTAAGTTTTTTAGCTTATAATTTGTCGTTTTCAGTCTTTTGACACTCAGCTGAAGTAATAGCGAATGATGATCTCCCTACATTCTTAACACCTCATCGTTCCCGCGTTTTTTACATAACCAGTATGTCCTGTAATTTGACCGGAGTTAGTAAATATTGTTGACTATCAAGACAAAATTGCGCACTCCCAAGACAATCTTCCGTATTGTTGTCAGATGGTTTATTCGTTATCGCAGTATTCATAGCTTGCATTTCATCAACATAATCTTCAGCTAATATTACTGGAAATTGATCGATATGTAGAAATTCAACTGCTTCTTGGGACGTGGAGGCATCAGTCTGATGATGTTAAAAATAACAACAAACCTTCTTCAAAATCTTTTCCGTTTCTGTTAAACTTTCAAGCGGCGTTCTTTGCAGAAATGTATTTTTTTTCATGACCAACTATTTTTTAAAGTTTCATGTGTCATAACTCTATCTTTATTACCCCTGCAGGTATATTGAGTCTATCCATAATATATTAAAACAAACTAAAACTAGTAATATAATTTTAACAGGTGATCTAAATATTGACATCATGCCAACCAATCAATCGGGCTTTTCGGCAGAGTATCTTAATATTCTAGCCTCATATGGTTTAAGACAATGTGTATTTTTGCCTACTAGGAAAGGCACTTGCTTAGATCACTTCATGGTCAAAGGCTACGAGTCTATAAAAACTATTGTTTTTAATGAATTTACTGACCACTGTCCTGTCTTGCTGTATATAGAAAAATCTAAATTAACACATAATCAAGGGACTATCCGTGAAAAAATACATTACGATCATAATAAAATACTTAAAGATATTATGGCGAAAGATTGGTCCCCAATATATCAAATCACAAATATCCATTGTGCCACGGAACTCTTTGTAAACGATTTACAAAACATATTAAATAGTAATAAAACATCTATTAAAGTAACTAAGAGATTAAATCCACTTAAGCCTTGGATATCCCAGGGTGTGTTAAGATCCCTTAGAAAAAGAGATCTACTACATAAACGGGCAAAAAAGTTACCAAAAGACACAGAATTATATGCTAAGTATAAAATATATAGAAACATCTGCAACAGTTTAACCAAAACATGAAAACGGCAATATTATCAAAAGGAATTTATAAATAAAAAAGGAAATGTCAGAGAGACTTGGAAATTGATAAAAGAAATAGGTAATCTCGATCCGCAACGCCCCCAATCCACTGTACTTTTAAATATTCATGATACACCTAAAGCCTCTTTAAATAAAGTCAATAATTTTTTTACAAACGTTGGAAGTGATTTAGCAAATTCTACACTTACCAAACTTAATAAATCTGATTTGGATTTGGCCAAAAACTCAGCTAAAGATGGTCCTCTATCCTCAATGTCACTGTATCCGACTGATAGTGAAGAGATCAGAGTCGTCATCCAAATTCTCAAATCTCAAAGCGCCCCAGGATGGGATAATCTTAACACCACTTTCTTTAAAAAATATAGTCCATGCCTTTGCCATCCTATCGCTTATTTATGTAACCTTAGTATGCAAACAGGTACATTTCCTAACATTTTAAAACAAGCAATAGTTATCTCTATTCATAAGTCAAGGTCTCTTTCGTCTCCAAATAATTATCGTCCTATTTCTCTTTTATCAACTTTAACAAAAATTTTGGAAAAAATTGTTTGCAAACGATTAATACATTACTTAGAGAGTAACAAACTATTGCATGAAAACCAGTTTGGATTCAGGAAGTATAAATCTACAGACGATGCTGTTTTACTGCTGACCTCTAAAATCACTAGCTACCTGGAAAAATCTGAAAAATGTATAGGTGTATTCTTGGACTTGCAAAAAGCGTTCGACACTGTTTCTATACCAGTTCTCCTTACTCGACTTACCAACATTGGCGTTAGAGGGATTCCGCACTCATGGTTTAGTGACTATTTGACACACAGAACACAAAAAGTACGCATTGACAAAGTAACTAGTGATCCTGCTACTTGTACGTATGGAGTTCCTCAAGGAAGTATCCTTGGTCCAATCCTATTTCTAATCTATATTAACGAACTATGTAAAGTAAACATTAACAATGCCGACTTGCTTATGTATGCAGATGATACCGTTATAATTTTTCACAGTTCTAGTTGGGAGTCGGTAATTAAACTAGCCGAAAAAGGACTTGCATCAATCACTAGATGGCTTGAAAATAGCTTGTTAACCCTTAATACTTCAAAGACGAAATATGTCTGTTTCTATAAAACTATAGCCACCAAACCTCCACAAAGTTTTAAGATCAGAATTCACTCATACCCCTGTAATATTGAAGTAGATGATAATAAAATATGTAATTGCATAAATCTTGAAGCGGCACCTAGCATTAGATACCTTGGTGTATATGTTGACAGCAACCTAAAATGGAATACCCACGTTTCTGTACTTGCTAAAAGAACTAGACGGCTAATTATAGTTTTTAAAAAATTAAGAGAAATAATAGACCA